>CM022301.1:598997359-599597359 GCA_011799875.1 Thinopyrum elongatum
AAAGCGCTACTGCTATTGTGCTTAGCAATAGCGCTTTCCTCCAACCAGCGCTACTACTAAATTCAGTCCCCTCCTATGACCAAAGTTTAGTCCCACCTCGCTCCGCGAACAGAATGTTTACCACCTTAAATATGGTGCTTCTCAAACTATCACAACCACTTGGTCTTCATTGTACTCTATGTGTAGGATCGATCTGTGGCAATATGAATCTTCATCGGTTCCTAAACCGGCGAAGATTCATACTGACAATTTAGACTACACAAAAAGATCAATGATGACCAATGCTTTTTTTTACAAGCTAATCATCATAGCCTTAGTAGTAGCGTTGGTTCCACAAAAACGCTACTGCTAATGATCATAGCAGTAGGGCTTGTTCCCGTAAAGCGCTACTGCTATGCAACTTAGCAGTAGCGGTGGTTGCGAACTAGCGCTACTACTACGGGTACCTTATCTACCCCGGCCCGCGCGCGTCCTCACTCTCCCCCTCACACTCTCACTCGCCCACTCCGCCACGCGCCGTCGCCGCCGTCGCCCCCAAGGTATCTGCCCTTCCTCCTCCTCTCGCCGCCCTCCTCTCTTCTTCCTCCGGCGGCCCTCCTCTCTCCTCCCTCCTTGCGCCGGCAGCCCTCGCTCCTCCTTCCTCCCACGTCTGACCGCCGCCCTACCCCCTGCTCCCTCCTCCCACTGCCCTCCTCTCTCCTCCCTTCCCCAGCCGCCCGAAGCCCTCACTCCTCCCTCCTCCTCCTCCTCCTCCCACTGCCCTCCTCTTTTTGTATAAAATTTAGGTATAAAATTCTTTAGTAAAAGAATTTAGTAATAGAAATTTTTAGGTACAGAAATGTATTATGCTATATGAGATTATTTTAGTAAATGTAGGTTTTCTGAACAGAATTGAAAAAAATAAGTAAATGTAGGTCTTTTGAATTTTTAGGGTTAGAACAAGGTCATTTTTCTAGGATTTATGAGGATATATATATAGATGGATGGATGGACAGATGTTAGGGCTAGAACTAGGGTATTTTTAGTAAATGTATATAGGTCTTCTCAATTTTTAGGGTTAGAACAAGGTATTTTTAATAAATGGTAGGGCTAGAATTAGGATGTTTTAGACATAGGGTTTCACTAAGTCCTGAGATGAGGATAATAATATTTTTGTTTATATTTTGTTTTTGCAGAAATCAATGAGCCCCTGCATCATCCCCGCCGTTGTCCCCGTCGCCGACCACCTCCGACCTCGAGGTGAGAAAGAGCGCTATCCCCATGTCGATGATGATGTAGATGTTTTGATAGTTGTAGTAGAGTAGTAGCTACATGAGTGGCCTATGTTGGCAGGGAACACCTCACAGTGCGGCCTATGTTTTGCCGGAGTGTTGATTAATTTCCATTCCGGCAAATTTCAGGCGCTTGATATATGTCCTTTTTAGCAAAGGTCATGCCGGATTTTTCCGTGAATTTTGGCATGACTTGTGCTAGAATATGTAGGAAATATTGAGTCTCCCGGATTTCGTACAAAGATAATTAAACGACATTTCGGGTTGACTTTAAGTCTGTCGAGGCTCCATACATGACAGTCATCAAATGAGTGAGGGAGAAAGTCTGCACCATATATGAGAGAAGAAGAATCCCGACTGTTGTCGGGGGGGGTCGTTTCTCCTTCTTCTCCTTGTGCTAGACCTTTTTTATGCACTAGGGGAAGGAGGAGTAACGACCATCACTAACGGTCGCAAATGTCAGAGAGGAATCAGTGAGGGAGAGTCTCCACCATATATGAGAGGACGAAGAATCCTACTGTTGTCGCGGGGGTCGCTTCTCCTTTGTTCCTGTGTGCTAGACATTTTGGTGTAATGCACTTGGGAACGAAAGGAGGAGCGACCATCACCAACGGTTGAATGTATACACCATGTGAGCTGAGAGTTTTCAAGAAAAGACTCGACAGACCGATAGTCAACCCGTGATGAATAATAATGATCTAATTTAGTTTTTGTAGTACATATATTTAATTGTACAAGTTTAATCTTTGAATTATGAACATAGGAAATGTCGTCGGATGACGAAAGTCTCCCGGAGTGCGACTGGTGCGGCGATGACCGGGGTCTGTGCAACAGGCCTCACCTGGTAGAAGGTCGGCGCTTCAGCATTAAGCTCCAGGGGACCTTCGATGTTGAAACGGTACGCAACAACGACAAGTGTTTTTTCGTAATTAAGCATGACTTCTGCTTCTTCAATGTGTAATTTTCGTCTTTTACAATTCGACTAGCTTATCCCATGCCATGCAAGACACTATGTCTTGGAGAGGATGGATTTTAAAGATCATGAAAGTATGGAAACAAAGATAGTACACCTAAGGACCCATCATGGTTTTGATTTTGCTGTAAATCTATACAATTCTGAGAGCGTATCCCATTTTGGTTGCCCGAATTGGGAAGCACTTTGCAAGATGTATGATTTGGGACCGGCTTCACCGTCATCACTTTCTTCTCTAGTGAGTTTCCGGACTTATAGCTGGAAAGTCCCACTTTGGACAAATCGGAGGGAATCTTTGTAAGAGTTAGTGTATATATGTGTTCTGGCATTTGAAACATGAAGAAACATTTTGTAGGAGTTAATCAATGCAATTATGTCCAAACAAAATATTTCACTATGTATTTTGCAAGGTTGATCATACGCGGTTAGTCCCGGTTGGTGGGGCTCCATATAAAATAACAAGGTTAATATAGACATGGGTTAAACGTTTTGACATAGATGAATACAGCAGAAGCATCGGAGATGATAAGAGAGAAACGTTGTATGACATAAAGTTGGAGCTACTATGTGGTTTCTCTGATCAGATGACCCCTTATGCCGAGCGAAGTCCAGATGCTGAGTTCTGGTTGCTTTCTGGTGAAACTGAGGACAACATATCAGATGGTAGGATTGTTCAAGTAATTGTTCGGCATATACAAGATAACCGAATAATTTGCACCTTTGATTCTGGGTTGAAAGCCATAGTTATGGGAGACAACTATTCTTATGATGGCTTTGATCTAGAATCACTGCAGTTACATGAAGGCAATTTATTAACTGGCAAAATTCAGAATGTGAATAAAAATAGGTTCATAGTTTAACTTGATCAAAGCTTTTGAAATATTTCAAACCCTAGAAATGGGCAGAAATGGTTTTGACAAGCTTTGATCAAGTTAACTTGTCCTCCAACTTGTGCCACTTGATGGGGGTGATGCTCATGACTATCATTGCCCTAGCTTACACTACTAGGGAAAACCTTATACACAGGAGCTTACCAGTAGCGCTTTTTAAAGGGCAGCGTTGTAACTATTTAGTAGTAGCACTTAGGCAGAAAGAGCGCTGCTACTATGCATATAGCAGTAGCGCTGTAGTTGTAAAACACGCTACTACTATAATTGCCAGACCGTTGCCGATAGGCTAGGTATACTAGTAGCGCTCATACGTGAAAAGCGCTACTGCTATTGTGCTTAGCAATAGCGCTTTCCTCCAACCAGCGCTACTACTAAATTCAGTCCCCTCCTATGACCAAAGTTTAGTCCCACCTCGCTCCGCGAACAGAATGTTTACCACCTTAAATATGGTGCTTCTCAAACTATCACAACCACTTGGTCTTCATTGTACTCTATGTGTAGGATCGATCTGTGGCAATATGAATCTTCATCGGTTCCTAAACCGGCGAAGATTCATACTGACAATTTAGACTACACAAAAAGATCAATGATGACCAATGCTTTTTTTTACAAGCTAATCATCATAGCCTTAGTAGTAGCGTTGGTTCCACAAAAACGCTACTGCTAATGATCATAGCAGTAGGGCTTGTTCCCGTAAAGCGCTACTGCTATGCAACTTAGCAGTAGCGGTGGTTGCGAACTAGCGCTACTACTACGGGTACCTTATCTACCCCGGCCCGCGCGCGTCCTCACTCTCCCCCTCACACTCTCACTCGCCCACTCCGCCACGCGCCGTCGCCGCCGTCGCCCCCAAGGTATCTGCCCTTCCTCCTCCTCTCGCCGCCCTCCTCTCTTCTTCCTCCGGCGGCCCTCCTCTCTCCTCCCTCCTTGCGCCGGCAGCCCTCGCTCCTCCTTCCTCCCACGTCTGACCGCCGCCCTACCCCCTGCTCCCTCCTCCCACTGCCCTCCTCTCTCCTCCCTTCCCCAGCCGCCCGAAGCCCTCACTCCTCCCTCCTCCTCCTCCTCCTCCCACTGCCCTCCTCTTTTTGTATAAAATTTAGGTATAAAATTCTTTAGTAAAAGAATTTAGTAATAGAAATTTTTAGGTACAGAAATGTATTATGCTATATGAGATTATTTTAGTAAATGTAGGTTTTCTGAACAGAATTGAAAAAAATAAGTAAATGTAGGTCTTTTGAATTTTTAGGGTTAGAACAAGGTCATTTTTCTAGGATTTATGAGGATAGATGGATGGATGGACAGATGTTAGGGCTAGAACTAGGGTATTTTTAGTAAATGTATATAGGTCTTCTCAATTTTTAGGGTTAGAACAAGGTATTTTTAATAAATGGTAGGGCTAGCATTAGGATGTTTTAGACATAGGGTTTCACTAAGTCCTGAGATGAGGATAATAATATTTTTGTTTATATTTTGTTTTTGCAGAAATCAATGAGCCCCTGCATCATCCCCGCCGTTGTCCCCGTCGCCGACCACCTCCGACCTCGAGGTGAGAAAGAGCGCTATCCCCATGTCGATGATGATGTAGATGTTTTGATAGTTGTAGTAGAGTAGTAGCTACATGAGTGGCCTATGTTGGCAGGGAACACCTCACAGTGCGGCCTATGTTTTGCCGGAGTGTTGATTAATTTCCATTCCGGCAAATTTCAGGCGCTTGATATATGTCCTTTTTAGCAAAGGTCATGCCGGATTTTTCCGTGAATTTTGGCATGACTTGTGCTAGAATATGTAGGAAATATTGAGTCTCCCGGATTTCGTACAAAGATAATTAAACGACATTTCGGGTTGACTTTAAGTCTGTCGAGGCTCCATACATGACAGTCATCAAATGAGTGAGGGAGAAAGTCTGCACCATATATGAGAGAAGAAGAATCCCGACTGTTGTCGGGGGGGTCGTTTCTCCTTCTTCTCCTTGTGCTAGACCTTTTTTATGCACTAGGGGAAGGAGGAGTAACGACCATCACTGACGGTCGCAAATGTCAGAGAGGAATCAGTGAGGGAGAGTCTCCACCATATATGAGAGGACGAAGAATCCTACTGTTGTCGCGGGGGTCGCTTCTCCTTTGTTCCTGTGTGCTA
Organism: Thinopyrum elongatum; assembly: GCA_011799875.1. Taxonomy (NCBI): domain Eukaryota; kingdom Viridiplantae; phylum Streptophyta; class Magnoliopsida; order Poales; family Poaceae; genus Thinopyrum; species Thinopyrum elongatum. The sequence continues at coordinate 599,002,630 of CM022301.1, forward strand.
GACATTTTGGTGTAATGCACTTGGGAACGAAAGGAGGAGCGACCATCACCAACGGTTGAATGTATACACCATGTGAGCTGAGAGTTTTCAAGAAAAGACTCGACAGACCGATAGTCAACCCGTGATGAATAATAATGATCTAATTTAGTTTTTGTAGTACATATATTTAATTGTACAAGTTTAATCTTTGAATTATGAACATAGGAAATGTCGTCGGATGACGAAAGTCTCCCGGAGTGCGACTGGTGCGGCGATGACCGGGGTCTGTGCAACAGGCCTCACCTGGTAGAAGGTCGGCGCTTCAGCATTAAGCTCCAGGGGACCTTCGATGTTGAAACGGTACGCAACAACGACAAGTGTTTTTTCGTAATTAAGCATGACTTCTGCTTCTTCAATGTGTAATTTTCGTCTTTTACAATTCGACTAGCTTATCCCATGCCATGCAAGACACTATGTCTTGGAGAGGATGGATTTTAAAGATCATGAAAGTATGGAAACAAAGATAGTACACCTAAGGACCCATCATGGTTTTGATTTTGCTGTAAATCTATACAATTCTGAGAGCGTATCCCATTTTGGTTGCCCGAATTGGGAAGCACTTTGCAAGATGTATGATTTTCATGAGGGTATGCTTGTCACCTTGGATCTTGGTGATCCTGACATCGACGAAGATAATATGGACATTTGGGTCCTTGTTGATACGCTTCCAATTCTACCACTATCTGAGTTTCTCAAACATAGTTATTAAGTAATTTATATTGTTTATTTCAAAATAGTTGACAACTTATTTCCATTGATAGCTTATTTTCATTCTTCAAAGAATGTGCGGAAGATGGTAGACAGAACCTACTACACCGATGGCGCAGGATTAACTTATCAGGAGAAAGATCATCTTATCTCATTTATTATTGATGTTGAGAATTACAATATCAATTATCATACTCCTGCACATTATGGTCAATACGTGCCACTAGTGCATGTGTTGAACTACGGTAACATCTATGGAGATGGCATGGTAAGATTTTTTACTATTACGACATCCGTGCATCTTTTGCATAAATTCTTCTAAAGCTAAACTACATTGCTAACTACGATGTTATTACTATGTTTTTTAACAGAAAATCCCGAAGGATTGTGTGCCTCATCTCATGCTTCCGAAAGGTCACCTTGATGTTATTAGCTTACGGCCAGGTCTGCCTAGGCTTCACTACTGTTCATACTGGATTTCTAAAACCGATGAAGACATGACAATCGAAGCATGGAAAAAATGTATGGACAATCGTACGGAGCTACTTGGAGCCAACATTGTGCGAAGCGCAAGAATTGGAGACATGATAGTCTCCATTCTCCATAATGGAGAGTCAGGGCCTATCTTGTTTTATTCTATTTAACCTTAGAGAGGGTAGTTAGATCCTAGCTAGTACTCACGATCATGTGCTAAGAACAATTAAGTAGGGTTGGTTAGATGACTATGATGATGATGAGTATGTCGTGTTATTAAGATAACGAGTAGAAGTTGTATGATGATGATGAGTAGGACTTGTTATTATGATACCAATGATGAGTTATTTATTATTATGATGATGCATAATGCTAAGTTGTTATATGAGCATGATGAGTTATTATATATATCAGTGGGTGAAATGAACATGGATTAGATTCAAGTGGAGGCAACATGTGGTGCACATCGAAAGTACTACTAATCCAAACTAGATCAAGTTTGGATTAGTAGTACTTTCGACATGCACCACATATTGCCTCCACTTGAATCTAATCCACCTTCATTTCACCCACTATTATATATAATAACTAATCATGGTCATAAAATCATATGATGAAACTATTGTATATAAAACCTATACAAATACAGTGACAATAAGCTGCATTTTCCAAAATACAGGAAAATTTAGCAGTAGCGCTTTTCAAAAGAAACACTACTGCTACTTACTGTTATCAGTAGCGTTTTCCCTACAAAGCGCTACTGCTAACTAGGTATAGCAGTAGCGCTGGTTTTCCAGCGCTACTGCTACCAGTTAGCTGTAGCGCCTTACTCGTAGCGCTTGTACAAGCGCTACTACTAGCTATAAAACAAGCGCTACTACTAGGGTTATCCCTAGTAGTGTTAGTTCCTGCCTGTCCTTGCATCAGCATCCATGCATTGTGTTAAATTCAAAGGAAATATTGAAATGGTGATGATAAACCCTAGCACTCAAAATTAAATCAAATAGGTTCTACTTAAAAAAAATTCAATGAACCAAAATGCTCTTAAAAAATGTTCATCATTTCTGGAATAAGGTGGAAGCATCTACCAAAAATGTTGCACATTTTTCCAGGACATATTTGGGGTTTGAATTAATCTAGTAAGTATTTGAATTGGAGCTAATAAATGCCATAAATAATTTTAGAGCTCCAGTAATTCTGGAACTTTTTGTGGTGCTTTGGAATAATCCATAGTGCATCCAAAATAATTTTCATAAGCTACAAAAAAATCATTTGGTTAGCAAACCAAATTCAAAACAGAAACTAAAATAGAAAACCAGAGAAAGAAAGGCTTACCTGGCTTAGCCCACCTGGCATGGCACTATAGCAGTCCAGCCCATCTGGCCACCACACCGGCGTGGCGCACGCACAGAAGGCGAAGCCACCTCCTGCTTCCTTCCCTGCCCTCATTCGAGTGCCTGGAGACGCCCAGAGCCCCTGGTCCTTCTCCCTCACTCTCTGTTCTCTCCCCCGCCCTCTAGCCCCCTTCCCCGACCTCACCCGAGAGCGCTCCGCCATCGTCGTGTTTCACCCGCGTGGCCACCGACGCCTCCTTGTCGCGCTATGATGCTGCTTGAACTACGTCGGTATTTCCACAAAGAGGAAGGGATGATGCAGCACATCTACGGTAGGTATTTCCCTCAGTGATGAGACCAAGGTTATCGAACCAGTAGGAGAACCACACAACACTACGTGAACAGTACCTGCACACAAAGAACAAATACTTGCAACCCGACGAAATAGATCTCGCTGGAACGCGAGATAAAATAAATAACAATAAATTGCAGCAAGGTATTTTTGTGTTTTTGGATTAATAGATCTGAAAATAAAAGAAAATAAAAATAGATCTCGAAGGTAAATATGATAAAGAAGAGACCCGGGGGCCGTAGATTTCACTAGTGGCTTCTCTCGAGAAAAATAGCATACGGCGGGTAAACAAATTACTGTTGGGCAATTGATAGAACTTCAAATAATCATGACGATATCCAGGCAATGATCATTACGTAGGCATCACGTCCAAGATTAGTAGACCGACTCCTGCCTACATCTACTACTATTACTCCACACATCGACCGCTATCCAGCATGCATCTAGTGTATTAAGTTCATGGAGAAACAGAGTAATGCAATAAGAACGATGACATGATGTAGACAAGATCTATTTATGTAGAAATAGACCCCATCTTGTTATCTTTAATAGCAATGATACATACGTGTCGTTTCCCCTTCTGTCACTCGAATCAAGCACCGTAAGATCGAACCCATCACAAAGCACCTCTTCCCATGGCAAGAAAAATCGATCTAGTCGGCCTAACTAAACCAAAGACTCAGAGAAGAAATATGAGGCTATAAGTAATCATGCATATAAGAGATCAAAAGACTCAAATAACTTTCATGGATAAAAACATAGATCTGATCATAAACTCAAAGTTCATCGGATCCCAACAAACACACCGCAAAAAGAGTTACATAAAATAGATCTCCAAGAGACCATTGTATTGAGAATCAAAAGAGAGGAAGCCATCTAGCTACTAACTACGGACCCATAGGTCTATAATGAACTACTCACGCATCATCAGAGAGGCACCAATGAGGATGATGAACCCCTCTGTGATGGTGTCTAGATTGGATCTGCGGTTTCTGGACATTGCAGCAGCTGGAATTGATTTCTGTCGACTCCCCTAGGGTTTCTGGAATATTGGGGTATTTATAGAGCAAAGAGGCGGTGCGGGAGGCCACCGAGGTGGGCATAACCCACCAGGGCGCGCCTGGGCCCCCAGGCGCGCCCAGGTGGGTTGTGCCCCCCCTCTGGGCACCCCTCTGGTACTTCTTTGGCCCATCCTGTGTCTTCTGGCCCAGAAAATTCTTCAAAAAGTTTGGCTGCATTTGCACTCCATTTGGTATTGATTTTCCGCGAAGTAAAAAACAAGCAACTGGCACTGGGCACTATGTCAATAGGTTAGTCCCAAAACATGATATAAAGTTGCTATAAAATGATTGTAAAACATCCAAGAATGATAATATAACAGCATGGAACAATCAAAAATTATAGATACGTTGGAGACGTATCATGCTGCCATGTCCAGAAGCTTCAATGAGCTCCGCTGCATCTCCACGCTTACGCACGCAATCCCTGGAGCTCTGAATCATCGCCATCGGCTCGTCTTCCCTGACCATGGCCGCCGGACTCGATCGACGGATTCGTCGTCGTCCTGCCATCCCCGAGTCTCCTGGCCGCACCCTCGAGTCCGTTGTGAGCTCCTCTTTCATCTCCCCTTCTCCCCTGCCCATGCACATCCTCTAGGACGTAGCCCTGCCATGGCCGAGAGCTTCCCGCCGCCGCGCTTGTCGCTGCCTTCGCCAGAGAGGTCCGCTGACCAAACTGAGCTCGCAGACATCCTCCCCATGCTCTGTAGATGCCATAGAGCCCCTTTAACCACCCCCTGGTGCCCTGCAGCCTCACCGGCGTTTTCCCCGTGCCTCGGTCGCCACCACGAGCTTGCCCCCGTCGAGCTCTGACCGCCCCACAACCAGCCGCCACCTCCCCTGGATGCGGGAGGGCGAGGACTCCCTCCTAGTGCCCTCAGCGCGCCCTGCCATTGCCCCTAGCGCCACCCCGGTGAGCCGCCACTGCACTAAGGTCGTCGGCGCTTAATCCGGCGATGGTGACATGGCACAATTAGTTTTGTTGCTAAACTAACCGCAGTGACACTGACTGCTGGGCCCCGGCCCTATTAAATGTTATTAGGTTTTAATTATACCTGTTTAACTCACTGTGCCACTGACATGTGGACCCCACACGTCAGGTTTGACCCTGGTCAACCCAGTTGACTCGCTGACGCAAGGTTGACGCAGAGATGACGTTATGATGATTTATTTAATTCAGAAAATAGTTAAAACTTCTAGAAATCATAGAAATTCAACCGTAACTCCAATGGAAATAATTTATATATGAAAAATGATCAGAAAAATCCAAAGAATCTGTTTATTGCATTTTCATGCATGTTTGAACAACTTATACCTACTGATTAGGTCAAATCAATTATGGGGCATTTTAAATGCTTCTTTTGGAGTTTGAATTTGAATCTTTGATTCAAATGAACTTCAACTAACATGGTAGCATGTTGCATTAGCTCAAACACTAGCATATTGCCATGTCATGATCATGCATCATATTGTTGCATTGCTTTGATTGTGTTATCTCTTGTTTGCCGGTGTTTGTCCCCTCTCAGTGGACATTGTTCCGACGATGTGATCCATGACACTGATGAAGACACAACACTATCTTCAGAAGTGCCAGGCAAGCAAACCCCCTTGATCACTCCAATACAATCCCACTCTCTTGCTCCTGCTCTCTTTTACTACATTAGGACAACAACGATTCAATTGTTACATGTTGCGGTAGTTGAACCCATTCCTCTGCATGACCTGTCTTTGCCACAATAACTAGTTGAAACCCACTAGCATGAGTAGGAGTTGTTTGGGCCATGATGTGACTACTCATTCATGCTTACTTGTTATGCCTGCTATGCTTAGAGTTGTGTCAGGTCTGATTCATCTGGGATGGATTGGGATGGTGATGAACATGTCCTACTGTTGAGAGCTAAGTGTGTGAACATGATTTGGTAAAGGTAGCGATGATAGGCCATGTAGGAGTACATGGTGGGTGGGTTGTCTGATTGAAACCATCCTCAGGAACTGAGTTCTGTGTTTGTGATCAAAGACAACTACTACCACGCATTGGGCCCAAAACCCATGGACTCTCTCGACTTATTAATCGCCTTGATCTCTGCCCAGGAGTTGCAACTAGTTCTGGTGTTTGTAGGTAGTGCTATTTGTCTACCAAGTGGCACCCGGTACATGTGGGCTTAGGACAGACTAGGCACGGTGTACCAAGTGGCACCCGGATGGTGGGCTTGGGAACCCTGCTCACATCGTTTGGGGTCGTGATGGAAACTTCGGCCGGACTTCCTTTGCGGGTTCAGCCTCGGATAGGCGATAAAACTAGACTAGAGTCTTGTGTGGTTAGTCACCCTCGCCAGGCTTTCGCTTGAAGGTTGCCGAGATACATGAAGTGTACATGGCGGTAAGTGGCGAGTGCGTGTGTGAAGAAGTACACCCCTGCAGGGTTATAAAAGATCTATTCGAATAGCCGCGTCCTCGGATATGGACTACTTGGAACGCTTACATTGTTCATAAACAAGTTAAATGGATACTCTGAAATGCGCAAGATAAGCGTGAGTGCTATGGATGGCCTTCTCGTAGGGAGACGGGAGCCGATCCATAGTGGTGTATTGATTTGGTGAATATGTGGACTCGTGTGCGCCACCTCAAAAAAATGCTTGTAGACGTAGTACTGGTTAGCCACTGAGTCAAAGCTGGCTTGCTGTAGTCAAACTCCACTACCCCTTTGTTGATACTGATGCATATGTAGTTAGTTCTGATGTAAGTCTTGCTGAGTGCATTTGTACTCATGTTTGCTTAATTTATGTTTTGTAGAGAAGACTTCAGTCTCACTAGTAGTTCCCGGTGGGCTTCGACTTTATCTTGGGAATCCCAGACAGAGGTCTAGTTCCTATGGAGGGTCTTGTAGATAGTCAGGCTTTCTAGCCTTCTTCTTTTCAGATGTCTGTACTCAGACATGTTTATGATTCTGCTTGTTGCTTGTATGACTTGTATGTTGGGTCATGAGACCCATGTTTGTAATATCTGGCTCCTCAGAGCCTATCGAATAAATACTTTGAGTCGTAGAGTTTTGTTGTGATGCCATGTTGTATTTACACGTATCGAGCATATTGTGTATATGTTATTGAAATGCTTGGTATGTGGGGGATCCGACACCTAGTTGTTTATTTTTGGTAGCCTTCCTTATGGGAAATGCCTCCTAGTGCTTCCACTGACCCATGGTAGCTTGCTACTGCTCAATATGATGCAATGGATCAACATCTCCGAGAAGAGCAGTTGGATCATGAAGATTATGATAGTTTGTGACCACCTTTCCTCTGACCCCACGTCTTGAATCTCGGAACGAGATTCTTGTTTAGCGGGAGTGAGTTGTCAAAGACCTAGCTTAGTCCCTGCCTGTCCTTGCATCAACATCCGTGCATCATGTTAAATTCAAAGAAAATATTGAAATGGGGATGATAAACCCTAGCACTCAAAATTAAATCAAATAGGTTCTACTTAATTTTTTCTCAATGAACCAAAATGCTCTTCAAAAATGTTCTTCATTTCTGGAATAAGGTGGAAGCATCTACCAAAAATGTTGCACATTTTTCCAGGACATATTTGGGCTTTGAATTAATCTAGTAAGTATTTGAATTGGAGCTAATAAATGCTATAAATAATTTTAGAGCTCCGATAATTCTGGAACTTTTTGTGGGGCTTTGGAATAATCCATAGTGCATCCACAATAATTTTCAGAAGCTACAAAAATATCATTTGGTTAGCAAACCAAATTCAAAACAGAAACTAAAATAGAAAACCAAAGAAAGAAAGGCTGACCTGGCTTAGCCCATCTGGCCTGGCACTGTAGCAGTCCAGCCCATCTGGCCACCACACCTCTTTCAACCTCGTGCCAGTAGGCACAAGGGCGTGGCGCCCGCACAGGAGGCGAAGCCACCTCCTGCTTCCACCGCCTGCTTCCTTCCGCGCCCTCGTTCGAGCGCCTGGAGACGCCCAGGGCCCCCTAGTCCATCTCCCTCACTCTCTGCTCTCTCCCTCTCCCTCTAGCCCCCTTCCTCGAGCTCACCCGAGAGCGTTCTGCCGTCGCCATGTTCCACCCGCGTGGCTACCGACGCCTCCTCGTCACGCTGCCATGTCCAGAAGCTTCAACGAGCTCCGCTGCATCTCCACGCCTACGCACGCAATCCCTGGAGCTCTAAATCATTGCCATCAGCTCGTCTTCCCCGACCTCGACCGCTGGACTCCATCGACAGATTCGTCACCGTCCTGCCATCCCCGAGCCTGCTGACCGCACCCTCGAGTCCGCTGTGAGCTCCTGTTTCATCTCCCCCTTCTCCCCTGCCCGCACACATCCTCTAGGCCGTAACCCTGCCATGTCCGAGAGCTTCTCACCACCGCACTTATCGCTGGCTTCGCCAGAGAGGTCCGCTGACCAAACCGAGCTCGCAGACATCCTCACCATGCTCTGTAGATGCCATAGAGCTCCTTTAGCCATCCCCCCTCCCGTGCCCTGTAGTCTCGCCGATGTTTTCCCCGTGCCTTGGCCGCCGCCACGGGCTCGCCCCCATCGAGCTCCGGCCGCCCCACGACCAGCCGTCGCCTCCCCTGGATGCGGGAGGGCGAGGTCTCCCTCCTGGTGCCCTCAGCGCGCCCTGCCACTGCCCCTAGCACCATCCCGACGAGCCGCCCCCTCACTGCGAGGTCGCCGACACTTAATCCAGCGACGGTGGCATGGCACAATTAGTTCAGGTGCTAAACTAACCCTAGTGACACTGACTGCTGGGCCCCAGCACTGTTAAATGTTATTACGTTTTAATTAAACCTATTTAACTCACTGTGTCGCTGACGTGTGGGCCCCACACATCAGGTTTGACCCTAGTCAACCAGTTGACTCTCTGACGCAAGGTTGACACAGAGATGACGTTATGATGATTTATTTAATTCAAAAAATAGTTAAAAGTTCTAAAAATCATAGAAATTCAACCGTAACTCCAATGGAAATAATTTATATATGAAAAATGGTCAGAAAAATACAAAGAATCAATTTATGGAATTTTCATGCATGTTGGAACAACTTATACCTTGCTGATTAGGTCAAATCAATTAAGGGGCATTTAAAATGCTTCTTTTGGAGTTTGAATTTGAATCTTTGATTCAAATGAACTTCAACTAAGATGGAAGCATGTTGCATTACCTCAAACACTAGCATATTGCCATGTCATGATCATGCATCATATTGTTGCATTGCTTTGATTTTGTTCTCTCTTGTTTGCCGATGTTTGTCCCCTCGCAGTAGACATTGTTCCGATGATGTGATCGATGACACTGATGAAGACACAACACTATCTTCAGAAGTGCCAGGTAAGCAAACCCCCTTGATCACACCGATACAATCCCACTCTCTTGCTCCTGCTCTTTTTTACTGCATTAGGATAACAAGAATTCAACTATTACATGTTGCGGTAGTTGAACCCATTCCTCTGCATGACCTGTCTTTGCGACAGTAACTAGTTGAAACCCACTAGCATGAGTAGGAGTTGTTTGAGCCATGATGTGCCTACTCATTCATGCTTACTTGTTATGCCTGCTATGCTTAGAGTTGTGTCAGGTCTGATTCATCTGGGATGGATTGGGATGGTGATAAACATGTCCTACTCTTGAGAGCTAAGTGTGTGAACATGATTTGGTAAAGGTAGCGATGAGAGGCCATGTAGGAGTACATGGTGGGTTGTCTCATTAAAATCATCCTCAGGAACTGAGTTCTGTGTTTGTGATCCAAGACAGCTACTACCACACATTGGGCCCGAAACCCGTGGACCCTCTCGACTTATTAATCGCCTTGATCTCTGTCCAGGAGTTACAACTAGTTTCTTGTGTTTGTAGGTAGTGCTATTTGTCTACCAAGTGGCACCCGGTACAGGTGGGTTGGGACAGACTAGGCACAGTGGAACGGTGTACCAAGTGGCACCCTGGTGGTGGGCTTGGGAACCCTGCTCACATCATTTGGGGCCATGATGGAAACTTCGGCCGGACTTCCTTTGCGGGTTCAACCTCGGATAGGCGATAAACCTGGACTAGAGTCTTGTGTGGTCAGTCAGGTCGTGGCCGACACCCTCGCCAGGCTTCCGCTTGAAGGTTGCTGAGATACATGATGTGTACATGGCGGTAAGTGGCGAGAGTGTGTGTGAAGAAGTACACCCCTGCAGGGTCATAAATGATCTATTCGAATAGCCGCGTCCTCGGATATGGACTACTTGGAACGCTTACATTGTTCATAAACAAGTTAAATGGATACTCTAAAATGCACAAGATAAGCATGAGTGCTATGGATGGCCTTCTCGTAGGGAGACGGGAGCCGATCCATAGTGGTGTATTGATTTGGTGAATATGTGGACTCATGTGTGCCACCTCAAAAAAATGCTGGTAGACGTAGTACAGGTTAGCCACTGAGTCAAAGCTGGCTTGCTGCATTCAAACTCCACTGCCCCTTTGTTGATACTGATGCATATGTAGTTAGTTCTGATGTAAGTCTTGCTGAGTGCATTTGTACTCACGTTTGCTTAATTTATGTTTTGTAGAGAAGACTTCAGTCTCACTAGTAGTTCCAAGTGGGCTTCGACTTTAGCTTGGGAATCCCAGACAGAGGTCTAGTTCCTATGGAGGGTCTTGTAGATAGTCAGGCTTTCTAGCCTTCTTCTTTTCAGATGTCTTTACTCAGACATGTTTATGATTCTGCTTGTTGCTTGTATGACTTGTATGTTGGGTCATGAGACCCATGTTTGTAATATCTGGCTCCTCGGAGCCTATCGAATAAATACTTTGAGTCGTAGAGTTTTGTTATGATGTCATGTTGTATTTACACGTATCGAGCATATTGTGTGTATGTTATTGAAATGCTTGGTATGTGGGGGATCCGAGACCTAGTTGTTTATTTTTGGTAGCCTTCCTTATGGGAAATGCCTCCTAGTGCTTCCACTGAGCCATGGTAGCTTGCTACTGCTCCGGAACACATGGATTGACCGGCATGTGTCCTTCTTTGCTCCTGTGTCTGTCCCTTTGGGGAAATGTCACGCGGTGTCTACCGGAGTCCTGATAGCTTGCTACAGCCCGGTTGCACTCGCTGCTGACCGACACGTGCATTGTTGGGTCATGTATGCCTGTCCCTATAAGTTTGTGCCACCTTGGGTTTATGACTAGTCATGTCGGCCCGGGTTCTCTGTCACATGGATGCTAGCGACACTATCATATACGTGAGCCCAAAAGGTGCAAACGGTCCCGGCCTAGGTAAGGCTGTAGCCGTGGGAATACCCTGCGTGAGGCCGCAAAGTGATATCATGTGTTACATCCTATATCGGTGTGACTTAGGATCGGGGTCCCGACAGCTTTGGTAGCAGAGCTTGATTGCCAGTAGGATTACCAAGCCAAACTGGTTGAAGTCGATTCTAGAAATGCTTTAGTTATATAAGGGAATTGATTGTGGATGGGAACGTAAGGCTCTTTTTTTACTCCTTATCCCTGTGTCATTCTGATTCTGAGTCACCCTCATCTTTTCTACGGGGTTAAGAAACTAGGCCTTCTCATCTATCTATCAGGATAATGAGTCACTATGCTAGAGACTTATAGGAATGATGGATTCGAGTCCCAGTTCAGTTTCTAGTACTTCTGTGTTTTAACAGTTGGTCTCGGAACCTTGGTATTGTGATGTTGAGTGGTTATGCCACCATTTTGCAGGATGTCTCAAAATCTTTTTGAGCATTTACAACCATTATGCTGTCCGAGTTATCCCAGGTTTCTAAGCAATCTGATGCATTTGCAAATCTTTCACCTGTTTCTGATGTCCTTTTAGGCCAGGTTAACCACACTAATTGGTGTGTTGAGGCACTCCGTTGCCTCGACATATATGTTGAAGTTATCAGGAGACTAAGATATCTTAGAGTACCACCTAGAAATCTAGACATGTTTTGTGTTCTCATTGTGATGATTCTGGCCACCATTCTTGAAAGCATCTTGTGATGTTAATTACTTAGTAGGTATTCTATTTCTGGGTTCTTGAACCCAAGATTCAATCTGCTCATTCCTGTTGATAGTTTTGCTTGTTCCTTTAGGATAATAGTAACCTTTGTGATAGTCCTCAAGGTTCGTGGTTAATCATTCTGCCAATACCATGAACCAATATGATAGAAGTTCTTTTGGACCAAAGGATCACAACCAGAGTGCTCTTGATGAGATCTCGGTTCTATATTGTGAATCTGCATGTCCTAGCTTTCTGCATGGGTTATCCAGAAGAAATATGTTGAACTTGTTTGACATACTAATCTGTGCATCCACAACTCAAAAAGTCATGTGTTCCTTTGAGTTGTCCATCTTCAGTTGTATTCCGACTTTAGTCTATCAGTTGATAGTCAAGAGTATGCCATGCATTCGTGTCATCGATGCCTATTATTCTTATGGTTTGTCAAGTCATTCTATTTCGGAATGGCTAGGAGAAACAAAATCCAGTACCTCATCCATTTTGTAGGATTGGGTCAAAGCAGTTGTATTCTGCAGATAAGAATGCCAATCCAGATTTTGTTCTGTTCTACCTCGGAGTATTACCTTCCTTATGTCAAATGGTACTTAGAGGAATCCAATGGCTTTGCAATTTAACAGGAGTGAGCTTGGTATAAATTTCATCTAGTGTGCAAATTTGTAGCTCATTTGAAGAAACTTTGCAATGTAAATATTTCAAACCCAAGAAATGGGCAGAAATGGTTTTGACAAGCTTTGATCAATTTAGCTTGTTCTCCAACTTGTTCCACTTGATGCGGGTGATGCTCATGACCATCTGCCAATGTGGTAAAAATTTGAGATCAATGGGAGAAAGTTGCCAATGTAACTTTGTCAAACCCTAGAAATGGGCAAAATTGGTTTTGGCATACTTTGACCAAGCTAATTTTTTCTCCTTGATGCGCCACTTGGCCTAGATGAATATTTAGACCATTTTAGCAGGTGTACCAAGTTTGAGCTCATTTGGACATGTTTAGCAATGTAAAGTTGCTCAAACTAGAAAATGGACAGAGATTGTTTTGAGGGAATTTGATGATGTTATCTTGTTCTCCAAGACAGGAGACTTAGCAAGATCATCAAATATGGCATTTGACATGCTAGAATTTCCTTGGAATTTAGGGTGAATATTTCCTTTGAAAATATTTTAAAATCTTGAAATATCCAGAAAGCTAATTGAGAGTTTTGACCAATATTTTGAGCTATGAAAGAGAGAGAGTTTCTAGAGGTAGAATTAATATGACTAGGGTGAGATCTGGCAAAAATTTGAGCTAAAGGAGAATCCATTTGGTACCCCAATCATTGACCACAAGATTTAGGCAGAAGGTGTTTCATGGTGAATAGAGGTACTTAGATGAATCCAATGGCTTTGGAATTTAACAGGAATAAGGTTGGTATCAATTTGAGCTAGTGTGCAAATTTGTAGCTCATTTGAAGAAACTTTGCAATGTAAATATTTCAAACCCTAGAAATGGGCAGAAATGGTTTTGACAAGCTTTGGTCAATTTAACTTATTCTCCAACTTGTGCCACTTGATGGGGATGATGCTCATGACCATATGGCAATGTGGTAAAAATTTGAGATAAATGGGAGAAAGTTGCCAATGAAACTTTGTCAAACCCTAGAAATGGGCAGAATTGGTTTTGTCATAGTTTGACCGAGCTAATTTTTTCTCCTTGATGCACCACTTTTTCTAGATGAATATTTAGACCATTTTAGCAGGTGTACCAAGTTTGAGCTCATTTGGACATGTTTAGCAATGTAAGGTTGCTCAAACTAGAAAATGGACAGAGATTGTTTTGAGAGAATTTGATGATGTTATCTTGTTCTCCAAGACGTGAGACTTGGCAAGATCATCAAATATGGCATTTGTGACATGCTAGAGTTTTCTTGGAATTTATGGTGAATATTTCCTTTGCGAAAGCTTGAAATATCCAGAAAGGTACTTGAGGGTTTTGACCAATGTTTTGAACATGACAATGTGTTGAAACTCTTATATATGGACAAATAATGCCTCAAATTGAACATACTGATAAAACACACTAATATTAAACAATAGGAAAAAGAATCACTAAAAAATCTATTTTTAAACTAAAGTTATTCACAAACTAGTGACTCACACATATTTCGAAGAATTCAAATTTGAACTATTCAAATTTGAAAACTACTGGCACTAACAGAAAGTTTATATCTTTTTTTTTTGACCTAAAACAAAAAGATTCACTCAAATACTCTAAATATTTGCTGTAAGTAGAAACAAAAGTAAAAAAAATAAAGCAAAAAACAAAAACAGAAAACATGAAAACACCTATAGTCCCGGTTTCCACTACCAGCCGGGACTAAAGGTCCTTCTCCCATGCGTAATTTGGGCTGCCAAAAACAGACGGTCGAGGGTATATAACCTGACACTTAGCGTTCCGGGGCCAGCCACCGCCCGGCAGACAGATCAAACACCACACCGCCAGGCCGCTCGTCTTCAACCTTCGAAGCTGGAGATCGCCGACGTCGTCCCGCTCGCTCCTGCCCCTCCCCGAGCCTGCTGAGCATCGCCTCGACCTCGTGGTGAGTCCCCCTCCGTTTCCCTGGCGATTCCGTGGCTGTAGCCGCCCACGGTCGACGGCGCCATCCACGCCCACGCCCACGCTCGAATGCGCCGCCCATGCCCATGCCCCAAACCCTGGGCCAAAAGGACCCCGGCCCCCTAGCGCATTTTCGGCGGAGGCCGGCGTGGCTCCGCCGCTGTTTTGGCCACCGCCGGCGCACCGCGTGGCCGCCGTCTACAACCTCTGTTTTGCTTTATGTTTTTTACTTTTTTGTACTTCTAAAAAATTCTAAATATATATATTAAGAAAAACAATCTACATAAAACATTTGAGGAATTTTGACCAAGCATTTGAAAATTGTTAAATGTTTATAGAGAAAATGTTTCTCATGAATGCAGAAAACATTTTATCAAAAAGACGTTAATCAATCATTTGAAAATCAATTGAAGAAGAATTACAAAAATCATAATAAAGCATTTAAAAATGTTAAATTTGCATAAAAAAGTTGATCATGTATTAAAAATATTTTAATGTTGTATTTGCAAAATATTGATCAAGCATTTGAACTAACAATTATAGAACAAAAGTTTGTCATGTATTCAAAACGTGTTAATATCTTATTTAGAAAATGTTAATCATGTCATGCTTAGTGATGCATCTATTTGCTTTAAATTTCTTTGCCAGGCTGCCAGATTTCTCCGCCACGGTCGCTGTCGTCCGGCCGTCCCTGAGCCTCGCCGCCCTGTCCACTTGCTTCGCCCGCGTCTGCTACGCCTCCTGCAACCTCTATGGTCGTCGTCGATTCCGGTGCCGTCGAGCCTCCCCGAGTCCACGTCGCACCTCTGCAGGCTGCCGGTGAGCACCCGTGGTGATCCCCTCGCTTCCCTGCCCCTCCCCGTGCCCGTAGCTGCTGCTGCCACAGTAGGCGAAGCTCGCCACCACCTCCCTTGGTCGCCGCCGTTACTCCGGTGACCAAAAGTCTAATATAAAATTTTGTATGTGATTAATCCAAAGAACTAGTGCTTCAAGTGACATTAAAAAACTAATTTTGTATGTTATATTATATGTCTAGTGCTTCATATTACTAGTGTTTCATATTTACGTACACGATCATATATGCGCCGTCGAGCCTCCCCCGAGTACACGATCATGTTATATTAAATGTGTTCCTATTTTTATATGATCGTTGGGGGGCCTGCCCCCGCTCGTCCCCCTGTCTCCGCCCCTTTCTTTCGTCTGTCCGGAAAATGCCAAACGCTAGGAAAACTCCTCCGAATGTTTTCCCCCTTCTTCGGTATCGTGTAGTACTGCGATAGGTCACCATTAGCACTGCCGGGAAGACCCCTTCGGATGTTTTCCCCCTTCGCCGGTATCGTCTAGTACTGCGATAGGTCACCACTAGCACTGCCGGGAAGACCCCTTCGGATGTTTTCCCCCTTCGTCGGTATCGTGTAGTACTGCAATAGGTCATTGCTAGCACTGCCGGGAGGACCCCTCTGGATGTTTTCCTCCTTCGCCGGTATCGTGTAGCTAGTACTGCGATAGGTCACCACTAGCACTGCCAGGAAGACCCCGTCGGATGTTTTCCCCCTTCTGATTTACACTTGATGAAATCTGCTATGTCTCAAACTGCATGAATTAAAACTTGCCATGTTTACAGGATGTTAGTTGCATGAGCTCAATCCACATCATATCTCCATGTCATGATCATCATATCATATTGTTGCATTGTTGTGTATTGATTGCATCTCTGGTATTGTTCTTCTCGATACTATGATTCAGTTTTTACTTATTGAATGCATCCTAATTGTTTTATCTTTCTTCTGGATTAGTTAAGCTATGTACGATAGCGGCAGAGACGACCATGATCAAGAGGATATCATCTTCAACATGATACGCTCCTCCCAAAACCCAGAGAATGAACCAGATGACGGCTCACAATATCTGAACGAGTCCAGTGAGGGAATTGAGGAAGAACCAAGAGACAAAGGGCACACAAACAATGCTGGTGAAGGAAATGTTCTTCAATTAACAAAGTCCAGTGAGGTATATATATAGAAGGCCTCTGGTGATCATTACATGTATTAATTGATTTGTATATATATATATTACCGAATCTTTCTTCTTTTAGCCCTCTGGATCGAGCAAATCTTCTACAAGGGTACGAGGACAGGCCAAAAAGTTGCCCGATGGCATAAAGTACAACATCGATGAAGTCAAAGTAGATGGCGAACCGATTGCTCCTGGAAACAATGCCCGCAAATTTATAAGTCAATGCGGAGTTATTGTTAGGGACAACATCCCGATCACCGTTCAAGAATGGAATAAGCCAAAGATAGATCGAGGAGTTAGTTTTGTCGACGAAATATCGAAAAAATTTCTTTGGGATACGCTCATGTCACATTTCAACCTACCAGAGGGTTTCACAGATCGCGAACGGTTGAAAGTCAAGCAGTTTGCTCTTAAGAAGGTGGCCACACAATTCCAGAGCTAGAAGAAAAGATTATACAGTGACTACCTCAAGGGAGAAAAGAAGACTCCAGAATTCACTGGAGCACTAGAGAAGGTATAAGATCACTGGGACTTATTTGTGCAGTACAAGGAATCAGAAGCAGCTAAAGAACGGTCGAGAAAAAAATAAGATTAATGCTCCCAAAAAAGAGAATCACCATGTTCTGGGGCTAGGTGGCTACAAGACTGGCGTGCCTAAGTGGGAAGAATCTGAGGCCAAGATGATTGCTGCAGGGGTCACTCCAAAAACAGCGGGTTGGCCCGAGAGGTCCAGGAATTGGTTTTATGCGCATGGGGGAAAGTTGGACCCAAAGACAGGGGAGATTATTGAAAAGGCAAGTCTTAGAACAGCCTCGGACGCTTTAATTCAAGCAATAAAAGATGTTAGAACAGGGGGGTTCCAGCCCGAGAGAGAGAATGATGAGCTTACACGCACCCTCGGGAATCCTGTACACGAAGGATGAACATGGGGCAAAGGCGTTGTTCCGTGGGTTGACGGGTTTTTGGAGTGGAACGACACTTACAGAAGCTGTGCGAGAAAGAGGAAGCAGGATGCAGACCGGCTTCAAAAGGTAGAATCAAAGAACACGGAGTTGGAACGCATTTTAATGCGGTAGCAGGAGCAGATCGACACAATTAGCCAGTAAAGGGCATCTCAGTGGCAGGAGCAAGCAGATCCAGCATTGTATAGTACCGTCCCATCTATGCCAAAAAGCAGCGTGGGTTCCACGAGGGTCCCGGCCGATGATGCACTGTTGGCTTGCTACCCCGTGGATGATATCAAAGAGACGACAAGTTGTGAGATGCACATGAAAATGAAGAACATATCCATGAAGGTGGCGGTCGGCTTTGCTTTACCGAATGCACCTGAAGCAACCATCCATGGCAATCCGATTCCAGTTGGCTATGCTCGGGTCGGGGTGGATGAAGTTATGTCGGGATATGACTCACTAGAGCTTGACTTTCTTGGAGGTCAAGGGGAGCAGACACTGGGAGAAGACATATGTGGTGTCATTGTATGGAGAAAGGAATGCATTGTGTTTCCAAACTCAGTGCCAAGGCCACCGACTCCTCCGAGTAGCAATACACCTCTAAGTCCACCACGTCAGCTGACTCCACCCCACCCCGAGACGGAGCCCAGCGCGAGTTCGCCATATCGATCTCTACCACGTCGGCCGACTCCACCCCTTATGTTCCAGCAGCAGGGCCAAAAGCGGAAGAGAGCACAACAGAAAAAACCCGAGCCTCCTGCCAAAAAGAAGTTAGCTTACGATATGACTGAGGAGGAAACCGGAGCGACCGTGGCTTCCAAAGTGAAGGCCCATTTTGCACCGAAACCGCCCCCGACGTGTAACACCCCAAAAATATTTCTTTTTGGACTTCCAAAACCTTTCCCTTAAAATCAAATATTTTTGAATTATTCTTGCTATTTTTCTCTTCATAGCCCTTTTATTTTGAAAATTATTCTCAACTTTAATGGGTTTTCAAATTCTCTTTAGAGGTTCTGTTTTCAAAGGTTTAAAATTTATTTGGAGGTTTTTAAATAGTTTCATTCAAAAAAAAGTTTTTGGGAGTGACTTAATTTTTTTTCAAAAGGAATGGCTCTTTTCACTTCTCTCTAACCCTTCTAAAATCCATCCAACAATTTTCTTCCACTCCAACTTTATCCCACAAGTCACTCACATCATCTAGGACAGAATCCAACTCTCTCCTACCCCACAAAAATATTTTTCACAATCCAAATAAATTCTAAAGTTGGAATTCATATTAACCATCATTTCTTTGGTTTACAAAGGAACCACAATTTCCACAAGGTTTCTACCTCCACCAAAATTATCTCAGCAAATACATGGTATCCACAACCCATTTCTCCAAAGACATGGGGTACCACAGTTTAAAAATTTCAAATTCCACTCAATTTAAATTTGGACCAGATTCAATATTTCTGATCCAAACATATTTTTAAATGCTCCAAAAATTCCCAAACTTTACCAGGCCCTCTCATATGTATCAGCACATCACCACAAATATTCCTCAAAATTCTAAAAATCCCCAGCACTCTCTGCCTTACACCCATATGAGCAATCAGTGCACTGTTCATAAATGAAAGAAATTCAGTTAACTGAATTGGTCTTTAGGCAACAGAGGGAAACGGTGCCGTGCACCCCTCCCCTTCCTTCTCCTTCACGGCGACGCCAAGATCATCAATGCCTCGCCCTTCCCTGGCCCACTCCGCAGTCACTCCTCGCCGGTGAGCTGGCGGCTGGCCGGTGCAATGCCCTGCACCGTGCTCATCCGCGACGGACGAGCAGAGTCACCTCGGCCACCAACTTCCATTACTGCGCCACAGCCTCCCCGCCTACCTCCTGGCCACGCGTCGCCCCTCTGTGCGCCATCGCCGCACCACCCCAAACCTCTGGACCCGTCCCGGCAGTCACTGGAGTTGTCCTCGCCGCCGCACCCTTACGGTACTCGTCCCGTGGATGAGGCCGAAGCGCTCGGCCTCGATCGCGCTGGCATCTCCAGAAGACTCCGCCGCCCTCATAAACCCCTCACCGTCCCTGACCACCGCCCAAACCTACCTAGCCGACCACCATAACTCCGGCGTGATCCGAACCTCGCCGACCGCCTCGGATCGCCTATAAAAGGCCCTCCCGAGCTCCAGTCTCCTCACCCATCGCCTCCACCACCTCCCAATCACCGTCCCAAGCACTCACCTGACCTTGGGGAGGTCTTCTTCTTCCCCTCCGACCACCACTCTGCCGCCTCTGTCCCCGTTTGGTTCGACGTCATTAGGCCACCACCACCACTCAAATCTTGCCATTAGCCATATTATCCACCAAACCATCAATTCCGTGCTCCAATTTCACTGCCCGAGCCCTCTCCGGCGAGTTCCAAAACCACCGAGCCACCGTCCGCCGCCGTTGACCTCGCCAGCGTTCAGGTGCTCTCTGGCGACCACCACCACTTCCCTCTGACGCGGCACTCCGCCCTGGTAACGTTCCGACCATCATCAGCTGCAGGAACCCCGGTGATCGCCGCCGGCGACCGCCGTCACTTCTCTGCCTCGCGCGCGATCGGGTTCAAATTTGAACCTAACGGGTGGGCCCCCACCCCGCGCGGTCCGTTTCTTTTTTTTCCTCTGTTTTAAACGAAGGCGTATTCTGCTTTTTACGCCTTCTTCGTTGGAAAATGTATTACAGCCGAAGCATTTTCTGTTAAACTGTGCAGGGACTGCTGTTTTATAGAAAAGCCCCTGGTTTTGAAAGTTTAATAACTTTTAAACCACAACTCTGTTTGAGTTGAACTTTTTTTTGAAATTCTTATTTTTCCCTATAGTTTTTTTGGTATTTATTTAAAAAAAACTTGAGACAACTTTTTTTGCACTTTTGTCAAATTTTTTATTTGAGATGAATTTGAATGTTTTCAGAAAAAGAAGAGGGAAATCTTGCCGAGAATTGCGAAGGGTTTTCACCTGACTACTTTGGACAAGGCAAGCATTATTGAACTTGGGATACGGTGATTGCATTTGCATGTTTGCATCGGTTGGAGTTGCACCACATATATCACAAGTGCATGCATGTTCGGTCATATCACATCTTGCTCATATCTTGCACTTCACTCAAGGAAAGAATCTTTCTAACATGGTAAAGTTGTGAGTATTCAGGAGAGAGTCTCCTGCCTTGGACGTGCCGGTGGGCACGGGCCATTATTTTTGACACGGTCGTGTCATGTGGCTTATGTGGAATATCCCGGTGATGATAATTAACACCTCCTGAGTCGGCCTAGATCGAGTCTTGCTCCGTTACATCTAGCTGGATACCGTGCTGCCACGGGCCCTTCCGCAAGGAAGGTGCGGCTGAGTAAGTTGTTAACCCCTGTCCAGGTACACACCGTACAGAGGGCCACAATGAGGGTTTCCAAAGGCCTTGGACTAAATCCTGTCATCGGGTCAGGGGGCATGGGTGTTTCCGGTTGTGTACGAGAGGGGGGGAACCCCTTGGAATCCACGCGTCTTGATAGTGATCCCATGCAGGACGTTGGTCTCTCCGTCTTAGTGTTTTTCTTGAACGATGCTTTGGGTGATTCCTGGCATCCGGAAAGTTAATCTGGTGTGTGTTGGTCAGGTGTGTTTTCAACCCAAAGACCGTAGTGGGAATTAGCCAGTGCCACGGTACTGACTAAAGGAATGCCATGCACGTGGGTAAAGAGTACACCCTCTGCAGAGTTAAGCCTATTCGAATAATCGTGTCCTCGGTCAAAGGGCGTAGCTGGGTGGGTCAAGTGTCGGTCCCGGTGTCGGTCTCCGAAGGAAAACATTTAATTTGGACACAAACTATTTTTGCAGGATATTATTATCATCGCTAGCACTGTCTTGGTTGTTTTGAATAATATTACTATGATTATTCCATGATTATGCAAATTATTAAGGACTAACCGTTGCTCTTATTTTATATTTCCTGAGTGTCTCAGGGGCTGGCTAGACTACCCCGGGCACTCGATTTTATTTTCAAGACCTCTCGTGGCGTCTCTCGAGTTAACAGGTGGTTTATCTCGCCACTACTCTTGTAGACACCCGATTGGCGTTTCTCTTCAAGTCCGACCGTGGCATCACTTGACGCCCGATAGGCATTTCTTTTCAAGACCTCTCGTGGCGTATCCCGAGTTAACAGGCAGTTTATCACAGCACTACTCTTGTGGACACCCGACTGGCATTTCTTTTTCCTGAATGTCACTTGGGCTGGCTAGACTACCCGTGGGATTCACTTGCTTTTATTTTCAATAAGACTGGTTATGGCTAACATGTTTTATTTACTTCCACATCATTTTATAATTATGTCATGACCAAGATTATAGTCAGCATGAGCACGTTATCTTGATCCTACATGAGCATATGCATTCATTATATCTTTTGTTCATAATGTTTGCGAGTACATTCCAACGTACTCACTAGCTTGTCCCTGGCTATTTACTTGGCCAGACCTGGAGGAGGATTGCGCTAGCGAGCCCGACGCTTAGAGGTGTCCCAGTCAGTCAACCTGTGAGATAGGAGTCTACCACATGTAACATCCGCCGAGCTTCCGCTACACCAATAAAATAGTCAAGCCTCACTCTGATGCTTGGCTCTATGTTATTGTACTAGTATTGTATCACCACCACACCACTGTCATATTCCACCACTGCCATATATTGGCAAGTTTGTAATAATGTTGTTGAGCTCTCAGACTCAACCCTCTGTAATATTATCTTGTACTGGTTATCTGTATCAAGGAAGTCCACCAGATTCTGTTGATCTTGGGGCTGGTGTGACTTAGGGCTTTTCTGTGATTTATTCCAGAAAGGGGCCCGACAGACCTTGGTATCAGAGACAGGCAGACTGTAGGAAACCCTAGGCACGATCGCTAGCACTGGAGTCAGTACTAACATTTTTAGCATGCATTTCATGCATTGTAGCAAATTCTCCTTAGTCATCATATTCTTTTGATATAACCTGTTGTGTTTGCATCCTGGGGGGGAGATTTATTTTCAGTCTCTTAAAAAATTTATTTGTTGTCTTTATAAATTCTTTTCTCATCTGTGTTACACAAATACCCCCAGAAAGAAAATGCATCGCCCCTGGACCCGTTCTATGCCAAATCCGCCAGAGAGCAACCATGGACAAATGGGAAATAATTTTACACAAGGACAGAGTAGTCAACAGGACAGTGACACAACATTTTCACAAGTGTGCCGTCTATATGAACAAAGCCAACAACAGCACCAAGAGATGATGCAGCATTTAATCAATATGGGAAATCACCAAGGGCAAAATCAGAATAGGTCAAAATTATCTGAGCTCCAGAAGACCAATCCTACTGTGTTTTCTCACACCGACAAACCATTGGAGGCAGATGATTGGCTACGTGATATTGAAAGAAAATTGGTTATTGCCCAGTGTACGGATCATGAAAAAGTGCTTTATACCCCATACTATTTTTCTGGTACAGCCGCATCATGGTGGGAAAACTTATGCCACACTCATCCCAACGGAGCCAATATGACATGGGAACAATTCAAGGAAAACTTTCGGGGGGCACATATCCCCAACTCATGAAACTGAAGAAGAGGGAGTTTGAGGATCTCAAGCAGCGAGGCACCACGGTGACATAGTACCTGGATCAGTTTACTCAGCTGGCCCGGCATGCCAACGATGAATATATGACAGAAGACAAAAAGATGGAAAAGTTTCTCGATGGACTTATTCCGTCTTTAAAGTGCCAACTGGTTGTCCACAACTTTCCTGATTTCAAGACACTGGTGGACAAGGCTATTATACTGGAGAACGAGCACCGCAACATGAACGAAATACGCAAGCGCCGTATGAACCAGACATCCCAGGTTCGCAACAACAAGCCCAAGAATGAATTTCAGAAGCCTACAACACCTCGACCAGCAACGGTAGCACCACAACAGAATCGCAGTGCTTTCAACAACAGGACCAAAAATACGACATTCTATCCAAGCATCACTTGTTATGCCTGTGGAGGAGAAGGGCATTACTCCAGGCAATGCCCAAAGCAGGGAAATAATACTACCAAACCCAACAACAATGGCCGTGGTACAAACACAGCCCACAAACACAACAACATCAACCACAATAACAACCAAAGGAAGGGACAGGTCAACCACGTGACCTTTGAGGAAGCACAAAATGCACCGGATATTGTGTTCGGTATGTTTTCTGTCAACTCAATTAATGCTACAGTTTTATTTGATTCCGGAGCTTCGCATTCGTGCATCTCTAAAAGGTTTGCCTCGGAGAATCGATTTTCTTTTTCGCCTTTGCAAAATTCCATGGTTATTCAGTCCCCAGGATCGAAGCAAAGCACACAATGGTACTGCAAGGATGTAAATATTGAGATCAAAGGAATGGTATTTTTAGCCAACCTTATTGTTCTGGAAGTAGTCGAACTGGATGTTATTCTGGGAATGGATTGGTTAACCAAAAATAAAGGTTTCATAGATTGCTACAACCGCACGGTGACTCTTACAAGCTGCCAGGGAGAAACAATAAAATTTGGCACAAGGAGGATTTCCGTATCACAAGGAAAATTAAATCAAGTGGATGCGGCAGAATTTTGTAAGGTCCCTGTAGTCTGTGAATACCCCGATGTATTTCCAGAGGAGCTACCAGGCATGCCACCTGATCGTGAAATTGAGTTTGTTATTGAATTAGCACCTGGAACGGCTCCCATTTATAAGAAGCCGTATCGTATGGCTCCGACCGAATTGGCTGAACTAAAGAAACAAATTAAGGAATTAATGGAAAAAGGATATGTCAGACCCAGCTCATCACCATGGGGATCGCCAGTTTTATTTGCTAAGAAAAAGGATGGTACCCTCAGGCTATGTATTGATTACAGGGCTCTCAATATGGTCACCATCAAAAATAAATACCTGCTGCCCAGGATAAATGACTTGTTCAAACAGCTAGCAGAAGCCAAGGTATTCTCAAAAATAGATTTGAGGTCGGGCTACCATCAATTAAAAATCCGATCATCAGATATACCCAAGACTGCCTTTACTACCAGATATGGATTGTACGAATTTACAGTGATGCCTTTCGGCTTAACCAACGCTCCTGCTTATTTTGTTCATCTCATGAACAAGGTTTTCATGGAATATTTGGACAAGTTCGTGGTCGTATTTATTGATGACATACTTATTTATTCCAAGACACCCGAAGAACACAAGCAACACCTACGAATAGTCCTGGAAGAATTAAGGAAAAACCAACTTTATGCCAAGTTCAGTAAATGTGAATTTTGGTTACGAGAAGTTGGCTTTCTGGGACACGTACTGACACAAGATGGGATAGCAGTAGACCCAAGCAAGGTAAAGGCTGTCCAAGAATGGAAACAACCCACCAGCATGACCGAAGTCAGGAGTTTTCTTGGTCTGGCAGGTTATTACTGGAGATTTATTGAAGGATTCTCCACCATAGCTAAACCCATGATCCAATTGCTTAAGAAGGATAAGAAGTTTGAATGGACTGAAGCCTGTGAGAAAAGTTTCCAAGAATTGAAGAAAAGACTAACAACGGCACCCGTTCTGGTCGTGCCCGATGTGCACAAAAATTTTGAGATATACTGTGACGCGTCCAGGAAAGGCCTTGGATGTGTATTGATGCAAGAAGGAAAAGTCATGGCTTATGGCTCAAGACAGCTATGACGACATGAGGAGAATTATTCTACTCATGATTTGGAGGTTGCTGCAGTAATACATGCACTCAAAGAATGGCGACACTTTCTTCTCGGTGAACGATGTGAAATATACACGAACCACAAAAGTCTTAAGTATATTTTCACCCAGCCAGAATTAAACTTGAGATAGCGTCGCTTGCTTGAGTTAATAATCATTACGACATCCGAATTCATTACCATCCGGGTAAAGCAAATGTTGTGGCAGACGCCCTCAGCCGAAATCCCTGCACCAACAATAATAGTGCGCAATTCTTATAGCATGAGTTTAATTAGGAATTTGCCAAACTCAATATGGTCCTAGTCACAGAAGGAACCGTTGCCCAACTGGAAATAAAACCAACATTAGAGGATCAGATCAAAGAAGCCCAGAAAGGACACCCTAGTATTGAAGGGATTAAGAGGAAAAAAAAATTGGGCAAGGCGACTGAATTTACCGTAGACAGTCAGGGAATTTTATGGTTCGGGAAAAGATTGTGCGTGCCTAATAAGGAAGATTTAAAGCAACAAATTTTGGTAGAAGCCCATACCACTCCATATTCTATTCATCCAGGAGGAACATAAATGTACAAGGATTTACAAGAAAATTATTGGTGGCACGGGATGAAAAGAGATATAGCCATATATGTCGCACATTGTGATTCATGCCAACGTGTAAAAGCAGAACACCAGAGGCCAGCAGGACTATTGCAGCCACTCAGAGTACCTGAATGGAAATGGGACGCAATAGGAATGGATTTTATCGTCGGACTGCCAAGGTCACGACACGGAAATGATGCTATCTGGGTTATAACAGATTATTTAACCAAGGTGGCAGATTTCATTCCGGTAAAAACCACATACTCCACACAGAGACTCGCCAGATTATATCTCTCCCGGATTGTTTGCTTACACGGAGTACCCAAGACCATAGTCTCTGATAGAGGCACCCAATTTGTCTCTAGATTTTGGGAGCACCTACAGCAAGCCCTAGGAACTCAACTGACGTTCAGTACAGCATACCACCCACAAACCGGAGGACAAACTGAGCGGGTAAATCAAATATTGGAGGACATGCCAAGAGCATGTGTGCTCACTTACGGAGCTAGCTGGGAAGACAGTTTACCTTACGCGGAGTTCTCATATAACAACAGTTATCAAGCCAGTTTAAAAATGTCACCTTTTGAAGACTTGTACGGACGAAGGTGCCGTACCCCACTCAATTGGTCAGAGACCGGAGATAGTTGAATTTCGGTCCCGAAGTTCTTAAGGAGGCAGAAACAAAAGTGAAGCTTCTTCAGGACAGACTAAGAGCGGCTCAGAGCCGTCAAAAGAGTTACTATGATCAAAAGCACCGCCAAATCAGTTTTGAGCCCGATGAATATGTGTATCTCAGAGTATCTCCAACAAGAGGACTACAAAGATTTAAGGTCAAAGGAAAATTGGCACCGAGGTTTATTGGACCATTTAGAGTAATCGCAAGAAGAGTCAAGGTTGCTTATCAACTAGAGCTACCGACAGAATTATCGGATGTGCACGATGTGTTTCACGTGTCACAACTGAGAAGATGTGTTAGTAACCCAGACAAGCAAGTGCAACACCAAGACTTGGACCTTCAACCAGACCTCACATATAGGGAGCGTCCTATAAAGATTTTGGAGGAATCTGAACGGAGGACCCGGTAGAATGTAATAAAATTTTACAAGGTTCAGTGGAGTAATCACACGGAGGAAGAAGCAACATGGGAAAGAGAGGATCACCTGAGGACTGAATATCCGTACCTGTTTGAGGGACAGCTGAAATCTCGGGGACGAGATTTTTCTTAAGGGGGGTAGGTGTTGTAGCACCCCAAAAATATATCTTTTTGGACTTCCAAAACCTTTCCCTTAAAATAAAATATTTTTGAATTATTCTTGCTATTTTTCTCTTCATAGCCCTTTTATTTTGAAAATTATTCTCAACTTTAATGGGTTTTCAAATTCTCTTTAGAGGTTCTGTTTTCAAAGGTTTAAAATTTATTTGGAGGTTTTTAAATAGTTTCATTCAAAAAAAAGTTTTTGGGAGTGACTTAATTTTTTTTTTCAAAAGGAATGGCTCTTTTCACTTCTCTCTAACCCTTCTAAAATCCATCCAACAATTTTCTTCCACTCCAACTTTATCCCACAAGTCACTCACATCATCTAGGACAGAATCCAACTCTCTCCTACCCCACAAAAATATTTTTCACAATCCAAATAAATTCAAAGTTGGAATTCATATTATCCATCATTTATTTGGTTTACAAAGTAACCACAATTTCCACAAGGTTTCTACCTCCACCAAAATTATCTCAGCAAATACATGGTATCCACAACCCATTTCTCCAAAGACATGGGGTACCACAGTTCAAAATTTTCAAATTCCACTCAATTTAAATTTGGACCAGATTCAATATTTCTGATCCAAACATATTTTTAAATGCTCCAAAAATTCCCAAACTTTACCAGGCCCTCTCATATGTATCAGCACATCACCACAAAAATTCCTCAAAATTCTAAAAATCCCCAGCACTCTCTGCCTTACACCCATATGAGCAATCAGTGCACTGTTCATAACTGAAAGAAATTTAGTTAACTGAATTGGTCTTCAGGCAACAGAGGGAAACGGTGCCGTGCACGCGTCCCCTTCCTTCTCCTTCACGGCGACGCCAAGATCATCAAAGCCTCACCCTTCCCTGGCCCACTCCGCAGTCACTCCTCGCCGGTGAGCTGGCAGCTGGCCGGCGCAACGCCCTGCACCGTGCTCATCCGCGGCAGACGAGCGGAGTCACCTCGGCCACCAACTTCCATTACTGCGCTGCAACCTCCCCGCCTACCTCCTGGCCACGCGTCGCCCCTCTCTGCGCCATCGCCGCACCGCCCCAAACCTCTGGACCCCTCCTGGCAGTCGCCGGAGTTGTCCTCGCCGCCGCACCCGTACGGGACTCGTCCCATGGATGAGGCTGAAGCGCTCGGCCTCGATCGCGCTGGCATCTCCAGAAGACTCCGCCGCCCTCATAAACCCCTCACCGTCCCTGACGACCGCCCAAACCTACCTCGCCGACCACCGTAACTCCGGCGTGATCCGAACCTCGACGGACCGCCTCGGATCGCCTATAAAATGCCCTCCCGAGCTCTAGTCTCCTCACCCATCGCCTCCACCACCTCCCAATCGCCCTCCCAAGCACTCACCTGACCTCAGGGAGTTCTTCTTCTTCCCCTCCGACCACCACTCCGCCGCCTCTGTTCCCGTTCGGTTCGACGTCATTACGCCACCACCACCACTCAAATCTTGCCATTAGCCATATTATCCACCAAACCATCAATTCCGCGCTCCAATTTCACTGCCTGAGCCCTCTCCGGCGAGTTCCAAAACCACCGAGCCACCGTCCGCCGCCGTCGACCTCGCCGGCGTTCAGGTGCTCTCCGGCGACCACCACCACTTCCCTCTGACGCGGCACTCCGCCCTGGTCACGTTCCGACCATCACCAGCTGCAGGAACCCCGGCGATCGCCGCCGGCGAACGTCGTCACTTCTCTGCCTCGCGCGCGATCGAGTTCAAATTTGAACCTAACGGGTGGGCCCCCACCCCGCGCGGTCCTTTTCATTTTTTTCTCTGTTTTAAACGAAGGCATATTCTGCTTTTTACGCCTTCTTCGTTGGAAAACGTATTACAGCCGAAGCATTTTCTGTTAAACTGTGCAGGGACTGCTATTTTACAAAAAAGCCCCTGGTTTTGAAAGTTTAATAACTTTTAAACCACAACTCTGTTTGAGTTGAACTTTTTTTTGAAATTCTTATTTTTTCCCTCTAGTTTTTTTGGTATTTATTTAAAAATGTTTTGAGATAACTTTTTTTGCACTTTTGTCAAATTTTTTATTTGAGATGAATTTGAATATTTTCAGAAAAAGAAGAGGGAAATCTTGCCGAGAATTTCGAAGGGTTTTCACCTGACTACTTTGGACAAGGCAAGCATTATTGAACTTGGGATACGGTGATTGCATTTGCATGTTTGCATCGGTTGGAGTTGCACCACATATATCACAAGTGCATGCATGTTCGGTCATATCACATCTTGCTCATATCTTGCACTTCACTCAAGGAAAGAATCTTTCTAACATGGTAAAGTTGTGAGTATTCAGGAGAGAGTCTCTTGCCTTGGACGTGCCGGTGGGCACGGGCCATTATTTTTGACACGGTGGTGTCATGTGGCTTATGTGGAATATCCCGGTGATGATAATTAACACCTCCTGAGTCGGACTAGATCGAGTCTTGCTCCGTTACATCTAGCTGGATACCGTGCTGCCACGGGCCCTTCCGCAAGGAAGGTGCGGCTGGGTAAGTTGTTAACCCCTATCCAGGTACACACCGTACAGAGGGCCACGATGAGGGTTTCCAAAGGCCTTGGACTAAATCCTGTCATCGGGTCAGGGGGCATGGGTGTTTCCGGTTGTGTCCGAGAGGGGGGCACCCCTTGGAATCCACGCGTATTAATAGTGATCCCATGTAGGACGTTGGTCTCTCCGTCTTAGAGTTTTTCTTGAACGATGCTTTGGGTGATTCCTGGCATCCGGAAAGTTAATCTGGTGTGTGCTGGTCAGGTGTGTTTTCAACCCAAAGACCGTAGTGGGAATTAGCCAGTGCCACGGTACTGACTAAAGGAATCCCATGCACGTGGGTAAAGAGTACACCCTCTGCAGAGTTAAGCCTATTCGAATAGTCGTGTCCTCGGTCAAAGGGCGTAGCTGGGTGGGTCAAGTGTCGGTCCCGGTGTCGGTCTCCGGAGGAAAACATTTAATTTGGACACGAACTATTTTTGCAGGATATTATTGTCATCGCTAGCACTGTCTTGGTTGTTTTGAATAATATTACTATGATTATTCCATGATTATGCAAATTATTGAGGACTAACCGTTTCTCTTATTTTATATTTCCTGAGTGTCTCAGGGGCTGGCTAGACTACCCCGGGCACTCAATTTTATTTTCAAGACCTCTCGTGGCGTCTCTCGAGTTAACAGACGGTTTATCTCGCCACTACTCTTGTAGACACCCGATTGGCATTTCTCTTCAAGTCCGACCATGGCATCACTTGACGCCCGACAGGCATTTCTTTTCAAGACCTCTCGTGGCGTCTCCCGAGTTAACAGGCAGTTTATCACGCCACTACTCTTGTGGACACCCCACTGGCATTTCTTTTTCCTGAATGTCACTTGGGCTGGCTAGACTACCCGTGGCATTCACTTGCTTTTATTTTCAATAAGACTGGTTATGGCTAACATATTTTATTTAATTCCGCATCATTTTATAATTATGTCATGACCAAGATTATAGTCAGCATGAGCACGTTATCTTGATCCTACATGAGCATATGCATTCATTATATCTTTTGTTCATAATGTTTGCGAGTACATTCCAACGTACTCACTGGCTTGTCCCTGGCTATTTACTTGGCCAGACCTGGAGGAGGACGAGCCTGTGGAGGAGGATTGCGCTAGCGAGCCCGACGCTTAGAGGAGTCCCAGTCAGTCAACCTGTGAGATAGGAGTCTACCACATGTAACATCCGCCCAGCTTCCGCTACACCAATAAAATAGTCAAGCCTCACTCTGACGCTTGGCACTATATTATTGTACTAGTATTGTATCACCACCACACCACTGTCATATTCCGCCACTGCCATATATTGGCAAGTTTGTAATAATGTTGTTGAGCTCTCAGACTCAACCCTGTGTAATATTATCTTGTACTGGTTATCTGTATCAAGGAAGTCCACCAGATTGTGTTGATCTTGGGGCTGGTGTGACTTAGGGCTTTTCTGTGATTTATTCCAGAAAGGGGCCCGACACGACGCCAAGGGAGAAAATACCTGAGAAAACCGTACAACACTTTGTGGATCTTCTAGAGGGACCCCCGACACATGTACAGAATAAGCCATCAGACTATGAGCGCTATATTAGCAAGTCAAATCATGAAAAAATGCAGCAGTAGTCGAAAAGTACATGTAGTAATAAAAGCGGAAAAATAGTTCCCCAGCTTGGAGAACAGCCAATGCAATCGATCCCCCCGCTCAAGGTGACTACCGATAGGACTGCAACCGACGTTGCTAGAGAGATGGGTATCACTGTTGAACAACTCCTAGGCACCGAGGAAGACCCCATGCGTGATCTAGCATGGACATATGTCCCCGGGAACCTCTGGTTAGACCAGCAGGTCTCGCATCTACCACCACAAATGCGAAGATTGCATGATTGGTACATGACAGAAGTAGCTAACGGGCGACAGACGCTCAGCGTGAAAGTCAAGGAAGAACATTACTTCTATGAAAATGAGATAATCATTGAGCTTTCAGGAAATTTTCAGTTATACAATCAAGATGCACTCGACAAATCTATCGTCAATTGCTATTGTCTGTAAGTGATTTCTTTCTGTAATTTAAGTCTCTAGCTCAGCTCGTTCATTGCCTGTAATTATCCTCACTATATTCTTTTATATGCTATTATGCAGAATGAAGATTCTTAAATGCCAAAAAAAGGGAATCTTTGACATTGGGTTCGTTGACCCATATATCATTTATGAACTAATAATAAAAGACTACCCCGGTGACTCAGAGGACAACTTGCTAAGGTTTTTGAAGGCACAAAATACCAAAACAAATATACTATTTCCTTACAACTTCAAGTGAGTGTTACTGTCTTGTACTACAAATTCTATTTTTGCTTACTCGATGTTAAGTATAGTTCATGAGTTATGCATGCCTGCTTAATATATTAACGTGTGCGCAGGTTCCACTGGATCCCGCTAAACATTAAAGTTGACGATGAAACTATTGAAACCATGGACTCACTACGTAGAGACCCTCAAGAATACACCAGCGTGATTTTGATGCTCGACAGGTAATTTCAGTCAGTATCACACTATATCGGCCTCTTTCGTTCATTTCCTGATATCAAGTAATTAATAACTCCTTTATTCATTTTCTTTGCCGGGCAGGGTTTGGAAACGGTTCACCAAAGAGATTGTCGGTGAATGGAAACCGAAATTGTCATGGCGACGGATCAAGGTAATTAAGTAGTACTAGATAGGTCTGCACACCTCTTTAATTCTAGTATCAATACCATTATCATGCTTGATTATTATCTGATTGAATTATATTCTCGCAAAGTGCATGAGACAGGAACATAAGACTAATTTATGTGCATACTACGTTTGCGAGAACATTCGCATTATGACCGAATGGCGCAGATATGCAAGACTACTTCAGGTACGTAAATACTATTCACAATTTTTTTATCATGATCTAATATATATACACACAACTAATATATTCATATTGATATCCTTCTTTAAAGATGGTGGAGATGCGGGATAGGCTCCTAGCAGGGAACCGCATATGAGCAATTCAAGAGGAATTGGTGGGATTTTTGCTTAAGTTGGTCATATCTGATAGAGGAGAATACCATTGCACCTAATCCCTGCATGTAATAATCTGCAAATTGTAGGAGAAATTGTATATACCAAATTGTATATATATGTGTGTGTATGCATAGTCGTACGAGAAATTATATGAGAGATGTATATGGTCATACGAGAAATTATATTATTGAGTGAAAAACACAAAATGAAAAGAAAAAATAAACCATAAACCCTAAACCCCTAAACCCTTAGTCCCGGTTGGTGTCACCAACCGGGACTAAAGGTCCCCCAGCCCCTGCGCGCGCTGCGGCCACGTGAAAGGGCTTTAGTCCCGGGTCGTGGCCAACCGAGACTAAAGGGTGGGGGCCTTTAGTCTCGATTTATTTGTTCCGGTTGGTGACCCGGGACTAAAGGGCCTTCCCAACCGGGACTAAAGGCCGTTCCTCTACTAATGTGGTTGTAAGAATTTTATCACTCTTAACCTTTTATGTAACGCCTTGACCCTTGAGCGTGTTCGAGTCTAAACTATACATAAGAGAGATTAGCTTTTTTTTTTCATAAATAGTTTGGATTGCTTACCACATGTGTCACCTGATCACGAGAGGTTAGCTAGTGGCAATCTTAGTATGCTAGCATAACACGGATTGTATTCCATGTCCTAGTTAGTTTGGCAGATTTGCCGTGAGTTTGACTTCGATTCTTACTAGAACAGGATTTGAGTTTGGCTGGGCCAAAAAGAAGTACGTAACACCAGGTCTATGAGTTTGTAAAGCACGAGAAGATGGAAAGAGAAATAAAATCAAAGAATGCATGTCTTTGGCCAAATGCTCTCTGCGTGAATGTGTTCGTGATTTTTTTTAAGTTTTTTTTTTTACTTTAGCTTGAGGATAGCTTGGTAATTTCCTATTAGGCCGCCGACCGCGGGACGACCTTGCCTCCTCCTGTCGCACGGCCGCCGTTGATTGTTACTCTTTCCAACCCCGCCAGGCTGAATAGCACGGCCGCGTGCGATGAGCGCCGCTGCTTGCCCTCGGCCCACCTTCCGCAGCGCCGGTAAGCATGCAGCCGTTGCGTTCGTCGAGCTGACGTCCAGGTATATTAACTGCATAAATTCAATGCAAAATCATGTCTAACCGTTGCATTTATTTGTGTTATTAGTGTGATCCCAATCCTAGGAATTCTTCCTGTTAGAGACACGACACGCAAATCAAATGACCAAGAACGAAATCAATACAGGAGACATGAGATTTTAACGTGGAAAACTCATCTAAGACGAAGTGGAAAAAACCACGGACGCGAGGTTACAAACGCCGGAGAATTAGAACTGATCAAATTATCCCATGCGGTGGCTTACAAAGGACATATATATAACACAGGTGACCTAGGTCAATACCGGCTCAAGGCTACCGATGGCGGGCCACGCTGCTCGCTCGTTAGAAGTAAGTCTTTATCTTTATACTTGAATTTGGACAGCATAACACTTCAGGCCAGTTCTTTTATTGGCTTCTAGAAAAAACTGGAATAAGCTACCCCTACCAAGTTTATTTTAGAAGTCAAACCAAATTTATTTTGTTAGAAACCTAATTGTTAAGATTTGACTAGTAGGCTTCTAAAAGAAAATTTTTGGTTGTGCTTTTAGAATAAGCTGGGTAGGGTGCAACTTATTCTGGAAGCACAAAAAAGCCAGCAAAAGAAATGGGTATCGGCTCTGTCATATCTTTTACGTTAAGGGCATCTCCAACGGCAACCCGCAAAAATCCTCCCGCGTCCGTCCATGGACAGGGGAACCAGTCCTCAGACACAGATGCGCGAGGCCGACATATAACGCTAGCCGCATATATCCGGCCAACAATTCAAACCATCCTCACGAAATTCGATCAAACCGGATGGATTTCATTCATGTTCGGGTATAATTTACATAAAAAGATCGATATTTCGACCATTTAACTAAAAAACTAGAAAAAAAACCTAAACCCTATACCGGACTACTGCCTCGTATGTGTGGCCATCCTACCCCGCCGCACTGTTGTCTCAGTGGGTGTCGTTGTCGTCGTCGTGGTCCCTCCAGCGGTGGACGGCACCGGAGGGCTGCGGCAGCCTTGTCCGGCGCCTGCCTGCCGCTAGCGAAGGAGCCCCTCTGCCTCCTCTGCGTTGTGCGGAGTGTCGCCGCGGCACTGCTGACATGGCCTTCGGAGCCCTGGCGGCAGCCTTGCCGTGGGCAGCATTGGCGGAGCAGTCGCTAAGCAATCACTCCTCGTAGATCTTGGCGAGCTCGCCGTCAAGGCGGCGGCGACGCCTGGTGGCCATCTCTGCGGTGGTGACGGAGCGGTTGAGCGCCCTGCTACTTCTTGAGCTTGCGTTGATTTTTCCTTTGGAGAGGAAAGGGTGCTGCACTAAACTAGAGATAAGTATTTCCCTCAGTTAAGAACCAAGGTATCAATCCAGTACGAGGAACACACAACTCCCCAGTAGATGCACCTGCACAAACTAACAAACACTTGCACACAACGCGAAAAAGGGGTTGCCAATCCCTTCACGGTCACTAGCAAGGGTGAGATCTGATAGAGATTGATATAAAAGATTAATAAAAGAGCAAAATAAAGTAAAAATAAATAAATTGCAGCAAGGTATTTTTGGATTTTTATTTTTATAGGTCTGAAAATAATATGATAAAAATAGATCCGGGGGCCAAAGGTTTCACTAGAGGCTTCTCTCTTGAAGAAAGCATACAGTGGGTACAAATTACTGTTGAGCAATTGATAGAAAAGCGCGTAGTTATGACGATATCTAAGGCAATGATCATGAATATAGGCATCACGTCTGTGACAAGTGGACCGACTCCTGCCTGCATCTACTACTATTAATCCACACATCAACCGCTATCCAGCATGCATCTAGTGTACTAAGTTAACAAGAACGGAGTAACACCATAAGAATGATGACATGATGTAGAGGGATAGATCCAAACAATATGGTAAAAAAACCCATCTTTTTATCCTTAATAGCAATAATACAAATACATGCTTCGCTACCCCTTCTGTCACTATGTGAGGACACCACAAGATTGAACCCATCACAAAGCACCTCTCCCATTGCAATAAATATCAATCTAGTTGGCCAAACCAACTCAATAGATCGAAGAGAAATACAAAGCTATCTTAATCATGCATAAAAAGTTCAGAGAAAACTCAAATAATATTCATAGATAATCTGATCATAAACCCATAATTCATTGGATCTCAAAAAACGCACCGCAAAAGAATATTACATCGAATAGATCTCTAAGAACATCGAGGAGAACATCATATTGAAGATCAAAGAGAGAGAAGAAGCCATCTAGCTACTAGCTATGGACCCGTAGGTCTGTGGTAAACTACTCACACATCATCGAAAGGGCAGCAAGGTTAGTGTAGATGCCCTCCGTGATCGAATCCCCCTCCGGCGGAGCGCCGAAAAAGGCCCCAAGATGGGATCTCACGAGAATAGAAGCTTGCGGCGGCGGAAAAGTATTTTTGGTGTGCCCTCTGGTATACGAGGAATATTTGGGTATTCATGGAGCTGAGATTAGTGTTAGGGGAGTCCCGAGGGGCCCACAAGCCTGGGGCGCCCCCCCATAGGGCGCGCCTCTAGGGCTTGTGGCTCTCTCGTGGCTCCTCTGGCCTCCTCCCGAAGCTTCGTGGTTGTCTTCTGGTCAAAGAAAAATCATCATAAAGGTCTGTTCCATTTGGTATTGATTTTCTGTAAAAGGAAAAAACAGCAACTGGCATTGGGCACTAGGTTAATAGGTTAGTCCCAAAAAATGATATAAAATAGCATAATAATGCATATAAAACATCCAAGATGGATAATATAATAGCATAGAACAATAAAAAATTATAGATACGTTGGAGACGTATCACGCCCACCCGACGGCGAGGTCTGGATCGTTGCGGACCCAGTCTGGTGCCACCTCACTCTTGGCAAACACGGAGCGGCAACTGGCATTGCGCCAGTCGTACTGCCCAGCTGCGGAGCCACGCGCTCCACCTCAGACATGAGGTCAACTCAAACTCACGACCCCAAATGGATGTCTGTTTCCTCCGCTTTTTGTCCGCTTGGGGGTGGCAATGGGGTCGTTGCTACTTCTTGAGCTTGTGTTGATTTTTCCCTTGAAGAGGAAAGGATGATGCAGCAAAGTAGAGATAAGTATTTCCCTCAGTTCAGAACCAAGGTATCAATCCAGTAGGAGGCACAAGCAAGTCTCCAATATATGCACATGCACAAACTAACAAAAACTTGCACACAACGCGAAAAAGGGGTTGTCAATCCCTTCACGGTCACAAACAAGAGTGAGATCTAATAGAGATAGGTATAAAATATAAATAAAAGAGCAAACTAAAGTAAATATAAATAATTTGCAGCAAGATATTTTTGGGTTTTTTGGTTTATAGATATGAAAATATATGATGGAAAATAGACCCGGGGGCCATAGGTTTCACTAGAGGCTTCTCTCTTGAAGATAGCATACGGTGGGTAAACAAATTACTGTTGAGCAATTGATAGAAAAGTGCATAATTATCATGATATCTAAGGCAATGATCATGCATATAGGCATCACGTTCGTGACAAGTAGACCAACTCGTGCCTGCATCTACTACTATTACTCCACACATCGACTGACTCCTGCCTACATCTAGAGTATTAAGTTCATAAGAACAGAGCAATGTTTTAAGTAATATGACATGGTGTAGAGGGATAAACTCAAGCAATATGATATAAATACCATCTTTTTATCCTTGATGGCAACAATACAATACGTGCCTCACTACCCCTTCTGTCACTGTGTGAGGACACAGCAAGATTGAACCCAAAACTAAGCACCTCTCCCATTGCAAGAAAAACCAATCTAGTTGGCCAAACCAAACCGATAGTTCGAAGAGAAATACACATATATCTTAATCATGCATAAAAGAGTTTAGAGAAGACTCAAATAATATTCATAGATAATCTGATCATAAATCCACAATTCATCGAATCTCAACAAACACATCACAAAAGAATATTACATCGGATAGATCTCCAAGAACATCGACGAGAACATTGTATTGAAGATCAAAGAGAGAGAGAAGAAGCCATCTAGCTACTAGTTATGAACCCGTAGGTCTGTGGTAAACTACTCACGCATCATCGGAAGGGCAGCAAGGTTGATGTAGAGGCCCTCCATGATCAAATCCCCCCCCCCATCCCCGACAGAGTGCCGGAAAAGGCCCCGAGATGGGATATCACGAGAATAGAAGCTTGCGGCGGCAGAAAAGTATTTTTGTGGACGCTTCTGATGTTTGGGGAATATTTGAGAATATATAGAAGTGGAGTTAGGGTTAGGGGACTCCTGAGGGGCCCACAAGCCAGGGGACGCCCCCCTGAGGCACGCCCTGAGGGCTTGTGGCCTCCTCGGGACTCCTCCGGTCCTCTCCCCAAGTCTTCTGGGTGTCTTCTAGTCCAAGAAAAATCATCGTAAAGTTTTATTCCGGTTGGACTCCGTTTGATATTCCTTTTCAATAAAAGTCAAAAACAAGGAAAAAAACAGAAACTGACACTGGGCTCTGAGTTAATAAGTTAGTCCCAAAAATAATATAAAATAGCATATTAATGCATATAAAACATCTAGAATAGATAATATAATAGCATGGAACAATCAAAAATTATAGATACGTTGGAGACGTATCAAGCATCCCCAAGCTTAATTCCTGCCCGTCCCCGAGTAGGTAAATGATAAAAACACAATTTTTGATGTGGAATGCTACCTAACATATTTAACAATGCAATTTTCTTTATTGTGGCAAGAATATTCAGATCCATAAGATTCAAACCAAAGGTTTAATATTGACATAAAAACAATAATACTTCAAGCATACTAATAAAGCAGTCATGTCTTCTCAAAATATCATGGCCAAAGAAACTTATCCCTACAAAATCATATAGTCTGGCTATGCTCCATCTTCATCACACAAAGTATTTCATCATGCACAACCTTGATGACAAGCCAAGCAATTTTTTCATACTTTTGGTGTTCTCAAACTTTTTCAACATTCACGCAATACATGAGCGTGAGCCGTGGATATAACACTATAGGTGGAATAGAATATGGTGGTTGTGAAGAAGACAAAAAGAAGGAGAAAGTCTCACATCAACTAGGCAAATTAATGGGCTATGAAGATGCCCATCAATTGATATTGATGCAAGTGAGTAGGGATTGCCATGCAATGGATGCACTAGAGCTATAAGTGTATGAAAGCTCAGAAAGAAACTAAGTGGGTGTGCATCCAACTTGCTTGCTCACGAAGACCTAGGGCAATTTGAGGAAGCCCATCATAGGAATATACAAGCCAAGTTCTATAATGAAAATTCCCACTAGTATATGAAAGTGACAAAATAGGAGACTCTCTATCATGAAGATCATGGTGCTACTTTGAAGCACAAGTGTGGAAAAAGGATAGTCACATTGTCCCTTCTCTCATTTCTCTCTCTTTTTTGTTTGGGCTTCTTTGGCCTCTCTTTTGGGGGGGGGGGGCTTCTTTGGCCTCTTTTATTTTTTATAAAGTCCGGAGACTCATCCCAACTTGTGAGGGAATCATAGCTTCCATCATCCTTTTCTCACATGCGACAATGCTCTAATAATGATGATCATCACACTTTTATTTACTTACAACTCAAGAATTACAACTCGATACTAGAACAAGATATGACTCTATATGAATGCCTCCGGCGGTGTACCGGGATGTGCAATGATAAAGAGTGACATGTATAAAAAATATGAACGGTGGCTTTGCCACAAATATTATGCCAACTACATGATTATGCAAAGCAATATGACAATGATGGTATGTGTCATAATAAACGGAACGGTGGAAGTTGCATGGCAATATATCTCGGAATGGCTATGGAAATGCCATAATAGGTTGGTATGGTGACTGTTTTGAGGAAGGATATATGGTGGGTTTAATGCACCGGCGAAATTTGCGTGGTACTAGAGAGGCTAGCAATGGTGGAATGGTGAGAGTGCGTATAATCCATGGACTCAACATTAGTCATAAAGAACTCACATACTTATTGCAAAAAATTATTAGCCATCGAAACAAAGTACTGCACGCATGCTCCTAGGGGGATAGATTGGTAGGAAAAGACCATCGCTCATCCCTGACCGCTACTCAAAAGGAAGACAATCAAAGAATAAATCATGCTCCGACTTCATCACATAACGGTTCACCATACATGCATGCTACGGGAATCACAAACTTTAACACAAGTATTTCTACCAATCCACAATTACTCACTAGCATGACTCTAATATCACCATCTTTATATCTCAAAACAAATGCAAGGAATCTAACTTCTCATATATTCAATGCTCTTTATATGAAAGTTTTTATTATATCCCTCTTGGATGCCCATCATATTAGGACTAAATTCATAACCTAAGAAAATTACCATGTTGTTTAAGACTCTCAAAGTTATATAAGTGAAGCATGAGAGTTCAACAATTTCTATAAAATAAAGCCACCGCCGTGCTCTAAAAAGATATAAGTGAAGCACTAGAGCAAACTGCCTAGCTCAAAAGATATAAGTGAAGCACATAGAGTAATCTAATAAATTCACTATTAATGTGCGTCCCTCTCAAAAGGTGTGTACAGCAAGGATGATTATGGCAAACTTAAAAAGAAAAGACTCATATCATACAAGACGCTCCAAGCAAAACACATATCATGTGGTGAATAAAAATATAGCCTCAAGTAAATTTACCGATGGATTGAAGACAAAATAGGGGATGCCATCCGGGGCATCCCAAAGCTTAGATGCTTGGTTGTCCTTGAATATTATCTTGGGGTGCCTTGGGCATCCCCAAGCTTAGGCTCTTGCCACTCTTTATTCCATAGTCCATCAAATCGTTACCCAAAACTTGAAAACTTCACAACACAAAACTCAACAGAAAACTCGTAAGATCCGTTGGTATAATAAAATAAATCACCACTTTAGGTACTGTTGTGAACTAATTCTAAATTTATATTGGTGTTATATCTACTGTATTCCAACTTATCCATGGTTCATACCCCCCGATACTACCAATAGATTCATCAAAATAAGCAAACAACACATAGAAAGCAGAATCTGTCAAAAATAGAACAGTCTCTAGTAATCTGGAAATTTCGTATACTTCTGTAACTCCAAAAATTCTGAAAATTTAGGAAAATCTGGGAAATTTTTATATCAATCTTTTGTAAAACATTCAGAGGAAAATCAAGTTTCTGTGATTTTCTAAAATTCTGGCAATGAGCGCAAAAGTTTCTGTTTTTCAGCAAGATCAAATCAACTATCACCGTAGACCATCCCAAAGGTCTTACATGGCTCAAACACCAAATAAAACACCAAAACACAATTTATACAGATGTAATAATGTGTATTTATTGAAAAACAGAACAAAAAACAAAAAACATAAAAATAAAAATTGGGTTGCCTCCCAACAAGCGTTATTGTTTAACGCCCCTAGCTAGGCATAAAACATAGATCTAGGTATTGTCATCCTTGGTATGCAATTCTTTCCTAGTCAAATATTCCAAAACTTTTCTTATCAAGTCTCTTTTCTATTTCATTTCCTTTCTAGTAGGTGAACTCAATTCATGAAAAGGACTTTGATTAGTGATTTTAACATTCATAACTTCAGAATCAGGATCATCGCCATAAATATCCTCATATAAAATACGTATCTCATCTTTAATGGGTTCCATAGACATTTCCTCCATCCACTCATCATTAAATCCTACATAAAGTCCCTTAGTTACCCAATCAAATTTGTCATAAGCATCAAGGTAAAGAGCTTGAGCAATTTCTGCATAGGGAACTCTTCTCCTAAGATTGTTACTGTAAGAATGATAATCTCTAGATTCTAGACTACGCAAAGTTTCTTTATCATGGAGAATTTCTTCAACTGGAGGATGCTCAATATTTTTTTATAGAAAACAAAAATTTCCCTAGCTTCTTGTATTATGAAGTCAAATTCTCGCATAAGAATGATAGTTGCAATCTTTTTAGCCTTAGGATGGAGTATAATGGGAAGTTCATAAAATATCTTTTGTAAAGCGGGATGAATGTGCACAAATTTTCTTTCTAGTTTAACGACAAGCATAGCAACAGCATCCGCATAGCAATTTTTATCACGAAGAATAGATCCCTTACTAATTGGCAAAACTCCCGTACAATCAAAGAATTCTTGAATAACACCCTTCCCAATAATATTACCGTCCCCTACATGAAAAGTTTTTGCCTTAAGATTAGAGGAAGTTTCAGTTCCATGATCTAAAGAACAAGATCCAAGTTTTTCCTCAAGGTTTATATTAGCAAGATCCTCAAAATTTTCAACGATAACCTCCCAGATTCTGACATGATGGTAAAGCAAGCGATCTAGCACACAAGCAAACGAAAAGATGAACGAAAGAGGGGCGAATAAAAAGGCAAATATTTTTGTATTTTTCTGAAAATGTTTTAGAAGTGGGGGAGAGGAAAACAAGAGGTAAAAGGCAAATAATTTAAGTGCAAGAGATGAGAGTTTATGATGGGTACTTGGTAGGCTTCATGTAGAACCTCCCCCGCAATGTGCCAGAAATTCTTCCAGCTACTTCTTGAGCTTGCGTTCATTTTTCCCTTGAAGAGGAAAGGGTGATGTAGCACAATATAGATAAGTTAAGAACCAAGGTATCAATCCAGTAGGAGACACAAGCAAGTCTCCAATATATGCACCTGCACAAACTAACAAACACTTGCACACAACGCAAAAAAGGGGTTGTCAATCCCTTCACGGTCAAAACAAGAGTGAGATCTAATAGAGATAGGTATAAAAGATAAATTAATGAGCAAAATAAAGTAAATATAAATAAATTGCAGCAAGGTATTTTTGGGTTTTTTGGTTTATAAATCTGAAAATATATGATGGAAAATAGAGCCGGGGGCCATAGGTTTCACAAGAGGCTTCTCTCTTGAAGATAGCATACGGTGGGTAAACAAATTACTGTTGAGCAATTGATAGAAAAGCGCATAATTATCACGATATCTAAGGCAATGATCATGCATATAGGCATCATGTCTGTGACAAGTAGACCGACTCATGCCTGCATCTACTACTATTACTCCACACATCAACCGACTCCTGCCTGCATCTAGAGTATTAAGTTCATAAGAACAGAGCAATGCTTTAAGTAAGATAACATGATGTCGAGGGATAAACTCACGCAATATGATATAAACCC
Organism: Thinopyrum elongatum; assembly: GCA_011799875.1. Classification (NCBI taxonomy): domain Eukaryota; kingdom Viridiplantae; phylum Streptophyta; class Magnoliopsida; order Poales; family Poaceae; genus Thinopyrum; species Thinopyrum elongatum. The sequence continues at coordinate 599,045,596 of CM022301.1, forward strand.
TATCTTTTTATCCTTGATGGCAACAATACAATACGTGCCTCACTAACCCTTCCGTCACTGGGTGAGGACACCGCAAGATTGAACCCAAAACTAAGCACCACTCCCATTGCAAGAAAAAACCAATCTAGTTGGTCAAACCAAACCGATAGTTCAAAGAGAAATACAAAGATATCTTAATCATGCATAAAAGAGTTCAGAGAAGACTCAAATAATATTCATAGATAATCTGATCATAAATCCACAATTCATCAGATATCAACAAACGCACCGCAAAAGACGATTACATCGGATAGATCTCCAAGAACATCGAGGAGAACATTGTATTGAAGATCAAAGAGAGAGAAGAAACCATCTAGCTACTAGCTATGGACCCGTAGGTCTGTGGTAAACTACTCACGCATCATCGGAAGGGCAGCAAGGTTGATGTAGAGGCCCTCCGTGATCGAATCCCCCTCCGGCAGAGTGCCGGAAAAGGCCCTGATATGTCTCCAATGTATCTATAATTTTTGATTGTTCCATGCTGTTATATTATCATTCTTGGATGTTTTACAATCATTTTATATCATTTTTTGGGACTAACCTATTGACATAGTGCCCAGTGCCAGTTGTTGTTTTCAACTTGTTTTTTACATCGCAGGAAATCAATATCAAACGAAGTCCAAATGCAGCGAAACTTTTTGTGGATTTTTTTGGACCAGAAGACACCAGATAGGCCAGAGAAGCACCTGAGGGGAGCTCCGAGGGGAGCACAACCCACCAAGGCGTGCCTGGGGGCCCAGGCATGCCCAGGTGGATTGTGCCCACCTCGATGGCCTCTCGCACCACCTCTTTGCTCTAAAAATACCCCAATATTGCAGAAACCCTAAGGGAGTCGACGAAAATCTATTCCAGCCGCCACAAGTTCCAGAACCACCAGATCCAATCTAGACACCATCATGGAGGGGTTCATCATCCTCATTGGTGCCTCTCCGATGATGCGTGAGTAGTTCATTGTAGACCTACGGGTCCGTAGTTAGTAGCTAGATGGCTTTCTCTCTCTCTTTTGATTCTCAATACAATGGTCTCTTGGAGATCTATTTGATGTAACTCTTTTTGCGGTGTGTTTGTTGGGATCCGATGAACTTTGAGTTTATGATCAGATCTATGTTTTTATCCATGAAAGTTATTTGAGTCTTTTGATCTCTTATATGCATGATTACTTATAGCCTCATATTTCTTCTTCGAATCCTTGGTTTAGTTAGGCCAACTATATCGATTTTTCTTGCCATGGGAAGAGGTGCTTTGTGATGGGTTCGATCTTACGATGCTTGATCCTAGTGATAGAAGGGGAACCGACACGTATGTATCGTTGCTATTAAGGATAACAAGATGGGGTCTATTTCTACATAAATAGATCTTTTCTACATCATGTCATCGTTCTTATTGCATTACTCTGTTTCTCCATGAACTTAGTATAGTAGATGCATGCTGGATAGCGGTCGATGTGTGGAGTAATAGTAGTAGATGCAGGCAGGAGTTGGTCTACTAATCTTGGACGTGATGCCTATATAATGATCATTGCCTGGATATCGTCATGATTATTTCAAGTTCTATCAATTGCCCAACAGTAATTTGTTTACCCACAATATGCTATTTTTCTCGAGAGAAGCCACTAGTGAAATCTATGGCCCCCGGGTCTCTTCTTTATCATATTTGCCTTCGAGATCTATTTTTATTTGCTTTTACTTTTAGATCTATATTTCCAAAAACCCAAAAATACCTTGCTGCACTTTATTTTAATTTGCTTTTATTCGAGATCTATTTATCCAATCTATCATATTTTTATCCCGTCAACTTGACAATTTCTGGCACCGTTACCCGAAAGGGATTGACAACCCCTTTAACACGTCGGGTTGCAAGTATTTGTTCTTTGTGTGTAGGTACCGTTTACGTAGTGTTGCATGGTTCTCCTACTGGTTCGATAACCTTGGTCTCATCACTGAGGGAAATACCTACCATTGCTGTGATGCATCATCCCTTCCTCTTTGGGGAAATACCGACGTAGTTCAAGCCAACATCAGGCCCCAAGATGGGAAATATTTGAGATTATATAGAGGTGGAGTTAGGGTTAGGGGACTCCCGAGGGCCCACAAGCCAGGGGCGCCCCCCTGGGGCATGCCCTGAGGGCTTGTGGCCTCCTCGGGACTCCTCTGGCCCTCTCCCCAAGTCTTCCGCGTGTCTTCTGGTCCAAGAAAAATCATCGTAAAGTTTTATTCCGTTTAGACTCCGTCTAATATTCCTTTTCTGTAAAAGTCAAAAACAAGGAAAAAACAGAAACTAGCACTGGGCTCTGGGTTAATAAGTTTGTCCCAAAAATAATATAAAATAGCATATTAATGCATATAAAACATCCAAAACAGATAATATAATAGCATGGAACAATAAAAAATTATAGGTACGTTGGAGACGTATCAGTCGTGTCCGCCCGGATTTGTGGATGCGACGGCCGTGTGCCCAACGCACGGCCGCATTTCGGCTGCATCTCATCCGCTGTGCATGCAAACAAAAATACGTAGCTCATAGTTCATGCCAGTGGCCGCATTCACGCTAGATCATGCCGGCCAGCAACAAAGCCAGCGGCCTACAGAATGGTCACCCCAAGTTTGTCGCCGGCAACAAAACCAGCGGCCGGCACACGAGCCAGCCTTCAAAATGGACAAGTTTTTGTGCCGGCAACAAAGCCAGCGGCTGGCACACGAGCCAGCCTTCAAAATGGACAAGTTTTGTCGCCGGCAACAAAGCCAGTGGCCGGCACACCAGCTAGCCTTCAAAAAGGACCGCCATCGCGTCCATCGCAGCCGAGGTCTCACCTAGTTCAGGCCGTCATGGGCGAACATCTCCTTCTGCCTGTTCGTGAACCAAGCCTTCCTCTCTGGTGACATGTTGTTCTTGTCGACGCTCATCAATGCTAGTGCCACCTCCTTGGCTTTTGTGTCGGCATTGGTGGCCTCGATCTCTAGCTTCTTGAGTTGAGCGGCGTCCTCGATGTCAAGCTTCCTCCTCTTCACGGCCTCCTCCATGTCAAGCTTCTTCGTCTGAAGATCTACGTATATCTTCATTTGCTCCTCCTTCCCTTTGCTCCTCCTCTCCTCCGGCACTTCCTTTTGTCTCATCATGTTCTCCAAAGTTCCTTGCAAGACTATAGAAGACGCATCACGCTTCTCGTCGGCCTTCAAGCTTGTCTTGCCCCTCGGCCTCTTGAGCACATCTCCCTCATCAGCCACGTCTGCCTTCTCTCCTCTCTTCTTCTTAAGAGCATTGTATTGGTCTTTGAACTTGGTGCAATCTTTGACGAGCACCCAACAATGCGTGAGAGTGAATGGCTTGTCTTTGTGCCGGGCCTTGAAGGCTTCCAAAGAATGGAATGCCTACACAATCAAACATGCGGCCACAATTGTAACATGAAAGGACATACAAATGCATGAAACTTAAATGGCATGCCAACATGAATGGACGCATGATGAAAAAGCGAGAGGTTCATACCAAGTCACCAAGGCCTAGGCCGCTCACGGGACGGGCTTTGATGCTCTCAAGTGAACAACCGGGGCTGCTTCCTTTACATGTCGTCTTCACAATGGCCAGCGCCACTGTACCCCGGCTTGATGTTGAGGTCGATGACACCTGCGGGCGTGTGGTAGGATAGACCACGATGCAGTCTGGTGATGTAGAGAATCGCGTCTGCCCATGGCCGTGTGGCGGTGGAGCACAAACATCCGGCATCCCATGTGTGACAGACGAGCTCGGGGAACTGTGTTGCGGCAGATGATGGGCTAAGGAGCCTGTGCTGGCCGCGGCTGAGAGATTGGCCGGTATGGGGCGGCCCATACCCAACATGAGGAGGGCGTGCACCTTGGAGACGATGGACTCCTTGTCGTAGAGGTCGGCCTGGTGCTGCAACGCATGCCACAGGGCACACTCGGCAGCGTACTCGGCGACGGCCTTCTTCTCCACCGCGATAGTTCGCCGGTTCCTCCTCTTGGCCGATTCGGCATCGAGCTTGGCAGCCCCCGCTGGCGTGAGCTCCGACCGAGGCTTCTTCACAGGCTTCTTTTTCTTCGCCATGAGCCGGGTGGCCGGTGGTGGGTCGCTGGGATTCGCCTCGTCGGCCATGGTGGATGGGGGGAGGGGCAAGGTCGGGGCGCGGGAGCGTTTTGGAGGAAAGGGAGGGAAACTGGCCGCCAATGCCACCGACGGGCGGGCTTGAGGAGGACAAGGGTGCATGTCCCGCATGTCCGTGCGCTGTCCGTTCGGCTGCAAACTCGGCTCAAACTTGGGATAGGAATGGGTCGAAAGTGGACATAAAACGGATGATGGTCCGTTTGCGGCAGCGCTTTGGAGCGCCTGCTTTGTCTGTTTACCCCCGAACGGACGCGGGCGGAGCACTTGGGGTCTTACGTTGGAGTTGGCCTGACGACCCTCGAGCCCGAGGGACTGCCCAGGTAGTGGAGGAGGCGGTCCTGCGCCTTCTTGATCGCGGGCGGCAGCTCCTCCTTGACGGCGAGGCAGTGGCGGCGACAACGGCGCGTCGATGTGGCCATACCGGCTCCGTGGCAGGGATGCAGGCTCCTCCTTTACGCGGCATCCGATCTGGACGCCGCGGTGGTCCGGGCGCGTGGCTGGCTCCTCCTTCACGTGACGTCCGATCTGGACGTCGCAGTTGTGCCGGAGCGAGGCCGGCTCCTCCTTCACCGGCAGGAGCATGGATACCGGCTCTTGACGCGGTGGTGCGGCGTGGAGGCCGACTCCTCCTTCACGCGTGCCGGCGGTGGTGGCGATGGCCCCATGTAACGGAGCGACCGCTCCGTCATTAGCCCCTAGGTGAATGGACAGGAAATTGGTTGCATTGGCTAGCAATGCAGGGATTTTTCCTCCAACTTTATTTTGTTGCAATATCAATGTTGGGATGATTAGAAGTGTATATCCGATGTCAAATGGAAGTTCCCCAACAAAATTGTTTACAACTAAACTAAGGTAGGTGAGTGGAGACATGTTGAATATGGAGGATGGGATAGTCCCTGACAGAATGTTGTAAGAAATATCTAGTTCTTGCAAGTTAGGGATTTTTGATATACTCACTGGGATACTGCCTTTCAAACTATTGGCCGCAAGCAGAAGGATCTGAAGGGAAGAAAAACTACCCAGAGTCGATGGTATGGTGCCTGCAAGACTATTCACGGACAATATAAGGGCTTGCAAGGGTGAACTGAAATCTGGAACGACCGCAGGTATGGACCCAGAAAAGTTGTTCCATCCAAGGGCTAATCTTTGAAGTGATGTGCTGTTGAAAAGGGCAGGAGGTGTCTCTTCGTCGAGTTTGTTTCTTACCAAGTTCAAAACCTGAAGAGATGAACTGTGAGCAAGGGCCGACGGAATGGATATCATGAGGGAATTGTTTGCGAGGATGACAGAAACAAGGGAGTTAGAGCTGTTGCACTTTCTGTGACCACCTTGAGAGTGTGGAGCATCTTTTTGTACTTGTGTAGTAGCCAAATTTGTATGGGGAGTTGTTACAAATGTTACTGGTATATATGATATTCCTTGCAAAATTGAAGAGTTCAACAATTGGATTCTGAAGTTCCCTAAGAAGATGAGAAATATAGTAGCAGTGGGTGTAACGGCAGTATTCTGTTCCTTGTGGAAATCTAGAAACGCTGCCACTTTTCATCATGTTTACCTGCATAACCCTAGTGTACTGTTTTTTCAAATAGCTTATTGGATGTCATATTGGGGTGGTTTACAGAGAAAAGAAGGGCAACAGAAGTTGCACCACGTGGCGGCGTTGTTGGTTGATGTTGCGAATGGCTTCTTCAATAAGAACAGAGGATGGGCACCGATGACAAAACGCCTGGGAGTGGGTTAAGAGTTGTTTTCCTTTTTTAGTTGTTCCCTGAATTAACTTAGATCTCTACCTGGCTATATCTGGATATTCTAGCTTTGTGAAATGTTGGATACTAAGATAGGGGATGGAGCCCTGTGCGGTAACCAGTTCCCAGTAGCACTCTTTTTTAGTCTTCACCCCCTGGATGCCAAGGCAGGGTGTTTGGGATGATGAGAGCTATTTTATGACTCTGTTTATTCTGTTTGTTTCCATTTTAATGAAATGAAATTGGGGGCGTGCCCCTCAATTCAAAAAAAATCAGTGCTAGCTTACAGTCGTCGCCCGAGGATGCCACCAACGAAAACCAGTAAAACCAAGAGGACCAGCATCAGCCGAACCGAGCTAACCAAGTACTTGTTTGCCATCGTGCTTCTTCACACGAGATGGATGTTTGCTTTCTTGCTGAATTTGGAGTGGCAAGCTAACAATTTGTGCAGTGGGTGCTCAACTCAAGCAGCGCTTATATAGAGTAGGTGCGTAGCTTCCATGAAATTCTAAAAATGGCTAGCTAGGTGGAAATGAGGGGTTGGTGGAAGGAAGTATGCATGACTCTATCGGGCAATGAAGGAGTATGAACGCACATGCTATACATGCATTGACTGGCTCCTTGCACAAGTCTTTATCAGTTCTTTGTAAATGCCCTCCATCGTGGAACGTCTAGTCATTTTTGTTGGCATTCATCTGAGAAGAAGGCCCAAGTGGTCAAAACCAGATGTTGCTCTCGCCATGTTTAGGGGAATGTTTATGGGAAGGGTCATCTTACCCTAGATTGTTTGTGTGTTGGGGTATCACAGAAAAATTGTTGTCTACGGGATTTGTTGGAGCATTTTTTTGAGCTCTTTTACGGTGATTGGTGAAGTACTGGGAGTACTTTCGAGTACTTGCCCCTCCGATTTTTATTAGCCATCTGATCTGGTGGGGAATTAAAAATGAATAAACCTAATTAGTTTAATCAGAGAAGGGAATAATGGTCCAGGGTAAAATATTGTGCTTTCAACCGATCACGTCCACGACCAGAACAACGTCTAGTAGATCCAGGAGGTCAAGTCCTCGTTCTCGTCCCCTTCCTTCCGTCCGACGAGCCCGGCTAGAGGAACCAATTCACCATCGTCGACGTCGTCCTCGTCCTCCTCCTCATCCCCTTCACTATAAAAGACGTGCCCGGCGGCAGGAAGAAGAATAAGGCGTGACATCTGCGGCGGCAGCGTCGGCGGCGACGGCGGAGGCGCTATAGGAACTCGCCCCCGTCGATCCCATCGCTTCCGGACTTGCATCCTAAGGTATGAATCGCCCGAATCTCAACTTACTTTGATTCGTAGCCTACACTCCCTACTTAGATTTGTTTAGTCATCATCGATTTAGGTTTCCCTAGTGCATGCAATTCAATTTAGAATTTTTCATCATCCATGGTCACTTCACTAGTTTATGGGGGACCCAGTTTATGTACGTTTGTGATCGCTTGCCATAACATGTACAAGGAGCAAAGTTTAAAATTCCACGCAAGATTTCGTACTGGGTTTTGCATGCATTTTTTGTTTGTCCTTTCAGATTTTTATTCATCTGAATGGTGATGCAGGAAGACATGGCAGATGTAAGTCATGAGTCAATGCTGGAGTACTATCATATTGCCAACAAGATGTTTAATAGTGAGGATGAAGGTTATAGATTCTATAACAAATATGGTCTTGAGAAAGGTTTTAGTGTCCGGAGAAGCTATGTCGAGTGGGATGGATCCAACTGCCATATAATTTTAAGGAAATTAGTGTGTAGTCGGAAGGGGTTCGTGAAGAGAAGCACATGAAGAGGAGGATGGAAGATAGAAAGAGGAGGCCACGGAGTATAACTCGCGTAGGGTGTAAAGCTAAATTGGTGATTGCAAGACAGGAGGAAACAGGTCAGTGGTTTGTGAAGGATTTCATCGATGAACACAACCATCCTCTAGCCCCACGGGATCTGTCGTGTCTTTTGCGTTCACACAGAAGAATTTGCAATGAGCAGAAAGCGGACATTGCAGACAAGGAAAAATCTGGGATCAAAAAACACCATATTATGGATATTATGTGCATGCAATACGGTGGATATGATGAGGTTGGATGCATTATGAGGGACATTTACAATTTCTGCCATGCTAACAAGCAGGAATCAATTACTTCTGGGGATGCTCAAACGGTGATCAATCACATGGTGGCGAGGCGAGAGCGAGATTCAGATTTTTTCTTCAGGTACTTGGTTGATGAAGCTGGCCATCCGAAGGGACTGTTCTGGTGTGATAGTCAATCCCGACTTGACTATGAGGCTTTCGGAGACGTTATTGTTTTTGATAGCACATACAAAACCAATAAGTACAATCTGCTATTTGTGCCGTTTGTCGGGTTGAATCACCATCGCGGCACTGTTATTTTTGCATGTGGTATCATTTCACATGAAACAAGCCAGGCATACGAGTGGATATTATGAACCTTTTCTGATGCTATGGGACAGAAGCATCCTATATCTGTGATCACGGATGGGGACCTTGCAATGCAGAGAGCAATCAGGGTGGTGTGGCCTGACTCAAACCATAGGCTCTGTATATGGCACATTCAGCAGAACATGGTACGTCATCTGCATGATGACGCGGTAAAGGAGGAATTCAGATCTTTCATATATGATACATCTTCCATTGAAGAGCATGAGAGAAAATGGTTACAATTCTTACAACGGAATAAAGTAACAAGTGAGGACTCCTGGCTGCATCAGATGTATAAGATGAGAAAACTGTGGTGTGCTCCATATCTTGAGGGGCGTTGTTTCCTAGGATTGGGCAGCAATCAGCGGAGTGAGAGTTTAAACTCGGTGCTACATACGCATCTTGAGGCTAAGATGACATTGTTTCAAATGCTAGAGCATTATGAGCGTTGCCTTGCATCGCGACGCTTGAACGAGGCTCTCCAAGACATCGAGGCCTTGTAGTATGTTCCGTTCACAGAGGAAAATGCTTCGAGTCTTGAGAAACACACCGCAAAAGTTTTCACTCCTGCTGTGTTTAAGTTGGTCTTATGGAGCATAAATGCTATAAGAAAATGTGAGATCAGAGAGGTACTTGATGCAGCAGAAGTTACCACATATGTTGTGTCTAAGAAGGAAAGAATGGATAAAAAGATCAAAGTGCGCACGGAGTCGAAGGAAGGTCTGCTTCGCAGGATCAGGTGTTCTTGCCACAAATTGGAATGTGCAGGACCACCATGTTCCCACATATTTTACATATTGCGAATTTTACAAGAAGCAACACTGCCCAGGTGTTGTGTTCCCACTAGGTGGACAATGGGTGCAAAATGTGCATTCGCACCGACCAGAAAGAGCGAGATGTATGAATACTCTGCAACCCTACAAAGGTACCGTAAGTTAAGGAATTTTAGTCACGCAGCATGTTTCAAGGCATGCCACTCTGAAGAGGCGTTTCAGCATCTAAAAAGGGTTTTGGAAGGACAAGATGTTTGCAAGGGATCAACAATTGAACAAGCTGATAGCACGGGATCAACTAATGCTCAGGGTAACAGCATTAGGTTTGGCCCGTTGATGCCACAATCGGCTAACCTTGATGGTGAAGGTTTTGATAAGGTTCTGGATCCCGTGCATGTGCCAGGCCGAGGTGCTCCGAAGAAAAGGCTACAGGCAAAGATGAAGAAGACAAGATCACAGGGTAGATGTGGCTATTGTCATGTGGCAGATGGTCACAATCGACGTACGTGCACCAAATTTTTAGAGGTACCTAATATGTCGTAATTTAATGTTTGCATTTGTCCAAATATATTCCATGGCATTAATTATATCCTTCTGTGTAGGATCTCGAAGCAGAACTATGATAGCTACAACATTGTGCGCACGGTCAGACAGCAAGTACGTCGACGATCAACCTGATGTTGGCGTGTGCATTGTTGTCTATGTCTAGTACCGTGTGACCTTGTCTCTAAAATATACTTCATTCTGTCAGCTAGTCAGTGACTTCCTCATAATGTATGACTCAGCTATTTGGTGGTCCACTCCCTTGTAACAGTATGAGTTTGGGATATTTGGTTTTCATTTTCTATGTGAGTTTTTGATGTGCAACCTCAAGAATCATGATTTCTTCGTGGCCAGCGTGTAGCTTGTTTATTTTGCACGAGAAAATTTGAAAATAGATGTACTGGAGGAATTATATTTCTCTCCCAAAAAAATATTACCGATAAATCCGAAAAAATACATCAGTCATCCATGCTCTCCAATTGAAGAATATACACTTAAGCCAGTTTTTGTACAAAAGGTAATTTTTTTCCACCACCTCCAAATCACTCCAAATTTATTCTGCATGCTCAAATAGATGTGTCAAACATGGCTATGAAATAAATTTGGAAAAAATGTATCCTACAATGCCTCCTTAAGCTGTAGACCGATGTTTCGATCAGTCAGTCTACAGGGCAGTATAAATTCAAAACAATTTAAAAAAATGTAAAACCTTGAAAACCTAGCTATGTTTGTGCAAGATATCAAGTGTGCAAAATTAGAGGTGATTTAGAAGAGGTCAAAAAAATCACGCTTAAACACGAGGGACCATTTGGTCTCACTTAAGCCAGATTTTGTAGAAAAGGTGATTTTTCCCACCATGTCCAAATCACCCCAAATTTGTTCTACATGCTCAAATAGATGTGTCAAACATGTCTATGAAAGAAATTTAAAAAAAATGTATCCTACAATGCCCCCTTAAGGTGTAGATCGATGTTTTGATCAGTCATTCTACAGGGCAGTATAAATTCAAAAAAAATTGTAAAACCTTGAAAACCTAGCTATGTTTGTGTAAGATATGAAGTATGCAAAATTGGAGGTGATTTAGAGGAGGTCGAAAAAATCACGCTTAAACACGAGGGACCATTTGGTCTCACTTAAGCCAGTTTTTATAGAAAAGGTGATTTTTTCCACCACCTTTAAATCACCCCAAATTTGTTGTACATTCTCAAACACATGTGCCAAACATGGATATGAAAGAAATTTGAAAAAAAAATGTATCATATAATGCCCCCTTAAGGTGTAGACCGATGTTTCGATCAGTCAGTCTACAGGGCAGTATAAATTCAAAATAATTAAAAAAATTAAAAAACCTTGAAAACCTAACTATGTTTGTACAAGATATCAAGTGTGCAAAATTTTAGGTGATTTAGAGGAGGTCAAAAAAATCACGCTTAAACACGAGGGACCATTTGGAGGTGGTAGAAAAGGTGATTTTTTTTCCACCACCTCCAAATCACCCCAAATTTGTTCTGCATGCTCAAATAGATGTGCCAAACATGGTCTGGTACACAGCATTGCATACATGATAGAACCTATGGCTGAGGCATAGGGAATGACTTTCATTTTCTCTCTATCTTCTATAGTGGTCGGGCATTGAGTCTTACTCAACTTCACACCTTGTAATACAGGCAAGAACCCTTTCTTTGACTGATCCATTTTGAACTTCTTCAAAACTTTATCAAGGTATGCGCTTTGTGAAAGTCCAATTAAGCGTCTTGATCTATCTTTATAGATCTTGATGCCCAATATATAAGAAGCTTCACCGAGGTCTTTCATTGAAAAACTCTTATTCAAGTATCCTTTTATGCTATCCAGAAATTTTATATCATTTCCATTCAATAATATGTCATCCACATATAATATTAGAAACGCTACAGAGCTCCCACTCACTTTCTTGTAAATACAGGCTTCTCCAAAAGTCTGTATAAAACCATATGCTTTGATCACTTCATCAAAGCATATATTCCAACTCCGAGATGCTTGCACCAGTGCATAAATGGATCGCTGGAGCTTGCACACTTTGTTAGCACCTTTAGGATCGACAAAACCTTCTGGTTGCATCATATACAACTCTTCTTCGAGAAATCCATTAAGGAATGCAGTTTTGACATCCATTTGCTAGATTTCATAATCATAAAATGCGGCAATTGCTAACATGATTCGGACAGACTTAAGCATCGCTACGGGTGAGAAGGTCTCATCGTAGTCAACTCCTTGAACTTGTCAAAAACCTTTCGCAACAAGTCGAGCTTTGTAGATAGTAACATTACCATCAGCGTCAGTCTTCCTCTTGAAAATCCATTTATTCTCTATGGCTTGCCGATCATCGGGCAAGTCAACCAAAGTCCATACTTTGTTCTCATACATGGATCCCATCTCAGATTTCATGGCCTCAAGCCATTTCGCGGAATCTGGGCTCATCATCACTTCCTCATAGTTCAGAGGTTCGTCATGGTCTAGTAACATGACTTCCAGAACAGGATTACCGTACCACTCTGGTGCGAAACATACTCTGGTTGACCTACAAGGTTCGGTAGTAACTTGATCTGAAGTTTCATGATCATCATCATTAACTTCCTCACTAATTGGCGTAGGCATCACTGGAACTGATTTCTGTGATGAACTACTTTCCAATTCGATAGAAGGTACAATTACCTCATCAAGTTCTACTTTCCTCCCACTCACTTCTTTCGAGAGAAACTCCTTCTCTACAAAGGATCCATTCTTAGCAACAAATATCTTGCCTTCGGATCTATGATAGAAGGTGTATCCAACAGTTTCTTTTGGGCATCCTATGAAGACGCACTTCTCCGATTTGGGTTCGAGCTTATCAGGCTGAAGCTTTTTCACATAAGCATCGCAACCCCAAACTTTAAGAAACGACAGCTTACATTTCTTGCCAAACCACAGTTCATACGGTGTCGTCTCAACGGATTTAGATGGTGCCCTATTTAATGTGAATGCAACTGTCTCTAATGCATAACCCCAAAACGATAGTGGTAAATTGGTAAGAGACATCATAGATCGCACCATATCTAATAAAGTACGGTTACGACGTTCGGACACACCATTACGCTGTGGTGTTCCAGGTGGCGTGAGTTGCGAAACTATTCCACATTGTTTTAAATGAAGACCAAACTCGTAAATCAAATATTCGCCTCCACGATCAGATCATAGAAACTTTATTTTCTTGTTACGATTATTTTCCACTTCACTCTGAAATTCTTTGAACTTTTCAAATGTTTCAGACTTGTGTTTCATTAAGTAGATATACCCATATCTGCTCAAATCATCTGTGAAGGTTAGAAAATAATGATACCCACCGCGAGCCTCAACACTCATCGGACCGCATGCATCGGTATGTATTATTTCCAATAAGTCTGTAGCTCGCTCCATTTTTCTGGAGAACGGAGTCTTAGTCATCTTGCCCATGAGGCATGGTTCGCAAGCATCAAATGATTCATAATCAAGTGATTCCAAAAGTCCATCAGCATGGAGTTTCTTCATGCGCTTTACACCAATATGACCTAAACGGTAGTGCCACAAATTTGTTGCACTATCATTATCAACTTTGCTTCTTTTGGCATCAATATTATGAATATGTGTATCAACTTGATCGAGATTCAACAAAAATAGACCACTCTTCAAGGGTGCATGACCATAAAAGATATTACTCATATAAATAGAACAACCATTATTCTCTGATTTAAATGAATAACCGTCTCACATCAAACAAGATCCAGATATAATGTTCATGCTCAACGTTGGCACCAAATAACAATTATTCAGGTCTAAAACTAATCCCAAAGGTAGATGTAGAGGTAGCGTGCCGACGGCGATCACATCGACCTTGGAACCATTCCCGATGCGCATCGTCACCTCGTCCTTAGCCAAACTTCGTTTGATCCGTAGCCCCTGTTTCGAGTTGCAAATATGAGCAACAGAACCAGTATCAAATACCCAGGAACTACTACGAGCATTAGTAAGGTACACATCAATAACATGTATATCAAATATACCTTTGTTCACTTTGCCATCCTTCTTATCCGCCAAATACTTGGGGCAGTTCCGTTTCCAGTGACCAGTCCATTTGCAGTAGAAGCACTCAGTTTCAGTCTTGGGTCCAGACTTGGGATGCTTCCCGGGAGTGACAACTTGCTTGCCATTCTTCTTGAAGTTCCCCTTCTTTCCCTTGCCCTTTTTCTTGAAACTAGTGGTCTTGTTAACCATCAACACTTGATGCTCTTTCTTGATTTCTACCTCCGCAGCCTTGAGCATAGCGAAGAGCTCGGGAATTGTCTTATTCATCCCTTGCATATTATAGTTCATCACGAAGCCTTTGTAGCTTGGTGGCAGTGATTGAAGAACTCTGTCAATAACACTATCATCCGGAAGATTAACTCCCAGATGAGTCAAGTGGTTATGGTACCCAGACATTCTGAGTATGTGTTCACTGACAGAACTGTTCTCCTTCATCTTGCAGCTATAGAACTTGTTGGAGACTTCATATCTCTCAACTCGGGCATTTGCTTGAAATATTAACTTCAACTCCTGGAACATCTCATATGCTCCATGACGTTCAAAACATCTTTGAAGTCCCGATTCTAAGCCGTAGAGCATGGCACACTGAACTATAGAGTAGTCATCAGACCGCGTTTGCTAGACGTTCAAAGCGTCTACATTAGCGGGAGCGGGCTTGTCACCTAGCGGTGCATCAAGGACATAATTCTTCTGTGTAGCAATGAGGATAATCCTCAAGTTACGGACCCAGTCCGTGTAGTTGCTACCATCATCTTTCAACTTAGCTTTCTCTAGGAACGCAATAAAATTCAAGGGAACGGTAGCACGGGCCATTGATCTACAACATAGATATACAAAAACTATCAGGACTAAGTTCATGATAAATTAAGTTCAATTAATCATATTACTTAAGAACTACCACTTAGATAGACATCCCTCGAGTCATCTAAATGATCACGTGATCCATATCAACTAAACCATGTCCGATCATCACGTGAGATGGAGTAGTTTTCAATGGTGAACATCTCTATGTTGATCATATCTACTATACGATTCATGTTCGACCTTTCGGTCTCAGTGTTCCGAGGCCATATCTGCATATGCTAGGCTCGTCAAGTTTAACCCGAGTATTCCGCATGTGCAAAACTGTCTTGCACCCGTTGTATGTGAATGTAGAGCTTATCACACCCGATCATCATGTGGTGTCTCGGCACGACGAACTGTCGCAACAGTGCATACTCAGGGAGAACACTTATACCTTGAAATTTAGTGAGGGATCATCTTATAATGCTACCACCGTACTAAGCAAAATAAGATGCATAATAGATAAACATCACATGCAATCAAAATATGTGACATGATATGGCCATCATCATCTTGTGCCTTTGATCACCATCTCCAAAGCACCGTCATGATTTCCATCGTCACCGGCTTGACACCATGATCTCCATCGTAGCATCGTTGTCGTCTCGCCAACTATTGCTTCTACAACTATCGCTAACGCATAGTGATAAAGTAAAGCAATTACATGGCGATTGCATTTCATACAATAAAGCGACAACAATAAGGCTCCTGCCAGTTGCCGATAACTTTTACAAAACATGATCATCTCATACAATAACGTGTATCACATCATGTCTTGATCATATCACATCATAACATGCCCTGCAAAAACATGTTAGACGTCCTCTACTTTGTTGTTGCAAGTTTTACATGGCTGCTACGGGCTTCTAGTAAGAACCGTTCTTACCTACGCATCAAAACCACAACGATGTTTCGTCAAGTTTGCTGTTTTAACCTTCAACAAGGACCGACCGTAGTCAAATTCGATTCAACTAAAGTTGGAGAAACAGACACCCGCCAGCCACCTTTATGCAACAACTTGCATGTCTGTCGGTGGAACCGGTCTCATGAACGCGGTCATGTAAGGTTGGTCCGGGCCGCTTCATCCAACAATACCGTCGAATCAAAATAAGACGTTGGTGGTAAGCAGTATGACTATCATCGCCCACAACTCTTTGTGTTCTACTCGTGCATATCATGTATGCATAGACCTGGCTCTGATACCACTGTTGGGGAACGTAGCATGCAATTTCAAAAAAATTCTACGCTCACGCAAGATCTATCTAGGAGATGCATAGCAACGAGAGGGGGAGAGTGTGTCCACATACCCTCATAGACCGAAAGTGGAAGCGTTAGCTTAACGCGGTTGATGTAGTCGAACGTCTTCGCGATCCAACCGATCAAGCACCGAACTTACGACACCTCCGAGTTCTGCACACGTTCAGCTCGATGACATCCCTCGAAGTCTTGATCCAGCAAAGTGTCGAGGGAGAGTTTCGTCAGCACGACGGCATGGTGACGGTGATGGTGATGTGATCCGCGTAGGGCTTCGCCTAAGCACTACGACAATATGACCGGAGGAGTAAACTATGGAGGGGGGCACCGCACACGGCTAAGAACAATTGATGTTGTGCTCTAGCGTGCCCCCTGCCCCCGTATATAAAGGAGGAGAGGGAGGAGGCCGGCCCCCTAGGGGCGCGCCAAGTGTGGGGAGTCCTACTAGGACTCCTAGTCCTAGTAGGATTCCCCCTTCCTTTTCCGGAGTGGGAAAGGGGGAAAGGGAGAGGGAGTAGGAGAGGGAAAGGGGGGCGCCGCCCCCTCCCTAGTCCAATTTGGACTCCCATGGGGGGGGGCGCACGGCCACCCCTTGTGGGCTGTCCCCTCTCTCCCTATGGCCCATGAGGCCCATTACCTCTCCCGGGGGGTTCCGGTAACCTCCCGGTACTCTGAAAAATACCCGAAATGATCCGGAACTATTCCGGTGTCCGAATACCACCTTCCAATATATCAATCTTTACCTCTCGACCATTTTGAGACTCCTCATCATGTCCGTGAACTCATCCAGGACTCCGAACAATCTTCGGTCACCAAAACACATAACTCATAATACAAATCGTCATCGAACGTTAAGCGTGCGGACCCTACGGGTTCGAGAACTATGTAGACATGACCGAGACACATCTCCGGTCAATAACCAACAGCGGAACCTGGATGCTCATATTGGTTCCTACATATTCTACAAAGATCTTTATCGGTCAAACCGTAATGACAACATACGTTATTCCCTTTGTCATCGGTATGTTACTTGCCCGAGATTCGATCGTCGGTATCTTCATACCTAGTTCAATCTCGTTACCGGCAAGTATCTTTACTCGTTCCGTAATGCATCACCCCATAACTAACTCATTAGTCACATTGCTTGCAAGGCTTATCACGATGTGCATTACCGAGAGGGCCCAAAGATACCTCTCCGATACTCGGAGTGACAAATCCTAATCTCGATCTATGCCAACCCAACAATCACCTTCGGAGACACCTGTAGAGCATCTTTATAATCACCCAGTTACGTTGTGACGTTTGATAGCACACAAGGTGTTCCTCCGGTATTCGGGAGTTGCATAATCTCATAGTCAGAGGAATATGTATAAGTCATGAAGAAAGCAATAGCAATAAAACTTAACGATCATTATGCTAAGCTAACGGATGGGTCTTGTCCATCACATCATTCTCCTAATGATGTGATCCCGTTCATCAAATGACAACACATGTCTATGGTCAGGAAACTTAACCATCTTTGATTAACGAGCTAGTCAAGTAGAGGCATACTAGGGACACTTTGTTTTGTCTATGTATTCACACATGTATTAAGTGTCCGGTTAATACAATTCAAGCATGAATAATAAACATTTATCATGATATAAGGAAATATAAATAACAACTTTATTATTGCCTCTAGGGCATATTTCCTTCACATCCAAATCATTCCTACTAATGCAACATAGCCTAAAGGTCTAGTAAAGTAACTCCACTGACAAAACAAAATATATCCATAACTAGATCGTATGATAAGGATCCCCTAACAACCAATCGCAAAGCTCTTGCATAAAATTCTTCACTCCAACCTTATGCAAATCATTCATAGTAATCCAGTATAGCTGAAAGGGCTAGAAAATTAGCTCCACCAACACAATATATCCGTAACCAGATCGTATTATCAACTTCTGTGAACTTGCAATCACATCTAATCTCATAACGGCCTTTACTCCAAGTAAAGACATGCACACACAATCTTGCACCAAAAGAGTACCTTCGACGAAAAACTAATCCCCCAGGAACAACTACCAAAGATCTTGCACACAATATGGCATCTCTAATCTCATCACAACTGCCTTCTTGGTCCAATCAATGGAAAAAAGTATGAACGTTTCAAGAGATGGGAGGAGACGTGGAGGATGTGACCTTTTTCTTTTTACTCCGGTGTCGGCGTGGGCTTCTACAGAGCGATGGCGTGACTCCCGGCGATGGCTACCTCTGGAGACCAAAACTTGATGGGGCGGTTAAGATAGGAGCGACATGCGGAAAAAAAAGATGGGAGGGATATGTGGTATGATGGAAGGGTACATATCCATGATACATGACGATCAATTATATATTTACAAGTAATGCGCATGTATGGAACGGTATCCGTCCGTGATTTTAGGGTCAGTTAGTCGGTTGGAAGATTTGTTAGTTAGCCTATTTAGAGGGAGCATGATCCTCTGGTGCTGGCGTTAGGGTTTGTTAGCACAGCGGAGGAGTCCCTAGTTCTTCTCTTACCCAAAGGATTATGACCACCGTCTATCATTGCCGCAGTCGCCTGACACCAAATCAACCATGTCGTCGTCGAGCTCGATTAGGTGTGCGCTGAGGGGCCGATCAGTTGATGTGCCCCTGATCCCTTGCCCTAACTGTGACAAAACGGTGATCTTCTATCTCTCCAGTACCGAAGAGCACGATGGTTGGGTGTTCTACAAGTGCAAGCACCACAATGTACAATCTCTTTACACTTTGGGTTGACATTTACTGCATGAGTAGTTTTTTCTACTATTTCATTAGTGCTGGTTTGATTTGTGTTCACTTGATTCATAGGATCCATGTGATTTCTGGCGCTGGGAACTAGAGTACGTGGATCATCTTGCTGGTACAAGTGTCCTTGTTGGTGCTTATGCCGTTGATGCAATTGCTGCGGCACAGGATAGAAGGGAAGAGCTACAACGTGCAAAAAAACAGTGGGGAAAGAATGCATGTACCAAAAGTGGCAACATTGGAGGCAGGACAAATTACAGTCAGAGCAATGTGGCAACCATTACGAAGCACCAAGCTTATACGATGTTAGGACTAGGGAGACAAATTGTTTTCATGCTGAAGCTGTTGACGGCTAGTGTAATGGTGTTGTGTGTGTTGTGTGTGATGTTGATTGTGAAGAAATAATATATTTGTGATCGTATCGAGGCGATTATCATGGTCACCTGTAATAACAGCTTAATAAGAAGAGGTGTTCTAACATGCTACCTCTTACACCCCCCCCCCCTCTTTTAACATGACAGGTAAGAGTAAGAAATAAATCTTATACGATGATTGCATGAAATAGTTGTTTTGATTAATTCTTACCTTCTTGACTATTATGAGAAAATAAGGGGTAAGACGGAGCATGTTAAAATTGCTAAAAAAGAATGAATAAACTGAGTTCCAATGAAGGCAATCGAATGGAAAAACGTAAACAACCATTTAAATTCTTGCCCACTATGTTGTGCACGAACACAAGACTACCATGAAATAAAAATAAAGTACCTCATTACAGCAATGACTTAAAAATCCCTTAATTTATTTGCGCACACTATGTTTTGTCAAAACTACTCGAGAGGCGCATCAGGAACATGGGAAACAAACAGATAAATCCCATGATCTCCCAGGTACAGCAACATCAGCACCTTGTGTCCTAACAGCAAGATTTTTTCCTTCTTCATGAACTCGTTCCATTTGTTGACGCAGACACGACCGTCAATATCAGAAATGATGTATGTACTTGACACAGTAGTGTGTGGATGACAAACAATGGTTATGGCACCATATTCATCCATGTCTTCGGGGACAATGCGATGAGGCAGTTTTTGTTTGAAGAAAATATTTGTTACATCAACACGTCGCAACTTATTGTTATGTAGTAAAGGAAGAACAATTAATTTGGAACAAAGCTAAAAACATACTGAAATGGCACAAAGTAAAGGAAGAATAGAAAGATGGTTACCGAGAAGTTCTTGTTGCAATCTGACCATGTCAACGTATGGTGGAATCCATATGCTCTTCCTTGATCATAGTTTCCAGCATCATGACGATCCATTAACTTGTCAAGGTTCATCACTTGGCGTATGACATACTCCATCATTCTCCAGTTTAAGCTTGTCCCCTCAGTTATAGCGACATTGTCAATAATATGTCTTTTCTCATTGGACATATGGTAGTATGCTACAATATTATAGCACAGACAATTTAATTTATAACATATGGTATATGATAAAGTTAGAGTAATAAAACTTGCACGAGCAAAAAAGTATCTTACTTGGATGTATGATAGGAAAATTCCCAGTTGTCACAACACTACTTGGTTCTTCTGAATTGTCATTACTGAACGTAATCTCCTGACCCACATATAGCGTGTAAACTCTAACAAATTCCTTCCAAGAATCTCCTGAAATGTATGTCAACTCATTGTCGTTGGTAATCTCACATGGGAATTCAAACCCCTCATTGGTACTGAAACTTGCTTCAAAGTTCCCATATTTTCCCAAGGGCACTCCAAATTTCTGCGTGAAACTGTATCTGGTGTAGCAGGGGATTACCTGAGTAGCATATGTATGATTGTTAATATATATGAACTGCCTGTTAATCTAAAGAGTTGTCCAATCATAGATGACTAGCATAGTAGTTCACTAGTTCTTAACAGTAATATCATATAACCCTATAGAAGATTTAAATTTACATGCACGTACACAAAACCATTTTATCATCTAAGAAATCAACATGCAATATAACTCTTTTTGCAGTAAACATTACAAACAACTGACTGAGTACAAAGGGTCCGAGTACAATATTCGTTCAATATTACTGCCTCCGTCTAAAAATTTGTGGACAAAGAATTGTACATGCGGATGTATCTATGAAGAAAACATGACTAGATACATGCGTATCTACATGAATCTAACACATTAATTTTGGATCGGACAGAGTACTAAATTTCTCATGATATTTGCTACGGGTCATGTCAGACTAGATCTTACTGTCTTGTTTGCAAATCCCGTGCGCAGGGTGACGGTACAAAACTCCCTCATCTGATGCTCACCGGGGCACAAACCCTTGGTGTCCAAACAAATGCCACACTGCGAATCAAGATCAATCACATTACTAGTACAGTCTTAAAGATTAGTGCTAGCAGTTGAATTCAAATCTGACAGATTCTATAGTGCAAATATGTACCGCGCTGATCTCCTTAACCATTTTCGCTCGAGAGAGGGACGTGATGAGGAGGGGGCAAAAAGAGCAGTCACTTCTGACCCCTCAGCTGACGATGGCGGCGGCGGTGTCCAGAGATTTTGAAAAGCACGTATGCCCGGCGTCTCCGATCTTATATTGGAGCGGTCGTGGCGGTGGTAGGAGGCCCCGATGCCACGGGTGGTTACGAGGAAGGCGGTGCAATCACAGGATTTCGGGAGAGGTGGCGTGCGTGAGTTATGGGATCTTTTAACATATATCAGCAAGATTAAAAAAAACATTATGTTGTGCTAAAAAATACATTTCATAAGGGTGAACTAGGTTTTTGGTTGCAAACAAGTATGAACGATATATAATTCCAAATTTGGCCTTGTCCATTTTCCAAATATGTTTCACAACAATACATGCCATGACCAATGCAAGCAAGCATGCAAAATGGTTTTTAGTTTAGCGAAGTTTTTCATTTTCAGAAGAAAATGCCCGAATGTGGCCACACGTGACAACACTTGCAATCATTGCCGAAAATGGTTCAAACTAGGTATGAAGGCATACAATGGCCATGAATTGTCACCACAAAAAAGTTCGGTTGACTTAAGATATGTAAAGAAACCATCGAGCATTTTCGGAGGGTGCCAGGCTAGCCCGGAAGGGCTAGTCTGGGAGCACCCCCATGTTAACACAACATACAAATGATTCCAACTTTTTTTCATGGCCTCCCATGAGCAAATCAAGCAAACATGCAAAAATGGTTCTCAGTTTCGACAACTTTTCCATGTATTGGGATTTTTTTTATGTCAAAAATGCCTGAAAACTGGCCCCACATGACATTAGTTGCAAACTTTACTTACAATACTTCAAATTTGGCATGGAGGACTAACATGACCATGAGTTGTTACCCCAAAAATTTATGTTTATTTAAGAAAGGTCAACAAACCAGCATGTGTCTTCTCAGAGGATGCCATGTTAGCCCAAGGAAGGGCGCGTATTGGAGCACCTCTGTGTTTACAATATCCACAAATGATGCCAACTTTATTTCATGATCTCCCTTGAGAAAATCAAGAATGCATTCACAATGGTTTTTAATTTGGCCAACATTTATAATCCTTCTGCAATTTCGAAGCGAAAAAGAAACATCGCCTGCATGGTCGACCCCCCTAGCCACCCATCGAAAGCAGGTGGCACATGATGCATTACACTTTGTTTGTCTTATGGTGGACCTAGTTGACATACCAAGCCTAGTTGGATCATTGGCCTACACCGGATTCCATGTCGTATAAAAGCTCAGGTACATCAACTGCTCCCGTCTAGAACCTTCGAACTACACTGTCCACTTTGTGAAGCAAGTACAACATGAAATATGTGAAATTCCCCCAAGCTTTTAAAGTGCATTTCATGACAAAATCAAGCAAGCATGCAAAAATGCTATTCAGTTTACACCAAATTTAGCATGTACGTTAATTTTTTCGGCCGAAAATACTCGAAAATTGGCCGCACGTGACAAAACTTGCAAACTTTACAAAAAATGGTTCAAACATGGCATGGAGGCCTAACATGGCCTTCAATAGTCACCCCAAAAAGTTGGGTTGATTTCATACAAGTCAGGATAGTAGCATCTGCTCTCAGATGGCACCAGGCTCGGCCGGAAGGGCTTGTGTCGGGGAACCTCCATGTTCACACCATCTTCAAATTATGTCAAATTTATTTCATGGCCTCCCATGACCAAATGAAGCATGCATGCACAGTGGTTGTAAGTTTCTACTAGATTTTCCATTTTCTTCCATTTTTTGGTCATAAATGCCCGAAAAATGGCTGCAATTGCCAAAACTTGCAAATTTTGCTAAAACTCGTTTAATGTTGTCCTGGAAGCCTGTAATGTAACCTTTTCCATTGCATGTCATAAGTTGGGTTCATTACACATGAAGCATGATCTACTTGGTTCATACATTCGACAGTGTAGCACAAAGGTTCTCGACGGAGGCAGTGCGTGTACCGCATGGACTCCATGGATGGAATCCAGTTTGAACCAATGTTCGCACTTGGTATGGTGTCAATTAGGTCCACCCTAAGGCAAAGAAGCTTGAAGGCATCATGTGCTACCCCTTTCGATGGTTGTCTAGGGGGGTAGACCGTCTGGGAGGAAATGAAAAAATCATGAAAATCATGTGTAACCTTGAAAGCACTGTGCATGCATGCTTGATTTGGTCATGGGATGGCATCAAAATAACTTGGAATCCTATGTAGATGGTGTATTGAAGGAGGTGGCCCAAGACGGGCCCTTTTGGGCTATCCTTGTACCCTCCGAAAGCACATGTTGGTTTATTGACCTATATTAAATGACCGCCAAGTTTGTAGGGTTACAATCCATGGCCATGTTAGGGATACATGCCAAGTTTGAACCATTTTCGTCTAAGTTTGCAAGTTTTTTCACGTGCGGCCAATTTTTGAGCATTTTCGGTAAAAAAAATTAAAGAAAATGGAAATCTTAGTCTAAACTGACAAGCATTTTGCATGGTAGCTTGTTTTGGTCATTGGATTCCATGGGAAATAGTAGACATCGTTTCGTATTATAGATGATCTAAACATGGAGGTGCCCCCAGACACGCCCTTGCGGCCTTGACTGGCACCCTCCGAAATCACATGCTGGTTTGTTGACCTACCTGAAATCAACCCAACTTTGCAGGGTTGCAAGCCATGGTAATTTTTGGGGTACATTCAAGTTTCAACCATTTTTAGGAAAGTTGCAAGTTTTGTCACGTACGGCCAGTTTACGGGCATTTTCAGAACAAACAACATATTTTACCGCTTAAAATGCATTCCTTTCTCGACGACACATGTTTTTTTTCTTCGGAACATTAGATGCTAAGGTTTCAACCTCCCATAACTCATGCCGCCCAGATCTCCCGAAATCCCACGATTACAGCTCCTCCCTCGTAACCACCCGCGGCATCCAGGTCCCGTACCACCTCCCACGACCGCTGCAAGATCAGATTGTAGCCGCCGGCCACCGCCCACCGGGAACGTCACCTGAGGGGTCGGACGGCAGTGGTGCTGTCGCCGCCTCCTTCTCGCGTCAACACGCCGCTGCTCCTGTTGCTGCCGTCGAGTGCAACACAGCCACATCTAGTGTGGGATGCACTATCCGCGTGGAGCATTGGGCCGCCACCATCTCCGACAGAAGGTTACGTGATCATAGCTCTTTTTAATCTTTCTCAGACACATGTCTACTACTAAAACCCTAATAGGTTTCCCACAAGTTATTCCAGTCGTCAAGATTACCTGATCATAGCTCTTATTAGTAATTATCTTGTAATCAATCTTGGCACACTACACGAACGTCCGAAGATGTAATACCACAACAAGGGTATCTCTTCCATGAAATAACACGTCGTATGTTTATGCAATCCCAAACCCTAGTTGAACTGTCCCAATGTTATGCATGACCAAAATCTGTAGTGTGCTTATAGTTACATGTAGTTCATATTATTTAAAAAACTCATCCGTACCTGCATATAAGATTTTATTTTTGTTATACATTTCTCAACGTGAAGGTCAACTAAATTGAACCGGTTTTGCTTCTGTTCCATAGGCGCCAGTAAAATGGAAACTACTGTTAAAAGTCCTGCTAAT
The DNA here is from genome assembly GCA_011799875.1 of Thinopyrum elongatum. Classification (NCBI taxonomy): domain Eukaryota; kingdom Viridiplantae; phylum Streptophyta; class Magnoliopsida; order Poales; family Poaceae; genus Thinopyrum; species Thinopyrum elongatum. Next base: position 599,070,335 of record CM022301.1, read on the forward strand.
GGAGAAAAACACATCTCCGAAATGACCGATGAGGTACGTAGTTGACATTTCATTTGAAAACTGTACGTGCACACACTTCTTTCATAATCGATAAAATCTAATGCCACTTTTGTAGGAAATCTTTGCGAAGCACACCCATATGAAGTTAGTGTGCTCACCGTCAAGGTTCGCCAAAGCCATGAAATTGTTGTCACCAAAACACATAGAGAAAATCATAGGCGAAACCGGTCTTGGGGGTCTAACCAAGATCCATGAATTTAAACTCCGGCGCATTATGTTGATAAGACTAGCAAAGAGCTTCGATAGTGAGACATCGTCCATTACCATAGGTAAAACACCCATTCCTATAACCGCAGAACACGTGCACCATATATTTGGCCTTGCGATAGAAGGGGAGGATATTGATGAAAAGCTGCAAAGCACACCAGATCCAAATTTGTTTAACACATTTCAACACAATGGGACAATTTCTCTGGCTGACCTTGAGACAGCGATCTTAAGTTCCAAAACTCCGGACGATGATTTCCTGGCACGGGCCGTTCTTTTCGCTATTGGTACAGTTTTAGCACCAACAGCACAATCTTATGTCGACGCGAAATATCTTAAACTTGTTGCGGATATTAAAAGCATTCGAAAATTGAACTGGGGAAGTTTCACAATGAAACACTTGTTCAGGTGCATATACAAATTTAACTTTCTTGATCAAGTATCTCTGCTGGGAAATCTACCTCTGCTTCAGGTTAGTGCAACATCACTAGTTAACATTCTACAATTGTTTTTCTTTTCTATATTAACGAAGTAATTTATTGTGAAGATTTGGTACTGGGAGCACGTGCGTTCCGGCAAATTGATGTATCCTGTTGTACCCCCACCATTGGTCGCACGATGGGACGAATGCACATGCGTAATAAGAACATAAGCTTACAGCACAGGAGGTCTTCATAAAGGACTGGTGTGTTTGTAGATTTAACCCATGTATATATCCGATTATTTATTTGCTACTACTGATTCATTGTACCTGATTCAAAGGTTGTGATGGAAATTTGTGCTCGACAACCAGAGGCCAACAATAGAAATGATGCACGAAGCAAAAAATTTGTACATGTGGATGAACGTGATTCATCTCGAGCACAATCACAAGGTCAAAATATGAGTAGCCACCATGTATGCCCAACAAAGACAATTTTCATTTTCCAAGATCAGTAAAAGGTCGCATCAAAACTCATTCATTTTGCTTTGTTCTGAACGGGGTGTTATTTCATTTGCACAGGTGGAAATGAAAGTTGCAGCCATGAATGCATGTTTTGCTGAACAAGAAAAGAAGATAGGCAGACAGTTAATGGAATTTCAGCACAGATTTGATGTGAAATTCCTCACCCTGAGCGAAGAGTTAATCGACCTTAAGAGTAAATCTGGCAGTAATCCTAGGCTCTCGCTGCTTGAGGACAAAATTAAGGACTTAAGGAGGGAACTGAAGGTATGTCATGTTGTGCATTTTTTATTGTTATGAATATGTTCCTCCATATACATTATTGTTATAATTGTTACAGGAATTAAAAACCCAAACTAAAGTCAGTCAACAATCCGAGACACAGAAAGCAGGTGTCGCGGTAATAATTATGGCCCACCACATAAGTAGTATTAACAAACTAATTATAATTGACCATTTTTTTTATTGTAGGAACAAGTCAATGTGTGCAGTGATCCCTTCACGGCGACTCCTAAGTTCGACGCATCCACGCCACGTACTTCGACTCCAACACCAAGTGCCAAACATGTCCTGCCAAACAAGGAGGATTCTCGAATCACACCGTTGAAGCCTCTGTTTGATAATGATTACGTGCTCACCGCTGAGGACAAAGAGGCAGCCGTTTTCATCCGGGGAACACACGACCCTGTTGAAGTAGCTCTAATCGGAGACATTCCCCTAAGAGCGGAACAACTGAAGCCAATTTACAATAAAAAATACATCTGTGGTGATGTAAGCCCCTTATACTCCATTGTACATCAACTATTTGAACTGTTGGCACATCATTATATGATTACAAATTTGGCAGGTTATTATGGCGTATGCTCACATCAGCGGAGTTGAGACTGATACTACCTCAGTCATATCCCCCGATGAAACCAGAAAGCTTTTAGAAACAAAAGGGGTTCTTCCAAAGGGTCGTGGAAGCTCGTGGGTTCATCGTGTTGCAAATAAATTTGTAGGACGCCGGAAGGTACCCGTTTTCCCCACTTTCATATATCATAATAGATAGTGTAGATGAAATATTTCAGGGGTCCCCCGAACCATAATTTTTACCATATCTAAATTATTCCGTGGAATGAGTCCGCTTTGACTTTACGGCAGGTGCACATCCTGTTGAATGTGCATAATAACCACTGGATGGCAATGGTGTTCAATTTCGACAAAGAAGAGATTCAAATCCTAAACTCCTTGAAAGATCATTTTGACAAGTCCAAGGAAACTGCTCTTGTAAGCTTTATCTTGCTGCCTCTTTACCGTCTCATGGCACATGAACTCCAAAATCACCGTAACCCTTTGTAATACTCGTATTATGCTAGGTGGAGTTGACTCAGACCTGCATGGACGAAGCGGTGAAGGATGGCTTGGTAACACCAGGTAAGCCCATCAAATTTACCGACTGGGAAGTAGTACGCTATGACGACATACCGCAACAGGATGGCAGGTAAGTACGACCTCCATTATTCCTCGCCGACACGTCCAAGTTTACTAAAACCTAAACTAAACATTGCAGGCATTCATGTACCTTTTTCACAATGAAGTACATGTTGACATGGAACGGTGAAGAATTTACCGAGAAAGTGGAGCAGGTGAGTCAAACAATATATTTAATTTTAGAATATCTTATGCCTGAACGATGTGCTGACATATGTGTCGCTTATCAAATTTAATCACAGATAGAAATTTTCAGCTGGAAAATAGTTTCAAGCTTGTTGTGTTCAGATTGCAACGGTCTTCGCATCGATTCATACAAGTACCCCATAACGGTTCGCGAAAAAGCATGGATATTTTATTTTATTCACATGTGTCATGATGCTAACGAATGCACTGATGTCCGCTGTACAGACGGAGATGTATGAAGCCTATGTTGCAGCGCAACCTATGGATTCACAAGACGATGTCCAAGAAATTATCGGTACTGTTGAGTGCAAGAAAACAGACACGTCGAGCTCCCAAAAGGATCCCGACACCCCGAGCTCCCCAAAAAAGCGGAGATCACATGGACGCCCGAGGAAGGTTGTCGATGAAGTGCAAGCTACAAAAACAAAAAGTCTTGAAGAGCTCAGAGTGAAATTTGATAGCAAGACCATTGCTAAACAAGTGTCTTCGATATCAAGACGACCACACAAACCATCACAAGCTATATTGAGCCCATTCAAGATAACCAAATGGTAGTTTAGGTACGTACTGGGTAGCACTGTAGTTAGCACTTATGATACATTTGTCATTTATGATTTGGTGATCTTACTTTATCAAACGTGCATCGACGAGGCGGTGAAAGATGGCTTGCTAACACCAGCTAAGACCATCAAATTTGCCGAGCGTAAGAAAGTAGGGTATGATAACATACCACAACAAAGCAATCTCTGCTTTCGCAGTACATACTTTTGGCAATCACGAACATTATATACTTTTGGCAATTAGGGATACATGCTCAGTTCTTTTGCTTGAACTGCCAATAGGTCATTCTGCCAATTATTTGCATGATGTACTTTTGGCAATATCTTATACAACCTAAGTGCATGCCAAAAAGTGGCAATAGGTACTTTTGGCAATCATGTGCATGCTACATTTCTGGCAATAACTAATGCATGCTCATTTGTTTTGCTTCAAATGGCAGTATGTACTCATGGCAAACATTTGTGTACTCTAATTTTGGCAGCTATTAATACAAGCTCATTTATAATGGTTTAACTGTCCATAGAAATAACTTGAATGTCTTTATTTCGAAACATACCAAATTCAGTTCAAGATATAGCATTAGCATCTTCAGTTAGAGACATAACATATATGTACCATATATCACCATAGTGGAGGTATTAGGCAATGTTGATCGCAATGCACTTAGGGTAGGTGCTTACAAGATAAACAATAGTCTAATGAAGCAACGACGCTTATTAGTACAGGGTAGACACTTAATTAGGCGCCTATCATGTACAAATTGGCACTGCTGCTTCAGAAATCCATGTTTATTATTGTTAGCATGTACCTAAGCACGTAGCATTGAAAGTTAGCCATTACAAGAAATGAGCAATGTAGTACCAAACACTTAAACATAGCATACTAAATAGTCGCAACCCAAAAGATAAACCGGCGCATAAGTTCAAGTAGTACAGTGGGGCAGAAGTATCACACGACAACCATAACATAACAACAGTCTAAAGTAGGTTGGGCTAGCAGCAACAACCAAGCAGCGCATCAGATCCTTGGCATCTTCGCCAGACGAGGAGGCCTCAGGAGGTAGAATGGCAGATGCCCCTTCACGTACTTCCTGAGGAAGGCACCAAAGGCAGCATGTTTAGCCCGGACGTGGGGCTTGTGGTTCCTCCCATTACCACGGCCGATACCGGTGCCATGCATGATCAGGCTGTCGTAGTCATTGTTGATCCTTGCGCAGCAGAAGGGGCAGGCTATGTCGCTGTAGAGCCTATTGGGGCCGCTGCGGTATGGGATTTCCCCATTCCGCAGCCTCCTGAGGACGTAGCGGCTCTTGCTGTCCCTACTCTCCTTACTATCATCCACGTCTTCGTCATCTTCCTGTGTATTGGTTGATCCACAGCTAAGTCAGATTACGAATACAGAAATATAGCATTTCATAAGAGTATCAAGTACATTCTGAAAGTAGGAATACAAAAATATGATCAATCAGATGATTCACACAACATGTACCTCATGTATTGCAATATATGTTGATGTATTATTTGTTTTCTTTCTTGTTCTTTTTTCTTTGCTTTGCATGCGTATCTGTTCTCCCCTCTAAAGAACTACTCCTATTTGTACAATCTAAGTTGACAATTAACTAAAGGGTTCAGGTTTTAGGGTATGGACAAATCATTTTACTGCATCCAAGCACATATTTTGAAGACAACAAAACATATGAATCATGTCATGAATTATGTATAAAAAAAGAGAAATTTTGTATTGAGGTACATCGGTTGCGAACATAAGAAATTGTGGATTTAATTACTCATCCTTGTTGCTAAGAATTACATAGGGTGCGTACATAAGAAACTCAGCAATGAATTACTGATCTTTATTAAAGGAGAAGTACTTATTGCAATCAGAAAATGTCTTCACAATATAGTTGTATGGCTTCATGATTTTCTTCAAATAAACTAGTTTTTCTGACAACTAAATAAATGCACTGTTTACTAGGTCTCAACAGATTTAGTAATCAGATTGAAAATAAGATGCATAGTCCACTTCATTATATGGAAATCATGAAGCAGATAGAAAAAGTTTGCACTGTTAAGGTATGGAAGATTCTAGAAGAAAGGAGAAAATGGTGCTATCAGCTTTGTGCGTATGGAGCATTATGATTATGCTTAGTAATGCAAAATTCTATATAGTAAGAATGCAATAGAAAATCTTGTTGCTAGAAATATACTGTTGCATGGACTTGGCATGCATGATTACTGATGTGGCATAGTTTCATGGATTGATTTGTGCAAGAGAAGAACTAATCGATGTTTGTTGTTAATGGCAGGCAGTGGCCGTTAATTGTTACTGCATGCATCAGTACTGACCACATGCATGACTCGATGATGTGGCACAGTTTCATGCATACCAAAACCAGATAATGGGTTGCCACTATTGAAGAACGGAGCATAGTTTCATGAATAGCAAAACCAGATAATGGGTTAACACAATTAAGGAACAGAGCATAGTTGTAACAGGGGTTCTACTGATTTAAACTCTTCATCATTGATACTCTTGTTGGTACTAGCGAGGCACACGTGCATTGGACGTGAAAGCAACAGTTAATGTCAATTATTTCTGATGCACTTTACATTGCTATGCTACTGTAGCAATGGAGTTTTTTTGTGTCTGTTTTCTTCAATAAAGTGATAATGTTTGTGCATATTATGCATTCAGATTCACAAAGTTAAAAAGCATTAGCAATTCATTTAGAAGAAAAGAGTTTGCGCTGTTAAAGTATCGAAGATTCTAGAACAATGGAGAAACATAGTGCTATGAGGTTGTTTGGGCATAGGTAGCATTGTGCTTAAGCTTAGAAATGGAATATTCTAGATAGTACGCATGCTTGAAATTTTTGTTTTGCAGTAAATAAGATGTCGAATGGCCAACAATGCTGGGATTTCCCATCTGTCCACCATTGGATTGGCTTCATCCAATAGCAAATATTCAAAGTTGTTTTACCATTTATAGAAGCTCAAGCACCGTTGCTAAATATTTACTGTTGCATGTCAACTTTTCATGTAATTATTACAACTACATAGCATGCATATTAATCATTGATCCTCTTGTTGACTGTCATGAAATAAACAAATTTGTAGGAAATCTTCCATCCACTCAAACCTCTTTGAAAGAATCCTACGTTTTTACTATGCACAATCAAACACTCATACAATCCTGTAGGATTCAAGATGACATGCCACTCTAATCCCATGTTTTCCATATTCCCGTGTTTTGGAAATCCTACGAATCAAAGAGGTGATACCTAACAAATGCGCCATTTTGTACATCAGAACTGATTCATAATCAGTTTATAAATCAAATTCTTAGTCATCTTCACAAAATAATTGCACGCACAGTGGGATTTTAGGCCTACATGACTACTATTCCATGCCAAGTTTCAGATTGAAGGGGTTTCCTTCCAAATCTACCAAACAACTAGTACTAATCCTAACCCTAAGGGAGAGGTCAACAAACATAACCTATTTGGATGAAATCTAATCCGTGCTGCATGCAATTTAGGAGAAAACCCCATGGGAGAAAAACCCCAAAAACAGAGTAGGAGAAAAGAACATAACAGAGTAGTACCTCACTGAGCTCATCGTCCACCTCCTCCTCGAACTCGACGGCCTCGTCCTTCACTTCTTGAGCTATGGCCTCGGCCTCCTCGTAGTAGTACTTCTCGATGAAGTCGTACTACTCGCGCTTCCGCTTGGCCGTCTGCTCCTCCAGATCCACCGCTACCTCCTCGTCGACCTACTCCCCGACCGCAGGCTGGACCGCTGCGACGGCGGCCGGAGCAATGACAGCAGACAGTGCACCACCTCCCGTCGCTGCAACAGCGCCCTCGGCCGCGCCAACTGCGGTGGCAATGACTGCAGCAGGCTTGTCCACTGCTTGTACGGCCGCATCCTTCTCCACCGCCGCGGCTTCACGGCTAGCCTCCATCTTCCGACGATGAATGGGCAAGGGAGGTGGTTGCTGGCTCGTAGGAGGTAGGGTTCGAGGGGAGAGGAGAGGGTGTTTGCTGATTTGGGGAAGAAAAGCGGCAGGGGTGGGGGAGTGGGGGAGACGGTGGTGGGGGAGGCGGCCTTTATATGGCGTGTTGGTGGACGTTTGGAGTTACCGAGGCTAGACATGTGGCGTCGTGCGCTCGTGCACGCCCCCACCGCTTTCATTTTATTTTTGTCATGAATTTATTTTTTGACCTGTGGTTTTGCGAGGAAATTGCACAAACCACCAACTTTTGGTGTTACTTTTGCATAGAACACCTACTTTACAGGTTTGTTGCACAAAAAAACACATATTGGGGTAATTTGTTGCAGCTATGTCTAATCCGCCATTTTGGGTGGGTTGACATGATTTCTGTCAAGTGAGTCCAGTTTGTAAGTGCACCGTGGCAAAAAAAAAACATTTCACATCAGCACCCAACTAGAACTGTGCAAAATTTACAAATAGGTACTCCAAAATAATTCTCATTGTTTCTGGGCCCACAGAAATGAACTATTCATAGTATTTTTTTTTGTTCACACATAACATCTTGGCACACAAAAGCATGCACCAAACTTGTTCTCCTTCGACACACAGACGCTATAACGACGGACATGTACCAGTAATATTCACACTGCATGTGTCGATACCATCTTGACCAACATGCAACAACATTGGTCTCATTGGACTCACACATGCCATAAGGGGTCCAAATCATTCACCAATTCTTCTAGTCACATTGCACTCCAAGATGCGACAATGGGCCGACATGTATCAATCTTGATCTCTTTGCACAAATAATTGGTATAAGGGCCACACGCACCAATAGATGTCACAATGCACTGACACATGTCACTTGGGCCAACACGCACCATGCCCACAAACAAGGAACAAATAAGCCTATAGGATCCACATGCACCGATAAACTACGTCCTGACATGCAACAACTTTTTGTAGTCACATGGCACGCACAGTGCACACCAAGACACGCCAACGGCCCGTCATGTACCAACCTTCATGTCTTTTCACTAATCATGGTCTCTTTGGCCTCACAGATGCCATAAGGGCCAAATGCACCAATATTTACACATTGCACTCAAACGTGCCACTTGGGCAAACATGGAGCATGGTTTTTTTACTAGCAAGGAACACATAAGCCATTATATAATGTTGGTACCCTAGCTAATAACAACATATATGAACATTGGTCCTAGTTGCAGCTACATAGGACCACTTATGCCACACATGGAGCACAGCCTCGGTGCATGGTTTTTTTCAGTGCGTATGTGTCTGGATAAATGTCTTAAGGAGACGCGCATTTGTTCTGCCGAACACACTGCATCAACCGAACTGGCTAGACCCTTTACCTCACACCCGCATGGCCCTGGTTCAAATCCCCGTGAGGCAGTTGGAAATGCCAATCTTTTTTGCTATGGGTACTGACACGTGGGGTCCCCTTGTCATCCACACAAACGCGCCACCACATGTACCACATTTGGCTAACTGCACCTACTACTCCACATCATTTTCAACTTCTTCGTCCCCTTCTCGACCAGCGCCGCCGCCGCCATCTCCCGACGATGCCTCTCTTCGCCGCCGGATCTGCGCGGCCGCCGCCAACTCTGGCAATTAGATGAGATCTCTCCTCTTCCCCCTCGCGAATATTCTTCCCATCCCCAACCGCGTCTCCCTCCGGAGGTGGATCTGAGCCAGAATTTTTATTTGATACATGCGGTAGATGATTTGTTGATGGATATGATGGTTCTTTGATAGATTGATGGATGTCGTAGTGTAGGATCTGAGCCGTACCAGGGAAAACAGAGGCCCTGTGCAAATCAAAATGAGGCCCTATGTGTGAAAAAAGAAATCAAAATAATTTTCATTCACTGCATTTTTTCACACAAAACTACACTGGTTGACTGTATAGGTTCAGAAAAGACCACATAGCAAATAGGCAATAGCAAGCACTAATGTATTGAATAGCCGTGGCATTGAGAGAGGGGCAGATATGAAGCGCTGAGAGAAACACATGCATTGTGGTTACAAAGTGATACTTGGATTGGATTGGCATAAAAATATTTCATCAGTTCTTCACTATAGTATGTAGTAGTGACATTGGATTGGATTGGATTGGGATTTATTAGGTAGATGATACTGGCATTGCCATTGTCATTGGCATTGCTTTATTACGTAGATGATAGTAAACAAATTTATTAGGCATTGCATTTTAGGTTATCACTATGATTTATTATATGTATGATCTTTGTATTGTACTATGGTAGCGTACAATTCAACTTAGAGTTCAACATGTTCTGTGTAGAATGGAGGAAGCACCATGTGGACTGTGCAAGTCACGGTGCCGAACCAGCCTTTCTACTGCCATGCTGTTCGGCATCTACTTCCAGCCTACTTTTGTTTTTGCAGCGGTAACAATTTATATGAACCTTCTGATAGTTCATTCTTTTTTTTTGCTATTTCCACTAATGCATTGTGTCTGCTATTTGTTTTTATCTTACACAGATCGTCCCATGCAATGTGAGATTGGCATTCAATGAGCTCGTCGGAGACACCGTGACCTTCGGCGCTCTTGGGGGCCCCTACCCTATGCAGGTCGATAAGGGCCGAACGATAACCCAGATTGGAGGAGATGAATGGGATCGTTTCATTGCCCGCCTGCATCTTACTGGGGGTGAATTAATCAGCTTCTCCTTCAGAGGAGAAAGGCCCAGGATTTCTGTTATCTATCTGAATTTGATTGCCGATAGTGAGGATGAAGTTCATGAGGAGGACGATGGTGAGGATTCAGATGATGATGAGAACCCACTTGTTGAAGCCCTCTATGCCCAAGGACTGAGGCTGAGCGGCAAGGAAACAGGCAACCTCTGGGACATGCTTCCGCTATGTGAAGACTACGTCGGGATGCCATTCGTGACCCGCCTCACAAGGACGAATGTTAAACAGCATCTCATGGTATGTTACTTAGTGTGGTAATTACATGATATGCTTGCTTAATTAGTGTAGTAGTTGATATGATATGCATGTTGTAGTACTGTGATGATAGGCCTAGTGTAGAATTCATTTAGTGCAGAATTTTATGGTATGCATGTGTTGTAGTAATGTGATATATGCTTATGTAGTGTAGTAATATGCGATGATATGCTTAGTATACGTAGTAATCTAATGATATGCTTAATTACTATAGTAATTTGATGATTAGCGTATAGTGTAGTGATGTGATGATATATATTCTCAGTGTTGAATCCAATGATATATGTGTCTTGAAGTGTATGCTTTGTTGATAATTGCACGTGACATGCTCATATATCATATCAACTATTTTCAGAAATTACCTAAGAGGTTATCTGTTAGCTGTGGCATCGAGCCGAATGAAGAAGGCATGGCTGCTGGACTACGCCTTACCAGAACAGGCTCCATCACCAGCTGTGCCTATGCAGTGGACATGGACGGTCGCACTATCTTCAACCGGGCGGGGTGGAAGAAGTTCCTTCGTGGCAAGAATCTTCGGGTAGGACAGGCCATCCTACTCACTGTTGCGAACACCCGTTGCCATGACTTGAGGATGATGATCACCATCAACCTCATTTAGAACTGGCTGGGCCATGTATCAATGTGAAATGAACTTGTTATGTTAGCTCTTGTTTGCGGTTACTTGTCGTGTTTTACCGTACCTATCTATATATATCTAGGTTCAGTAAATGGAGTTTAGTCAAGTTAGTGATTATACAATGAAGCATCATATAAAAAATTTGTGTGATTCTTGGAGTGGAAGAATGGAGTGTAGCAAATGTATGAAAGAAATATACAAGATTAACAAAGATGTCATGAAATTTTGTAATGAAGAAGTAATATAAGTCAACATATTATCCTACTTTTTTGAAATTTAAAATTGTAAAACAACTATAAGAGATAAGAACAAAATAAAGAAGATTAATAAATTAGTTGTTAAAAAACGTGTCTGCAAAAACAACACTTGAATTAAGATGTCATGGAAATTTGTAATAAAGGAGTGAAGTATAAGTCAATATATTATGAATTTTTTCTGAAATTGAAAACTGTAAAAAAAATTATAAGAAATGAAAGAGAAAAGGAGAAAAAAGGAAAATATGTGCTTAATAGATGGGCTGGAACAACCAGCGACAGGTACACGGCTGAGGCTAGCCTGGGATAGCCCAAGTAAATTAGTCCCAAAGGGTGAGCCACACCGCGCAGAGCTGACGGGTGGTGGGAGTTTAGTCCCACCTCGCCAAGTGAGAGCCCCGCGCACCAGCTTATATACCCGGTTGCGAGAGCTTGGGCATGATCCTCTCTCACTAAATAACATGAGCACGATGCTGTTATCTCTCTGCCCATTGGGGCCTACCGGCAGCTTATATTCAATCTCCACGGGCCTGCATCCTGGCCCATATGACTGGGTTTCTAGTCGTATGCAGGCCGTGGTATATAAAATATCCTGTTAGGTAGTTAGGTGGGCTTTTTCTATAAAAAAAATTTTGCCTATGTGACATGTTGACTTATACTAAAATAACACTTCCTTTTTTAGGTACACGTGTCTTATGTAAAAAGTTAAAGTTTGATAACAATGAAAAACATGTAAAACCTTGCCACATTGCCTTTCTTGGACATGTGTAAAAAGTTTAAGTTTGAAAACAATGAAAAACATGTAAAACCTTGCATCATTGAATTTTAATTTTAAAATAAATTCGAAATATTGCAGTGAATTTGTAGACCATCTCCAAATTAAACCAAATTTGTTTTACATGGTCACATACATGTGACAAACATGGTTATTTAGAGATCATGTGTGTAAAAATTGAGGTGATTTAGAGGTGGTTGAAAAAAGGTGATTTTTTCAACCAACTCCAAATCACCCTAAATTTGTTCTACATGCTCAAATAGATGTGCCAAACATGGCTACGAAAGAAATTTGGAAAAAAATGTATCCTACAATGCCCCCTTAAGGTGTAGACCGATGTTTTGATCAGTCATTCTACAGGGCAATATAAATTCAAAAAAAATTAAAAAATTGTAAAACCTTGAAAACCTAGCTATGTTTGTCTAAGATATCAAGTGTGCAAAATTGGAAATGATTTAGAGGAGGTCAAAAAAATCACGCTTAAACACGAGGGATCATTTGGTCTCACTTAAGCTAGTTTTTGTAGAAAATGTGATTTTTCTCACCACCTCCAAATCACCACAAATTTGTTGTACATGCTCAAATACATGTGCCAAACATGGCTATGAAAGAAATTTGGAAAAAAATGTATTCTACAATGCCCCCTTAAGAAGTAGACCGATGTTTTTATCAGTCATTCTACAGGGCAGTATAAATTCAAAAAAAATTAAAAAATTATAAAACCTTGAAAACCTAGCTATGTTTGTGTAAGATATGAAGTGTGCAAAATTGGAGGTGATTTATAGGAGGTTGAATAAATCACGCTTAAACACGAGGGACCATTTGGTTTCACTTAAGCCAGTTTTTGTAGAAAATGTGATTTTTTTTTCACCACCTTTAAATCACCCCAAATTTGTTCTACATGCTTAAATAGATGTGCCAAATATGGCTATGAAAGAAATTTGGAAAAAAAATGTATCCTAGAATGCCCCCTTAAGGTGTAGACCGATGTTTTGATCAGTCATTTTACATGGCAGTATAAATTTAAAAAAAAATTGTAAAACCTTGAGAGGACTAACTCGGTTTCTCACCTGTATGAAACCAACCCAACATTTCATGGTGACAAGTCATGGCCATGTTAGGGCTACTTCCGGTGTGTCAACTAGGTCCACCCTAAGACAAACATAGTGGAAGGGATCATGTGCTACCCCTTTGGATGTATGTCTGTGTGTGTGTGTGTGTGGGTGGGGGGGTAGACCTCCCGAGAGCCGTTTACTGGTCATTTTCGTTCCGTATATGGGAAAACATTCCAAATTTTGCCCCACATGAAAAGCATTATGCATGCATGCTCTATGTGGTCATGGGATGCGATGCAGCAAAATTGGGATTATTAGTGCATGTATACGCAAGTAGGATCTCTGAGACACGCATTTCGGGGATAGCCAACATAGAGCATGCTAGGGCTAGCTCGGTTTCTCGCCTGTATGAAACCAACCCAACATTTCAGGGTGACAAGTCATGGCCATGTTAGGGCTACTTGCCAAGTTTGAACCATCTTCAACAAATTTTGAATGTTTCGTCACATGCGGGATTATTTTGGTCATTAGTACATGTATACGCCAAATGTGGACCATTTTCAACATTTTTTGCAAGTTTTGTCACGTATGGCATTTTTCGGGCATATGCGACACGAAAAAACCATTTTTAATACTTGAAAAATAAGGACAAGATTTTCTAGATTTTTTTGGATATCATTGTGATATTATTGAAATCTCACATAAATCACGCAGCCCACCCCTCCCTAAATCCCGCGATTACAGTGCCTCATTGTAACCACCCGTGCCATCCGCAGCTCCCACGACCGCTGCAAGATCAGATCGGAGACGCCGGGCTCACACGGAATACAGGAGTCGCCAGCCACCGCTCACCGCCCACCGCCAACGTGATCTGAGGGGTCGGACTGAACGCGCCGTTTATCCTTGCCGCCGTCGACCGCGCTATAGCGGCACTTATAGTTTGCGACGCACTATCCGCCGCCATCAACTCGGCGCCGCCGTCTCCGCGAGAAGGTATTACCTGATCGTAGCTTTTCTTAATCATTGTCATTCGCTCTTTTAGTAGTTGAACCCTCATAGGTTTTGCACAACTTCATGTGGTTAAGCAATTGGATACCCTTGTTAAACTGCGCTTATTTTATGCACGACCAAATAGGTTGTGTGCTTAAACTCATAAGTGGATCATATGTTAAATGACCCAGTTAATTTTGTTAAAATTAGTTGACTGCGAATTTTGTTATACATTTTTTAATTATTGTCTTCAGATTAATTGACCCGGTTTGTATCATTGCATAGGAGCAAGCAATGTCAGTTTCAGATACAAGTATTCGTAATGGAGAAAAGCCTCGAAGAACTGAAACTTAAATTTGACAGCAAGACCATAGCCAAACAAGTGTCTTCGTTATCATCACGGTCACGCAGAGACCCTAAACCATCAGCAGCTATATTGAGCCCATTCAAACACAAATAGGTAGCATCAATTGATACATGATCTTGCTCATGCTCTACTTTTAGCATCATTTGATACATGTTCAGTTCTTATCATAAAGTGGATATATGTACTTTTGGCAATCATGAGCATCCTCTACTTATCGCAATAACTAATGCATCCTCAGTACAAAGCTTGAATTGGCAATAGGTTGTATTGGCAATCATTTGCATGCTTTACTTTTGGCAAAAACTAATGCATAGTTGAGTTATAACTGGTCATAGATATAGCTGGAACATCTTGATTTATCATCACGGTCACGTAGAGACCCTAAACCATCACAAGATATGTTGAGCCCATTCAAACACAAATAGGAAGCATCAATTAATACATGTTCATGCTCATGCTCTACTTTTAGCATCATTTGATACATGTTCAGTTCTTATCAGAAAGTGGAAATAGGCACTTTTGGGAAACATGAGCATCCTCTACTTATTGCAATAACTAATGCATCCTCAGTACAAAGCTTCAATTGGCAATAGGTAGAATTGGCAATCATTTGCATGCTTTACTTTTGGCAAAAACTAATGCATAGTTCAGTTGTAACTGGTCATAGATATGGCTGGAACATCCTGAGTTATAAACTGAACATAATCATGCCAAGCTATAACTACCATAGTCATAGTAGTAGAGTTCATAGCATGCATCACCATACGATAGTAGAACGGCAAAATAACACAGCAAACATAACATAGACCACCGTACGATACTTGAGTTGCTATGCATCAGCAAAATAGTACTAACAACTTAGACCACTTAACCAGAGTAGCAGCAAACACTTAAGATAAACGGCAGATTAACCACCGCACGACATAAGTTCAGACACACCATAGGACATAAGTTCAGACACACCATAGACCATAAGTTTTAGAGTCGACCAACGAACATAGATAACATAAAAGGACACGGCGGTCCTGGGGCAGCAGCAGCAGCAGTCTAGCAGCACATCACTTCTCTCCCTTGTTCAGCGGCGGCGCAGCGGGATGTAGTAGGGCTCATTGACTTTGACAATCTTGAGGAAGCGTCCGTAGGCCGCATGTTTAGCCAGAGTACTGGCCTTATGTTTCCTACTGTAGGAGTTGCCAGTGGCGACCGCATGCTGGATCAAGCCATCCATGCTGCCATCGATCGCCTTGCCACAGAACGGGCAGCCAATCTTGCCATAGAAACGGTACTTGATTTTGCCAGCAATCAAATGCCTCAGGGTGTAGCGGCTCTTGCTGTGCCTGCTGTCCATGTCATACCCCACATCCTCGTCATCCTCCTGTGAATTAGTACACAAAGAAGAACTCAGCTAATCTATTCTGCTACATTGCTCTTAATTAGAATGTTTGAAAAGTACAGATGTGTAACATGACAGCTATCTATTTGCTGGAAATAAGGCGTATATGCACAAACATAATTGAGCCAAATAAATTGACATGCATAAATATGGACGGTGGAATAGTTGCATTGATAGATTAGTGCACAAGTAGTACATAATTAACACATGAAAGAATTCATGATGTGGCTTGGTTTAATGATACTTGATACTTGTTACAGGTGTAATTCTGATTGGAATCAGAAAAATGGCTTCATTAGACTCCTCCATGTTACACACAAGGGGGGTTTGTTCTATCTACTAGAATCAAGAAACCATTATTCTTTCTGAGAGCAGCAATACTACTTCTCCAACATTGTTATACCCTGATAAGTTTCAGAAGGAAATTGATAAAGGAGCTATGGTCTACTATCTTTATCCCTTATCTTGTGACTCTGATGATACCGATGAGGAAAATACTTTGGAGGAACTTAACTTGGAAAAGGAAATGTTGTCATGCAAAACAAGGGGTTTTTTGTTCTATTTATTGGAATCAGAAATTGAATTTTAGTTTTACAAATACAAGGTGGTTTTTGTTCTGTCTATTGGAATCAGAAAAGGAAATGTTGTCATGCAAAACAGGGTTGTCAAAGAAATAATCAAGTGGTCAAAACAGGATTCTTACCAATTTAAACTGAATGTAGATGCATCATATCATAGTTAAGAAGGAGATGGGTCGACGGGTGCTGTTTTAAGAGATCAGTATGGCAACTCTGTGTCAATTCAGTACATTGCCATTATATTCCAAATGCATCATCTGCCTGCTTGATGGAGGCGGTGGCGATGAAAGAAGGCCTATCTTTGGTAGCATCCGTAGGCTATCATCAAATTATTGCAGAATGGGATTGCTTACAAGTTGTTCAAGCTTTTTGTGGAGGTAACACATGGTGGCACGAAGGATCACATATTATTGCTGATTGTTTTGATCTAGTTGTGGAGATAGGAACTGCTGCAGTTTCTCACTGTCCTCGGGAAGCCAATGGTGTCGCACATGAGATCGCTAGAAATAGCTATGAGAATCATCTATCTTGTATTTGGGTTGATTACCCCACTTCTTTCATTCATGTACCTCTTGTGAACGATGTAAGTTTGCTTACTCAATCAATAAAGCATGCTGTGATGGAATCAGATAATGAATCTCTGTTTTAGCTATGTCGGTGGTTTTTTTGTTCTGTCAATTCGAATCAGAAAATGAATCAGATTCAAAAACCACCATCCAACAAGAAAATCTATGCTAGATCCCTACAATCCTACATACGTACAACTAGCACGCCCATATGAAACCGATGCTCATCTACTTAGCGATATATTTTATTCTCAAATAAAAATCAGAGGCCAAAATGCAAGATAGAAGTTAATGGCATAAGTACATTATGTTGAATGAAAAATAAAACTAATGTGTGTTAAATTACAAGGAACTCATATTTGCTCAGAATACATGTACACAAACATTCTGCCTGGGCCAGTACATGAGTAGAAATACCTCATCAATACGTGAAGAAAATGAATTAGATTCAAAAACCACCATCCAAGATGCAAGAAAATCTACGCTAGATCCCTACAACTAGCACGCCCATATGAAATTGATGCTCATCTACTTAACAAGAAAAACCCCAATGCCATGAAAAAACAGAGTACTTAAAAGAAAAATAAATCTGATAAAAACAGAGTAGTACCTCAGAGAGCTCGTCGATGACATCCTCGTTGAAGTCGCTGCCCTTCCTGGGATCCATAGCAAACTCGTCTATCTCGTTCGCCTCATAGTAGTCCACCTTGATTTGCTCATACAGCTCACGCTTCAGCCTTGCCTTCTCCTCGTCTAGATCTTCCCCGACCTTCTCCTGCACAGGCTCGCCGACGGGTAGCTCGACAGCTGCGATGGCAGCGGGAGGAGGCACAGCAGTTGCTGCACCGCCAGTCGTCGCCGCTACGGTGGACTCAGCCGCTCCAACCGCGGTGGCAGCCACGGCAGCAGACTGCTCTGCTCTGATGGTTGCCTCCGGCTCGTCCTCAGCATCTTCACGCCCGTGCTTCATCGTTGGTCAACGACAGGAGGAGGGAGGTGTAGGAAGGGAGGAGGGTGGTGAGGAAGGGAAGAAGGTTTGGGAGAGGACGAGGTGGTATGGCTGGAGTGGGAGAGGACGAGGGTTTTCTACCCGATTTGGGGAAAAAATGCACTGTTGCTGCCTGTTGGAGTTACCGAGGGGCCGAGGGGGACGATTTATCTCAACTACCTGGCCGTTCCACATTCCAGAGTGAGAACGCGTGGCGTCGTGCACCTCCTGCGGTTTGCCCCGCGCCGCCGTTCATACTGCTGACACGTGGACACCAGCGTCAGTTAGTAATGATAGATGGGTCCCACTTCTCAGAGACACACAGAGTAGAGAGGTAAATAAATTTCTTAAATTAGTGGGCATAATTTATGTGCAAAATGCAGCATCAGCCCAGCGGTTACACCCTCCCGATCACATACTCATGCCCCTGGTTCGAAACTCCTTGGGGCAGTTTATTAATCACACTTTTTTGCCTATGGGGTTTTAACATGTGGATCCCACATGTCATTCACACACACGGAGCACTTTTTTGCCTATGGGGTTTTAACATGGGGACATGATGTAAATGGACCCAAATTTTTTCTACATCTTTGTATCAACATGAGAAGCAAGCATGACTAGTTTGGTAAGGTTGTCGGCATTTGTATGGATTTTCTAAGGTTTTTGCAACAATAAAATGCTTAAAATACTTCTCGGAGGTGACGCAACATGCGCACGTTGTGGACCACTGGGGTGGCCATTCCCACTCGATCGCTGGAAAATTTTGGTGTCATTCTTAAGATGGCCAAAAATTCACCTCCTTCACCGGAGGCCATTCGGGTAGGAGGTAAGGGTTCGTCTGGAAGGACGGGTTTTTCTCGACATGCTTCAAATAGACCTAAATTCTTTCTACACCCTTGTACCAACATGAGAAGCATCCATGACTAGTTCCATTGATTTTCGACGTTTTATTGATTTTCTAGGGTTTTCACGATGATAAAACCCTAAAATATTTCCCACCAGCGCCACCCTTCCCTCTGATCACTGTGACCAGCATGTACTTAACTTAGCATCAAAGCCATGAAAACAGGAATCAGAACCGTATTAGATTTTGATCCCACACACACATGCAAACACAATAGAATACAAAACAGATAACACAAATCACAGACTGGAGGTGCTACAATTATCTGAGTGAACTTCTAATGTGCATAACAACTTCTGGTCTTCAAATACATCACATGAAATACGGACACAACTAGAAATGCAAAACAACTTCTGATGTTGAGGTTGAGCAAGGGACTTTTATTGTGAGGCTCAGCATCTTCAGCAACCTATCCATGCTTCCACCTGTAGCATATAAGTAATTGAAAATTTCAGATTGAATACATTAGGTATTGGAAAAATGACAGTACGGTAATTTGAAGATGCCAAGGAAATCTGTCACAATAACTGTAGGATACCAACTTGAATACAAAGTTCATAGAAGTCAATGTTGAATTAATAAGACCTTTGCAAGATGCAAAATCACTGCTGTGATGAGAGTAAACAGCATGTAGGCCATAGCACATGTAAGAAGCACTTACAGGAAGTGAAGCAAAAGGTTGTACAGCACGACAACATGAGTAAGCCAACATCCCTACTAAAATTATTTCAGTGCTTATGTCTAGTTTTTTTTTTTTTTGAATCATTAGGAAGCCCTAAATATTTTAATGGAAGATCACCGACAGGGCACTACTGAAATATTTCAGTGTCTACATCTCTCTACTGAAAGTGCACTACTGAAATATTTCAGTGGCTACGTGTGTGTACTGAAACTGCACCACTGAAATATTTGAGTGGCTACATGCGTGTACTGAAACAGCACCACTGAAATATTTCAGTTGGTACGTGTGTGTACTGAAAGTGCACCACTGAAATATTTCAATGGCTACGTGCTTGTACTGAAACTGCAGCACTGAAATATTTCAGTGGCTACGTGCGTGTACTGAAACTGCAGCACTGAAATATTTCAGTGGTTGCGTGCGTGTACTGAAATTGCAGTACTGAAATATTTCAGTGTCTACCCGTGTGTACTGAAATTGCACTACTCAAATATTTCAGTGTCTACCCGTGTGTATTGAAATTGCACTACTCAAATATTTCAATGTGAACCGGTCTGTACTGAAATATTTCAGAATCTTCAACTGTGTACTGAACTTGCAGTTTTGAAATTTTTCAGTGTGTACCCATAGTGTACCACTGTCTACTGAACTCGCAATACTCAAACATAATTTATTCTTTGCAACTAATTACGTTGCCATCCAGAGGCTATGGATTGGAGCAGAAGTGGAGGTGAACATCAAATTCTACCACTACAACCATACAAATTTAGCCTAGGGTTCATATACATCATAATCCAGCCCCCAGGCAGCATGTACTCAAATCTTCATACAATTTATTGAGAATAAAATGGCATCTAGCATTCCCTCACTGAACTATTATCATCACTACCACCACGACTGTAAGCACGAGCAGTACGAAGCTTAGGAGTGTGGAAGCTTACTCTAAACAACTACACCGCCGCCGTTCAGACGAGGAGAGCGGCGAGGGAAGCGTGGAGAACGGCGGGGAAGCGAGGTCGCGACCACTGTCCTCCTCCTCTTGCGCTTCGGAGTCTCCGGTGACTCGGTTGGAGGCTGCACAATCTGCAACGGCACCTCGTGCACGGTGGGTTCCTGATCCAGTGGATGCTCTACCCTGGATCTAAACGCCCACCAGCTCCGCCTGACCCACGCGCTGGACGAATCGGCCTGCTCCATCGCCCAGAGGAGGATCTCGATCTCGTGAATCGGTTGTGCGGGCGGGGGGGAAAGCTTTGCCCTCTCCCTCTTCGTCATTTCCTTCAGAGTGGCCATTGCCGTCCAGTTCATCTGCCTTTTGTTGTCAAACCAAGAACGGATCTCCAACAACCTGGCCATCTTGACCTGGTCACCGCCGGCGATCTCCATGAAGTCGGCGTTCTCGCCGCCGGCGATCTGCTCGATCTGCTGCTCCATCGAGGTTCTTAAGTGGATGGAAGAGGGGGTGGTGGATGTGGAAGAGGAGAAGAGCAAAGTTGCGGCCGCGAGAAGGAGGAGAAGGCTGCGGTGGACTTGGAATGCAGGACAGGGAGGAGATGGCCGCGGTTGTAATGGTGATGGAAGAGGGGAAGGACCATGGCAGCGGTTTTGCATTGGACGAGGGGGGCGGCGGTTTTGCATTGGACGAGAGGGGCGTGCAAATTTTTCCTATGACCAAAATGCCCCTAGATTAAAAGGTGTCCCCACATTGTCATTAGTACCGGCCCCGCAAGTTTTAGTACTTTCGAATACTTTCATCCGAGTACTAGCCAGTACTACGTATGTGTGTGCCGTTAGATTGAGACAAACGAACGGCTCCAAAAAAGCCCAACTACTGTAAAACTTGTATTTTTTTTTTGCCCAAATTCCTCTAAACTATATATTTTTGGGGGAAATAGGATCTGTTGGAGATGCTCTTATATTGAGTATATCACAAATAAATTGTTGTCTACGGGATTTGTTCGACCATTTTTTTCTTTTTTGCCCAAATTCCTCTAATCTATAATTTTTTGTTAGGGGGGGGGGGGGGGGAGGGGACGCGCGTACTCCCTTCATTTGTAGGTATAGATTTCACTATGGACTATATATGTAGCAAAATAAATGAATCTACACTTTAAACTCATCTATATACATTCATATGTAGTCCGCATTGAAATCTCTAAAAAGGCTTATATTTAAGAAGGGATGGAGTAGTATACATGCATTGACTGACTCCTTGCACAAGTCTATTGATTATTTTTAAATGCCCTTCTTCGTGGAACGTCTAGTCATTTTTGTTGGCATTCATCTGAGAAGAGAGACCAAGTAGCCAAGTGTGTGGACCAATATACTCCCTCCGACAAGTACTAGTCGGAGGAATGGATGTATTTAGACGTATTTTAGTTCTAGATAATCCATTTTTATGCATTTCTTCGACAAGTATTTCCGGACGGAGGAAGTAGTATTTTTCTGTGTGCTCTTGTACGGTTCTACACAAGCGTTAAATTTCAGTTCATTCAAGCACTGACATCAGACATTTTAGTACAGAGGAACATAAGCATTAACTAATCTCGAGTACAAGGAAAGCCACACTAACCTTTATTGACATCTACGTACAAATTTGGTATCACACTTTCTTTAAAAGCTTCCGATCTATTCATCATGCATCATGGCAGTACAAAGAATACTAGAAGTAATAAAAATTACATCCATATCCGTTCACCACCTAGCGACGAGCCGATGACGGGTTGCCGTCATCACTCCACCCTCGCCGGAGCCGGGCAAACCTTGTTGTAGTAAACACTCGGAAAGTCATCTTGCTAAGGCACCGAAGGACCAGCGAACCAGAACAACAACGAACACCGATGAAGAGAAACGTAGATCGAAAGGATCCAACCTGTAGACACTTGAAAATGAAAAGGCACAATCTGTACTTTTGCGAGAAACTGAAGCATGCTTCCAAAAAATGACAAAGAGTAGCCTATGCTTCTCGAAGAGAGAAAAGCACAACTGCCAAATAAATAAATTGAAAAGCACAATTGTGCTTTCGGGTTCCTTTTCTTGTTTATTTTATCAGTTTCCGGTCTTTTCTCTGGCTTCGGCTTTTTTGGTTTATCAATTTTGTCCCTTTTCATTTTTTGTGAAAAATAGTTTTTCGAAACCTATTAACATGGTATTTAATTTCAAAGACCCCGACACAAGAAATCCAAAGATTTAAAACTATTCATGATTTTTTTTCTTGAGAGAGGCTAAAGCTACCCCAAATTATACAGGTTTCAGATTCGGCCCGAGGCCTAGCTCGGTCGTACCTCCCAAAGGTCCGAAGGCGAAGCCAGACAGGCGCAGAGGGTAGATCCTATTTGACACTCGTGAGCATCAAAACGTCGTGGCTGCGTTGAAGCTCGGCCTCTGGACAACCAAGTATGGGCCAACCCACGATTGGTTCACTATTTTTTTCACTTTTCTATTTTTTCTTTTCTCCATTTCTTATCTTTTCTGCTTTTCTTTTTCTTTCTTTTTTGTGTATTATACGGAGTTCATTGTCTGTTATAAAACTGTTCATCGTATATTAAGAAAAATGTTCACGGTATATTATAAAAATGTTCATTATATATTAGAAATTGCCAAAAGAATAATGAAAATGTTCATTGTGTTTTTTATTTTTTTAATGTATATTAAACAAATGTTCAATGTGTATCCATATATTTTTTTTATTTCAATGTGTATATTACAAAATGTTCAATGCGTATTCAAAAATTGTTCAGCGTATATAATCATATTTTTTAAAAACTTCATTGCATATTAAAAAATTCATCATATAATACAAAAAAGTTCATTGTGTATTATAAGAAATGTTCATCGTATGTTCATAAAATGTTCTTTCTGTATTTGAAATAATGTTCACCATATATATATATATGTGTGTGTGTGCTTATAGTATAAAAATATAAAAACTAAAAAGTGCAGAAATAATAAAACCAGGAAAAAAACAAACCGGGAAGGAAAAAAATGACGGTTAACGGGCTGCTACAGTAAACTGACTGCTACAATAACCTTCTTCTACAGTCCAATAAAGGAGCGCTCGTTGGGACGGCCCAATATTGCTACAGTACACATATACTAAAACGTGAGGTCTCGGCGCTGAGGCACTGGCTGTCCTCTCCCCACGCCGACCGCCGCGGCGCGGCCAGCCACCTCTGCTGCCGGCCTGCCGTTCAGGGCACCTTTCACCGTTCAGCGCCACGGAGGAACTCTGGCTGGGTGGAGCTCGCCTGCTCCGGTGCTCCTGCTTCTCTCGAAATGGATTTGGTAATTTCTAATCTAGCTATCGAGTCCCGATTAAATTGATGCATAGACAGAGTGCCTGACTCTCACTGCACTCCACCACTATTGTTTCAGATTCCTGAGTCTTTCTCCAATTTGAGAGGCATTGCCGAGATTGATCTCTCTCGAAACAATTTGAGCGGTGAAATCCCAAACTTTTTCCATTCCTTCAATTCTCTGCAGCTTCTCAACTTGTCCTTCAACCACCTCGAGGGTCAAATGCCACAAGGGGGGATATTTCAAAATTCTAGTGAGGTATCTGTCTAAGGGAACAGTATGTGATGTTCTAGTTCCCCAATGCTACAACTGCCGCTTTGCTTTGGATCATCAAGAAACGGCGCACTTGGCGCACTCTAAAGATAACTGGGATCAGTGTGGCGGCTCTTGTTTTGTCTGTTTGTCATGTGTGGTATTTGTTCTCTTGAAGAGGATGAGTAAGAAAACTAAACAGTCAGATCATTCATCATATACAGAGATGAAGAGCTTCTCATATGCTGACTTAGCCAAAGCGACAAATGGTTTCTCTCCAGACAACCTGGTTGGCTCAGGGGCATACGGATCAGTATATAAGGGTGCAGTTGAATCTGAAACAAATGGAATGGTTGCTGTCAAAGTTTTCAAGCTTGATCAGCTTGGAGCACCAAAAAGCTTTGTTGCCGAGTGTGAGGCCTTCAGAAACACTCGTCATCATAATCTTGTAAGGGTGATTTCTGCATGCTCAACATGGGACAACAAATGGAATGATTCAAGGCTCTTATTTTTTAATATATGGCTAATGGAACCCTAGAGAGCTGGATTTATTCAGAAACAAGAAGACCATTGAGTTTGGGCTCCAGAATAATAATAGCAGTGGACATAGCTGCTGCATTGGACTATTTACATAACAGTTGCGTGCCCCCTATAGTTCACTGTGATTTGAAGCCTAGCAATGTGCTACTAGATGATGCCATGGGTGCCCGTCTCAGTGACTTTGGGTTAGCTAAGTTCCTTCAAAGTTATAACTCTTCAAGTACTATTACTTCTACAAGCTTCGCAGGACCGAGAGGATCAATTGGATACATTGCACCAGGTAAACATTTACTTTTTTTTTCATATTATCTTTACTCCTCAATATCATTCAAGTTTTACTTTTCCTTTCTTCAAAAGGAACCTTTTATGGTTTTCAATAATCAATATTCTAAGATAACTGAATGTTAAACAATGCAGAGTATGGCATCGGGAACAAGATCTCAACAGCAGGCGATGTCTATAGCTATGGAATTATCATCCTAGAAATGCTCACGGGGAAACGCCCAACAGATGTGTTGTTCAAGAATGGCCTGAGCCTTCAGAAATTTGTGGGAAATGCATTTCCCGAAAAGATCCGTGAGATACTTGATCCTAATATCATCGGAGACGAAGTTGTGGACCATGGAAACCATGCAATGGTGGGGATGCTGAGCTGCATTATGCAGCTTGTTTAGCTTGGTCTCTCATGCTCCACCGAGACACCAAAAGATCGACCGACAATGCCGGACGTCTACGCAGAAGTCTCCACAATCAAACGAGAATATTCAGCGTTGCGTGTCAAGGAATAGGACACTTTTGTTTTTGTTCGTTTGTATGTTACAAGTGAGTTGTAGTCTATGCTTAGTTTTCTCAGGTGACTGGAAGATATCTTCCTGAGAGGCCTTTATGTTGGGCTTCTTCGAATTTTTGTTGTACTGCTGATACTTCATCAAGAGAAATACTAATCCACTACATGATAAAGTGTGGACTGAGAAAACATGTTCTCAGCATGCAGCATAAGGATGCCGTTGTCTGATTTATTCTGAATGTGTTTTACTATACAAGAGTAACTATGTTCAGAGACCTGCAGCTCATTGTTCCTATAGTTAAAATGGTGGCACTCTGTCGTTAAATCTGATGTTTGCCATCATAGTTGTCATTGGCAATTGTCCTCTTATTATACTCATGATATTACAGTGTGAATTGCTCTTTGAGAAATCTGTTTTGTCTCGCATCAGGGCATAGGAATATATATTCATTAGCCTGGCATGTTCTGAATTTCTGAGGGTAATGGTGGTACATTTGGCAAATGGAAACATGCTGCAATTTCAGGCATAAGATTTGATCGGGATGGAGGCAAGATTCACCAATGTTGCTTGTGGCTTAAAGGGATATGTGGCAGCGTGTCATAGCTGCAGCGCACAAATTAGTTCAGATTTCAGAATTGAAGAGTGTCAGGCACTCTGTCTATGTATCAATTTAAACCCAATTCAACGAGATACCTCAGTGTAAGCTTGTGGGTTGAAGGGGTGTTTGGCCCGGTAAATTAGTTGAGATTTTGAAATCCAAGAGACAAACCAGGAGTAGAGTGCAGACAGAGTTAGGCACTCTGTCAATTTATTAAGTTGAGCTCAACACGTACATTTGTGAGGACCCAGGAGCTAAAATTAGAGGTTACCGGAGCAGCTGAGCAGTGCGAGCAGGGAGCTCGACCCGGCGTCCCTCCGCGGCATGGCGGAGGCAGCTCAGGCAGGGGCCGCAGATCGGAGCGGGAGGGCACTCACGCCTGCTCGCACCGCCGAGGCGGGAGAGGTGCCCTGTGCGGCGCGGTCACGCGGAGGCCGAGCAGGCCAGCAACAGAGGTGGTGGGCAGGGCGGCGCCGCGGCGGCCTGGTGGCCGTCCAGCGGGACTCGGCAGGGGACTCGGGCAGGGACGCAAAGGCTATATCTTGCTCATAGCGAGCGTTACTCCCAAAGTGTCCTTCTGCTCCGAGCTCAAATGACCTTGGTGAACAATAAAATATAAAAAATCAATCACATTTTAAAAAATCTGATTTTTTTTTGTGACAAATATTGAGAAAAGTTTCAAGTGCTTGCAAAAATGCGTCATGAAATCACATTCCTGTAAGGCGAGGCAAAAAGAAAAATCAATGCTTCAAAATGCTTTTGAAAGTACCATCTTTCAAGTATCGATTTTGTTTTTGTTGCCGTGTCTTCTAGGAATGTGATTCCATGATGATTTTTTGCAAGCACTTAAAACTTTTGTCAATGTTTGTCACCAAAAGAATTTAGATTTTTCAATTTTGTTTTAATTTTACTGTTCACCCAAGCTCATTTGAGTTCGGGCTAAGAAACTATGTATCCGTGTTACTCCTTAACATTTTCAACCCCGCCACTATAACGGGCCACCCTGTTTCATTTGTTTTTTTTCCGTTCGTTGTTTCCTAGCGATAAGGTAGCTATAGTGGTGGTTGATGTACTGGTTCCTTCTGGCGCTATTTTCGTTTTCTTTTAGTTTTCTCTATTTCTTCAATGGTTTTATTCAGTTTTATAATTTTTTGTTTTTCATCAGTTTTCTTTCTTTCTTTCACGGTATTCATTGGTTTTCCATTTTTTTTCCTTTTTCTTCATCTTTCTTTCTTTCTTTCACGGGTTTCATTGTTTTTCATTTTTTTCGTCTTTTTTTTTTCGGTTTTCATGGGTTTTTGCTTTTTTCGGTTTCCTTTCTTTGAAATTTTCTCTTTTTCTTGTTTTTCCTCAGTTTTTTAGTACATGGTCAATATTTTTTATATACACATTTTATAAATTATTCAAACACTTGATTAATATTTTTCAAATACAAATTATTTTGTTTTGAATATATGGTAAAAATAATTTTTATGCATATTTTTAATATTTTTCAAATACTTGATTAACATCTTTCAAATATATTAGTATTTTCAAATATATATTAATGTTTTTTAATGCATGGTCCACATTTTTTTCTAAACACATTTAATATTTTTCAAATATTTGATGAACACTTATTCAAATACTTCTACAAGATTAACATTGTTTTTATTATGGTCAAAAAAATTTATATAAATTTAACATTTTCCTAAAGTTTGATCAAAATTTTTGAAATACAATTTTAATATTTTCTGAATAAAAATAAATATTATTTTTTAATACATAGTCAATATTTTTCTATACACATTCAAATTTCTAAAATGCTTGATTAATATTTTTCAAATACATGTTAAAAAATGTATACATGGTCAACATTTTTATATACACTTTTAACAGTTTTCAAATGCCTTATTAACACTTTTAAATACTTGTTCAACATATTTTCAAATGGTTGATTAACATTTATTAAATACATGATCAACCTTTTGCACACACATTGTATATTTTGTGTATACATGAGAAAAAATCTTTATATACATTTAACATTTTCCAAATACTTGGTTAACAGTGTTCTCAAAAAAATTGATGGAAAGTGTTTTTTATAATATATTTATTTGGAATATTTATGAGTACAAACGAAAGTGAAGAAAAATGAAAACAAAAAGAGGCCTCCCGTCGCCTAGGCCGGCCAGGAGGCGCCTTTACAGGAGAGCACCCTAGGTCTCAGGAGACATAGCGCTGACCCAACAAGGAGCCTGTCAGGCTTCGGCGTTTGCTGGGCTGGCCCCAGGCATAATCTGAAACGTGTAGGGTTTAGGGTAAGAAAAAACATATTTCAGCCTCTCCAAAAATTCAGGACACTTGCAAAATCTCAATCACATACTCCCTCTGTCCCATAATGTGGGACGGAGGGAGTAGCTTTAAGTTGTAGGCTGCACATCTGGCGTTATTTAGCCAATTGTCTCCCAGAATCTAGAAGGTACAAAAATAAATGTGCAGGATTCGGGCTGCAAAATGATAAAATTGTTCATCTCTCCCTACGTGTAGTGTCCTATTATGGGACGGAGGGAGTACAATTTAGAATGTATGGCCGTATGAGCTCTGCGTTAATGAAAGTGTTCGATATGTTTTCTACCGAATTTATCGATAGATATCAAGAAAGGTTAGTGTTGATTTCTTCATACTAGAGGCTAGTGCTGATGTTCCTTCTGTACTCAAATGTTTGATGTCAGACTACTCTTGTGTTAACGCTTGCGCTGTTGTATGTTCTGCAAAGGAGGAAACACCGGAGAAAGCAATGTGCTCTCTTAGTGAACAATGGGCCACATCATAAATTAAGCCGTACCAGCCCTTGTCTGTCGGTATGTATGTGTTCACCCTACCGCCCCGAAGCAGAGGAGCCCGCTTCCTCTCATGCTTCCATAAGCAGAGGATGGCTTCAAGTTGGTCTCTCATGCTCCGCGGATATACCAAAAGATCAACCAACAATGCCGGACATCTACGCAGAAGTCTCTGCAATCAAACAAGAATATTCAGTGTTGCGCGTGAAGGAATAGGACGTTTTTGTTTTGCTCGCGTGTATGCTACGAGTATGTTGGCAGATATCTTCCTGAGAGGCCTCTATATTGGTGTTCTTCAAAAAAACAATGATCTGCTGATACCTCGTTGAGAGAAATGCCAACACACACACTGATAAAAGCGTGGGAGAAAACATGTTGGCAGTCTGCAGCATAAGGATGTCCAAGATATGACGTTGTCTGATTTACTCTGAATGTGTGGTAGTATGATACAAGAGTAACTGTTATGTTGGGTACCTGCGCATTGTTTTGTTCCTCAAGTTAAGATGGTGGCACCCTGTTGTTAAATCTGATGACTGCATTCTAAATTGTAATTAGCAATTGTCCTCCATTTACACACATGACATTACAGTGTGAAATTTTCTGCGACAAATCTGATTTGTCTAGCATCAGGGGCATATACAAGAATATATTCATTAGCCTGACATGTTCTGGATCTCTGACTCTGAGGGCAATCATGCTAGACTTGGCAAATGGAAACATGTAACTATTTCAGGCATAAGATCTTGACATTCAAGAGGTAAACTACGCATGAATTTAAGCCCAATTCAACACATAGTGTCTTTGTGAGGGCTCGGGAGCTAAATTACAGATTAATTACCCAATCCATTCCGAGAGATACAGGAGCAGGGAGCTTGACCAGCCTCCTCCGCGGCCGCAGGCCGGAGTCGACTGGTTATTCTGATTTACTGAACGTTTACGTCAGGAACACTTCGTCTCAACACATTAACTTAGCACTGGTCTAAGGTGGCAGGTGCCCAAAACAAAACAATGTCTTGATTAATAGAGATGCTTGATGCTGATTTTCACAACACCGACAATCGGTTGCAACGCCTCCACCAGCGCACCGACACTTGGATCTTCTTTCGAGCAGCAGATCTTGATCCTCTCGATGCAAGGGTGGGAGCCCAAGCTCAACGCTGCTCCTGATGGTGGCAAAGTAGATTCAGAATGCATGCACCTTATACATTGCACCTGTAGAGTGTCAACATTAAGGTGGAAGGATCAGTAAGGGGTTCCACTGTTATAGCAGATCAACTCGTATTTAGAGATGGTTTCGAGTGAGTACCCTTTCGAGCTTAAAGGTCAACTCCTTCAGCTTGGGCGAGCGCTGGAGAATGCGAAGCAGCGCGTCGAAATCAGCAGACATGCAGCAATGGCCCAGCACTAGGCTTGTTAGGTTGCTGAACATTGGGCATATCCACAAACCTCTCTGCAACAGAAGCTTCATATTCATCCCAGATGAAATCAAAATGATCAAAGACAGTGAGTAGAATAGTTTGATCATTTCATGGTATTATTAAAATAATGCCAGCTCGTAGGAGGGGAAACAAGTAATCTGAAAAGGTTAAGAATTAAACCCCGAGAAGCAACTACATAAGAAAATCTAACTAATTATATTCATCTAAACGTGTATGAATGTGAAAAGAAAATGAACTAGTTCGTACCTCAAGTAATGGTGCATGAAACTCCAAGGTTGTGTCATGTGAGAGGCCATCAAGTAGACCATGGCCCTCTATTGTCCTTACACTAACAAAGGCTGTTACTAGAGAAGACAGATCCCTAACTAATATAGCTCCGGAATGACTATGCATGTCTACGATAGAGAGATGGGTAAGATTGCTAGCACAAACCAGGAGACTCCCGGTGATAAGGCAGTTAATGATATGCAGAACCTTGAGTGACCTGGATGAGATCTTCAGGTCAACCAAAACGCAATCCTCCAGCTGTAGAAGTTGAAGCACTCGGCAGTCGTAGTTGAGCGGCCTCAAGAGCCCATGTCCCAATATGACAAATTGGAGCCTGATTGTTTTGAGGTGGTGAGAAGGAGGCATGGCTGAGCTATCCAGATGGCCCAATCCGGAAACATGGAGGTGACGAACTTTGTGCATGATGACATGACGAATCCACACAGTACATGTGGTACTAGCAACCGTGTGGTCAATGATCCGGGCTTCATCCAAGGAAGCAGTGCTGTCGCGCAAGAGCAGCAGGCGGTCCCCGAACTTCTCCATCTTTTCATTGTCATCCATGAAGTCGTGGTGGTCGATGCGGATGTATGGCGTAGATGCCCAGAGATAGCGCCAGCTCCGCGAGAGCAGACTTGTGCGCACGGCCTCCGGCATGGGCAGGAAGGACATCACGCGGTGGAGCAGCTCACTGGGAAGGCTGCTGAGCCTGTCGACACCATTGCAGGTGCCTCGCGCGCTCTTTGAACCACAGGGAGTAGATGCTGGTGCCGACATTTCGTCCAACAGGTTAGCTGCATGAATCCAGGGAGGTGCATCAGTCAATACTTCAAGATATCAATGCAGAAATCACATATAAATCGAGCCTTTTCTGTGTACAAGACAAGATTTCAATCTAGCAACCGATTGGCCGATCGAATCACGCACAGAGCAGCACCACATCTTGGCATGATCAGATGGAATCAGTTAGTAGTTAGTTCGATCTGATGCCCTTTTAAGTAGCTAGCTAGCTAGCTAGGGTTTACCCTCCAATTCCCATTACCATGACTGAGAAGAAACTAAGGGAGAAGAAGGCGTACTGACCTGCAAGCAATGGTCTGACGACCCGATGAACGCGTCCGAGGAGGCGGCGCTGGCGCGGGCGTCCGAGGAGGCGGCGTCGAGAACCGGGTTCTCAATCACTGGCTCTCACGGGCATATATGACGGGCCAGACCTTGTAAAAGCTCACCGTTACTGGGCCAGTTTTTTTTTCTTAACCAGTTGTTCAGGTAAAACAGGCCGAGTGTGATGAAAATGTTATTGAATTTCAATGTTATTTAAACAGGCTATGTATGGTTTATAATGTAAGATGGTTTTAATATTAAATTAAACTAAAATCACCACAAAAAATTAAATTAAACTAAAAATGCCAAAATAAATAAATGGAAATGAAAAAAGCAGTCAAAAGTATCCAGAAGTGGCATCTTTTTTTTTCTAGATGATAACAGGCCGAGTGTGATGAAAACAGGTTGTGTATGGTTGACAACGTAAGCTGGTTTCTATTAAACTAAATAAAAATGCCTCAAAATTAAATTAAATTAAAAAGGCAGGCAAAAAAGGTCCGGAAGTGGCATCTTTGATGATTATTAAAAGGAAGAACAGTGCCATAGCAGAGCATGGTAATCAGTTTGCAACCAAAGGAGTGAATTGCAAAAACATCGACATTAAAGGCTAGGGTTGAAGAAGTCACAATTCTACAGTTTTATGCCAAAAACCACTAATTCTAAACCTACCTTTTTGCAAATAACACTAGTTGATCCGCGGGCAGACGCGTTTGGTAGCTGGAGTTGGTCCGCGTCCAAAGGAGCAAGCGAGGGAAGCCGGGGTAGCCTACAGTGATGACGATGGCGAGCGATGCGGCGGCCGGAGTTCGGGCGTTCTCGGAGGCAACGCTACAGGGCACAGCATGGCGAACCCATGGGTGCTACGAGTTCCTTGAGATGGTCTCAACACGATGGCGCGCTCGGACGCAAGCTCCAGTGGCTAAAACGACGGCAGCGACATGGCCGGCGGCGGTGAGATTTTTGGCTCCAGTGGCTAGCGCAGTTAGAGGACGGATTAGACACATGTGAGAGAAGGGAACTGCGTAGGAGCTCATGGTGGTTCATCACGGCGGCTTAGCGGCTCGGGGGAGGCGTCGGAGGTGTCGAACGGGCGCCGAAGATCTCGCCCGTCTGGGGTTGAAGAAGAGCTCGAGGACGTCGCTGCAATGCGTCCCGGGTCGCGTGGCTCGGCGGAGACGAAGCAAGCGATGGGGCGGAGCGCTAGGACACAGTAGCAAGGTGCTACGTCGACAGTGGGCACGCGGGCGAGCTTCGGTGGCCATGGGCACAAGGTTGAAGACAACCTTGCCCCTAGTGGACTGGGCCAACAGTGCCAGGCCAGGTGGACTGCTAGGTTAGTCTTCTGCCTCTTTTTGTTTTATGTTTTGTTGTTTTTATTTAAATATTTGCCACTGTTTTAAATCCAAACTGAATTGAAAACTAGTGCCAATTGCCTCTAAATATTTTTATGTTACTCATTGGACAATTCCAAATGCACATAAAATATTCCAGGGATTTTGAACTTATATTCCAATTAATATGAATATAAATCCAAATGCAAATACAATATGATTTAAATTCAAATGCCCAAAATAATTCCTTAAAAATGTTATTAAATTTTGGTTTTAGTTCTTGCCAAATTTCTCAAAGCAAGTAAGGGCATTTTGGAACAATTGAATGAGATTTCCAGGGTTCTTTGCTCTTTTTATTTAAATTTTTTCTGAGGCTTTGAAAATTCCCTCATTTCAATTTCCTTTGAAAATAAAAGGATGCATGATGCTACTCACTAATGCAACTAATTACAAAGCAAATTCTAGGGTTGTGTCAGTCCCGGTCCATAGAACGGGTGACTGAGGACTCTGATCCGCCGTTCGCCATGCCGGAGAAGGCCGGAAATCACCGGAAGGTAGCTTGGGGGCAGAGTGGAGTGGCTAGGGTATTGTTCGTGAAGCGAATGAGGACGAATATGTGTGGGGTCGGCGTGAGCATGCGTGGGCCGAATCTGACATGACAGACTCGCCCGGGCCTCCCCATATCCGACACAAATTTAGGCTGGATATGAGGAATGTTGGTCAGTCCTGCCGTTTGGGGCTGGTATGAGGCATCTGGTTGGGTCGTGTTTCTTTTCGTGGTCAGTGACAGGGCGTCCGCCTGAGCATATAGGAAGGGTTTGGGGAGCCCAGCTGTGTAGATGCTCTTACGGATTTAATTCAATTCTCAGTCATTTGCAAAAGAAAAGAAAAAATCAGTCACAGCACACACTCCATATAGAAGGCCAACACTGAGTATACCCATCCCATGGCGATGAACACAACGCTCCTTCAGTTACTGCCTCTGCTGCCTGCTCCTGCCGCCTCCCCTCCGTGATTACCTCTCAGCGCCGCCGAGTGATCACGGCGGCGCAACCGAGCAGCTCCAAGTTTACCACCCCATAATTCTCTTCCCTGGCTTCAGCTGCCCCGACCTGGAGGTGCGGCTCACCGACGCTTACACGCCGTCGCTGCCGCGCTGCGGGGCGCTCAAGGGCAAGGGATGGTTCCCGCTGTGGAAGAACCCCTGTGACCTGCTCCGCCACGACTATACGTCCCGTGCTTCCAGGAGCAGATGACCCTCGTCTTCGACCCCGCCCTCGACGACTACCGCAACCCCCCCGGCGTCGAGACCCGCGTGCCCGACTTCGGCTCCGCATACGGATTCACCTCCAAGAATGACGTGTAAGTTTGTAGTACTACTTCCTCCATCGGTTCCCAATTCTAGTGCGTACATCCTTTTAAATAAGGAATAAAGATATATAAACTTTGCAAAGTTTAGCCAGCGTTACATAGAAAAATATCAACACTAAAAATGCGTAATAAAGTAGTACATACTAAAGTTGAAATACTTATTTTGGTACGGTGGGAGTATAACACAAAACTATGTTTCACGATGTAGCTCATGGTATTCAATTACATCTCATATCTTTCTCTATAATTTTGGTCAAGCTTTACATATCATGACTTGCACCCTATTATTCTAGATCAGTCAATTGGCACTTACTGCATTATGTTTGCCATGTCCAGGCATAACATGTTTTGTATGATAAGGCTCCGCGAAGAACTGGAAGTACTAGGATATCGTGACAAAGATACTCTTTTTGGAGCTCCTTACGATCTACGTCATGCTCCACCACCGCCCGGCCAGCCATCTCAGGTGTACTCTGACTACTATGCTCGTGTCAAGGATCTGGTGCAGCTTGCAAGTGAGAAGAACGGCAACAAGCCGGTCATCCTCATTGGCCATAGCTTTGGTGGCAGGGTCATCCTCGATTTTCTAAACTCGACTTCCCTTCCATGGAGGCAAAAGTTCATCAAGCATATGATTGTCATCTCACCCATACCTCCTACGGGCTTCACGCATGTGCTCACGAACCTTGCATCCGGACCGAAGGATGTTATTGATTTTCCAACCGTTCAACCGCTTGCATTGCGGCACATGTGGAGGACCTTCGCGAGTCCCCTTCTATCCCTGCCATCTCCCGCTGTTTTTGGTCAAAAGCCGCTCGTAATCACCAAAAACACGAACTACTCGTCATACGACTACCCACAATTTCTTGCGGCGCTCGGTTACAGCACTGATGAAGTTGTGCCCTTCACGAAACGGGTGCTTCCGACAATGCTGAGGGTTGATGCACCAATGGTACCAACAACATACCTCAATGGGGCCGGTGTACAAACGATGGAACAGGTGATATATTGGGAAGGTAACTTTGACGTCGCCCCAGAGATCGTGCATGGCGACGGAGATGGGTGCATCAATTTGGTTAGCGTGTTGTCGTTTGCCAATGAGCTGCATAGGCAGCAGCGGCAGAATAACATACACTTCAAGTTCGTCAAGATTGATCATGCCACACACTATGATATTGTTAGTCGAGAGCATTCACTTAGAATAATTATGACTGAAGTTCTAGAAGCAAATTGCTGAAGAGTCAAGGCAAGATTTGCGGAATAACATACACTTCAAGTTCATCAAGGATCATGACACGCTTCGATATTGTTATTCGGCATCATTCACTTAGGAGCTATATCTGTAATTCTAGAAGCAAATTCCTCAAGAGTCATCATGTATTATTTCTTTCTTTCGATAAAGCACTTCTTTTTGTGGGGGATAAAGCACATTTTCATTCAATCGATATATCAAGGTGATACATTCGCATTGAGCGAATGCGCGTCCTGTGCATAACACGATGCACATAGCCGACACGTCCAACACAATCAAAAATTAAATATCATTTTACGTCAATAATAGAAAAAAGTCCAGCCTAAGATTACAAAACTTCTATTCAAAGAGTACACTGCCATCCATGATGGGACCAGACGAATAGATGACAACTTAAAAATATCTCCGCTCTCCGGCCTGTGGAGATGGACCAACTACAAGTTCTTAGATATAACCCATCTGCGTACAATTTATGCCATGGAGGAGGGAAGCTACCTCGTGGAGCAGCTGCGACATCAATGCTTTCTTGGAGGTGGCAGGAGTGGCGGTTCTGCAGGAAGCGACCAAGACTGTGTACGACGACCTTTGACGGTGGACTCTACCCATGGACGGCGGCGATGAGGAAGGGACACCCCGAGAGGAGGGACGACGGCGCTCGGAGTAGGGGAGGGGTAGAGGGGAACGATAGCAGGGTCTTGGACAGACAAGGGGATCCTTTCCAAGGGTGCCGCTGTCGTCGACGCCATGCTGTGCAGGGCATCCGCGTCTCTAGACCCACCACCGCCGATCTGCCACCCACCATCCATCAATCGATCTCTTGGACAGCCTAGCAACACTACGGAAACAACTAATTTGCCGTCGGGGGCGTCCTTGCCGTCAGCTTTTCATCGGGCAGACGGCAAAGAAAAACTGACGACAAAATAGACTTTACCGTCTGCAAAAAAATACAAACGGCAAAGAGCCCACTTTGCCGTCTGCAAAAAAAACACAAACAGCAAAGATTCTTTGCCGTCTTGGTTTGTTTTGGCAGACGGCAAATAATCTGATCCACACACACGCGCAGCCCCAAACCCACGCGCTCCAACCTAGCCCCACCACTCTCTCTCCCTCACGCAACCCACTAACCCCACCACCACGCCCGCGTCCCCACCTCGCCCGCGTCCCATCTCTCTCGCTCAATCCCTCTGCATCCCCATCTCTCCCACCGCGCGCCGCCGCCCACCGGCCACGGCCTCCCTTCTCCTCCCGCTGGCCACGGCCTCCTGCCTCCTCCAGCGACCACCTGCCCGTCGGGGAGGCCATCCGCGCCCTCTGCCTCCCCGACCCCCACCCTCCGCCTCCACCACCAACCAGCCAGGCCACGCCATCGCCTCCCGCCGCCGGCCGCGGCGTACCGTTTCCTCCCTCCGCCACCTCCCAGTCGGGGGCAGCCGTCCGCGCCCGCCGCGCCACCAGCCGCGCCATCGAGGCCGTGTAGGTCGTCTGCCTCTCTCTCCCAAGGTCTCGACAACCATGGTAGCGACCTCAACGATGATGCCGCGCAGACGACCTCGACGACCACGGGGGCGACTGGCGGTCTGGATGGATGCATGGGACATTGCGGACATGGCTGCCGGTGTCAGCTCGAGGCGGAACTCGAACAGAGAGGATGGGTGAGCTCGGTCTGGTTCTGGCCAGATCCGGAGTCCGGCGGGGCGGAAAAACAGCACGGTGACGGAGCAACGGGAATGGAGTATAGCGCGATGGCGGCGGGAAGATGTAACACCCCTGTGTAATAAGCACTGTGTTCTTCTGTTAACCTTGCCATGTCATCATCATTTGCATTGCCTGATCACAGTGGTTAAACACTTCCTTTCAAATTCTTCTTTGAATTCAATTCAAATTCAAAGTGCAAAATGAAGTTGCTCAAAAATTGCTAGAAAAATGTCCGCCCTCTAGCAAATATTCCAAAAACAATTCTCTGCTAAGGAAAACAACATCACCATCAACCAAGTGATGGGCTAAGCATTTAAAAACAGTGCCAAAATAGCACTTTAAATGCTATATCCACTTTTGAAAAATCCAAATGGATTCAAATATTGCTCAAACTCATTGTGGCAGTGCAAAATAATGCAATGCATTTTGTGGACAAGTTTCACATTTTACAAAAGCCTTTTAGTAACTCAAACAAATACAAAAACAGAAATAAAAACAGAAAACAGAAAAGAAATAAAGAAAAATGAAAAGAGCCTCTGTTGGCTGGGCCTTAGTGCACAGTGTGCAGGCCCAGCCCAACAGGGCCTCCATCGTCTCCATCCTCCCCGTGTCGTCCCCGCCGTGGACGAGCGCGCTCGCACCGGCGAGCTGCCGACACCGCGACGCCGCGAGCGCAGGCGAGGGGATAAGGCCGAAGCCATTCCTTCCCCCTGGCCATTCGCCCTCGTCCCCACTCGCTCTCCTCCCTCTCCTCCCCTCCAGATCCACCGCGCCCGACCCCATCGCCGCCATGCCTCGCTCGCCCTCGCGGCCACCGTGCCCCAATCGCCGCTCCGCCGTGTCCAGCATCACCGCCGAGCTCGACCACGTCCTCTACCACAACACACGCGAGCCGAGGAGCGCCCCATCGCCGGATCCCCGTCGTCTTCAACCTTCGGGAGCCCACATCTCCGTCGTCGTTTCGTCGCCACTGCAGCTCCTAATCTTCCACCGGACCATCGTGCGTCCCCGCTGTGAGCTCCTCTGCGTTTCCCCTCTGCTCTCTGACTCACGCGTGTTCCCTATGCTGCTCGCCGCCATTGCCGAAGCTCGCCTCCGCCGCCGTGCTTGTGGTTGTGGCCACAGCCGTTAACACATACGCCTAAGCTCACCATCGTGCCGCCCGTGCCCTCGATTCGCCCTTGCGTGGCCCCTAGCACCTTCCCCACTGAGCACCCGAATGCTCCTCCGCCTGAGCTCGTCGCCGGCAGCCGTCCGGTGACCTTTTGGTCATGGACTCGAGCCTGTTGTGCTCGCACGCGCACGTAGAGGCCCTCTGGCCAATTAGTTTCATCACCAACGCGCCGCATCGCTGTTTCCTCTCGCGGCCGAACTCCGGCGTCCACCTCCGCGCTCGCCGTCGCCGGGGTCGTCACCACCCCCACTCGATGCGGCCTAGCCTTCCCGTTCCAGCAAGCCCACCGCGGTCCAAATGGACCGCCATAGCGTGTTTCCAAGCCTCGCCGGCGAAGGACCGCCGCGGGAGAGCTCGCCGGCGCGATTCCGGCGCCGGCGCTGACCTGGCCTGGGCGGGGCCCACCCCTGGGTCGCTGACCAGTGGCCCTCACGGGCCACCCAGTCAACTGCTGACTGGGCAGCCCAGTGTCACTGACACGCGGGCCCCACCGCATATTTAGTTAAATAAAATGTTTTTATAAATAACCTTAATTATTAATACTAATCAGTCACTGACATGTGGGGCCCAACAACTAATTAGTCTCTGTTTAGTTAATTTAATCACTGTTAGAGCCACTATCTATGACAGGTGGGACCCACTGGTCAGTTTGACCTGGTCAGCGGGTCAGCTAACTGCTGACGTCATGCTGACGTCATGATGTCGCAATATATCATTTCTGTTAAATTTAAATA
Organism: Thinopyrum elongatum; assembly: GCA_011799875.1. Lineage (NCBI taxonomy): Eukaryota > Viridiplantae > Streptophyta > Magnoliopsida > Poales > Poaceae > Thinopyrum > Thinopyrum elongatum. The sequence continues at coordinate 599,109,607 of CM022301.1, forward strand.
ATTTCAAAAAATGTTTAAAACTTTAGAAAATCATATCTTTTAAACCGTAACTCGGATTGAAATAATTTATATATGAAAAATGATCAGAAAAACGAGACGAATCCGAATATGAGGTCAAAATGCTTGACCATCACTCCTAACTACCTGAACATGGAACCTTCCCCTCCGGTTCAGTATACCGAGATCAGCCCAAACGCCGGGATAATATCTCAGATATTTTCCCGCTTCATCTGCGACATGTAGCATTGCCTTAGGTCCCCACCAACACTGCATACCAACATGCCATGCATCTGTGTTGCATTCATCTGCCTTTATTTATTGTTTCTTCCCCCTCTTCTCTTCCGATAGCCCCCGAGACCGACGCCGCTCAGGAGACCGACGACACGGTTGACGACCCTTCCTTTGCCGCAGAGCTTCCAGGCACGCAACCCCCCCCCCCCTTGATGCATGCCTATATCGCCTATTCTTTCTCCCTCCTGCTTGCATTAGAAATTGCTGCTGCTACTGCTTAACCTATTTCTGATGCATAGCCTCTTTATTGTAACTGTTATTGATACATGCCTGTTATCCAAACTGCTTAGTATAGGTTGGATGGAAACCATCTGTGACCCCCTTCCTTGTTGCTGTTGCCCCGCTTTAGCATTTGAGTCCAGCACATCACCTCACTTCCCCCAAGTTGCTCGACACTACAGAGTAAATATCGAGTGCCGAGGGTGATACCTCTTATCTCACTCCTGTTGTTGCCTCTGTAGAACCGCTAGTCAGTTGTGGGTTACCGAGGGTGATTCCTCTTCCCCACCTCCAACAAAAGCCTCTGTGGAGCACCCCGCAAGAGTGAATGCTGCCGAGGGTGATTCCTCCGGTTTCACTATAACGGGATTGTCGAGAGGGAATCCAACGAGGGTGATTCCTCAGGTTCCTTCTTGATGCGGTAAACACACGGATGCCTTTACTTTACTGTTGATACTAAGAACACTGAATAAAGTCGGGTCGGCCCTGAGGGGTACCCGCGCGAGCATGTGATGCGAGTGATGTGGAGTCGGGTTGACCTGGAGGGTACCCACGATATAACTACGTGGTGTGGCCGGGCATTCTTAGCCCTTGCCGCAAGTCCATGAGACGGGGCGACGGGGTCACATCGATCGTGAGTCTCTGCTCGTTACCGCGCGCTCCCAATACACTAACGATTTGGATATTTGATCCGAGTAGGCCTCTGCCTTATAGCACTAACCATCACGTGGGAATAAATATGGGTACTCTGCATCATATGCATCAGCCGAAGCTTTCTAGACATCAGCGACTGAGCGGCACACGCCGAGTTGGACTGCGAAACGCCCGTCCTTGTTTAAGGGGGCCAGGTCTGCTCTCGGCCGCCCTCGCAACGTGCACGAGTGCGCAGGGTGAAGGCCCAAGACCCCTGTGCGCATAGGGTTAGTCCGGCGTGATGACCTCTCTATTGAGTTTTTGGTAGGGCTGCGGTGTGTCATTTTAGCCGAGGCCGGGCAGGACCCAGAAAAGTGTGTCCGGCTGGAGTTAATCGAGCATGGTGGGTAAGTTGGTGCACCCCTGCAGGGAAGAAAACATCTATTCAGATAGCCGGATCCTCGGTAACGGACGCTCGGAGTTGTATCCAGGTCGATACAACTAGAACTGGATACTTGTGATGAGAAATGAATATGATGGCTCTGGGATTGCTTTCTCACAGGGAGTCGAGGAAGGATCTCTGGGCAAGGCTGATGATTACTACTACTACTTTATATTATGATAATCTGCACTCTTCTAATGCTGCAAGACCGCAGAAGATGCTAGTCTTCTATAGGACTAGGCCTTCTCTCTATTTCGGCAATTCTGCAGTCTAGTCCACAGATACAGCCTTCCTTTGATAATTGTTGCATACATAGAATAGATCTGATGTAAGTCTTGCTGAGTACTTTGGATGAGTACTCACGGTTGCTTTGCTTCCTCTTTTTCCCATACCCGAATGATGAAACCAGACAATGGAGCCCCGGCGCCAGCTACCCCTGCTGACAACTACTACTACCACCCCACTGGAGAGTACTACTACGAGGAGCCTTCCGACGACCAAGAGTAGTTTAGGAGGCACCCACGCAGGAGGCCTGCGCCTTTTCGATCTAGAGTTTTATTTTGCCCCGCCTTCTAAAGTCCTATCTGTTTAACTTATATCTGTACTCAGATATCTAATGCTTCCGCTGATGCTTGTTTGCCATCGAGCTTATGAATTCGAGCCCTCGAGGCCCTGGCTTGTAATATAAAGCTTGTATGACTTTATTTGTTGTTTTAGAGTTGTGTTGTGATATCTTCAAGTGAGTCCTTAGGCTTGATCGTGTGCATTTGTGTGTATGATTAGTGCACGGTTGAGCCGGGGTCGTCACAGGTTGGTATCAAAGCCGACTGCCTGTAGGAACCCCCCCCCCTCCCCTTTTCCAACTCCTTGGCCGAAGTTGAGTCTAGTATTCGAAAATTGTTTTACTAACATGGCTGTGTGGCTTACGGGCCCACGTCGCCAATTGGGTGGTATTAGGATTTTTTATTCCTCGTCTTTACTCTGGGACCCTTATCTCTCGTCTATTCGGGTAAATTTTTTACTAACTCCGATATTAGGATCCCGTAATCACATTCCACCGGAGAGCTGGATTATCTGCAATCGATTCTTTGAAAAGTGCACTTACTATTTCACACTCTGTCATTTGACTTCTTAAACTCTGCTTTTTCAGATGAGACCCGCAGTACAGATCGTCCGTCAGACTATGGCGGAGGATACGACTGGGTTCCCGACAATTCTGGTCGACCTCCTGACCATGCTGGGTTATCGCTGGTACCCTCAGTACACTGTTTACGAGGACTACCGTGAGTTCAACCAGGAGTAGTACCGTGCCAGGGTGATTATTCTTGATGGACAGGATCGCCCCATCACTGAGTTGCACTCCTTCCAGGGTTTTGGAGTGACCGCTGAGATGGCAGTCCATGAGGTTGCCTATATCGCGATCACCCATCTTTGCCGAGAGTACCCCCGATTGGAGGAGACTTGGTTCAGATACATTCCGTATGCTCCAGCCGGGGATGAGACTCGCGGCTAAACTGCTGTCTGTACCCCCTACTTTAGCCGTCGGTACGACTCCCAGTACTTGGTTCGGTACCTTGAGGCCATGGATCGTGCTACTCGGGCTCTTACTGTCGAGTTGTACACCACTCGCCTTTGTCTCTATAACACTTTGAGGCAGCTGATGCCAGCAGTTGGCGCGGGGATACATCCCGAGCATGTTCTCTACCCGAGCAGGACAGAGCTGCCACCAGGGGTTGTTTGGCCTGCTGTTGGATGTACTACCCCTGCTCGTGGACCCCTCATCCCGGATCATGACCGGCGCCTACACCAGAGTGTTCACGGACCGTAGGACTATTCTCTCGAGAATAGGGCGTTCCATCGACACCGTCAGCTTCCAGGCTACAGAGGTTTTCCCCGACGTTGATGTAGCATATCGCTATGTCGCGTTGTTGTATCTCTCCACCGCGCGCCTGCGTGCCGCCTAGTTGTCTAGCTTATCTTTATGCCGTTGTAACGCTGGTCTGTAACCGAACCTATGTATGGATCTACATATCATGTTGTTTATGATGTTGTATCTATTGCACTTCCTTTTGTTGTGCATGATTACTTCATGAATGATTCCATACCATGCCGATGCTTATTACTAAACTACCCCTATTGAAATTAGCAGGATGGGTGATAACAATCCACCACCACCTGACTATATGGCTGCAATGATGCAACAGTTTGAATTGCACCGCCAGTTTATGCAAGGGGTGATAGATCAGTTTCCTCGCCCCAATGCGAACCAGCTGCCTGCCGCAATTACCTTGCAAGAATTCGTGCACCTCAACCCCACTATTTTCCGCAACACGGTTAATCCACTGGATGCTGATGATTGGCTTCGCGACATCTCCTACGAGATAGAGTCAGCTGCTGTTGCCCCTGCCAGCTATGTCACTTTTGCGTCCTACTTTCTGAAGGGGCCCGCAGCTCAATGGTAGGACACACACAGGCGTACCTTAGCTGTCAGAACAATCATTACTTGGGGAGAGTTCCAAGCTATTTTTCATGCCCGCTATATTCCTCAGGGAATCATGGATCGGAAGAAAACGGAATTCCGTAATCTCACTCAAGGCAGTAAGACCGTAGAAGCCTATCAGCGGGAGTTCCTTGAACTGTCTCGCTGTGCTGAGGAAGATATTGCTACTGATGCTCGTTCACAGGAGAAGTTTCGTGATGGACTCCACCCTGATATACAGCTAACCCTGCTCGTCCAGGAGTTTGCCGACTTTGCCACTTTGGTGAACAAGGACATTCAGGTAGAGACTGGATTGAAGAAGCACAAGGACGCGCTCAAGCGCACCCGTGAAGCGGGCTCATCTTCGGGCTCGTCTCAACAGAAGCGTCGTATCTGGATCCCTCAGAGCATGTACCGTCCAGCCGCTCCTGTATATAGGCCTGCATATGCTGCACCCCGTCTGCCCCCTCCACCACCAAGACAGCCTCTTCGTGCTGCACCACCCCGAGCCCCTGCACTCTGTGCAGACAGTGGATTCTGCTTCAAGTGTGGCCATCCAGGTCACCATGCCAGAGACTGCCCACAGGGTCAGAACCAGCTAGTGCTTCCTCCTGCTGGACGTGGAAATGGTCATGGAATTGTTCAGCCTCGCAACAACAATGCCAGGCCTTCTTATGGTCGTGGTCAGGCTTACCACGTCAACATGACAGAAGCTCGGGATCAACCAGAAACTGTGGTGGGTACTCTCCTTGTTAATTCAGTACCAGCATCTGTTTTATTTGATTCAGAAGCATCTCATTCCTTCATGTCAGAAGATTTTGCATTCATGCATAACGTTTAATATGATAACCTGCAACATCCACTAGTGGTAAACACTCCCACGGGTCTGTGCCGAGCCTCCATGTTTAGCCCCGAAGTCATTGTTGAGATTGAAGGGTTGAAGTTTCAAGCATTTCCCATTATCCCGAACTGTTCCAAAATTGACCTTATTCTGGGAATGGATTGGTCATGTGATTTCCAAGGATGGTATCGCAGTTAACCCGGAGCAAGTTCAGGCTATTCTTGATTGGACTCCTCCGAAGAACGTCAAGCAAGTGAGAATTTTTCTCGGCCTCGCAAGCTACTGCCGTCGTTTTGTCGAGAACTTTTCCAAGATTGCTAAACCCCTGACTAATCTGCTTCACAAAGGAGTTAAGTTCGAGTGGACAGACAAATGTCAGGAAAGCTTCCAGACCCTCAAGGACAAGCTTACCTCTGCTCCAGTGCTTGCTCCTTCGGATTCTCGCAAGGACTTTGTGATATATTGCGATGCCTCTCGTCAAGGCTTAGGCTGTGTCCTAATGCAAGAACAAAGAGTAATTGCTTATGCCTTGCGACAATTGCATCCACATGAAGAGAACTATCTAGTGCAAGATCTTGAACTTGCTGCAGTGATTTATGCATTGAAGCTGTGGCGACATTACCTTCTTGGTAATTGATGTGAGATATTCACTGATCATCAAAGTCTGAAATATTTGTTTACTCAGCCGGATCTCAATCTCCGCCAATAGTGATGGTTGGAAACACTTACAGACTATGACTATGGTATTTCTTATACCCCTGGCTAGGCTAATGTGATGGCTGATGCCTTGAGCCGCAAGTCATACTGTAACAACCTTATGGTTAAGCGAGCTCAACCTCATCTTTATGAAGAGCTGCACAAGCTAAACCTGTGTATCGCTCCACAGGGTTCTCTTAGTAATCTTGTGGTACAGCCAGATCTTGAGAAGGCTGTTAAGAGCGCGCAAGCTAAAGATGCTGAAGTTGATCTGATGAAGAAGGAACTTCACCTCGAGAAGTACAGGGATTTCTCGCTATCTGAAGATGGAACCTTGTATTTCAGAGACCGCATTGTGGTACCTCGCTTCGAGCTTATGACTGACAAGGTCATGAAGGAGGCACATGATACACCGCTGTCTATTCATCCAGGTAGTACCAAGATGTATCGTGATCTCCGTCAAAGGTACTGGTGGTCTAAAATGAAGCAGGATATTGCTCGATATGTTACAGAATGTGATGTTTGCCGTCGCGTTAAGGCAGAACATCAGAAGCCTGCCGGAATTCTACAACCGCTTCCTATTCCTCTTTGGAAATGGGATAAAGTTCATATGGATTTCATTACTGGCCTTCCCAAGTCACAGAAGGGTCACGATGCTATTCTTGTCATCGTCGACCAACTCTCCAAAGTTGCACACTTTATGCCAGTCAAGGAGACGATCACTACTAGTCAGTTAACAGAGTTATATATATATATATCCAGAATTGTATCACTCCACGGCATTCCGAAGGAGATCAGTTCAGACCGTGGCGGCCTTTTCACCTCTAAGTTCTGGGAAAGTTTCCAAGAAGCTATGGGAACTCATATTACCTGGAGTTCAGCTTATCACCCCCAGTCCCAAGGCCAAGTCGAACGAGTTAATCAGATTCTTGAAGACATGCTTCAGGCTTGTGTTATATCTTTCGGCAAGAAGTGGGAAGAATCTCTTCCTTATGCCAAATTCTCTTATAACAACAGTTATCAAGCCAGCTTGAAGATGGCCCCCTTCGAAGTACTTTATGGACGTAAGTGTCGAACCCCTCTGAATTGGTCAGAAACTGGGGAACGACCACTCGTGGGTCCGGATATTATCCAACACGCTGAAGAGCAAGTCCGTATCGTCCAGGAAAATCTTAAGGCTGCTCAGGACCGCCAGAAGAGCAATTACGATCGCAAACGATGGGGTTTGACTTATCAACCTGGTGATCAAGCTTATCTGTGTGTCACACCTATGAAGGGCACTCACCGTTTTGGAATCAAGGGCAAGCTAGCTCCACGCTACATTGGTCCCTTCCGCATTGTTGCTAGACGTGGTCAGGTGGCATATAAATTAGAGTTGCCGCCGCAATTCTCTCATATCCATGACGTCTTCCATGTGTCGCAACTTCGTCGTTGCTTCAAGGAATCTCCGCACCGAGCAGTGGATCATGAATTGCTCGAATTGCAAGATGATCTATCTTATAAGGTGCATCCGATCCGCATTCTTGATCACGCTGAACGTTGGACCCGTCAGAAGACGACCAAGTCCCTGAAAGTGCAGTGGTCTAATCATACAGAAGATGAAGCCACTTGGGAACGCAAGGATCATCTTCGGGAGGAATACCCTGACCTCTTTTCTTCTACCTCCTGAATTCTTGGGACGAGAATTTCTTTTAGAGGAGGAGAATTGTAACACCCCTGTGTAATAAGCATTGTATTCTTCTGTTAACCTTGCCATGTCATCATCATTTGCATTGCCTGATCACAGTGGTTAAACACTTCCTTTCAAATTCTTCTTTGAATTCAGTTCAAATTCAAAGTGCAAAATTAAGTTGCTCAAAAATTGCTAGAAAAATGTTCGCCCTCTAGCAAATATTCCAAAAACAATTCTCTGCTAAGGAAAACAACATCACCATCAACCAAGTTATTGGCTAAGCATTTAAAAATAGTGCCAAAACATCACTTTAAATGCTATATCCACTTTTGAAAAATCCAAATGGATTCAAATATTGCTCAAACTCATTGTGGCAGTGCAAAATAATGCAATGTATTTTGTGGACAAGTTTCACATTTTACAAAAGCCTTTTAGTAACTCAAACAAATACAAAAATAGAAATAAAAACAGAAAATTGAAAAGAAATAAAGAAAAATGAAAAGAGCCTCTGTTGGCTGGGCCTTAGTGCACGGTGTGTAGGCCCAGCCCAACAGGGCCTCCATCGTCTCCCTCCTCCCCGTGTCGTCCCCGCCGTAGATGAGCGCGCTCACACCGGCGAGCTGCCGACACCGCGACGCCGCGAGCGCAGGCGAGGGGATAAGGCCGAAGCCATTCCTTCCCCCTGGCCATTCGCCCTCGTCCCCACTCGCTCTCCTCCCTCTCCTCCCCTCCAGATCCACCGCGCCCGACCCCATCGCCGCCGTGCCTCGCTCGCCCTCGTGGCCACCGTGCCCCAATCGCCGCTCCGCCGTGTCCAGCATCACCGCCAAGCTCGACCACGTCCTCCACCACAACACACGCGAGCCAAGGAGCGCCCCATCGCCGAATCCCCGTCGTCTTCAACCTTCGGGCGCCCACATCTCCGCCATCGTTTCGTCGCCGTTGCAGCTCCTAATCTTCCATCGGACCATTGTGCGTCCCCGCTGTGAGCTCCTCTATGTTTCCCCTCTGCTCTCTGACTCACGCGTGTTCCCTATGCTGCTCGCCGCCATTGCCGAAGCTCGCCTCCGCCGCCGTGCTTGTGGTCGTGGCCATAGCCGTTAACACGCACGCCTGAGCTCACCATTGAGCTCAGGGCACCTCTTTGGTGCCGCCCGTGCCCTCGATTCGCCCTTGCGTGGCCCCTAGCACCTTCCCCGTCGAGCACCCAAATGCTCCTCCGCCTGAGCTCGTCGCCGGCAGCCGTCCGGTGACCTTTTGGTCACGGACTCGAGCCCGTTGTGCTCGCACGCGCACGTAGAGGCCCTCTGGCCAATTAGTTTCATCACCAACGCGCCGCATCGCCGTTTCCTCTCGCGGCCGAACTCCGGCGTCCGCCTCCGTGCTCGCCGTCGCCGCTCCGGTGCGTCTCCGGCGTCGCCACCACCCCCACTCCATGCGGCCCAACCTCCCCGTTCTAGCAAGCCCAACCGCGGTCCAAACGGACCGCCATAGCGCGTTTCCGAGCCTCGCCGGCAAAGGACCGCCGCGGGAGAGCTCGCCGGCGCGATTCCGGCGCTGGCGCTGACCTGGCCTGGGTGGGGCCCACCCTGGGCCGCTGACCAGTGCCCCCACGGTCCCCAGTTGACTGGGTTGACCCAGTCAACTACTGACTGGGCAGCCCAGTGTCACTGACACGCGGGCCCCACCGCATATCTAGTTAAATAAAACATTTTTATAAATAAACTTAATTAGTAATAATAATCAGTCACTCACATATGGGGCCCAATAGCTAATTAGTCTCTGTTTAGTTAATTTAATCACTGTTAGAGCCACTGTCTATGACAGGTGGGACCCACTAGTCAGTTTGACCTGGTCAGCGGGTCAGCTGACTGCTGACATCATGCCGACGTCATGATGACGCAATATATCATTTCTGTTAAATTTAGATAATTTCAGAAAATGTTTTAAACTTTAGAAAATCATATCTTTTAAACCGTAACTCGGATTGAAATAATTTATATATGAAAAATGATCAAAAAAACGAGACGAATCCGAATATCAGGTCAAAATGTTTGACCATCACTCCTATCTACCTGAACATGGAACCTTCCACTCCGGTTCAGTATACCGAGATCAGCCCAAACGCCGGGATAATATCCCAGATATTTTCCCGCTTCATCTGCGACATGTAGCATTGCCTTAGGTCCCCACCAACACTGCATACCAACATGCCATGCATCTATGTTGCATTCATCTGCCTTTATTTATTGTTTCTTCCCCCTCTTCTCTTCCGATAGCCCCCGAGACCGACGTCGCTCAGGAGACCGACGACACGGTTGACGACCCTTCCTTTGCCGCAGAGCTTCCAGGCAAGCAACCCCCCCCCCTTGACGCATGCCTATACCGCCTATTCTTTCTCCCTCCTTCTTGCATTAGAAATTGCTGCTGCTACTGCTTAACCTATTTCTGATGCATAGCCTCTTTATTGTAACTGTTATTGATACATGCCTGTTATCCAAACTGCTTAGTATAGGTTGGATGGAAACCATCTGTGACCACCTTCCTTGTTGCTGTTGCCCCGCTTTAGCATTTGAGTCCAGCACATCACCTCACTTCCCCTAAGTTGCTCGACACTGTAGACTTAATATCAAGTGCCGAGGGTGATACCTCTTATCTCACTCCTGCTGTTGCCTCTGTAGAACCGCTAGTCAGTTGTGGGTTACCGAGGGTGATTCCTCTTCCCCACCTCCAACAAAGCCTCTGTCGAGCACCCTGCAAGAGTTAATGCCGCCGAGGGTGATTCCTCCGGTTTCACTATAACGGGATTGTCGAGAGGGAATCCAACGAGGGTGATTCCTTGGGGTCCTTCTTGATGCGGTAAACACACAGATGCCTTTACTTTACTGTTGATACTGAGAACACTGAATAAAGTCGGGTCGGCCCTGAGGGGTACCCGCGTGAGCATGTGATGCGAGTGATGTGGAGTCAGGTTGACCTGGAGGGTACCCGCGAGATAACTACGTGGCGTGGCCGGGCATTCTTAGCCCTTGCCGCAAGTCCATGAGACGGGGCAACAGGGTCACATCGATCGTGCGTCTCTGCTCGTTACCGCGCGCTCCCAATACACTAATGATTTGGATATTTGATCCGAGTAGGCATCTGGCCTGATAGCACTAACCATCACGCGGGAATAAATATGGGTACTCTGCGTCGTATGCATCAGCCGAAGCTTTCTAGACGTCAGCGACTGAGCGGCGTGCGCCGAGTTGGACTGGGAAACGCCCATCCTTGTTTAAGGGGGCCAGGTCTGCACTCGGCCGCCATCGCAACGTGCAGGAGTGCGCAGGGTGAAGGCCCAAGACCCCTGTGCGCATAGGGTTAGTCTGGCATGCTGACCTCTCTATTGAGTTTTTGGTAGGGCTGCGGCGTGTCGTTTTAGCCGAGGCCGGGCAGGACCCAGAAAAGTGAGTCCGGCCAGAGTTAATCGAGCGTGGTGGGTAAGTTGGTGCACCCCTGCAGGGAAGAAAACATCTATTCGAATAGCCGGATCCTCGGTAACGGGCGCTCGGTGTTGTATCCAGGTCGATACAACTAGAACTGGATACTTGTGATGAGAAATGAATATGATGGCTCTGGAATTGCTTTCTCGCAGGGAGTCGAGGAAGGATCTCTGGGCGAGGCTGATGATTACTACTACTACTTTATATTATGATAATCTGCACTCTTCTAATACTGCAAGACCACTGAAGATGCTAGTCTTCGATAGGATTATGCCTTCTCTCTATTCTGGTAATTCTGCAGTCTAGTCCATAGATACAGCCTTCCTTTGATAATTGTTGCATACATAGAATAGATCTGATATAAGTCTTGCTGAGTACTTTGGATGAGTACTCACGGTTGTTTTCCTTACTCTTTTTCCCATACCCGAATGATGAAACCAGACGACGGAGCCTCGGAGCCAGTTACCCCTGCTGACGACTACTACTACCACCCCGCTGGAGAGTACTACTACGAGGAGCCTTCCGACGACCAGGAGTAGTTTAGGAGGCACCCAGGCAGGAGGCCTGCGCCTTTTCGATCTAGAGTTTTATTTTGCCCCGCCTTCTAAAGGCCTATCTATTTAATTTATATCTGTACTCAGATATCTAATGCTTTCGCTGATGCTTGTTTGCCATCGAGCTTATGTATTCGAGCCCTCGAGGCCCTGGCTTGTAATATAAAGCTTGTATGACTTTATTTGTTGTTTTAGAGTTATGTTGTGATATCTTCAAGTGAGTCCTTAGGCTTGATCGTGTGCATTTGTGTGTATGATTTAGTGCACGATTGAGACGGAGTCGTCAGATAAGACATCATGGCGACAGAGCTCCGGGAATGGAGCAGCGCGGCGGCGGCGCGAGCGAGCAGCTCTTCTCCTGTACCCTGTCATGTAGTTTTTTTTAAATGGAAAAAAGGGTTTGCCGTCTGTGACCTTATACGGCTGACGGCAAAGATGCTTTTCTTTGCCGTCTTTGACCTAATACGGCTGACGGCAAAGAATGAGATAGGCTGACGGCAAAATCTTTGCCGTCTGCCTGATGAAAAGCTGACGGCAAAGTAACTCTTTGCCGACTTAGACTTTGCCGTCTGCTGGCTGACGGCAAAATCTTTGTCGTCTGTATTTCACTCTTTGCCGTCTGTACTCGTTAGACAGCAAACTAGCTGATTCCTGTAGTGCAAAAACCTACCTACATATGATCCCAGCGGCTCCGATAGTGAGAGAGGACAACAAGGCAGCGAGGGGAGCCCTGCGGAGAGCTAATCTCACGGCATAGGCGGCAGCGCGGGCGGACGGTTCAATTTTTTTCCCTTCCTCTCATTCGCTTGTGGTTTTTGGGGCTTGCGTGCGTGGGTGGCCTTTTGTTTTCTGGTTTGTTTTCGTGTGTGGATGTTAAACGAAACAGAAAACCAGGACGTGGGATGTTGGTTTGCAAAAACAAATCAGTGAGCGGAGGAGGTAGTATGGTGGGGGAGTACTAATGAAACGATGTACGGACTCCCCTTAAGGAGTAGAGATTTAGTTTTTTTAAGTATTTATAGTTCAAGTTTTTCTTCGGTTTTGGTTAGGTTTTATTTTTTTCCTTTCTCTTTCCTTCCTCTTTTTTTTCATTTTTCCATTTTTGCCGCATTTCTGTTATGTTCCTTTCCTTTTCTTTTTTTAGTTTATTGTTTCATTTTCTTTTATTTTTTCTATTTGTTTGTGTTTTTCTTTTCTACATGTTCTTATTTTTTTCTATTATAAAGATATGTTCATAGTGTTTTTTGAAAAATATATTTTAAAAAGGCTCATATCTTATTTTGAAAACTTGTTCAAGGTGTGTTTAATTTTTTTACCATGTATTAAATAACATTCGTTGTGTACTTTAAAAAGGTTGACTATGTATTTAAAAAATATATTCGGCATGTTTAAAAAAATGTTCACTATGTATCTGGAATTTTTTTCATAGGTTGTTAGGAAAAAACTTGTTTTTTCAAAATTGTTCATCATGTATTAGAAAAATGTTCTTCATATACACTAGTAGAAAATAGGGCTTTGGTTTTTGCCAGATCAGAGCATTAGTCCCAGTCTTGTTACGAACCGGGACTAATGGGTGCATCAGTCCCGGTTCGAACGGCTGGGACGCCGGCCGGGCCTCGGCCGGTATCAGTCCCGGTTCGTCTGGGTCCTATAGTCCCGGTTCCAGACACAAACCGGGACTAAAGGGTTGGGTAGGCATTTAGTCCCGGTTTCAGACACAAACCGGGACTAAATATTTGCCTATATATATCCACGCCCCTTCCCCCCATCTCCTCTCTTTTTTGGCCGTGGAAGGGTGAGAGGTGTGGGCAACTCTGTTTTTTCCTATATATGCACATGAGGTGTTCGATGAAATGCCCGAGCCACACTTAAGCTTTCTCCTCTATTCTTCCTCCAAGCTCGTCCTCGAAGCTCCATTTTTTCCAAGATTTGTCTAGGTTTATCGGTCCACCAACTATCCAGGTGCTGTAAAAAGGTTAGCAACTTCATGCTTTCATCTCTCACACTGCTAGTTTAGCTCATTTCAAATGCTATAGAAGTAGTGTGGTTTGTGGGTTTTAGTGGAGGAGTGTATGTGTGAGTTTATTTGATTTAGATGCACAATGTGAGCTCAAATAAACTTCTTAGTTTGCACATGTGTAGGGTGCCGTCCCGTCCCCGTCCTCACCGCCGTCGATCGCCTGCGCCGATCTCGTCGCCGGCACCACCGTGGTGGGCCTCTTATTCTTATCTTCTTTTTAAAAGAAAAAATTCTTACTTGTATGATTTATATAGCTACTTGTATAATTTTCTTACTTGTATTATTGTTTGTTATTATACAGTACCATGGTTTTGGTATCCGCCCCCGTCGGCTCTCATCCGGTCTATGATTCGGATGTGGTATATTATCTATTATAACTATTTGTTTCATTTAGTGTTTATGACAATTATGCCGACCAACTTGACATACATGTCTTTATCTAGGAGGTATGTGAACCAGAAATTCCAACCGACCCTCTTGTCCAGAGGTTAAATTTAGTTGAAAAAGAAAACAATTATTTGAAAGAAAAATTGAAAAGAATTGAAGAAGAGAAGATGAAATAGGAGTTGCATGTTGCCGATGTCGTCGATCTACACAAGATCCAAATGGATGCAATGCGCTTGAAGATTAGAAAGATTAGAAAATATGCCATTGATAATGAGGCTTGGTATCATTATGCTGTTGGATCAATTGTTATCTTAGTTGCGATTTTGATTGCATTTGTTGTTACATTTAAATGTTTTACATAGTTGTATGTTAGTTTCAGTGTGTGTTTTAATTAGATGCTCTAGAGAGTTGTATGTTGTTCTATGAGAACTATGTATGAACTTTATATTATTTTTTTAGTAATAACATTTGATCACTACTGTACGTTGGTTTTAATGTGATGATGAACTTGTATAAACTTGGTCATTTCCTCTAGTCATGATGTTCTGTAATGGTTTCTGATATACTTAATTATATAATGCATGCAGATGAACCGGCAATGGATGTACAGTGATGACCGACGCACCTCCGACTACATTACGGGCCTGCATAATTTTCTCGAAGTGGCTGAGGCAACCAAGCAGAATGGTTTTATGTATTGTCCATGTACTGTCTGTGGGAATACGAAGGATTACTCTTCCTCGAAAACCCTTCACTTCCACCTGCTTGAGAAGGGTTTCATGCCACACTATAATGTTTGGACCAAGCACGGAGAAAGAGGGGTTATGATGGAAGACAACGAAGAAGAAGAGGATGATGACAACTATCATCCTATGTACCCTGAACACGGTGATACTGCAACGAGGGAAGCTGAAGATCAAGAGGCACCAGACGATGTGCCCGCTGATGATCTTCGCTGGGTCATTGTTGATGCACAGAGAGAATGCGAAAGTGAAAAGGAGAAGTTGAAGTTCGATTGCATGTCAGAGGATCACAAAAAAGATTGTACCCAAATTGCGAAGATGGCAACACAAAGCTCGGTACCACACTGGAATTGCTGCAATGGAAGGCAGAGAATGGTTTATCTGACAAGGGATTTGAGAAGTTACTGAAAATAATGAGGAAGAAGCTTCCAAAGGATAACGAATTAATTGCCTGACAGTACGTACGAAGCAAAGAAGGTTATCTGCCCACTAGGATTAGAGGTGCAGAAGATACATGCATGCCCTAATGATTGCATCCTCTACCACGGTGAGGAGTACGAGAATTTGAATGCATGCCCGGTATGCGGTGCATTGCGCTATAAGATCAGACCAGATGACCCTGGTGATGTTGAGGGCGTGCGCCCCAGGAAGAGGGTTCCTGCCAAGGTGATGTGGTATGCTCCTATAATACCACGGTTGAAATGTCTGTTCAGAAACAAAGAGCATGCCAAGTTGTTGCGATGGCACAAAGAAGACCGTAAGAAAGACGGGATGTTGAGAGTACCCGCTGATGGGTCGCAGTGGAGAAAAATCGAGAGAAAGTGGCCAGGGTTTGCAGGTGACGCAAGGAACTTATGGTTTGGTATAAGTGCAGATGGCATTAATCCTTTTGGGGAGCAGAGTAGCAATCATAGCACCTGGCCTGTGACTCTATGTATCTATAACCTTCCTCCTTGGTTGTGCATGAAGCGAAAGTTCATTATGATGCCAGTGCTCATCCAAGGCCCTAAGCAACCCCGCAACGACATTGATGTGTACCTAATGCCATTAGTTGAAGAACTTTTACAGCTGTGGAATATAAAAGGTGTACGTGTGTGGGATGAGCACAAACAGGAGGAATTTGACCTACGAGCGTTGCTGTTTGTAACCATCAATGATTGGCCTGCTCTTAGTAACCTTTCAGGACAGACAAACAAGGGATACAACGCATGCACCCACTGTTTAGATGAGAATGAAAGTATATATTTGGACAAATGTAAGAAAAATGTGTACCTGGGACATCGTCGATTTCTTCCGACCAAGCATGCCTTAAGAAAGAAAGGCAAGCATTTCAAAGGTGAGGCAGATCACCGGAAGAAACCTGTCCTCCGTACTGGTGATGATATATTTGATATGGTCAAGAATTTAAAAGCAATCTTTGGAAAGGGTCCTGGCAGACAATCTGTTCCGAATGACGCTGACGGACACGCACCCATGTGGAAGAAAAAATCTATATTTTTGGAGCTACCCTATTGAAAAGTCCTACAGGTCCGCTCTGCAATCGACGTGATGCATGTGACGAAGAATCTTTGTGTGAACTTGCTAGGCTTCATGGGCATGTATGGGAAGACAAAAGATACACCAGAGGCACGGGAGGACCAGCAACGTATGAACGAAAAAGACGGCATGCATCCAAAGCAGTATCAAGGTCCTGCCAGCTACGCTCTTACCAAAGCAGAGAAGGAGATCTTTTTTGAATGCCTGCTCAGTATCAAAGTTCTGTCTGCCTTCTCATCGAATATAAAGGGAATAATAAATATGACAGAAAAAATTCCAGAACCTAAAGTCTCATGACTGCCACGTGATTATGACGCAATTGCTTCCGGTTGCATTGAGGGGGCTTCTACCAGAAAATGTTTGATTAGCCATTGTGAAGCTATGTGCATTCCTCAATGCAATTTCTCAGAAGGTAATCGATCCAGAAATCCTACCAAGGTTACAGAATGATTTGGTCGAATGTCTTGTCAGTTTCGAATTGGTGTTCCCACCATCCTTCTTCAATATTATGATGCACGTCCTAGTTCACCTAGTCGACGAGATTGCAATTTTGGGTCCTGTATTTCTACACAATATGTTCCCCTTTGAGAGGTTCATGGGAGTCTTAAAGAAATATGTTCATAACCGTGCTAGGCCAGAAGGAAGCATCTCCAAGGGCCATGAAATAGAGGAGGTCATTGAGTTTTGTGTTGACTTTATTCCTGGCCTTAAGCCGATTGGTGTTCCTAAATCGCGGCATGAGGGGACACTGGGTGGAAAAGGCACGCTAGGACCGAAAGCAATAATATGTAGGGACGGGAATTCTTGGGCGCAAGCACACTACACAGTTCTACAAAATTCTACCTTGGTGGCCCCGTATATCAATGAACACAAGAATATTTTACACTCCAAACACCCGGAGTAGTCTGACGACTGGATTACACGTGAACACATGGGGACTTTCGGCTCTTGGTTGCAAACACATCTCATGGGTAACAACACTGTTGGAAATGATCTGTACTCGTTGGCCAGGACACCATATGTGACTATATTGACTTACCAAGGGTACAAGATAAATGAGAGTACATTTTACATGATCGCCCAAGATAAAAAGTGCACCAACCAAAACAGTGGTGTCTGCTTTGATGCAGCAAACACCAATAGGGCAAAAGACGCATATTATGGTTACATAGAGGAGATATGGGAACTTGACTATGGACGTGAATTGAAGGTCCCTTTGTTTCGGTGCAAATGGGTCAATCTGACAGGAGGCGGGGTACAGGTAGACCCGCAGTACGGAATGACAACAGTGGGTCTCAACAATCTTGGGTACGCAGACGAACCATTCATCCTAGCCAATGATGTGGCGCAGGTTTTCTATGTGAAAGACATGTCTACCAAACCGAGAAAAAGGAAAGATAAGGAAGCGAATACATCATACGGTGAACCAAAGCACCACATAGTTCTTTCAGGGAAAAGAAATATCGTGGGAATGAAGGACAAGACAGACATGTCAGAAGATTATGAAAAGTTTCATGAAATTCCCGCCTTCACAGTGAAGACTGACCCAAGCATCCTGTTAAATGATGAAAATTATCAATGGTTACGGCACAATAAGCAAGGGACACACGCGAAGAAATGAAATCCCTTTGTAATAGATGAGTTCTCGTCCGAAACCCTGATACTTCGAAAGAGATTGTCCAGTTTGTACACGAAGTGCATCCAGTTTTTGCCGTAACCCTCTCAACTTTTTAGCACATGCTATGTGGGTGAAATTAGGATACCACGCAAAGTTTAAACCTTTTCAGAGTTCATTTGTAGTGCTTTTCAATTTCAGGGTCATTTAGCTCAAAAAAATCATTAAATGCATGAAAAATAGAAAATGAAGTCAGAAAAGGGTTGAAAATTGATGATGTGGCTTTGAATGGTGCATATTGAACGCACAAAAAGTCTGGAGTTAAAATAAGTTAAAAAAAATGAAATCCCTTTGTAATAGATGAGTTCTCGTCCGGAACCCTGGTACTTCGAAAGAGATTGTCCAGTTTGTACACGAAGTGCATCCAGTTTTTGTCGTAACCCTCTCAACTTTTTAGCACATGCTATGTGGGTGAAATTATGATAGCATGCCAAGTTTGAACCTTTTCAGAGTTCATTTGTAGTTTTTTTTAATTTCAGGGTCATTTAGCTCAAAAAAATCACTAAATGCATAAAAAATAGCAAAGGAAGTCAAAAATACTATGTGATTTCTCTGATCGGAGATGATAAGAGAGAAATGTTGTATGACATAAAGAAAACTAGGCAAAAAAAATCAACTAAAAAGATTTTATAAAACTCTAGTTATGATCAAAATAATATTAACTTAAAATTATATAAAATTTATGCAACTAAAATTTGCATTAAGTATTTTTTGTTAAAAACTTTAATAGCAAAAAGAATTAAATGAAAACTAGGCATGTAGCATCTGTTAAAGAAAACTTTAGAATGAAACAAAAAAATAGGCATGATCTTCAACAGCAAAAAGAATCAACTAAAAAAGCTTTTATAAAACTCTAGTTATGATCAAAATAATATTAACTTAAAATTATATAAAAATGACATAACATATGCAAAAAATAACATAAAAAATAAAATTGACATAACATATGCAAAAAATACCATAAAAATAAAAAATAAAAAAACTTAACATATGCAAAAAATACCTTAAAAAATAAAAAACTTAACATATGCAAAAATGCCATATATTTTGTAGTGGTCATGAAAAAAAATTAGAATTGACATAACATATGCAAAAAATAACATAACAAAACTTAACATATGCAAAAAATACAATAATAAATAGAAAAAATGTCAGTCTACTAGGCCACCACGGCCTGCATACGACTAGAAACCCAACTATACATGGGCCAGGATGCAGGCCCGCGGGGCAATTAGGCCCAACAGGGCAGAGGGAACGTTAGGCCTATAAAGCCTGCTATAGAGAGGAGCTCGAGAGAGACCTCGTAGCCGGGCTTATAAACCAGTGCGAGTGCCTCTCGCTTGGCGAGGTGGGACTAAACTCGCACCGCACCGCGGTTGTGCCAGGACAAGACATTTTGTCCCGGTTGGTGGCTCCAACCGGGACTAAAGGCCCCTCTTTAGTCCCGGTTTGGGCCACCAACCGGGACTAAAGGGCTGGGCTTCCCGCCCTTTCGGCTACCGAAATTCACCTTTAGTCCCGGTTGGTGGCTCCAACCGGGACTAAAGGGGGGCCTTTAGTCCCGGTTGGAGCCACCAACCGGGACTAAAGGTTGGGGTATATAACCAAGCACTTAGGAAATTTCCCCCAATTTCTCCCATTCCTCTCCCCCGACGCCGAACCAGAGCACAACGCCGCCAGGCTGCTGCGCCGGAGATCACTGTCGTCTCTGAGCCCGCTCGACGTCATCGCCGGGCCTCCTCGCCATCGCCGCCCCCATCGAGTTCTGCCCGCTCCTCGTCGCCGTCCCCAACGCCGTCCCCGAGACCCTGCCCCGACACCGTCCCCGAGCCCGCTCGGCCTCGTCGTCGGGCCTCCTCGCCATCGCCGCCCCAGTCGAGCTCCGCCCGCTCCTCGTCGCCGTCCTCGTCGCTGCCCCCGAGAGCACGTCCTCGTCGCCAGCCGGACCTCCTCCCCGAGCCCTCGCCGCCCCCGCCCCTCGGCAACGCCGCCCCCTACTGTGAGCCGCCGCCGCCCCATGTTTGCTATGGATCATCAGGATATTTGCATTCATTGAATTAACCACATGTTCTGTGAGATTGTTGGAAATTTTTTGGGTTAAATAGGTGGACCACATGTTCTGTGAGATGAGAATGTATTTAAAAGGATTAGAATGTGATATATGTTCTGTGAGATTACAATTTTGGGCATAGAATTTTGGGTTAAAATAGATGGATGATTAGTAGAAGTATGTATTTAAAAGGATGAGAATGTGATATATGTTCTGTGAGATTCATGGATGCATGGATGTGAAGGTAGTATTTTTGTTAAATGAAAATGTGAAGCAAGTCTTTTTTTGAAATGAAAATGTGAAGCTACTATTTTTTTAATGAAAATGTGAAGCTCCCATTCCTATAGTTGATATATAATTGATGACAAAAAAGTTACTAAAATGGTTTATAGTTGGGACAATTTGTAGACATTATTTAGTATTGATCAGATGGCAAGTTAACAATTTGTTCTTATAACAAGATTTCATGTTTTGGCATGGCAAACATGTTATGGCAGTTTTATTGGACATAATGTTGCAAATTCTGTTTCTTTTCCTTCATACATCATGCAAATTTGACATGCCAACTTAATATGTGTTGCTGGCCATGGCAAATTAAGATGTATATAAACTTGGTCATAGAAATTAGTGTGAAATTTTTGTTCATAGAAATTTTTGTTCATGATGATCTTGCTAAAACAAATTGAAGAACAAAATTTTGCCATGTGTTACATGGACAATCATATCATGCCATTTGTTGCCATGTAGAAATTATGTAGCATGTTCAAATCTTGCTTTCAAATTGGGTATCTAGCTACAATGCCATGCTATTTTTCTCTAAGTCTGAAACTTGCTTTCAAATTGGTATCTAACTACAAGTTTACCATGATCTTTAGGTCCATTTCAACTAAAATATTTCATTCTATCCAGTGGCATACTTGGGTTTTGACTAATTTTTTTTCACTCGGTGGAATTACAGGCTGCGGTGTTGCATCTCCGTGCAGTTGGTCCCTGATCGTCCCTCCGCTGTTCGACAAAAGGTGTCCATTTGTTGTATGTTGAGTTTTGTTCATAGCATGATGGTTGGTTCATTTGTTGAGTTGTGTATTCATCTTGTGTATAAATCTTGTATTCATTTTGTATTCATCTTGTGTATAAATCTTGTATTCATATTGCATATGAAAACATGATTTACACATCGGACAGGCATGAGAGAGGCGGTCCGCAAAGTATCCTCTTCCGAAAGATAGGACGACTCATCAGATATGATTCTAGATAATGTCCAATGCCTCATATCGCGAACATAGTTATATTGGATAATTGATCTTCATATAAATGAAGCATAAAAGTTTAGCAATCACTTAGAAATTTTCATGTTATTCATTGACTTCGACATGAGGGGGGGGGCATTAAACATAACCCCGATAATTTTGGTATAACTTCGACATGAGGGGGGAGGAGTCCTCGACGATCATCTGAAACTGACTGTTATAAAATTTGACAACTTTGCATGATGTTTGCCACTAATCCATTGCTCATATGCATATAATTCCTTGTTGTGATTAGGTCTATGTTTGCCACTAATCCATCTCTCATGGTTGTATATATATTGCCATGTTGTAATATTTGCAGAAACTATGGAACACGACAGAGACTTAGAACAAGAAGAGATATTGGGGGATATAATCCGCAACGGAGGTGATGATATCACCTTGTCGTTTCTCAACGATGCCGATGGTGGGGGAAGAGAGGATGACGACTCCAGTGATCGAATGGAGCAGGGAGGAGATGACGGCTCCGCCGATGTTGGAGCCTTAACTGTTGCAAAGTCCGGCGAGGTATATAATATTAATTAAGCCTCTGTTGACTAGATGCATTAATTATTTTGTATGTACATATATTAACGCATCTTTATCTTCTTTTAGCCCTCCGGATCGAGCCAAACTTCTATAAGGAGACGAGGCCCGAAGAAAAGGTTGGGCGAGAATGAAAGGTTCACCATCGAAGATGTCGCTCCAGATGGCAAACCGACTGTTCCCAAGTGGACCCAAGACAAATTTATACATCAGTGTGGAGTTGTTGTTAGGGACAGCGTCCCGATCAGCATCCAAGAATGGAATAAGAAGAAGGACAATGATATTTCTTATGTCTCCGATAGATGCAAAGATGAGCATTGGAACTCGCTCATGGCAAATTTCACCCTACCGCCAGAGGAGGATCCAAATAACCCAGTTATACAGCGAAAAGTCAAGGCGTGGGCTCTTAAGAAGATGACAGAACAATTCAAGAACTGGAAGAAAAGATTGAACGAACAGTTTGTCGAGAAAGACAAGACTCCAGAATTCACCGGTCAATATGCGAAGTTAAAAGATCACTGGCCCGCATTTGTGGCGTACAAGAAATCAGAGAAAGGTAAGAAAAGGTCACTGACAAATAAGCAAAATGCTGCAAAGAAGCTATATCACCATGTTATGGGGTCAGGTGGCTACAAGTTTGCCCGGCCAACGTGGGACAAAGCTGAGAACGACCTGCTTGCTAAAGGGATCGAACCAGAGACATTGAACTGGCCTGAACGGGCAAGGACTTGGTTCTTCAGGCATGGGGGAACTTTGCACCCTGAAACAGGGAAGTGTGTTTACACGAAAGCTCAACTTGCAACACCCGTCGAAAAGATTCAGGAAGCAATTAAGGACGTGCAGGAAGGGAGGTTCCATCCCGACAGAGAGAAGGACGAGTTGTCACGCGCCCTCAGGAATCCTAAACACCGGACGAACACGAGGCACATCAGGCTCCGTTCCGTGGATCCATGGGTTTGCCGATAGCAGAGCCACTTATAGAAGCCGAAACAGAAAGAAGAAAGAGGAAGCAGACCAGCTACAGAAGGTAGAACAAAGATTAGCGTTAACTGAGAAGAAAGTAGAGGAACTTACCAGCCAGCGAGCTACCGGCCCATCATCTCAGCGGTACGAAGATCCTTCATTCGATACTGCCGACGAAGCTACCCCACCATCTCAGCGGAAAAGCAGTGTGGCTTCCACAGAGCTCGTTCGGCCTGATATCACAGCTCCTCGCTACCCCGTGGATGATATCACGGAGAGGGAACATTGTGAGCTAATTGCGAAATGCCGAAACATAACCTTGAAGGTGGCGGTCGGCTATGCCTTACCTAGTGGACCTGATGGAACTTTCCATTGCAATCCGATTCCAGATGGCTATGCTGTTGTCGGGGTGGACGAAGTTACCAACGGATTCGAGGGGCTGGACCTTGAGTACCCTACAGGTGAAGGGGAGACTCATCTGGGAGATGCCGTAAGGACTACCATTCTATGGAGAAAGGAAAACACCGTGCTTCCACAGTGGACGCCGCCTCAGCAGACTCAGCCGGAGGAGGCCCCTCAGCAGAGTACACCTCACAGTCTAGCTCTATCTCCGCCGCGTCAGCAGACTCCGTCATCTCACCTGTCTCCACCGCATCAGCGGACTTCAGCTCCTCCGCCGCGTCAGCGGACTCCGTCTCCTCCGCCGCGCCAGCAGACTCAGCCGGAGAAGGCCCCTCAGCGGACTCCGCCTCCTCCGCCACGTCAGCGGACTCTGCCTCGACGTCAGCAGACTCCGCCTCCTCCGCCGTGTCAGCCCGAGCGGAAGAGAGCCGCCGCTCTGGCGGCTTGCAGTAGTACAACTGCGAAGAAAACCAGAGCAGATGCAAGTGTGAAGAAGGCTCCTCCCAAGTTACCGTACGAGATGACCGAGGAGGAAAACAAGGAGATCGTGGATGCCGAAGTGAAAAGCCATTTCGCACCGAAACGACCCGTTCCTAAGGAGAAAATAGATCCGGTAAAAGCGAGGCGCACTCTGAAAACCTTACAAAACCACCGTCGCCTCCGCTGCTATCACATTATGACCGCTCTATTGCAAAGTAATATAGAGATCCACAGAAGCGATCGGGAAGTACTAGCAGTGCTGCAAGAAGTGGGAAAACAATTCCCCAGCTCGGCGAACAGAAAAAACAATCATGCCCCCGCTCAAGGTGTTTCCCGATATCGCTAATGATCCGTGGGTAGCGGCTGCTGGTCCTAGTTATACTCTTGGTGATTACTTAGGCGATGAGGTACAGTTCGAAACGGCTGAGTTAGCATACAAATACTAGCATGGGAAGGATCTCGTCAGACATGAGGAGCTCCCGCGTCTATCAATGATGATGCGAAGATTTCATGACTGGTACTTGAAATCCTGCAAGGAAGGGATCGACCATATCTACGTGGGAATTAAAGATGAGCACTACTTCAATGGAGTCGAGGCGTTGTACATTGAATTTGAAGAATTATTTCAGTTATACAATCAAGACGCCCTTGACAAAACTATCATCAGTTGCTATTGTCTGTAAGTATTATTTCTGTAATTAAGTCTCTAGCTCAGCTCGTTCATTGCATGTATAATTAATTATCCTCATACTATATTATGCAGATTGAAGATCCTCGAATGCAAGAGAGAACAAATCTATGACATTGGGTTCATTAACCCAAATACCGTAAATGAATATACGTTAAATCAGAACGCCCTGGATACGGAGAAAAACTTGCTAAATGCGTTAATTCGACAACAAAACAGAAGGGAAATACTATTTCCTTACAACTTCAAGTGAGTGTAATATACTGTCTTGTGCACATTCTGTTTCGCTTACTCGAGGTTAAGTGTAATTGATGAGTTATGTGCGCGCAGGTTCCACTTTATTCTGCTAGTCATTCAGCTTGACGCGGGACTAGTAACTGTCTTGGACTCGAGACGTAAAGAGGCTACGGAGTTTGCGGACATGATTGAAATGCTCCAGAAGTAATTTCAATCATTATCGCACTATATCGGCAACTTTCGTTCATTTCCTGATATCAAGTAATCATTTTCTTTGCCGGGCAGGGTTTGGAAAAAATTCATCAAGCGGGTTAGGGGTGAATGGAGACCGGAGCTGCGATTTACACAACCCAGAGTAAGTAGTACTAGCTAGTTCCGCGCATCTCTCATTGATTCTAGTTTCAATACCATTATCATGGTTGATTATCATTTAGATTGAACTCTATTCTCGTAAAGTGCATGTGGCAGAAATCCGGGAATAATTTATGTGGATACTATGTTTGCGAGTTCATTCGCCAAAAGACCACTGAGAAGGGCTTCACTGCACAACAATTTGAAGTACGTAAACAATATTCACAATTTTATTTTATCACCATCAATTGTGTTGATTTCATTCATATATATATTGACCCCCCTTTTTTAAATTAGACCTGGCGGAAGCGGGACGAACTCCTACCAACTGATCGCCTACGAGGAATTCAAGAGGAATTGGCGTGATTCTTTGTTGAGCATGTTATACCTAATGACGGAGAATACCATCGGGAATTGGAAGCGGATTTTGGTAATTAGATATTAGGGATCGTAAAAGATGTTATATTATATATATGCATGAACGTGTACTATATGTAGTAGCGTCGAATAGATATACGAAAACTTGTTGTTCGAACAAGCACGAAGAAAGAGAGGTCACTTCTCTCTATATATTCATGACGATGTTGTAGCTAGCGTCGTGTTGAATGAAAAAGATAAAACAAAAATGAAAAATCTAAATGTAAAAGAATTGAACGGTAAACACAAAAAGAAAAGGGGAAACACAATATGAAACCCCTAAACGCTCTAAAACCCCTAAACCGCTCCTTTAAAAAAAACCAGCGCCTGGCGGCTGCTGACGCGTGGCTGCCTTTTAGTCCCGGTCGGTGTTACCAACCGGGACTAAAGGTCCTCCTGCCTGGGCGCCCCACAGCAGTCACGTGGAGCTTTTTTAGTCCCGGTTCGTAACCCAACCGGGACTAAAAGTGAGGGCCTTTAGTCCGGACTGATGCCCTGTTTTCTACTAGTGATATCTAGACATTGTTCCACAAGTATTTTAAAATGTTCATTATTTCTTTGAAAATGGACATTCTGTATTATAATAAAGTTTACTGTGTATTTTAAAAATTGCACTAACATTTATATATATGCAAAATAATAGAATATTTTTAAAATACACGGTGAACATTCTTCAAATACACAATAATCATTGTTTTAATTTGTGATAACATTTTCTAAATACTCAATGAACATTATTTGAATCTATGAACAATTTTTAAATTACATGAACATTTTTAAAATACATGGGGAATTTTTTGAATTCAGGAAAAATACAGAGATTCCCCGACAGCAAATGGTGTCCATCATACTGTGGTCACAGTATTACAAGACCGATTCGTACACAAGTTCGGTAAGCAAACGGGTCATGTTTGACAGAGAATAGTTTGGTTTTACCCATCGACATGTTGAAATCGCACCCATAGAAAGTCTACCACGCACAGAGCACTAAAGGAGGCCATCCCATTCAAAATGTGGTTGCGCCTTAATCAGGGCTTCAACACTGTTTGTGGATCATCGTGTCCTTGTATTTGGTGGCAGCTCCTCTCCATGAGGGGAGAACAACGAAGTGCAATGGAATGATATGCACCTAGCGTATTCGCGAAAAAGATACCGTATACACACCAAAACTGAAGACAATTTAAAATGATCACTGCTAAGTTTGTAGACAAGTCGAGATGATCAAGCGGCTGCTAAGCTGAAGACGATTCAACTTACCAACAAGTGAGGGCCAAACGTGCAATGCAACTTGGGTTACGATAAATTATGTGCAATCTGTTCACTACTAGGGAAAACCTTATAGGTGGAGGCTTATCAATAGCGCGGCTCTGCGTAGCACGCTACTGCTACATGACAGTAGCGCGTGCTTTATGACCGCGCTACTGCTACACATTTAGCAGTAGCGCGTGTGTGCTGAAAGGCGCTGCTGCTAAGTGGTGGCCACCGTACCCACCGGGCTAGGTGTAGCAGCAGCGCTTTTCCCAGGACACGCGCTACTGCTAATTGGATAGCAGCAGCGCGGGATCATACCCGCGCTATTGCTACTGCTACCTTATCCACTTCGTCTCCACCTGTCTCTCCCCCTCCTCACTTTCTCACTCTCTCTCTCTCTCACTGTACGTCGCCGTGCTCCTCCCGTCGTCGCCGCATTGTCGCCGTCCGCGAGCTACTTCTCCTCCACGCCTCCGCCGACGCCCTAGGTGAGCACGCCCAGCCCTCCTCCCTCCTCCTCCAACCACCGCCGGCCCTCCACCCTCCTCCTCCAGCCCCCGCCGGCCCTCCTTGCTCCCTCCTCCTCCAGCCGCCGCCGGCCCTCCTACCTCCTCCTCCAGCCATCGCCGGCCCTCCTCCCTCCTCCTCTAGCCGCTGCAGGCCCTCCTCCCTCCTCCTCCTCCCTCCTCACTCCTCCTCCTCCCTCCTCCCTTCTAGGGTTCATACTAGCTAGTTTATAGTTTGTAGTTTATAGTTTATACTAGTTTATAGTTTGTAGTTTATAGTTCAAAAATATACTAGTTTATAGTTTGTAGTTTATAGTTTATAGTTTACTACATTTAGTTGATAAAAAAGGTCCTCTACTTGTTATATTCTGAAATTGAGGCTTTTTCTAGGGTTCATAGTATATTTTCAAATATATTTCAGCAATCAAACTCTAAGTTATATTGTGAAATTAGGGCATTTTTCTATGGTTCATAGTATATTTTCAAATATATTTCAGCAATCAAACTCTAAGTTATGTGAAATTAGAGCATTTTTCTATGGTTCAAGAAGTAGACAGTAGGTAAAAAATCAGGGCATTTTTCTAGGGTTTAGGAAACAAATTGCAGACAGTTGAAATTTTTATTTGGAATTAAATTGGATATTCTCATAGGCTGCTATTTAGTAGCCATTTGAAGATTTGGATAGCATATCAAGCATAGCTCACATAGTTATTTTATTTGTGTGCAGGGAAGATCACTGACGTGCCGCTCGACGACACCCAAAAGATCACCGGCATCCTTGATAGTCATCCAGTGAGTAAATTAAGATGGTCTATTTGTTACTGTGATATGTGGAGTAGTGTTGTGTAGTACTAGCATGTGTACGTGTATGGACGTCTTTGTATCGCAGGGAAAATCCGAGTGGCCTATGTTTTGCCGGAGTGTTGATTCATTTCCGTTCCGGCAAATTTCAGGCGCTTAATTTGTCCTATTTTAGCGAAGGTCATGCCGGATTTTTCCGTGAATTTTAACATGACTTGTGCTAGAATATATAGGAAATATTGAGTGCCCTGGATTTGCCAGAAAGAGAACTAAATGACATTTCGGGTTGACTTTAAGTCTGTCGGTGCTCCATACATGACAGTCAAACAATCAGTGAGGGAGAGTATCCACCATATATGAGTGAAGAATGCCGATTGTTGTCTGATACGTCTACAACGTATCTATTATTTTTGATTGTTCCATGCTATGATAGTATCAATCTTGGATGTTTTTAATATCATTTCATACATTATATCATTTTTGGGGACTAACCTATTAACTTAGTGCCATGTGCCAGTTCCTGTTTTCTACCTGTTTTTGGTTTTACAGAAAATCAATATCAGATAAGGTCCAAATGCCCCAAAACTTTTTGGAGATTTTTTCTGGAGATAAGGATCAACACAAGCTTGGAAGCCATGGCAGAAGATGATAGGGGTGCGCCCAGGTGCCATGTGGGCCCCCTGGCTCCTTTTGACCAAATTCCTCCACTATAATTTTAGAGATGCCCAAAAATCTTTGGGAGAGTCCACGAAATACTTTCACCGTCGCAAGCCTCTGTTCTCGAGAGATCCCATGTGCAGACATTTTCCGGTATGCCGCCGGAGGGGGAATCCATCACGGAGGGGCTCTACATCATCCTTGCCGCCTCTCCGATGATGCGTGAGTAGTTCACCATAGACCTTCGGGTCCGTAGTTACTAGCTAGATGGCTTCTTCTCTCTCTATGTTTCTCAATACAATGGTCTCCTTGATCTTCATGGAGATCCATACGATGTAATGACTTGCTGCGGTGTGTTTGTTGGGATCCGATGAATTGTGAGTTTATGATCAGGTCTATCCTTGTTTTATTTGAGTTCTTCTCTGATCTCTTTTATGCATGATTATTATAGCCTCGTATTTCTTCTCCGAATTTTTGGTTTAGTTTGGCCAACTAGATTGGATTTTCTTGCAATGGGAAGAGGTGCTTTGTGATGGGTTCAATTTTGCGGTGCTCAGTCCTAGTGACAGAGGGGGAATTGACACGCATGTATTGTTGCCATTAAGGATAAAAAGTTGGGATGAATTCTTGTTAGCGTTTATCTTGACTACACTAGTAGAAAACAGGCCTTTAGTCCCGGTTGGGAAGGGCATTTAGTCCCGGTTCACCAACCGGGACTAATAAATCAGGACTAAAGGACCCCATCCTTTAGTCCCGGTTGGTCACGACCCGGGACTAAATCTCTGCCACGTGGCCGGCCGCGCGCGCCGGGGGCTGGGGACCTTTAGTCCCGTTGGTGACACCAACCGGGACTAAATCCCTGCCACATGGCAGGCAGCGCACGCCGGGGGCTGGAGACCTTTAGTCCCGTTGGTGACACCAACCGGGACTAAATCCCGGCCACGTGGCAGGCAGCGCGCGCCGGGGGCTGGGGACCTTTAGTCCCGGTTGGTGACACCAACCGGGACTAAAAGGTTTAGGGGTTTAGGGGTTTAGGGATTTATTGTTTATTTTTCCTTTTTATTTTGTGTTTTCCATTTAATTCTTTTTCATTTCAAACATATTTTACGCTACTACATACTGTACACGTTATGCATATATAATAGAATTTCTCGTAGAACCAATCATATATCATAGAATTTCTCGTACGACCATGCATACATACACACATATATACAATTTGGTATATACAATTTCTCCTACAATTTGCAGATCATTATGGATCGGGCGTGTAATGGTATTCTCCATCGGGAGATATGACCTGCTCAACCAAAAATCCCGCCATTTCCTCTTGAAGTGCTCGTATGCGGTCCTTTGGTAGGAGCCTGTCCCGCATCTCCACCATCTTTAAAGAAGGAGATCAATATGAATATATTAGTTGTGTGTGTATATATTAGATCATGATAAAAAAAATTGTGAATGGTGTTTACGTACCCAAAGATTTCTTGCATCTTTGCTCCTTTCGGTGAAAGAGCGAATGTTCTAGCAAACGTAGTATGCACATAAATTGGTCCCCTTTTCCTGCCTCATGCACTTTACGAGAATAGAATTCAATCAGATAATAATCAAGCATGATAATGGTATTGAAACTAGAATTAAAGAGATGCGCGGACGTAGCTAGTACTACTTAATTACCTTTAACCGTCGCCATTTCAGCTCTGGTTTCCATTCACCGACAACCTCTTTGATGAACTTTTACCAAACCTTGCCCGGCAAAGAAAATGAATAAAGGAGTTATATATTAATTACTTGATATCAGAAAATGAACTAAAGAGGCCGACATAGTGCGACAATGATTGAAATTACCTGTCGAGCACCAAATACAGGCTCATGTATTCTTCAGGGGGTTTACTCAGTGAGTCCAGTACTTCAACAGTTCCATCGTCAACTCTAATAATTAGCAGGATCCAGTGGAATCTGCGCACACATTTGTATAAGCGGGCATGCATAACTCATCAACTATACTTAACATCGAGTAAGCAAAAATAGGATTTGTAGTAGAAGACAGTAACACACACTTGAAGTTGTAAGGCAAAAGTATTTTTGGTCTGGTATTTAGTTCCTTCAAAAACATTAGCAAGCTATTCTCTGTGTCTTGGGGGTGGTCTTCTAACACACTTTCATTAATGGTATTTGGGTCAATGAACCCAATGCCATAGACCCCATCTCTTTTCAATTCAAAAATCTTCATTCTGCATAATACCACACAAAAGAATATGAGGATAATTACAAGCAATGAACGAGCTGAGCTAGAGACTTAAATTACAGAAAGAAATCACTTACAGACAATAGCAACTGACGAGAGATTTGTTGAGTGCTTCTTGATTGAATAACTAAAAAAATTCAGGAAATTCAATCCACACATCTTTTTCATGGAAGTAATGCTCTAGCTTGACTTTCACCATGAGGCTCTCTCGCCCGGCCTTTACTTCTCTCAGGTACCATTCATGCAATCTGTACATTTATGTTGATAGAAGCTTCTCCTCCCCAGGCCTGACCAGAGGCTGCCCGGGGACATATGTCCATGCTAGTTCCTTCGGATCCCCCGCGGGGACTTCCTCCATGCCTAGGAGTTGTTCAACAGTGATACCAAACTCTCTAGCCCTCTCTCTATCAGCGTCGGTAATTACCGCCCTTTCGGTACTCACCTTGAGCGGGGGGATCGATTGCACTGCCTGTTCTCTGAGCTGGGGAACAGTTTTCCCGCATTTATTATTACTACCTGAACCGCTCGACTGCTGATTTTTTTGTTGATGATATGACTTGCTAATAGAGCGTTCATAGTCTGATCGCCTTTTCTTCACAGCCGGTTTAGCAAGATTCACAAAGTGTTGTATGACTTTCTCAGGTATTTTCTCCTTCGGCGGCGGGGGCGGTTTCCGTGCAAAATGGGCCTTCACTTGGGCATCCACGATCGCTTTCTTTTCCTCCTCAGTCAGATCGTAAGCTAACTTCTTTTTGGCAGGAGGCACTGGTTTCTTCTTTGGTGCTCTCTTTCGCTTTGGAGTCGGCTCACGCGGCAGAGATCGATATCGCGGACTCGCGCTAGGCTCCGTCTCGGGGTTGGGTGGATTCGGCTGACGCGGCAGAGATCGACATGGCGGACTCGCGATGCGCTCCGTCTCGGGGTGGGTTGGAGTCAGCTGACGTGGCGGACTTGGAGGAGGAGTCGGTGGCCTTGGCACCGAGTTTGGAAACACGATGCATTCCTTTCTCCATACAATGAGACCACGTATGACTTATCGTAGTGTCTACTCCCCTTCACCTCCAGGAAAGTCAAGCTCTAGTGAGTCATATCCCGGCAGAATTTCATCCACCCTGACATGAGCATAGCCAGGTGGAATCGGATTGCCATGGAAGGTTGCTCCAGGTGCATTCGGTAAAGCCCAGCCGTCCGCCACCTTCATGGATATGTTCTTCATTTTCATATGCAGCTCACAAGTTGTCGTCTCTTGGATATCATCCACGGGGTAGCGAGCCAGCAGTGCATCATCGGCCGGGACCCCCGTGGAACCCACACTACTTTTCGGCATAGATGGGATGGTACTATCCAATGCTGTCTCTGGTTGCTCTTGCCGCTGAGACGCCCTTTGCTGGCTAAGTGTGTCGATCTGCTCCTGTTGTCGCATGAAAGCGCGTTCCAACTTCGCGTTCTTTGATTCTACCGTTTGAAGTCTGTCCGCATCCTGCTTCTTCTTTCTCGCACGGCTTCTGTAAGTGTCGTTCCAGCCCGCAAACCCCTCAACCCACGGAACAATGCCTTTGCCTCGTGTTCGTCCCGGGTGTTCAGGATTCTTGAGGGTGCGTGTAAGCTCATCGTTCTCTCTCTCGGGCTAGAATGCCCCCGTTCGAGCCTCTTCTATTGCTTCAAGTAAAGCGTCCGAGGCTTCTTTAAGACTTGCCTGTTCAATAATCTCCCCTGTCTTTGGGTCCAACTTTCCCCCATGCGCATAAAACCAAGTCCTGCACCTGTCGGGCCAACTCACTGTTTTTCGAGTGACCCCTGCAGCAATCATCTTTTCCTCAGATTCTTCCCACTTAGGCAACCCAGTCTTGTAGCCACCTGGCCCCAGAACATGGTGAAACTTTTTTTCTCAGCATTTATCTTGTTTTTCCTCGACCGTTCCTTAGCTACTTCCGATTCCTTGAACTCCACAAATAAGTCCCAGTGATTTTTTACCTTCTCTAGTGGTCTAGTGAATTCTGGAGTCTTCTTTTCTGCCTTGAGGTAGTCGGCCCATAATCTTTTCTTCCAAGTCTGGAATTGTGTGGCCATCTTCTTAAGAGCAAAACTCTTGACTTTCTCCCGTTCGCGATCTGTGAAACCATCTTGTAGGGTGAAATGTGTCATGACCATATCCCAAAGTAGATTTTTTGCTCTTTCATGGACAAAACTAACTCCTCGATCTTCCTTCGGCTTATTCCATTCTTGAACGGTGATCGGGATTTGGTCCCTAACAATAACTCCGCATTGACGTATAAATTTGTCCGCATTCTTTTTAGGAGCAAGCGGTTCGCCATCTGCTTTGATTGCATCGATGTTGTACTTTATGCCATCGGGCAACTTTTTGGCCGGGCCTCGTACTACCCTTGTAGTAGAAGATTTGCTCGATCTGGAGGGCTAAAAGAAGAAAGATTCGTTAATATATATATATATATATATATATATATATATATATATGCAAATCAATTAATACATGTAATGATCACTAGAGGCCTTATATATATTTATATATACACCTCGCCGGACTTTGTTAATTGAAGAACATTTCCTTCGCCATCAATGTTTGTGTGCCCTTCGTCTCTTGGTTCTTCCTCAATGCCCTCACCGGAATCGTTCAGATATTGTGAGCCGTCATCAACTAGTTCAATCTCTGGGTTTTGGGAGCGTGTCATGTCAAACAAGATATCCTCGCCATCATGGTCGTCTCTGCCGCTACCGTCCATAGCTTAACTAATCCAGAAGAACGATAAAACAATTTAGTATTCAAATTAGAATGCATTCAATAAGCAAAAACTGAATCATAGTAGTCAGCCGCCGAATCGAATAAGCAAATTAGAATGTAATCAATAAGCAAATTTAGTATTCAAATTAGAATGCATTCACTAATACATCTCGAATAATCCAGTTAATGCATCATCGAATACATCTCGAATATTATCACTAATACATCTCGAATATTATCATATAACATCACTAATACAGCTCGAATATTATTGAATAATCCAGTTGACTCGCGGTTCCTGAGGCGCGGGCGGTGGACACCCAAAGAGAAGGAACCATCACAGGATCATAGCTCGGGTGAGATCCCCGAAGAACCTGCCAGGTATTGGAGAACCTGACGTCCAACGCAACCATGTAGCGACGGACGTGCTCGTCCTCCTCCCTGACACGGCGACGTACCACCTCCTCGGGGGCCAGCTGCCTCCGCACCGATTGTGGCCCACGCGACCGCCACCAAAGAAGCTCTGGGTCGACGACGGGAGCCCGATTCCTCACCAAGCTGCGCGCCCCGGAAGGTAGCACCTCCCAGTGCCAGCCCGGCGGAGCCCAGTCCCGGACATGGCGCCTCTCAAGCAGGTTGTCGCCGACTAGTCAACGACGAGGATGCGGGCCGGGCATCGTCGATGTCGAGAACAAATTATTATGAAAAAAAATCCTATGCAATAATTGTCATTTTATTGTGCTACTCATATTTAATAAACTACATATACATCAATACATCTAACATTCTACATATACATCAATACATCTAACATTCTACATATACATCTAACATTCATCATATACATACATACAAAAATTAGTTATGTGTTCATCTACATACATACATACATACATACATACAAAAATTAGTTATGTGTTCATCTACATACAAAAATTAGTTATGTGTTCATCATATACATACATACATAACATTCATCATATACATACATACATAATAAACTCTACACACAAAAATTCCTACTCATCTAACATTCATCTACATATACACATACATACAAAAATTCCTACTCATCTACACACACAAAAAGATGAACAAAAATGAAAAAAAAAGATGGCCGGAGAGCTCACCGCGGGGAGGGGGCCGGCTCGGTCGTCGGGGTGGGGGCCGGGCGGCGTGGAGGAGCGGCGCAGGCTCGTCGGGGCGGGGGAGGAGTTGGGGCGCCGGCGCGGGCTTGGAGGACGACGACGGTGGTGTGGGAGGCGTCGGTGAGGTGTGAGGCGTCGACGGGCGCGTGGAGGAGAGCGGCGCCGGCGGGCTCGGGCAGCGCGTGGAGGCCGGCAGTGGGAGCTGACGTCGACGGCGCAGTCGGGCAGCCTAATGGCGTTGCATCAAGGCCGGCGGTGGAGCGGACGACGGAGAGGACGAAAAGGACTTGGGGTCGGGCGAGGGAGAGTGGGATTTGGGGGAGGGAGAAAGGGGAGTTTAAATACAAGGAGGCCTTTAGTCCCGGTTGGTGCCACGCACCGGGACTAAAGACCCTTTTGTCCTGATTGGTAGCACCAACCGGGACTAAAGACCCTTTTGTCCTGATTGGTAGCACCAACCGGGACTAAAGGCCAACCCTTTAGTCCCGGTTAGTGCCACCAACCGGGACTAAAGGTCTGTTTTCGGCGCGGGCGGGAGAAGGACCTTTAGTCCCGGTTGGTGGTGGCAACCGGGACTAAAGGTGTTTATCATGTTTTCTGTTTTTGTTTTTTGCTTTATTCTTTTACTTTTGTTTCTACTAATTAACAGGCAATATTTAGAGTTTTCGAGTGAATCTTTTTGCTTTAGGTCATAAAAATTATAAACTTTTCGCTAGTGCCAGTAGTTTTCAAATTTGAATTCTTTGAAATATGTGTGAATCACTAGTTTGTGAATAACTTTAGTTTAAAAATAGATTTTTGAGTGATTTTTTTCTGCTGTTTAGTATTAGTGTGTTTTATCAGTATGGTCAATTTGGTAATTTCTAGGTTATTTTAAATAGGTGTTTTAATCAAAATCAGATTTTGTTTTAATCGAAAACTCATCTGTTACAAAGGCATTTTATTTTTTTTTAACTTATTTCAACTTCAGACTTTTTGTGCATTCAATATGCACCATTCAAAGGCACATCCTCAAATTTCAACCCTTTCTAACTTCATTTTCTACTTTTCATGCATTTAATGATTTTTTTGAGCTAAATGACCCTGAAATTGAAAAGCACTAAAATTAACTCTGAAAAGGTTGAAACTTGGCATGGTATCATCATTACACCCACATAGCATGTGCTAAAAAGTTAAGAGGGTTACGGCAAAAACTGGATGCACTTCATGTACAAACAGGACCATCTCCTTCGAAGTATGAGCGTTTCGGACGAAAACTCATCTGTTACAAAGGCATTTCATTTTTTAAACTTATTTCAACTCCAGACTTTTTGTGCATTCAATATGCACCATTCAAAGCCACATCCTCAAATTTCAACACTTTCTAACTTGATTTGCTACTTTTCATGCATTTAATGATTTTTTTGAGCTAAATGACCCTGAAATTGAAAAGCACTACAAATGAACTCTGAAAATATTGAAACTTGGCATGGTATCATCATTACACCCACATAGCATGTGCTAGAAAGTTGAGAGGGTTACGGCAAAAACTGGACGCACTTCGTGTACAAACAGGACCGTCTCCTTCGAAGTATGAGGGTTTCAGACGAAAACTCATCTGTTACAAAGGCATTTCATTTTTTTAAACTTATTTCAACTCCAGATTTTTTGTGCATTCAATATATACGATTCAAAGCCACATCCTCAAATTTCAACCCTTTCTAACTTCATTTGCTACTTTTCATGCATTTAATGATTTTTTTGAGCTAAATGACCCTAAAATTGAAAAGCACTATAAATGAACTATGAAAAGGTTGAAACTTGGCATGGTATCATCATTACACCCACATAGCATGTGCTAAAAAGTTGAGAGGGTTACGGCAAAAACTGGACGCACTTCGTGTACAAACAGGACCATCTCCTTCGAAGTATGAGGGTTTCGGACGAAAACTCATTTGTTACAAAGGCATTTTATTTTTTAAACTTATTTCAACTCCAGACTTTCTGTGCATTCAATATGCACCATTCAAAGCCACATCCTCAAATTTCAACCCATTCTAACTTTATTTGCTACTTTTCATGCATTTAATGATTTTTTGAGCTAAATGACCTTGAAATTGAAAAGCACTACAAATGAACTCTGAAAAGATTGAAACTTGGCATGGTATCATCATTACACCCACATAGCATGTGCTAAAAGTTGAGAGGGTTACGGCAAAAAATGGACGCACTTCGTGTACAAACTGTCCTATCTCGGCTACTCACTAGAGAAGAAAGTGATGACGGTGAAGCCGATCACATCCCAGAGTGGGATCTTGGGGTATAAATTTTTTTCTTCACGTGTGTCCCTTTGCGCCGTAACCATGGACAATCTTTATCATTTAACAGGATGCTTGGGTCAGTCTTCACTGTGAAGGGAGGAATTTCATGAAACTTTTCATAATCTTCTGACATGTCTGTCTTGTCCTCCACTCCCACGATGTTTCTTTTTCCTGAAAGAACTATGTGGCGCTTTGGCTCACCGTATGATGTATTCGCTTTCTTATCTTTCCTTTTTCTCGGTTTGGTAGACATGTCCTGCACATAGAAAACCTGTGCCACATCATTGGCTAGGAGGAATGGTTCGTCTGTGTACCCAAGATTGTTGAGATCCACTGTTGTCATTCCGTACTGCGGGTCAAGCTTTACCCCGCCTCCTGTGAGATTGACCCATTTGCACCGAAACAAAGGGACCTTAAACTCACGTCCATAGTCAAGTTCCCATATCTCCTCTATGTAACCATAATATGTGTCATTTTCCCTACTGGTGTTTGTTGCATCGAAGCGGACACCACTGTTTTGGTTGGTGCTCTTTTTATCTTGGGCGATCGTGTAAAATGCATTCCCATTAATCTCGTACCTTTTGAAAGTCAATATAGTCGAAGATGGTGACTTGGACAACAAGTACAGCTCCTCTCCAACACTCTCGTCATTCATGAGACGTGTTTGCAACCTACCGCCGAAAGTCGCCATGTGTGTACGTTTAATCCAGGGCTCAGACTGCTACGGGTTCTTGGAGCGTACACTATCCATGTGTTCCTCGATATACTGAGCCACCAAGGTGGAATTTTGTAGAACTGTGTAGTGTGCTTGCGCCCAAGAATGCCCGCCCAAGAATTTTGTAGAACTAGGACGTGCGTCATGATATTGAAGAAGGATGGTGGGAACACCAACTCAAAACTGACAAGACATTGCACCAAATCATTCTGTAACCTTGGTAGGATTTCTGGATCAATTACCTTCTGAGAGATTGCATTGAGGAATGCACATAGCTTCACAATGGCTAATCGAACGTTTTCCGGTAGAAGCCCCCTCAAAGAATCCGGAAGCAATTGCGTCATAATCATGTGGCAGTCCTGAGACTTTAGTTTTTGGAATTTTTTCTCTGCCATATTTATTATTCCCTTTATATTCGACGAGTAGCCAGAGGGACCTTCATACTGAGCAGGCATTCAAAGAAGATTTCTTCTCTTCTTTGGTAAGAGCGTAGCTGGCAGGACCTTGATACTGCTTTGGATGCATGCCGTCTTTTTCGTGCATACGTTGCTGGTCCTCCCGTGCCTCCAGTGTATCTTTTGTCTTCCCATACACGCCCAAGAAGCCTAGCAGGTTCACGCAAACATTCTTTGTCACGTGCATCACGTCGATTGCAGAGTGGACCTCTAGGACTTTCCAATAGGGTAGCTCCCAAAATATAGATTTCTTCTTCCACATGGGTGCGTGTCCGTCAGTGTCATTCAGAACAGATTGTCTGTCAGGAGCCTTTCCAAAGATTACTTTTAAATCCTTGACCATATCAAGTATATGATCACCAGTACAGTGGTCAGGCTTCTTCCGGTGATCTGCCTCACCTTTGAAATGCTTGCATTTCTTTCTTAAGAGATGTCACGCCCAATATGCGATTCTATTCTCGAGGGGCTCAAAGGCCCCACCAAGAGTAGAAGCGCATATTGAGACGCTCGCAAGGTGGATATCATTACATCGTACCACATACATAATGGGTGTGTAGGGTAACGCAGCAGAAAACAAAAAATTTCCGACCTACGCACCAGCCCAGGACCACTATGGAGACTGCAAACAAGGTTTGATCATTTTCGTTACCGACTCGTAGCGCAGCGGAAGTAGAGTCGATGACGATCGGCGGTGCAGATCCCCGCAGCTAGGATTTACAACCTCCCAACCGCGAGGATGTATACCCTCGTCTTCCCTTCGGACAGCCCTCCGGGAGGCGATCGAACAGTCCCCCGAACGGTGTCGCGGACAGCCCTTCGGGAGGACCTTCGAAACTCGAACGGTCACTCGGACAGCCCTTCGAGAGGACTCACAGAACTTGGACCGTCACTTGGACAGCCCTTCGGGAGGCACTCTCGAACAGCCCCTCGGGCACTAAGATCGAAACTACGACCTCTCTACAGAGTTGCACACATACGGTGTCATCTATCCGGCAGGGCTTCGCCGTCCAGAACTAGTTCCCACCGGAACCCAGACAGCCTTTCGGCTCTACGAAACTCTTTCCGTGGGAGGGAGAGAGAAGCCAGATCATTGCAATGGCATGTATGTGAGAAGGGATGAGTGTGGAGGGCTGCCCCTCCACCTCTATTTATAGGATAGCCAAGGGGTAAAGATGTCATACAAAAAAACCCCAAAGTACCCCCACTTTATGCCTTTCCACAAAAGAATAAAGATAAAAGGGGTGCCATGTGGAGCTCCAAGGAGCTCCACCATGCTTGGCCGGCCA
The DNA here is from genome assembly GCA_011799875.1 of Thinopyrum elongatum. Classification (NCBI taxonomy): domain Eukaryota; kingdom Viridiplantae; phylum Streptophyta; class Magnoliopsida; order Poales; family Poaceae; genus Thinopyrum; species Thinopyrum elongatum. Next base: position 599,148,804 of record CM022301.1, read on the forward strand.
CACCCTTGGGGGACCCCCCAAGGGGGCTTCCTTAGTGCCTAAGGCATTCTAGAAGCCTTTTGGGAAATTCCCAAAAGGTGCTTTCCATAAAATTCCCAAAAAGCACTTTCACTATTCACGACGATATTTTACAGCGTCCGTTCGAACTGAAAATATTTATGTGGGCTTAGAACATTTCCAGTACCCACTAAAATAATTTTCAATGCGTTCTGGAACAATTCCAGTTTAGTGATTTCATCTGCGAAAAGCATCTGAAGCGGTTCCGGCAGCCCCGGAACATTTCCGGTTTTTCTTCCAGAAAATTCCCAGAAGTTTCCAGAATGATTCTGGTATCCTCCAAGAATTATCAGGCATGTGCCGAAACCATTTTGACTTAATGGTATCCCCTGAAACAACTTTTCAGTTTCACCGGAACTCATCCGGTGACCTCTCTCTGCGGAACTTTTCCGCTGTCCGAAACTTTTCGGTGTCCGAAACTTTTTCGGTGATTTTCTCTCAGACTCCCTGTCTAGTATTCAGCAGATAGATGACCCTTAAGCGTGTGACCCTATAGGTTCGGTGAAGTATAGACATGACACGGAACCCCTTCCGATCACTGATCAACATCGGAGCCATGGACACCCATATTGACCCCTATACCCACACGAATGAATATTCGAGTGAACCTCCAGTTGTCGTGTGCTATTCCTGTTGCTTCGCGATATGTTACAAATACCCGAGGTGAGACATGTTGGCATTCCCGTGGATCAACAACTTGTCCACTATGCTAGTTACCTCGTTACCGGTATTGTTCTCTTTTCTCGTTACTGTGTTCCGGCATCCCTGTGATCAAATCACCCTGTGTCTGGCCAGACGATGATGGATACCGTAACACCGAGAGGGCCCAGAGATATCTCTCCATCGTCGGAGGAGCAAATCCCAATCTTGAGCTATCAAGTTACTTGACATACTTTCCCATGAACCCGTAAGCCGCCGTAATAGCCATCCAGTTACGGATGACGTTTAACAAACCCCAAAGTTCATGAATCAAGCATGAAGAAACTCGATACTCTCATGGTCTGAGGAATTATGCAAACATTAACCATCTCTGTGTTATTAACCATTAACTTGTGATGAATGAATCTCATAGCATAACATCAAACGGGTCGATTCAACACAAATGTTCTTATAACATTGTGCCCTCAAAGTTGCTGGCATAGACATGCCCATGATCAGGAAAACAGAACCATCATGCAACACTTGAGCCAGTCATAGAGGCTTGACTAGGAATACATTTTATCGTTCATTATCCCACACGTGCATATGAGTCTTCCTCCAAGCCTCGTTTTATTTGTAGACTCGAGAATCATTGCAGTTATAGCATGGAACATAAACATAATTATGAACAGGGAGATAATCAATAACATTTATTATTGCCTCTAGGGCATATCTCCTACAGGGTGGAGATACATATAAATACTGACAATCATCTCATTAATACAAAAATACATATCAAACATCATACAGAAGAAGCAGCATCCGACTACGGATGAAATCAAACGAAAAGATGAACAACACCCACCCGGCTAGCCCAGGCTGCCGACCTGGAACCTATCCCGAGATCGACGAAGAAGAAGAAGCGGAAGAAGAACTCCAAAGCAAACGAACATCGCTCTCATGCCAAGTCATCGCATTACCTGTACCTGCATCTGGTGTTGTAGTAAGCTGTGAGCCACGAGGACTCAGCAATCTCATAACCATGGGTATCAAGACTAGCAAAGCTTAATGGGTATGGAAGGGGTAAGGCGGTGAGGTTGCAACAAGCACTAAGCATTATATGGTGGCTAACTTACGAGTACAAGAATAAGAGCAACTACGCATAGCGGTCGCAACTACAAATGATCACTAAGTGATCCTGAACACCTACTTACGAGTCAAACATAACCCCACCGTGTTCTCTTCTCGAACTTCCTCGAAAAGAGACAGTCACAGTTACGCACGCGGTTGGCGTATTTTAATTAGGATTTAGTTTCAAGTTATCTACAACCGGAGGTTATAAATTTCCACTTACCACATAACCGCGGGCACGGCTTCGTGTAAGATTTAACCCTGCAGGGGTGTTCCAACCTGGCCCATCATAAGCCTACACAAGCTGCGATGGAAATACCTCAACCTCAAGAAAACCCGATCAACCTCGAGTCAGCCCAAAGTATCCTTGGAATCCCGGTGCACAAGACATTTCGACAATGGTAACACAATTCCAGCAAGACCGCTCGGTATACCGACAATCCTGAGAGGAGCCGCACGTATCTCGTTCTCAGGGCACACCGGATGGGCTAGACATCGGGTTAGCGAATACCCTGGTTGCCCAGGGAGCGCCGGACATCGCCCGGTTTGGACCAACACCATCAGCACTGGCCCACCTGGATTATGTTGAATTAAGGATCCACGAGGAAGCGACCCTCTATGCCAAATTAATTATTTAATTCAATATTATTATGTTGGCAAATGTTAAAACCAAAGTTGGGCCTTGCTGGAAGCGGTTATTCAAAGGGAACTGTCAAGAGGGTCCCATTCCCCTGAACGTGTTAGGAACGCTAAACATGGAGCATAACACCAGCATTACGGAAACTAGGGCGGCATGAGTGGAACAAAATACCTAGCAAAAGGCCAAGCCTTCCACCCATAACCAAGTGTATAGATGCATTAATTAAATAATAGATATTGTGATATCCCATGATATCCATGTCTCAAACATGGAACAACCTGCACTGCACCTGCAACTAGCAACGCTATAAGAAAGGGGCTGAGCAAGCGGTAACATAGCCAAACAATGGTTTGCTAGGATGTGGAAGTTAGAGGTTGTATCATGGCATATTGGGAGGCTGACATACAAGTAGTAGGAAGCGCGACATAACGATAGCAACAAGACAAATAGCAAGCAAAGATAGTAGAGATATCCAAGGTTATGGTCATCTTGCCTGGAATCCCACTCGGAAGAAGATGAACCAATCGTAGTCGAACGGGTCCTCACAATCGCAGCGGAACCGGACTATCAAGAAGAAGCACAACCGGAAAGAAGCAAACAACACGGTGAACAAACAACACACCATCATGGCATGATGCACAACCAAGTATGATGCATGTCTGGTTTAAAGATGAAAGGCATGGCAAGGTGCACAAGCAATACTACACATTAAGTGAAGCTCTCAATATGCAACGAGTTGCATATTGACGAAACTCCACATTCGAATATTTCGTTCACTCTCGTTTTAGCTACGCATCAATATTAAATGTTGGTTAGCATGGCAAGAGGTGAAGCATGAACAAAAAATAAATCTAGGCAATTTAAATGAGGCCGGAAACAATGCAAAACAATTCCGAAAAAACCCCATATGTAATTTTGGAATTTGGTACCGTTCTGCATAAACACAATTTTAATGTTGTTAAACAGCAAAATAAAGTGCACTATGTTAATCTACATATTTTTCCACCCCATTTACATATAAAGTTTGTTTAATTCGGAGCTACGGTTATTTAGTTATGAAATAAACCATTTAGCATGTCGTTTATGCAAATTAAATGCAAACAAACAATTTAATGTGGTTATCATGCATGAGGATGACATATTCAAGTTATATGCAAATCTATGAAGAAGTTGGCATGAAGGGTGGTATAGAGCATTTGTCGCCATGGCGCAAGAAAAAATGGGTGCCACAGCGGTGAAACAGAAATGGTGCCACGGCGGCGAAAATGGAAATGGTGCCACGGCAACATTGCGGGGATCCGGCAACTCGTTGAGATGCCGATGAAAAAGAGCGAGTGTGCGGAATATGAAGGAGATGGTGGGGTGATCCCGGTTACCGGGTGTCCCACATGTCGGTGGCACGAAGGAACGAAGTGCAAAAGAACAATTCGCATACGATGCACACATGAGCATTTCATACACCACACAAACATTCGTTCACGGGTCATCGTCTCGGCGGTTATACCTACCAAGTGTGCATTTTGGAGCGGTTCGAGTTCGGCGGTAGAGGAAGTAGCTGTTCTCGCGACGGCGGTAGTCGAACTTGATGCTTGTGGTACACGGGTCTTCGGGCGACGGTAGTGGTACACGCGGTCTTGGTGCTTGGCGGTCGTCGTGCGGTAGTCGTACACATCGGTGGTAGTCGTTCACTTGGCATCTTCGGCGACGGTCTTGACGAATCCGAAGGGGTACTTGACGAATCCATGTTCTGCGGAGGTCGACGCAGTAGTTCCCGTATCAACGCAGTGTAGTTGTACTTGACGGTCTTGGCGTGATCCAACACGAAGCAGCACCAGCAAGGTCTCGGTTCGACGGTGGATCTTCGGATGGTATGACCAAATGGCCAATTCGAATCAGCTGCATCTGAAGGCAGCAGAGAGCAACGCTGCAGCCGAGCAACCAACATGAGTGGCGCCATGGGAGATGGTCATGGAGGCATGGCAAGCAGGCAGAGGAGAGAGGAGACGAGATGGGCCTGGCGCGAGGATAGGGGGGAGAAGGAGGGCGCGAAGGACGCAGGGAGAGCGGCAGCTCGCCGGCAGAGGTTAACGGCGCCATGGACGGCGGGGTTGCGAGGAAGCGGAGGAGCGGCGGCAGAGCAGCAGCAACATCGCCATGGCCGAGCGGCGCGCGGCGGGATTGCAGAGCAGTAGGGCTCGAGCCGGTCATGGCCGATGTGAGGATCTCTCTCACTGATTCAGTCAATTACCATGTATTCGATCTACAGCTCGAGCTACAGAGGAGAATTCGAGAGGAAGGAGGAGAATTACAGCAAGGGGGAGGAAGAAGGTAAGCTATCCTATCGGCCGAAGCCGCCTTTCCATCCAAGCCGCCGCTTCCGTGGGCACTCGTCTGCCTTTTGTAGTCGGAGGCCATCCACCTTCTGGGCCAGATTGAGCTGAATAGGGCCGGCCCATAGTAAGGTCGCTGACAATCCCCCCTCCATAAGTTTCGGCTTGCCCTCAAGCCGTCTCCCTGTCGAACCACCGGGATCCCAAGGCACTTGTACTGCAAGCTGAACCGAATCAAGGACCTTCTCACCTGGATCACAAGTTTGTTGACGCTTTTGTAAAATGAGTTCATCAGGAACCAGAGCCAGACACAGAGCACTTGGTTGGTTAATTGTAGACCACTGATTCAATCTTATGGCGAGTGCACATTTGGAGCTCAATTGGACAGTGTGTGTGTTATAGGAGTCAAGAACAATATCTCTAGAGAATTTGCAGCACTCCATCTCAATGGCAGAGCAATCAACCATGAGTTGCTGATATGTATTGAAAAGAACAGGGCATGGATAGTAGTAGTAAGCTTGGCCACTGTTAATGAGCTTGCTTGGGCAATTGGAAATCCACTGTTCCACTGGCTTGTTAGCACTGGACAGAAGATCTTCTTGCTGGCGCTTCATGTAGCCAAGAAGGAAACAGACCTCGGTTGGCCGAGATTTTGCATAGGACTCATATCCAACCACATTGCCACCAATCGGAGAACAAACCACAATGAAGCTGACTTGAAATCTCTCCCACTGAATTTGTGCAAGGCCATAGCCGTGAAAGAAAACAATTCCAATTTGGCAAAATTGAAGCAAACCTTTCCATTGCATCACTGCAAGACCTCGTTGATTCTGAGCACTAGTAAAGCAGGAGCTACTCAAAGCATCCAAGGAACGATCAATAAACAACCCCCAAAGATCATACCTCAAAATTCCACTGTGCATGCTTAATAGTATTGCTTCAGAAAGTAGTTGTCCAAACCTGTGAGCATCAGCAGAACACTCCAACAGTTCAAAGTAGACATGAATCCAAGTCAGTTGCATGGTTTGCAAATAAGAAATAGTGCCAGATCCTTTTATCAAGCCATTTCCAAGTGTACCAAAGTGAAGGTCAGTCTGCAATATCACAGGGCTGAAGATCCAAACAATACTCTGTTGCTGCAGCTCAAAAGTGGGTTCATTATCACCAATCGAACATCCACAACCAAGTGCCCATGCAATCTTCCACTGAAAAATTTCTGAACCAAACGAGTGCACCATAGGAACTCTTGCAGTCCAGCAACACAGACAACTAATTGACCTCATGAGTGGTAGCTGCTCAAATTGCAAGAGATTGGGTGCTTGTCCGACAGCTAGGAGTGCACAATCATAAGATCCGGTCTCAGCATTCATATGAGATGGAAGGAATTTGACTGGAAGAGAATCATGTATGCTCATTTGCACTGGTGGAGGCCATACTACCAGAACTTGATCAATTGCTATACAAGTACAATAAGGCAGTTCCAATACTTGATGATCACAAAAACTGAGAGTAACAACCAGAGCATCACAATCAACTGCTGCATGAACATGAAAAATATCCTTGCTAATGTTGCTCTGCTCAAACAGGGGATATCCACTCATGTCCAGTAATCTGCACTTATTCTGCTGCTCATACACTTGCAGATTAAATGCCAACACATTCAGAGAAAAAGGGGGCGGCCATTTTTGCTTCTCATCCCATGGCAATGGCAGAAAAACAACTAATGTGGCGCATTTTCAGTCACTTGACAGGAAAGAAACTGGAGAGCTTGAGATGAAGGAAACCCACGAACTGCGGTGACATGCCACAACGAGGAAGTATCCATCTTCGGAGTAAAACTGTCCTTCTCCTCGGAATTGTCCTGTTGCTCGGCCATGGCTGTATCAATGATGTCCAACACAGGGGCGATTGCGAGCACTAACGAGGAAGTGTCAAGGTTGTGACCCATCGGCACACATCTGGGACGAAATGACGTGTGCAGCAGCAGCTCACATCCATGCGACGTGCCAAACACGGTCGACGGTATCCATGGTGGCCATGGGGCTGGCCTAGGTCTGGAGTAGCCCTCTTCGCCTGGGCCGACAATCAAACGAATATCCAGAATAGTGCCTAATGTGTACCTGGGCGTCACCATGTTTATGTGTTCGACAGGGACTTCAGTCAAACACCTGGTGGGCGCCAATGTATCTGGCTCGAGGACGGTGAATGGAGTCAATATGTCATTGACCATGGCCTTCTCAAGAGGGAAAACAGACCAGAGCATGCCGATAGAGGAAGCGACCAGGGAGGTGGCGCCAGGTTTTATCGGAGATGGTGACGCTGCTCTAGAGTCGAGCACCACAGGCGTGGACTCGTGGGCGACGTTGCTGGCGAGAAAGGACGACATCACGGAAGGCGGGTGTTCCACACGAATGGGGTCTGTCAGGAGCGCATCCACCACGAGTCGAGGCACCCCGATGACCTGGATGGCGCCGTTGATGGGGTAGAGATCCGAGGCCGAACAGGTGGTGTGCGCCATGGTGGCGCAGCCACCGATTGCAGAGAGGTTGACTTGAGGGAGCTCCTCAACATCGCTTGCTGCAGGTTCCTCCACTGTAGCCGGGTCCGTTGTTGATGAAGCGGACGCCGCTGCTGCTGGGGCCGACGCGTCGAGGGAAACGGGTACAGCGGATGTCGTGGTCGCCGCAGAGATGTCTGTGGTTGCTGCCGCTGGAGCGGGGTTGGAGGAGGAGGCGGCAACCTCCGATTCATGGGAACCATCGGTTGTGATGCCGCAGCTCGAGACGCACATAGGCCTGGTCGAGCGCGCCATTGACGGAGTCAAAAACGCCAGGTCGGGGCCGTGCTTGGTGTCGGGGAAGACATGGATTGCAGCCGGCGTCGACAGAGCAGGCGCTGTCGCAGTAGAGGTCGCCGCCGTAGGGGCGCACCTACGGCCGTCGTCGCTACGCACCTTCTGGCAGAGGTCACCGATAGTCCGGTCCAGCTTGGTGTGGAGGTCGCCGAGCGTCGCCTCCAGGCCCTTCTCTAGCCTCGCCTTGGACTCAGTGAAGCACCGGTCCACATCACGGGCTAGCTGGGCCCTGAGCACCTCATACGTCGCCCGACCCTCCGGCGAGAGAGTCGCCAGGAGCTCGGCGCGCCGTCGTGGAAAATCCATGGAATTGGGTGGGGGAAATTCTGGGATGGATATTTGGTGGAGAATCGAACGGCTCTGATGCCAATTGTGAGGATCTCTCTCACTGATTCAGTCAATTACCATGAATTCGATCTACAGCTCGAGCTACAAAGAAGAATTCGAGAGGAAGGAGGAGAATTACAGCAAGGGGGAGGAAGAAGGTAAGCTATCCTATCGGCCGAAGCCGCCTTTCCATCCAAGCCGCCGCTTCCGTGGGCACTCGTCTGCCTTTGTAGCCGGAGGCCATCACCTTCTGGGCCAGATTGAGCTGAATAGGGCCGGCCCATAGTAAGGTCGCTGACAGCCGAGGTGAAGGGGAACGAGTGGGGCATGGCGCGGGCGAGGGGAGGAGTCAGAGGAAGGAGAACGCCGACGGAGGGAGCTAGCGAGAGGGCCGCAGTGGGGAGGAGGCGTGGCTTGGCGTTGTGGTGGCGGTGTCGCGAGGAACGAGGGAGAGGGAGACAGATCGAGAGAGGGAGGGGCGGCGCTGTAGAGAGGGATCGAGAGGGTGGTGGGGTTGCGGCGGCAGGAGGGAGAAAGAGATCGAGGGATGGGGGGTTCGGGCAGGGCTAGGGTTAGAAGGCAGGGGCCGGTTGGGCCTTAGGAGGCCGGCCCAGGTGGGCTGCGTGCTGCTGCTGCTGAGTTTCTCTCTCTCTCTCTCTCTCTCTCTCTCTCTCTCTCTCTCTCACCTGGCAATTCTTCTCCATTTAAATTAAAACGGAACAAAGAGAGAAATTCACAGGGAGTTAGGAGCGGAATTGTTGAGATACAAAAATATATTTGGACACCTGGAATTATGCAAAATTTGAATAAAATGGTTTTGACATTTTAGAGATAGAAAAATAATTCAAGTTTGAATTAAATTCAAACTTGAGCCATTTTTCAACCCAACCAAAACATCTTCAAATGAGCTGAAAAATTGGCAGAGAGGGTGTAGGCATGGTGCACTAGCATTATGAAAGAATGAACATTAATGGTGGCAGGGAAGAATCACTTGCATAAAGTAAAAGAAGAGGAAGAAGAAGCTGATGGTGCATGGCTAGGTTTGAGAGAGATAGCAAAAGGGTTCATACATACAACATGACTAGAGCAAGACAACATCATGAAGAATGCAATGCGCATGGTGATCATGATGAAATGCGAAATGACAAGAGGCACAATGCAAAGTAAACAATGATGATCATGAAGCAAGAAGCAAGATATGACAATGCACCCAACATGATCATGCACAAACAAGACGAAGGAGCCACTTATAAATAATATTTCGGAGGTGCCGCGGGCGCGTGCGAGTGTGTCAGGACTCAGAACGGAGAACGGAAAGGAAGGGGAGGAACCGGCAACTACGAATGGATGCAAGTTTTGAAAAACATGCTGATGTAATGCACATGATGACATGGCAAAGTGCAACACGCAAGCAAATGACATGGCAACGACGGCGAATAACTGAAAGACATCTGGCGCATCGGTCTCAGGGCGTCACAACTCTCCTCCACTAACAGAAGATCTCGACCTGAGATCTTAGGAAGGAAACGGGAGAGAAAGAGGAAGAGAAAAGCAAGAGGGAGAGGTAAACAAAGTTGCTTCTTGGACAAACGAGTGAAACCAACAAACCTCGGAGGTTGAAAACTTGAACAAATGACATGACTGAGATGAACGAAGTTGAAAGAACTCCGATAGAAAAGAGGAAGAAGGAACACCATGAGAAACTTGAAGGTTGCAAAGGCATGAATGAAGAGTTCAAGGGACAAAGAAGAACATGTAACCACTCCGGTTGAAACGAGATAGGCAAGGAATGAGAACGAAAGAATTCGGGCAACACTCCGGTAGAAAAAGAGAAGCAAAGCTTGATAAGATGGGAAGAACTTGAAAAGAGGACACAACACTCTGGTAAAATGGATAAGCAAGGAAAAGAACTTGGTCTTGACAAAACAAGATGATGGTCGAAGAGGAAAAAGAGACATTGAAAATTTATTTTTGACAATGTTAATAATTTATTTGAAGAATGTTAAATATGCATAAAAATGCCACTGGTGTATATGAAAAATATAGATATGTGTTAAACAAAAGGGGAAATAAGAAAACTAAAAAAGGCGGTGGAAATCGAGAAAGAAATGAATAAAACCAAATAAAAATAAAAATGAAGGAAACAAGAGAAAAGCAAAAGAAACCGCTGCAAATAGTAAAAAAACTGATAAAGAAACCATCGAGAAAAAACCCACATGCTTGCCCCAAAACACAATCATATAGGACTACAGGTACCTAACAAATATGAAAGCATAAAAGGGAACCGTCCCTTCGAATAATCACAAGTGGACATGGTGGCATGCGCGGTCGGTATCAGGCCCGCTCATTCCCACGTGATTCGTGCAATCCTAATATGGCTAGCACGTATACTGGGATCCATGCAAGTGGTATAGCATTTGTATTACCAACAGATGGCCCACAAGGAGCATTCAAACGAGCAGGGCATTGAGTATACGTCAATTAAGTCAGGCCTGCACCACCCAAGACCCCCTGCAGCTCATCAAGTTAGCCAGGAAGTAATAAATGGAAACGTTTCAGGGCTTTTTGTCTTTGACATCACCCAACGGAAACCCCATGGCTTAGTTGGACTGGCTAGACTAACTTTTTTATTAAACAAGCCCGACTAAATATTTTGACATGAACATTTGTCGATACAATGTAACTGCACGTGTTATCCAACGTTACCTACGATCACTGTAAACCTCCTCCTGTTGTTGGCCAGTTCGATTGCTATGAGCCACATTTTTTTAAAACCATCTGCAAAGATTATGACGGTGATTTTTAAACAACCTGACGTACATTTTTCGGTTGCTTAGAACAAGACCAATCTTGGATACACTTCAAACATGTTTAAATTCACTTATTTCACTCAACCTATTTTAGTGTAACTGCTTAGAACAAGACTAACAAGTGATTTTTATTGCAGCGAACTTATTCTTTTAAAATGAGCGGAACATGTTTCTTGACAAGGAGTTGAAGTTTATTTTAGTAAAATTAGTTTTTTTGGAAGAGCCAATTTTTTGATGAGTGCACCGGTTCCGATACCTAGCGGATGTTTCAATTTGTTTTTGAAACGAGTGAAATGTGTTGTTTTAAACAAGTGAAATTGCTAATTTTTTAAAAAGATGGAAATTATTTGTTTTGGATCAATTGAAACGAGTGAAATCATTTTTTTAAAATAATTGAAATTCTTAGTTTGAATTGAGTGAAACAAGTGAAATCTGTTTTTTTAAAGGAGTGAAATGAACGACTGAAATGTGTGGTTCTAAGCGAATGAAACCGTTCTTTCTGAAAATGATTGAAATTATTTATTTGAATGAAGTGAAATGTGTGGAATCTCTTTTTTGAAACTAGCAGAGTATGGAGTATGTTGTTTTAAACGAGCAGGAATCATTTTTTTTAATGATTGAAAACATTTGTTTGAATCGAGTGAAATGAGTGAAATATTTTTTTAAAGGAGTGAAATAAATGAGTGAAGTATGTCGTTCTAAATAAATGTTTGAAAACATTTGTTTGAATCGAGTGAAACAAGGATTGAAATAAATGAGGGAAATATGTTGTTGTAAACTGATGAAAGTTTTCTTTTTGTAAATGATTGAATTTTTTTTGTTTGAATTAAGTGAAATGAGTGGAATCTGTTTTTTGAAACGAATGGAGTGTTTTATTATAAACGAGTGCAATCGTTATTTCTGAAAATCAGGTTAGGGCCGTTTCCAGGGCGATTACTATTTCAGCGCTTGTTGTTCGCTCGTCGGGCATCACGCTCTCATTTTCCTGCACGCATCGAGCAAAAGAAGGACATGTGAGGCTAAGCTGACAAATGCTAACACATGGCATAATCAACTCATCCCTTTTAACTCATCCAACTTTATCATCAAGGGCTCCGTATTTGTTATCCACCCCATGATGTTTAACCTCATCCGAGTCAACCAGATCTGTTACTCGAATAGCTTCCACAGAATCCAACAAAATCTGCAAATTTGGTGGTCTGTTCATCTTTGGTTACCTCTCGCACGGTGTAAGCCTCCAGGAATGGCTGACAAAAACAGTCGAAGCCAGGAAAACAGGCAACTCCCACAATCCAAAAATGTGGACATTCTAAGGGACGAACAAGATGGATATACGTTAGCGCGTCCGTGCGTATACCCAAGAAAGAAAAAAGCAGGACTAACCTGTGCACCTCCGTTTCTGCTGAAGCCATCTCTTCTTGTTCTTCTGCTTATCCACTGGACGCAGCTCGAGGAAGAGCTAGTACAGTGCACGACACGAGCGAGGTTGGTGCTTATGGACGACTGCCCAATCCCCAGAGCAGTTATGACTGACCCACCCTGCAAGGGGCACCCCTACCAGACATGCTAGTATTCATACGAAGAATAAATGGGACCTGACCCACTTCTGCGAGGTATATTGCTGCGTACTCACGCCAGCCTGCAAATAACCCACACCGTATTGCGCAGTGGCCTATATTAAGTAGCAATCGCGATGCGCATGCAGACGCGCCAGATTTCGGCATCGCGTGCCATCATGTCCCAAAAATCCGCGTCCAACCGTCCCTTGCCCTACTCACCGCCGGTGATGGTCAGAGAAAGATGGGAGGGGTAGTGAAGGGAGATATGAGAGCGTACGGAAGAGGAGGCGGAGAGCATGAGGAGAGTGAGAGAAGATTACTATGTTGAAAAGAGGCTGGATAGCAAGTAAGAAGTGCAATTTTTTTAGTGCTATTGAAATTGTTGACCACTTCTTCATTATGAGGTAGATACTGAAATCTTCACCAAATGACTTTGCGGTCCTTTTTTCTTTTGCCCCTTCTAGGAGCTTCATTGTCATCCTCCTCGGGATTCTCATTGTGTTACCGCTCAAAATGTTCCAATGAAACAAAAGGTCCAGGAGTTGTCTCTGACCTCTGACTAGATGAGCTAGGCATGTCTTTCATAGGAAAAATATTCTCAAAGAAAGTCGTATCATTCGACTCCATGACTGTATCAACATTCACAGGTACCTCAGATTTCACCACTAAAAATCTGTAGCCAATGCTACGGAAAGCATATCCCAGAAAAACACATTCAACGGTTTTTGGTCCAAGCTTACACTTCTAGGGAATTAGCATGTTGACTTTCGCCAAGCATCCCTAAGTTTGTAAATATGCGAGCTTAAGACTTTTCCTTTCCTATTCTTCAAAAGGGGTAATCTCTTTATTCTTCATGGGAACTCCATTTAGGACATGACTTGCAGTAATCAAAGCCTCCCCCGCCATTCCTTGGAAAGTCCACTTGTGTCTAGCATGACGTTAACCAAATCAGTTACAGTGTGGTTCTTTCGTTTGGTAACCCCGTTAGACTAGGCGAATAGGGAGGCGTCCTCTCATGGATTATGCCATGTTCCTCATAGAATAAATTGTACTCGTTGGAGAAATACTCTCCAGCATGATCCAACCTAAGCCTATTGATCTTTCGATCAAGTTGATTCTCTGCTTCGGATTTTTAGATTTGAAAGTAGTACAAAGCGTCATCTTTTGTTTTCAACAAATATATCATTCATTATCTAGCAGAGTCATCGATCAGAGTCATGGAATATCTTTTAGACCCTTTGTTAACACACCATTTATCTCACAAAGATCTTAATGCATGAGTTCTAATGGTGCCAAATTTCTCACCTCTGTGGTCGTATGAGACTTGCGAGGTTGCTTTGCTTGCACATACACTTGCCACTTAGAACCTTTGACAATTGTGAATTTAAGAATTAAACTCAAATTTGTTAGCCGCGTCATGCAACCAAAGTTAATATGACAAAAATATGAATGCCAAATATTTGATTTAGTTTCATTGCAAACATGATTGCTAACTTTAGTGCAAAAGTCTAAGAAAGATAGGCGAACAAACCTCCACACTGATAGTCATGTTATTGAGAAAGGAGGTCAGGATGCGCTTTATCGTAATTCTGGACTGTGTGCCTGTTAAATAGAGGAGAGAGAACCGACACTTCGTCGCCCTGCCATAAAGCAGCTCGATTCCCCAAGAGGCGCAGTGATCGAGGAAAGGGCCTTGAAGCCATGTGCGGTGGGACCGGGTCCCAAGTAACCCCTTCCGTCAAGCCGAAGACTTCAGAGCCAAACTCAGGATAAATAACGCAGGAACTCATCTGTCCAGCTGAAGACTCCGGAGCCAAAATCGTTCAACCGAAGAGCATCGTCCTCGACGTTGAGACCCGTTCAGGGGCTACTGACGATGTCCTGGACTAGGGAGTACCAACCTAGTTGGCCCACAATCCTTGGGCCGAGCTTGGAGACCCTCATTCTTATAAGGAAGGATTCTAGAGACCTCGATCAGGACAGCCTCTGCCGAAGACTTGACGTGTACTCCAAGGATATCTTCGGCTGCCGCGATCTCGAGGTAGATCCATCTTGTACTCGATACACAATCATCAATACAATCAAAGCAGGACGTAGGGTATTACCTCTTCGAGAGGGCCCGGACCTGGGTAAACACCGTGTCTTTTGTCTCTGTTACCATCGATCCGAGATCCACAGCTCGGGACCCCTACTCCGAGGTCTGCCGGTTTTACCACCGACAACGTTTCTACTTTATACCTGACTTATCTAAAAACTAAGAATCTTAAATTAGCAAAACAAATATTAAATCATAAAAGAAGTCGATGGTCCACTCCATACCAATTTGGTTAGCGTTACTGTATATGCTTGATGAAACTGAATATATGATTACAATAGTGAAGTACACAAATTACCGGGCATTGTTCACCACAAAAGAAGAAGAAGAAATTCCGAGATCATTGTCTTAGTTTTACAGAACATGTAAGAAATTTTGCCAAAACAAGCGGACAACGAATAGGGGGGTTGCCATCCAATCCGGTGCACCAAATGTACCCCTTGTCCAATGGAGAGAGGGGTGAGAAGGGAGGAGGAGGAAAAGGTGGGTTTGTGGTGAGTTAACCCGTTCTTGCCACCAGTATTACTTTTTTTTTTTTGGCAAAACGCTCTCACTATTCATGCACAGTTGTTCTACAGACTGAATGATCAACACTTGCCTCTCTTTTTTCTACAGTATGAGGAAGAAGAACAGCACTACTACTAGCTAGTTCTGTACTGCACAGCAAGGCAGGCAGACAGACAGTAACAGTTAAAACAGAGGTGATGGTTCGTCTTGTACGTGCCGAGATCGCAATTCGAGCTAAAATGTCAAGGGTAAATTTCACGCAATGCTGGGAAAACATGTGTACGTTTGCTACGACTCAGCCAAGACCAGTACATGCAGCAGCTACGTTTTACTCGTATCTCACGGCTCTACGCCTCTACTAGTGTAAGTACGACCCCGCTGCCCATAAATGTGTGAAGACTACGGTGCAGCATGATCACTGGCTAGCTAGCGTGTTCTCGACTTCCCCGGGCTCGGGCAGTCGGCGACTAGTACTCGTCTGTCCTAAAATTCTTGTGTTAGGTACGGATCCGTATCTAGACAAATCTAAGACAAGAATTAATCTAAGGCAAGAATTTTGGGACGGAGGAAGTACTACGTACCAGGCTATACCGGCAGTCAAAATTGTTGCAACCACTAAATAAGAGATCAAATTCCATCATAATCAGGCAGTGAATTAAGTCAACTTTTGGTGCAAGGTAAGCGACATAGGACGATCCGTCCATGATGGGATGGGTGATCACCTGTTGCCGAGAAGCGCATGGAGCTGGATGATGGTCTGCTCCTCCTGCAGGCTGAACTTGCCCCTCTTGATGTCCGGCCGGAGGTAGTTGGTCCACCGGAGCCGGCAGCTCTTGCCGCACCGCTGCAGCCCTGCAAATCAAGACCACGCCCCGTTTTCCATCATGTCAGAAATGACCGGAACAACCTAGCAAGGCAGAATGCAGGAGTAGAGGAGTAGCCGGGGATGAACGGTGCAAGAGCAAATTGGACCAAGTCGGGGTGCTCACCGGCCTTGGCCGGCAGCGAGCGCCAGCAGCCGTGGCCCTGCTGCTCAATGTAGGAGAGCAGCTTCTGGTCCTCCTCCGGCGTCCATGGCCCCTTCTTCAGCCCCTCCTTCTCGCAGCACGGCGATCGCCCCATCGCCTTCCCCGACCCGATCGATCGCAGCACAAGCTCTCTCTCTCTCTCTCTCTCCTCCTTACGATCCCAGGAACGAATTTCTCCCCCGGCCCTCTTATTCCTCTTCCCTCGCTTAAGTGAGTAGTGAGTAGGCTAGCCTGATGAAGCGAATTGATCAATTCTACTCCCTCCGTTCCAAATTAGTTGACTTGGATTTATCTAGATACGGATGTATCTAACACTAAAACATGTCTAGATATATTCATATCTAGACAAATCTGAGTCAACTAATTTGGAACAAAGGGAGTAGAAATTAGATCATTAACGACGAGCCACAAACAATCCTTGGTCGTTACTGCTAGGCCGGGCCAACCCTCGTCCAACTTGCGCACGCAAGAACCGCTGGTGGTCGTTGTACGATCTCCTTGGTTAATTATCTATTTTTTTTGGAGTAGTTAAACATTTATTTAATATTTTAATCGATGAAAAGGATAAATATCAATGTATTGAGTCTAGGTTTCTTATCTTACCTAATAACTGAGGCGGCCCCTTTGACTGAAACATGGACGCTCGCCTCGATTCAGATCGGCCGGCCGATGGCGTCGACAACGGCTTTGGAGAAGGATTGCCGGATGCTGGAGGATGCCGAGGCGGAGGCCGAGGCGCTGCTGGTAGAGAAGGTGGGCGTCCTGCCCTCCGCGTTCTGCGATGCCTTCGTGCTCCGCGGCATCCGCGTCCACGCCGTCCGGCAGAGCCGCCTCCTCTGCCACTTCACCGTCACCTCCCACCTCCTCGTGAGCCCCCCACCCCCTGCAGCGGTGCAGCCAGATCTACTCCTCTTCCCTTCCCCTTTCCCCTCCGCTGCTCAATTCCTGCTAGATGTTTGCTAATTATTGCACTAGTAGTACGGTAGTACCCAAAACCAAGCATGATTTAGTTTCCCCATCTACTTTCACCGTGGCACTTCTCCGCAGATTTACCTTCCCTCTGTACTGCATTTTGCTGATGGTTCTGTTGTTGAATGCTCAATTCGCGCTAGATCTTGCTAATTATGGCACTAGTACTGAACCCAAGCATAATTTTCCATCTATTATGCTACATCCATTGACATTTCTTCAAAAAATAATATCTTTCCAATGTATACCTGAGGAATTTAATTTTCATAATAACTGCATAGTTCCCTCATCTAAGTGTTCACTAGAAAAATAACTTGTACCATCATGCATGGAACAGCCAGTTTGGTTACTGCATTCTGTTGAGTGTTGCTGAGAGGATGCATTTTTGTGATGGTTGTGTTCCCGAGAAATCATAGAGCTCGGGCAACTTTCTGCAAGGGCGTGAGTGCGACTGCATTGCTGCTTTACTTGATGGGTTCTGCTGTAGACCGCTGGGTCACAAACGAGGGTGTCGCCACTAGGGATGAACATCTACCTAGATACTGCGTTTTCTGATGTGAGTGACTTTCTTACCCAATCGGAATTGGATGTGAAATAATACATGTGGTGGTTCATCAGCATAAATTCTCAAGGTATGCTCGTTGGTGATGTTGCTTGTTGATTTCATGTTTAATTTTGCATGTTAATTTGTTCTTCCGGAGGAGGTTCATGTTTAAAACCATTTCTGCTCAATTATATCAGATTGGTCAGTCATGTTTAAAGCGTATATAGTGACTACTGACTAGTTTGTCATGTGCATTGCAGGTTAGTCATATGGTTTCTATAGTGGACCTATAGCCCTTTCTTGTCTTTTTCAGGTTCAGAGATCAGCGCATTGATTAGTTCCTTCACTATGCTTTGATGTCCAGCGCTACAACTAAGAATTTCACATGTATGTATATCACTTATCGCATAGCAGAATAGTATTCTTTTTTTAGCAGAGGAGAATAATTTTCAGTGTTAATTTAGTTTGGTACATACCATGACCCAAAAAATCTCAAAACGTTTTGCCCATATATAGAATAACTCAAGTATTCCTAGAACTAGATATGAAACAGACCAATTAATTGTTCGAAAAAATAGTTTGGCTTTGTTACATGTAAGGATTGTAGAAGAATTTGGACTAAGACATGTCTAAGCTACAGGAAATAGTATACAATGTTATTTAGTCTAAATGATTCACGTGCAATTTTTTTCATATATGCTACTATCCTTTTGAGCTAATTCATTTATATGTACTAACTAATAAATCATTTATGTTTTTGCAGAACAGATGGTTCAACGTAATAGGAGTATCACAAGACATTGTAGTCAGTGGTGAAGAATGATATGCAGTGAAATACAAGGACTTATGATGGTGTCCCATGGCTGAAGATTATGAAAAACAAATCACTCTTCTAGTTTATGTATTTCTGGTTAGATATGAACTAAAATAGTTGTCTACAAGGTGTTTTTGGTACATATTTCTAAATGGTATTTATTAATTTTGCTGTATGTGAGGATCATCTTCAATATGTATGATTTTGATTAATGAAAATAGTTTACATACTTTGATTGTTCAAATTATTTTGTTGCTTGATGAGTGTGGCCACTAATCTTCAATAGTGGTTGTTAATGATACTTAAATCACAATAACTACATTATTAGCGATGACAAAAGTGGTCGATAATACTACAATTGTGGTCGTTATTGCATCAACATTGACGACGACAGCGTTACAAAATAACGACCACAATATGTGGTCGTTATACTTTTAACGACGGAGCCTATCACGACCAGCATATTGTGGTCGTTAATGGCCTTTAACGACCACAATCCGACTTTTAACGACCACATATACCATCGTTAAAAACTATTTTCCTAGTAGTCATGACTACGGGAGATCTTCTTGGCAGGGCACTGCGAGTGACTACGCGTACAGTAGCAGCAATGTAGTATGCCAGTGAGCAGAGAGAGGAGTGAGGCACCGATCGAGTAGCGTGCAGTGCAGTGTGGCCGGCTTTGTGTGAGTGTGTGTGTTTTTTTCGAGAATACGCCAATAGCGTATCATATTTTTATAGAAGGCAGAGAATGTATTTACAAGATGCAAGTGTGTGTGTGTGAGGTCGGTTGGTGTAGAGGCATAAATAAATAGAGGAAAGGGTGGCCGCGGTGGGACCGGGCGCGATATCTTCTTCGGGCGCTGCGACCCTGCCTACACCGTGGGCCCGGGCGTCAGCAGCGCGAGGGCAGGACGGGGATTTCGCGGCGATGGCGCACAGCCATGGCCATGGGGGGCAATCGCGATCCACCCGATCAGAGGGCGTGCATTTAATCGGATCGGGGTCGGACCCAGATGGTCCTCTGCTCTTTGCTTTGCTTGCGGCCTCCCCCCTTCCCCTCCTATGAAGCACCGATACGGCGACACTGATACGGTGATACGAGTACGGCGATACGGGATACGGCAATTTCTAAAAACAGCAATACGGTGATACGGCAAGTATATATAAATAATAATTTATAAAATGACAAGTAATAAAGACAAATATTATGAGATGAGATCAAAATACTGCTCCATTGGTTGCTTGATTTGCTACATGCCTCTTTTCAAAATAGCAAATTAGCAAGCAGTAGCAAACTAGCAATAAAGCAAGCAGTAGTATGCACCTATGCTAAGCAGTAACATCAGCAAGCAGTAGGAACTAGGAAGTAGCAGCATAGCTGGAATCTGCAAGCACTAAGCAGCCAGCCAAACATCGTCCCGTTCGTAACAAAATAAAAAATAAAAAAATAAGACCAACCCAAGGGCTAACCCTCGTTGGCTTTTTTTTATAGGAGAAACTCCACGAGCACCGCGGGTCAGAGCCGAGACTCGAACCCGGGTGGGCTGGCAGCAACCTCAGCTGCCCAGCCAACGGGTCGACGCCCCATCCTCCCCGTTCGTAACAAGAACAGGGAGCCAAGAGTCATTGAAGAAAAAACAAACATGAGTTGATAGATCAACTAGAGAGCAGCGCCGAGTTCGCCAGATCTATCTTACTTCTCACTTGCTCGCAACTGACGACGGTGCCGGAGAAAATTCGAGTCAACCGAGGCAGCGGCGTGGCGAGTCGACACGGCAGCAAGGCAATTCCGGCGGCGCCGGCGAGCCACTCCAGTTTGCGGCGGCGGCCGGTGGGGAGGCTTGTCCAGCGGCGGCGGCTCGCTCGTGCAATCTCCTGTCGTGCGACGAACAAAAGAGTATGAGCGCAGATGCTAGGGTTAGCCATGGGCCTTCTACTGGGCTGCCGTGTCCCTCCCGTATCATAGCCGTTGCACACAGGACGTATCGACGTTTTTTCCTTTTTTTTAAATCGGAAAATAGGATACCTTGCCGATACCCGTATCGCGGCCGTATCATGTGTATCGCCGTATCGGCGACGTTCGGTACGCCGATACACAAGTTTCTGGCGTATCGGTGCTTCATAGTCCCCCCCTCCCCCTCGGCGCTGTGAGGTGGACGGTGTACGGCGTGTCGTCTTCCCCCGCCACGCCTTCATGGCGCACGGACCATCCACTCCCCCCTCCCCCGCCGCGAGACACTATTTTCATTGCCACCTCCCGCACATGCGCACGCTAACCGAATCCAATTTCTCCTACCAGTAACTTGCTACTACCATACTACATCGATCAAACGAACGGTTCCCTGGCTTCCGCCATGGCGGATGCAAGATTTACTCGGAATTAAACGTATGCATGCACTGCACGCAAGATCTAACCGGTCTTGGTTGCGCGAGACGGCAACGTGCACGGCGCCGGCGGGGAGGGGCCACCGGGCTACCTACACTACACCGCTGGCCGGTCCTGTAGGTTCGTACGCGCTGCCTGTGCTTGGCGATCGATCGATGGAGACGGAGATGCGTGTTGTGTGTGCGTGCCTTATCGATGCGCATGCAACATTTTTTTGAACAAAGGAGAGGCGCTCAAGGCGCCAAATTCATTTCAAATCAAGCTCAAGTACATGATACAACCAAGATTACAACTCCTGGGCAACCAAGCAGTAACAAATGTTTCAAGAACAGCTAAATTGCGCCTATGAGCTTGACTGAAGCATCTGAAGACAAGTTCCACATTGAAAGTAAGAACCTGATGAGCACCATAGCATGCTACACCTAAAATAACTGGAGAAATCTGCACTTTGTAGCTGAAGTAATGAGCAAGAAGATGCCTGATCAGCTATCAAGATCACGCCGTGATAATCCGCCACAACAAGCAGGAGAGCTGCAGCTTCATCGAGAATAGGGTAAGGGCCCTGTGGTATGTAGACTTATGTCATGAAGCTACTTGTCGATGCGCCTTCCACCAAATGACCAAAAGCTTCAAGTCCAGTATGATGCAAATGTGATTTTCCTGTAGTCTTATAGGCGTCAGAGTAAATTCAAGGACCCGCAATTTGAGCTCAGTAGCATCTTACAGCATGAAGAACAAAACCCTGAAAATTAAAACCAGAGAGAAGAGAAACTACAGGGCAGGACAAATTCCTATGAGGTGAAGCAAAGCAGCAAATGTCAGGCTCTGTAGCGGATCTAAGAACCTGATGAGCCAGATTATGAGCAATACCATTGATCTCTCTTGAAATGTGATACACCTGTGGTTGGAGATCCTTAGTAGAGGAGAAAATTTCAGCTAGAGAGTTCCTAATGGACCAAGGGGTAGAAATTGCTAGTACATTTCTGTTGGCCGCTGCTTTTGCCAAAGAGAGGCAATCAGTAAGAAAAGTAGGCTTAGAAATCTGCAACCTACGAGTTATTTGAGCTGCGAGAAGCAAAGCAAGAGCTTCCGCTTGAAGTGGCGAGCTGGTTTTCTTAGCCGAAGCTTGAATTTGAACGTTCACTTCAACTTGATCCTGCAAAAAGTTGAGGAACACTCCAACTCCTGTAGCTGCTGCACCATGAAGTAATCCTGGGATGTTTGCACAATTGAAAGCAGCATCCAATAAACTTTGGCTCCTGAAATAAGAAGATCAGATCTGATAGTATGGCCTTGAGCAGGGAGAACACTACTGCTGGCCTGCTGAAGAACTTGATCAGAAGTTTGCCCCTGGTTAGCAGAATTTAAAACAGTAGAATATTGGTCAGACAAAGCTTTAGCAGCAGTGTAAACATGATAAGGTTGAGAATTGCGCCTGTCAAAAAGCTTATCATTCCTGGCTTTCCATATGCACCACATAAAGTTAAGAATGTTAGTTATAGATGCATAAGGATGATTCATGTTTAATAATCTGAGAATAATACTTTGCATAGAGAGATGATCTTGAGCCAGGACATCAGATCTAATATACCAAGGGTGACCAAACCAGGCTGCTCTAGCAAAATCACAAAGGAAAAAGAGATGCAATTCATTTTCATCTTCACCACACCTGCAACAAGATTTAGAGATGTGAACAGAAAAACGGCCTGCTCTCAAACCTGTAGGAAGTGCTTTCCGAAGAAGCCTCCAGGCAAAAGTTTGGACACGAGGAGCAATGAACTTCTGCTTCCAAACCTGTTTGAGAAGATCCTTGACCTGCAGAGAGAGTTGTGAGGGAGTATTTCTCGGGTGGCTTTGAATATCCTGCAAGCACAATTTATAAGTAGACTTAGAAGTGCATTTTCCATTAGGTGTGAGATCCCAACAAAGTATATCAGGGCAGTCGTCCTGAATAATCGTGGTTTGAATAATGGAAGAGGCCATAGGTTCATGGAAGAGAGATTGAATAAGATCGATGTTCCAACTTTTTTGCCCAGGAAGCCAAAGGTCCTTAACTTGCGCAGGATAAATAAAGCCAGGAGAGTGAATAATGAGATGATCATGAATGTTGGCCCAGGAAGAACACCAAGGAGAACTCCAAAGAGAAATATTTCCTTGAGTAACTTGGTAGAATGAGTGAGCTTTTAACTTAGGAAGCATTTTGAGAATGGATGACCAGTAAGCCGATTTTGGAATATTTGATGTGGCAGTCCAAATGGAAGAATCAGGAAAGTATTTGGATTTAAGCACAAGATACAAATGGGAATTAGGAGCATCTGCAAGTCTCCAAGCTAAAGCAAGAATCAACCCTTCATTAATGGCTTGAAGATTTCTAATTCCTAAACCCCCTTCATTCTTCGAGGTGCAAATGTCCTTCCAAGCTCTTAGACAAAGACTTCTATTTGAATTGCTTTCCCTGATACCTGTCCACCAAAAGTTTCTAATAATAGTTGTGAGTTTTGCAATAAACTTTTTAGTGAACAAAATGTTAGACATGTAATAAACAGGAATGGCAGAGAAAACAGATCTAATGAGCTCCAGTCTAGCTGCATGAGAGAGCATGTTAGCCTTATAAGCAGGAAGCTTAGCCATAAATTTGTCAAGAACAAAGTTATAAGCAACAACTCTATTCTTACCAGGGAGAATAAGAGGGTGCCCCAAATGAGTAAAGTTTTTATCCATGGTAGGCATAGGGAAAATGGCTTTAATATCAGTAATGACCGAATGATTAACATGGGTACTAAAAAGGATAGCAGATTTGGACAAGTTTGGCGTTTGACCTGAAATGGAGCAAAAATGATGAATAATTTGAGCCATGGAAGCAGCCTCCTGCACAGTAGCTTTTCCACAAACAAGTAGATCATCTGCAAATATAAGAGAATGAATGGGAGGGCAATTTGGACCAAGTGAAACCCCCTGTAGATGGTGGGCAGAAAGAGCATCATTAAGAGCTAGGGACAATTCATTAATAGCAAGGACAAACAAATAAGGAGACATGGGACAGCCTTGACGGATACCTCTAGAACTCTTAAATTTATGAGAAGGTTGACCATTAATGATGACGGAGAAAGTTGGAGAGGAGATGCACGCATAGATCAAATTTATGAAATGACCATGCAGTCCTTCGCGTGCAAGAGCAGAAACTATGAAACTCCATTCTAAACGATCAAAAGCCTTAGCAAGGTCTATTTTGAGCATGAAGGCATGATGATTCCAAGAATTAAGAGCAAAAGTATGAGCAATCTCTTGAGCAATGATAATGTTGTCACTAATCCTTCTACCCTCTATAAAAGCTTGTTGAGCAGTATCAATATAACCAGGAAGGTGAGGTTTAAGCCTATTAGCCAGAGATTTAGCAATGATTTTGTAAACCACATTACGGAGACTAATAGGTCTATAATCAGTATGAACCTGAGGAACAAGCTTCTTGGGAATGAGAGCAATATTTGTATCACTTATGTGAGGGGGTAAAACACCTGTTTAATAGAAGTTGGTTACCAAGGCAGTGACATCATCACCAATCCAGCCCCATGTAGCAAGGTAGAACTCCACATTGAAACCATCCGGCCCCGGCGATGCATTTAGCTTCATCTCTTTCAGAATCTGCAAGATTTCTTGTTTGTCTGGAATGGAATAAGTAAAGTCATTTGTTTGAACCAAAGGCTGAGTAGCAAGGAAAGGTCTGCCAACATTAGCATTGGGTGAGGAAAAAATGTACCGAAAGTAGTTAACAAAAGTGTTGGCAATTTGAGTGGGCTTAAACTGAACAACATCATTCTCATCTTTGATAGAAACAATGGTATTTTTTTTCCTCCTTTTGAGAACAGCTTGATGAAAGAAGCGAGTATTTCTATCTCCACCTTTAGCAAAATGTTTCTTAGCTCTCTGTTTGTAGAACTGATTGAGTTTAGAGAGGCTTTGCTCATACCTGATTGTAAGAGAATGTTCTAGTTGTTGATCTTGTTGATGAAGAGGCTTGAGTTCAATTTGCTTGATTTGTCCCTCAATGTCCTGACGTTCTTGCTGAATGGGCTTTTTCTTACGACACCATCTTTTTAGAGAACCTGCAAGAGAAGTTGTCTTGGCAGAAAAAGAGGATGCACTGGTACTATTCCAGGCTGCCTTTGCATGAGCATGAAAATCTTTTTCTTGCAGCCACCAGTTTTCAAATTTAAAAGATTGTTTAGGTTTATAAAATTTTCCTTCAGTAGAAATCAAAATAGGCGCATGATCACTTAAGATAATAGGCAAATTGAGCACTTTCGTATTGGGATAAACAGCACACCAATCTGGATTAACCAAACAACGATCTAAACGTAGATAAATAGGATTAGACGTGTGATGCCTATTGCGCCAAGTATAAGCCGGCCCATTATACCCAATGTCGAAGAAACCACAATTTTTGATAAGAGCACGAAAGGCAGACATACGATAATAATTTACATTAGCATTGCATATGTCTATATCATACAAGATATCATTCAAGTCACCCATACAGATCATTGGCTTGCCTAGATTATCGTACACAAAATTGGCAATCTGATCCCAGATAGCCTTGGTTTGACGGTGGTATGGGTCCCCATAGATGCAAACTAAGCCAAACTCAATACCCGAGGCCCTATGAACAACATTAGCTAAGATACCATGGAAGGAAGCACTGTATATAGAAACCTGCAAATCGTTGTTCCACATCAACCATAAGCCTCCCGACGATCCTCTTGAAGGAACAACCATACTATCGGAGATGTCGAAACGATCCAAAAGATCAGGGGAAGTAACTTTGGAGGATTTAATTTCTGAAATAAAAACTATCTGTGCTTTTGTGGAACTGATGAGGTTGGCCAGAAACAACATGCGCTCATTGCCAAGGCTCCGGCCCATGCCTCGGCAATTCCAAGCAATTGCTTTCATGGTGCCTAATGAACCTCACTCACTGATGAATCAACAAAATTCCGATTGAAAGGTAAAACAGATGCTAGAAACTCACATTGTTTGATGCGTGCCCACGAAGAATCACTCTCTTTGGACACACCAGATTGAGACGGACCAACCCAAGCCAGTGAAGAGGCCTCTCCTCTTCCCGAACTAGCACAGGAGCCTAACCCTCCAAGATCAGCGAAGGAAAGCAGAACGGCAGGGAGGACGAAGAGGGCAGAGAAAGGTCAGGGCAGATGGGGAGGGGGGGTGCGGAACGACAATAGATCCGGCCAGGGAGACCGCTGGCAGCAAAGAACCAGACCGGAGAGAGGAATAGGAAGAGGGATCTGGAGAGAAGAACAGGAAGAGGGATCTAAAAGCAGAGGGAGCGAGAGCAGCAGCAAGGGATGGAGGCAGAGAACAGAGCAGAGGAACAGGGAGAAGAGAGCAAGAGGAAGCAGGGGGAGAAGGGAGGAGATCAAAGGAGGAAGGGGATCGGCATCTCGCCAACAATCGCCGGAAGTCCAGAAATCTCTGCAGGGGGAGTGGTTGGCATGTTGTCATGCGCATGCAACATGGCCCCAGGTCCTAATCAGGCGACGGGGGCTTTCTTTCCCCATCCGTTTGGACGATTGACTTGATTGCAACGTCGCGGCGATTCTGGGAAACCATTTGTTCCACTCATTCAATTTGGTGCCGCGCCCCATAAGTGGTGCGTGTCAGCTCCACTTCCTTTCCCGGGGCTGGGCTTCAGAATTCTTAACGTCCATCGTCTCCTTTCTTTCTTTTTTTTTTTTTTTGAAATGAGACAAAAGATTTGCCATTTTCATTGATTAAGAAGAAGAGAATTGCCCGATTAATTGACGAAAAACCGGGCTAAAACCGATACAACCCAACCCACATGACATGGGCACCACCGGCCAACCTGGCCACCGCATGGGACAAACCACGACGGCACATGCCACCGGATGACCACACGCACAAGCAACCGACAGCTCCGACTTTGACGACGAGCCTCACAAGGGAAATATGCGGGACTTGCGCCGACCGTGCCCACCGCAAACGACCACTGAGCGCCTGTCATCGTCACCATCTGGACCCGCTCCACCGCAGCTCCGACTTCAAAGCAACCAAGCAATCCACGGGAGAGCACCTCAGACACGCCGGGAAGAACCGACTACCAAAGTCCACGCCGCGACCCGAACTCCACTCGACGCCATCATCGTTGCCAAACAGAAACCAGCGCCCCGCCTCAGCAAACCACGCGGCGAAGATGCCGCCATCCACGGCGAAGATGCCGCAATCCACCAGTCTCCCAGTCGTAGCCGGCTCCCAGACGATGCCCCCAAGAAGGAGAAAGACGCGAAGACGCCTCCATCGCCCGATCCAGCGGATCTGAGGTGGATCTGAGGTTTCCCTCTGGAGCCAAAGCCCGTAGGGAGGAGGAGCACAGCTCCACGACGACGCTTCCAAGAAAGATCACGGCACCCGCGGGTGCCGCCATCGCCGGCTCCGATGAAGACCGGAGCAAAGATTTCTCCCAGAGATGCGCCGACCACCTACCACCACCGACCGCCGCCCACCAACCACCACCTGCTGAGGCCGACCTCAGTCTGGCCGCGGGATCTCACGATCCACCGCGACCAGAGACGCAGCACCCCCCGGCCGAAGCCGCCGTCCACCACCGCAGCACCACCGTGACCACCACCACCGCAGCAACCCACGCCAGATCGCGACGCGCAGCATCCAGATCGAAGCACGAGCTCGCACCAGATCCAATCGGAGCCGCACGAGCGACAGCAGAGCAGACGAGCTCCCTCCGCAGCACACCGCGCACTCCAGAGCAGCGCATCCACCAGGCCCAGCCGCCGGTCGCCGCGCCCAGCCGTCGATCTGCGCCCCACGCGCACTTCCGGAGCCGAGCCGCCGCCGCGCGCACGCGCGCCGTCCACGCCCAGGCCACGCCGGGAGCGCAGACCGAGGCTGCCGCCCCGGCGTCCCACCCGCCGCGCCTCACCATCCGCGCCCCGCGCTGCACGTGGATCTGGCCGAAACCAGCCGAATCCGGCCGCCCCCGCCACCACAGCCTCACCGGAGAAGCCCGAGGCCGCCGCGCAGCCAGCTGCCGGCCCGGCCATGCGCATTTGGATCGAGCGCTCCCAGCTGCGACCCCCCAGGAAGGGCGCCGAGCGACGGAGAGACCCCGCCGCCGCCGCCAGCACGCGGGCTTTGCCCGGCGGTGGCCCCAGGCGGCGGCGAGGGAGGAGGCACCGGTGGAGGGAGCTGCTTGACGGCGGGGTTGGGTCGCCGCCCGTGTCGCCTAAGCTAGGCGACGCGGGGGCCGGGGGGAAAGCTGGACCATACTTTTTATCGTCTCCTTTCTTATTAATTCTTACTTACAGGGGTCGACCGCTCGCCCGCCGTTTCCATTCCAGGGCTACTGCCACTGCCACTGCTAGCCTCCCGGATTGTGCAGGTGGCCGAGGATTAAATTTGCTGTGTTGGGCCCTATGCGTCGCGGCTTAAGTGGTTTCTCAAATTAGCCGGTTCTTCGTTTCGGGCAAGTGCGCTATTCAATTTCTCGCCGCCCTTCGCTGCATCTCGGCGAGTGTGAAACGCATTTTCAGCAAGTTCCTCCTTGTGGAATTCTGTCCATTTCTAAAAGTGACAGAGGAAAGACTCAGTCTTTTCTCCTTCTTCCCATCCTTATTCGGTCATGTACAATTGGTCTAGTCATCAAGCTCGCGGGACGAAATGTCTACTAGTCTAGTCTAGTCCAGTCCAACCCGATAGATGGCCACCGTCGGTCCTTAATGCAAGCACGCAGCGGAGACTACGGAGGAAGAAACTTACAGTATTTGTACCGTGGCAGTCAGTAGTGTTAAACTGCTGTCCAATGTATGTACGACTGTGTCTTCTGTACCTTATCTGTTGTAACTGCATCCTAGTCTTATGGATCACAACCACTCTCCACGTTGGCCTGCGTGCCGTGTATCATGGGAGACGTTGGGTGATCAGCTTATTTGTACCTCTGTAACTCTTGCGCATAATCAACACGACAGTACAGTGAGCATTCTCTCCCTCTAGCTTGGTATCAGTCGCCATGGCCTTCGAGGACATCTTCGGCGACCTTCCGTCTCCGGCCATCCACTCGTCCTCCTCCCCTGGGACCTCTCCCTCCCTTCCTCCGAGCACCACCGCTGCCCTCTCCTCGGACACCACCATTGCCCTCGCTCCTACTGTCGACCCACCGATTCTCTCCTCATCTCCTTCCACAATGACCATATCTCCAACCACATCAAATTCAAACTCGATCCGGCCGAGAACAACTACATCAAGTGGAGGACCTTCTTCTACTGCGTCCTTATGCAGTACCGAGTGCAAGATCACGTGGATCGGCCGCCTCCTCCCCACCCCGACGCGGCCTGGCTTGCCTTCGACCACCGCCTCACTCTCTGGCTCTACTTCACCCTGGCCGACTCCATCCTCGAGCTCGTCATGGGCGGTGCTGTCAACGCGTTCACAGCGTGGCGCCGCATCCGGGACTACTTTCTGGCGAACCAGGGCGCCCAGTACCTCCACCTGACGCGCCAGTTCCGGACCCTCAAACAGGGCGATCTCTCTGTCTCCGACTATGCTCGCCGTCTCAAGTCCCTTGCAGACGGCCTCGCGGACACCGGCCACCCGGTCGAGGACCACGACCTCACCATGCAGCTCCTCCACGGCTTGGACGCCCGCTTCGACACCATCCGCACCATCCTCGGCGACACGGTGCCCCTCCCGCCGTTCCACGTCGCGCGCTCCCGCCTGGATCTTGCCGAGTACAACATCAACTTGCGGGCGGCCGAAGCTGGCTCTGTCGCCCTCACCATCTCCGGCGGCCCCAACTCCGCCAATGACCGCGCCGATCGCGGTGACCGCGGCGATCGTGGAGACCGCGGCGACCGCGCCCCTTCCACGGGTCGCGGCTCTGGTGGCAACCGCGGTGGTGACCGCGGGCGAGGCCATGGTCGCAACGGTGGCCGCGGGCGCGGCCGCTCTGACTCCGGTGGTCGCGGCTCCGCCTCACCCCAGCCGTCGCCCTGGACTGGATACTTCGCTCCGTACGGCATGGCCCTCCCTGCGCCGCGCTCCGGGTGGATTCCGCCCAACGCTGCTGGCGTGCTGGGACCCCGCCCCGGTGTCCACTCTCAAGCCTATCCACTGATGCTGTCTAGGCCATCTCCGCCACCCCAGCCCTTGCCACAGTACCAGCAAGGCGTGCCTTCATGGGATCATGCCGCCCTCTTCCAGCACGCCTACCGCCAGCAACCTCTTCCTCATCAAGGAGCGGACTGGATTCTCGACTCCGGTGCGGCCACTCACGTCACCAGCAACCCGGGTAACCTCTCTACGTTTCGTTCATTTCCAAAGCATAATTCTTCAAGTATTATTGTCGGCAACGATGCTCGTCTCCCCATTATTGGCATAGGCTCTACTACTCTTCCTCCTACGAATCTTTCTCTGAATGATGTCCTTGTATGCCCTGATATTGTCCAAGATCTCATTTCTGTTCGCAAACTTTCTACTGATAATAGTGTTGCCGTGGAACTTAACCCCCTTGGTTTCTCTGTGAAGGCATTTCCAACCAGGACTCCTCTCATGACGTCCAGTAGCCCCGGTCCACTCTATCCGTTCTATGGAAATAAATCACCCCGTGGCGCTGCCTTCTTCACCACTCCTGGCGATCTGTGGCACCAGCGCCTCGGCCACCCCGGGAAGGCTCCCCTTGCGGCTCTCTTCAAAGATTTCTTACCACATTGTTATAACGCTGCCCGCTCACCACTATCAATCCACGATGGCAACCCCCTTCCCAATCCCACACTGTACCGTAGTTTAGCTGGTGCCCTCCAATACTTAACCATCACCCGCCCGGACATTTCCTATGCTGTTCAACATGCGTGTCTTTTCATGCACGCTCCCCGCACCACCCACTTCCAGCTGGTCAAGCGCATATTGCGTTACCTTCAGGGCACTTCGCACTACGGTCTGCAAGTCTATAAGTTGCCATCTCATGATCTCATCGCTTACTCCGACGCCGATTGGGCCGGCTGTCCGGATACTCGCAAATCAACATCTGGCTTTTGTGTTTTCCTCGGCGCCAACCTCGTCTCTTGGTCCTCCAAGCGCCAGCACACGGTCTCCCGATCCAGCGCTAAGGCTGAATATCGGGCTGTCGCAAACTGCGTGGCCGAAACTACCTGGCTTCGTCAGCTTTTACAGGAGCTTCGGTGCCCTCCTCACCGGGCCGCGGTCGTTTATTGTGACAACATCAGCGCCACGTACTTGTCCTCCAACCCAGTCCAACACCAACGAACCAAGCACGTCGAAATTGACCTTCACTTTGTGCGTGACCGTGTTGCGTTGGGTGAAGCAAGAGTTCTCCGTGTGCCATCGGGATCGCAGTACGCCGATATCTTCACCAAAGGTCTGCCTAGCACAGTCTTTTACCGATTTCAGGTCCAGAATGGCTTTTGCAATTTATTCCAATGTTCCACCGCAGCAGCAGCAGCCAGCGAGGGTATCGTTCGCGGTCACAAGGCCAGAAGCGCAAGCGCATGTGCGTCTTGTCGACGAGTTGTTTTCTTTTCTTTAACTCACATTTTTCCAAGCCTGCGGTAGAACAGGGCTTGTTTGCTTGCATGCATGCATGCGCGTCAGTCTCAGACTCTCTTAGTCATGTAGGAGTACCTGGCCGCGACGAACAGTCAAATTTCAGTGCGCTGTGGGAGTGAGAAAATGCCAGACCAATGCAATTAGCGCATCGTCATCACGGCATAGATCCATTACGCGCTTGCTTCATCACGGCATAGATCCATTTTGCTTTTTTTTTTTTGCGGGGGATCCAATCAGCTCTGCTACGGCAACAAAAACCCTTGATCGTATTCAAACCCAACGCCCAAGGTCAAGTCTCCAACAGAGCAGAGCAGAGAATAGCAGAGTGGTTGGGTGATTCGGCCGCGGTTCCAACCGGTGTTTAATTAGTGCAAATGAAAAACCTTGAATCGCCTGCTGAAGTAGATCGCCGCCATCAGTACGTATGCATGCCCGGTGTCTGGCCTGTAACCGGAAAAGAGAACCCGATGCGTCCATACGTGATCCACTGCCCTCGTACCCTTCCGGAACCTCGATGTGGCCTCGCCACCAGATCGGACGGGGACGTCTCTGCTCGGCCTCGGTTACGCGGATCTCCTCCCGAGCCACTTCCGGAATTGCTCCGTCCTAGGAGCTGAAAGCAATGTGCGACGCGGACGGCATTGATGAAACAAGACTCATTTGCCTCCATTAATATTTGCCTCTAAATAATGGGACTGGATACAGCCTTTCTTCTCGTGTCATCTACTCACCTGGTGATTTGTTCAGGTACACTTAAACTGTACAACAGGAGCACTTGTGTAGAGAACAGGGGGGTTTCAGTACGCTACGTCGGACCTGTAAGGGCAACTCTAGTAGAGTCGTATTGGTAGCGGCATCCATAACGCTCTATAATGTTATGGAGGTTGCAGAGGTGATTTTTTGCAAATACAGCATCGTTTGCCTTTATTTTATTTTTTATATTGTGCCAGCTCATTAGTCACACACTCAATTTGAGAGAATTGGAACAATAAATTGAGTTGCATTACAAAGTTTGTACATTGGGGGAGAAAACTCGATTTGCAATATTTTCACATAATCGGTGTTGAAAATATGGGCGTGGGTGAAAAAACATGGCGAAAAACATGGCGGGAAAGGGCATGTGCAGTTGGGCGCATGACGACCACAATTGATTGTCACGCTTCCTGATGCCATGGCGTCTGGCGTCCACGCCATTGCAGGGAGAGGAGATGGGCCCCGTGGAGGGCTGGGGAGGTAAAATTTGCCTTCCACACCATGCCGGTGAAACACGCTTCGAACCAACGTCCCATAGTGTCCAAATATGGAGCCTCATAAGCTCAATGTGGAGCGCCGTTCATAAATTATGATGATCCAAGGCCGGATCACGATTCTACTAGAGGGACCTGATTGATCAAAATCGTCATATATACCGTTGTCAGAATCTAATGTGTTGCTCTAAAAGCCTGAAAGGTAATAAGGTATACTAGTATTTAGCGCACCATTTTTTTAGTACTACTACTATTTAGCCCCAGACCGAACAGTAAACCGACAGTAGAAAGAAAAGGCAAGGTAAAGTACGAGTTAATTCAACTCGTGATCTACTGACACGGTCAGTGTGCGTGTTGGCTGGTCCAGCAGCAAGGAGCAAGCAGATAGTCAGACATCACGATAGGAATCTCGTCTTAATAGCTCCGGACATTGGCAATGCACGTAGAGCGGAAGTTTGTTTCAAAAGTTGACGCCAAATAAACGCCTTTTGTGACCGAAATCTCACAATGTTTCAGTTTTTCCCTCAATTTTTCCCCATGATGTGTTTCCTGTTTGTATACTTCCTGTACTGTAGGTGGATCCACACGTCAGGGAACACGCAAGGCCGCACCACTTAAATGCGCCTGCGTGAGTTTTATTATGGCGCAAACACATGGTCCTGGTAAACCTTTTTTCGGGTCCTTTCTTCCCGGCCCTGTGGGTTTTACTGGTTTTTCGTCAGGGAGAGCAGCTGAATCTGCAGTCAGCGCCCTGGGTTGAGCAGGCAAATATTGAATGTGGCTACTCCTTTCTCTGACTCGTCTCCTTTTTTCTTTCTACACTCCTCCAAGAAAATGATCTTGTTGTACCCAAAAGGCCATAGCATTCACTATTCTGATCTGATCTCATGTCAACTAGAGCCATAGAGTGTGGAGCAGTACCCCTAGTATTTGTTTTGCTCCAAATGGGCGAGAGAGACCAAGATTCCTACGATTTTAGCTTCAACAGTTGGACGGATGGACTAAATGCATGAGAAGATTGTGGTTTATCATCATTACGATAATGTTGTTGTACTACTATATTTTCTAGATTTGGGACAACGAGGGCTTTGCTTTTCGGAATCATTAAAAATCTGATGTCAGTCTTTTAGATGCGTGTCGTGAACCCCGTTTTCATGGTTCGATATAACACACAAATCACGGAGCAGAGGGCGTAACACGTTAGATTTTGTTTTCGCGCAGAAACAAAAGAAGTGTGAATGGTCTACTAATCAAACACACAAGCCCACCGCGCTGGCTAGGGCATGTAGCTTCCACCCGGGAAATCTGGGTTTGAATTCCCACCTCCCTTTTTTTGTCTTTTAGCAAGGGTAACAAAATATGTAAAAAAAAACTATTTTAGATACATGATAAATTTACAATATTTTCCCCTTTTTACCGAGGTGACAAAAAATGCAAAAATTAGTTTTAGATACATGAAAAATTTCAAAAAAAAAATCCTTTTTCAATTCGTTCATGGCGTTTTTATTAAATATTTTTGTATTTTATCATGGGAAAAAATTTGAACCATGGTAACTTTATTTATGGACCATGGCAATTTTATTTAGTGCACCATAGCAATTTTAATTTATAGACCATGGCAAATTTTACTTCCCATGACAATTTTAGTTTTAAAGCATGGAAATTTTAATTTGTGAACCATGGCAAATTTATTTTTGGATCATGCCATGACACATTTATTTTTTGGATCATGACAAATTTCACAAAAAAAAAAACGTAACACAAAACGCCATGGCAAAATTACCATGGGTGTAGAAAAAATATATTTTGCATCAAATCATTACAGTTATAATTGTATCTTCTTGGTTACATGGCAATTGTAAGTATCATGGCAATTGCATAACCTTTTTGTTTTTAAAACATGTCATTTTTTGCACATCACTAGTATGCTTTACTTTTTGTACATGGCAATTTTGTTGATGACAATTTAAAAAAGACAGCAACTGGGCCTAGGCTGTTTTTCGTGCATGGTCATAGTTTGTTAGGCTGGTAGAGGTCAGTGGAAAACTCCTCCGGTAGCGAACACATAGGTTTGCTTGGTGGGATCCCTGGAGGCGAATGATTCGTCCGATGGGAGTTCCACTCCCGTCGAGTGCCAGTTCAGTATTCGGGTCCTTGTTTTCTTTATATAAAGTTATATTTTATTGATTCAAAATGAAGCATCAAGTGAATACAAACACAATGAGCACACAATCGACCTCCGAATAATTAGGATACGTCCATCTCTTAACACCACAAGAACAATAAGGTTCTTCAATAGAAAAACATTCAAAAAGGAAACAACGCTCAAGCATGGGTTTATCCACTCTGTTTTAGCATGTATCAACCGAGCATGTTCAGTTTTCTGAGCTGCACTCATTTAATGTTGTCGCCGCAACAACTACTACCTCCAATCCCAGCTGGGATGTTGAGGTATCCTTCATCTGCCATGCTTCCGTCTCGGGCAGGCGTCGCATGTGTGAATCTCGCTAGAACACATATCTTAGGCCTTGCTTGCTACTCACTGAGGGCATCTCCAACCCTATTAATCAGAATGGACACCCCAAACGTCCGCGGACGGGGGATAGCGGGGCGGCCATCCAATCCTTTTCATCAAATGTTTGCCCCTTTTCATCCGAAGATAAATATTACAATCCAAACATGAAGCTTTTCAATAAAATTGTTCAAATTTGAATTTAACATATTTGGACATTTTTTAGTTCCCCTCTCAAAGTGCCCACAAAATCTCAATCAGTTCATTAAAAGCTGCTCATGAGTTGCTCGATGGCTAATCTGTTGATGCATTTGGATAAAATCCCCAAACACCCACTACTACATAACCGAATAGCACTGACCGGTCAAATATTATCACACGCAAGCGGCCCGTCAGTGTCTCAGAGTTAGTGATGACTTTGTCATCACAATCGGCCAAGTTGACCCGTTTGTGATGATACCCAACACTGGTTGGCTGGACGGTGAGTGATAAGAAAATTTGGTTTAAGAAAATTGGGGCTCCACAGTTAGCAATCTGCTAGTAGTGAAGCCCCAAGATACACTAAGGCAAAAATTATATATACGCACGCACAATACATAGGCACATACAGTGAAATTGCATTATATTTCATACATACATGTCCAAATGTTTAGGGCTACGAATTCAACAAAGTGCTAATGTATTGATCTATGAGTAGATGAGTCTTGTCGTTGAAGAATCAACAATGCCGCTGGTGCTAATATGACACTTAAGTGAGTCCTTCAACTCAGCTGAAATGCCTCTCGACTTGTCAGATTAGTGGTTGGGATTACACATAAAACTGCCTTCTTTTTGTGTAGCGTACCTAAAAAAGAGCAATGTCACCGATGTGTAATTTAGGTGCGCACGCCACGGTGGAATAGGTGTAGTTGCTCCTACGTGGACCTTCGTGGGTGAGTTCTTCGTGGACCTTATTGCTACTTGTGAGGGTGTTCCGGACTAAGGGGTCCTTGGGCTGCCGGCCTGTCTCTCAAGGGCCGGCCTGGTGGGCCATTCTGGATTCAGTTAAGGAAGGTCAGACTACAACTGACCCCGTGCTCCAGAAGGAAACCTCCGAAGACTTGGCGTCTCCTCCAAGAAAGGTCTAGCGTAGTTGGAATATTTGTCCTCAGATGGCAACCGACCATATGTAACCCTATGTACCCCTGGTGTCTATATAAACCAAAGGGTTTAGTCCGTAGAGGCCAGAACCATTATCATCATACCCACCTATGGTTTAGCTCATCTGATCTCGAGATAGATCGACTCTGTAGTTGTCATACCATCACATCAATACAATCAAGCAGGACGTAGGGTTTTACCTCTTTGAGAGGGCCCGAACCTGGGTAATCGCTGTCTCTACGTTCCCTGTTACCCGTTGACTCCAAGATCCACAGTTCGGGACCCCCTACCCGAGATCTGCCGGTTTTAGTACCGACATTGGTGCTTTCATTGAGAGTTCCACTGTGGGATCGTCAGAAGGATCAATGGCTCGTTTGGTCATCAGCGACAACATCCGCACCGGGGACATCTTCGTTCCCGGCCAGCTCTTCGCATTTGGCAGCATCGTGTTGCACGCCGACCCGACCAGTCATCTTGACCAGGTCGATGATTTCACCCCTGATCAGGAAATCAGGTTCGGCAACCTGGAGTACGTCGCCGACTCTCGAGGCGATCTGATCTTCACTGGGTTTTCCTCCTCACCTAAGGGGCCCTGCGATCCCGAGGCCTTAACCTCGGATCTCCTCCCCGACCCTATCTCTGGGTCGGTCTCTATTTCGGATCTGGCTTCGAGCTCGGATCCGATCTCTGCATCCGAGAACCAGGAGTCAGCCCCGGCCAAACATGCCCCCGGCGCGGGCATACCGGAGGCAGACCTCTCGCTTTTAACCGAAGTGCTAGATCGGCTCCAGTCGATAAGTATCGTGGATGGCCCGTCTTCGGTCTATGACCAAACCGGACTCAAGGACAACCATGGGGAACTTTACGTCCCACCCAATGCTACTTATAATCTGCGTTGGTTTTTGCCCCCGAAGAGGAGGGGATGATGCAGCATAGTAGAATAAGTATTTCCCTCAGTTATGAAACCAAGGTTATCAATCCAGTAGGAGAACCAAGCAACACCACGTAAACAACACGTGCACACAAAACACAAACCCTCACACCCAACGCAAACGAGAGGTTATCAATCTCTTGGCGGTCGAATAGCGAGATTAAAGGTATATGA
Source organism: Thinopyrum elongatum (assembly GCA_011799875.1). Taxonomy (NCBI): domain Eukaryota; kingdom Viridiplantae; phylum Streptophyta; class Magnoliopsida; order Poales; family Poaceae; genus Thinopyrum; species Thinopyrum elongatum. Next base: position 599,186,112 of record CM022301.1, read on the forward strand.
TAGATTGATAGATTGAAACTAAAATATAAAATACAATAAAAAATAAAAATATGCAGCAATTTTTTTTGGTATTTTTGTGTATAAAAAAGCAATAGATCTTATGATAAAAGTAGACCCGGGGGCCATAGTGTTCACTAGAGACTTCTCTCAAAGAAAAAAGCATATGGTGGGTAAACAAATTACTGTTGAGCAATTGATAGAAAAGCAAATAATTATGACGATATCCAAGGCAATGAGCATGTATATAGGCATCACGTCCAAAACAAGTATACTGAAACGATTCTGCATCTACTACTATTACTTCACACGTCGACCGCTATCCAGCATGCATCTAGTGTATTAAGTCCAAGAAGAACGAAGTAATGCATAAAGAACGATGCCATGATGTAGTCAAGACAAACGCTAACAAGAATTCATCCTAACTTTTTATCCTTAATGGCAACGATACATGCGTGTCATGTCCCGTTCTGTCTCTAGGATTCAGCACCGCAAGATCGAACCCATCACAAAGCACCTCTTCCCATTGCAAGAAAATCCAGTCTAGTTGGCCAAACTAAACCAAAAATCCAGAGAAGAAATACGAGGCTATAACAATCATGCATAAAAGAGATCAGAGAAGACTCAAATAATTCATGAATAGATCTGATCATAAACTCACAATTCATCGGATCCCAACAAACACACCGCAAAAAGTCATTACATCGGATAGATTTCCAAGAACAACAAGAACATTGTATTGAGAACCAAAAAGAGAGAAGAAGCCATCTAGCTACTAACTATGGACCCGAAGGTCTGTGGTGAACTACTCACGCATCATCGGAGAGGCAACAAGGATGATGTAGAGCCCCTCCGTGATGGATTCCCCCTCCGGTGGAGTACTGGAAAAGGCCTCCAGATGGGATCTCTCAAGAACAGAGGCTTGCGGTGGCGGAAAAAGTATATCGTGGACTCCCCTGAGGGTTTCTGAATATTTGAGAATTTATAGTGGAGGAATTAGGTTAAACGGAGCCAGGATGGGCCCAGATGGCATCAGGGCGCACCACCGCGCCCTGGTGCCATGTGGCCCATCCTTGTCTCTTCTGCCTTGGCTTCCAAGTCTACGTTGTTCCTTATCTTCAGAAAAAAATCTCCAAAAAGTTTTGGGGCATTTGGACTTCGTTTGGTACTGATTTTCTATAAAACCAAGAACAGGCAGAAAACAGGAACTGGCACATGGCACTAAGTTAATAGGTTAGTCCCCAAAAATGATATAAAGCTGTATAAAACATATATAAAACATCCAAGATTGATACTATAATAGCATGGAACAATAAAAAATAATAGATACGTTGGAGATGCATCAAGCATCCCCAAGTTTAACTCCTGCTCGTCCTCGAGTAGGAAAGTGACAAAACATATTTTTGATGTGGAATGCTACCCAACATACTCATCAAATTTCTTTTCTTTGCATAGACATGTGGACTTTATATGATTCAAAGTAATAGTCTATAGTTCGACATGAATACATAAATATTCAAGCAATGCTAACAGGCAACCATGTCTTTCAAAATAACAACGCTAATGAAAGTTCTCCCTAGCCCATTATGCTCAATCATTGATCCATTCATGAAACACACTCGAATATCATTCATATCCCATGCACACGTATGATTACATGACCCCCTAGTTGGTGCTTTTTAAAGAGAAGGATGAGACTCAAAATAAAATAAAAATTACATAAAAGTAAATAGAAAGGCCCTTCGCAGAGGGAAGCATTGATTTGCAGAGGTGCTAGAGGTCAAAGTTTTTAAAAGAGAGATGAAAAATTTATTTTGGGAGGCATGCCCTTCCTGTCACGTCACGACCGAGATTTTTCAATATCTTCCATACTAAACAAATTAGTGGCAGTTCCCAAACGATAAAAGTAAAGTTTTACTCCCCCATCATCGTTCCATGGTCCGAGGCTTAAACGAGAAATCGAGTGCCCTTCATTCCAATCACAGTCCGAGGGAGTTTGTTTCCACCTTTCCTTTTCACAATCCATGGCTAGCCGTATGCACGGGTGCCTTCCATACCAACACTTTCCAAGGAAATTTAAATTTATTTTGGGACTGGGCATCCCTTTTACCACCCATCTCATGCAATGACAAGTGAATAAACACTCATCTTGAGAATAACCCATGTAGCATGGAAGATACTAATGGCCCCCTATCACTTCATGAGCGGTCCAGGCACACAAAAGAGAAGTTTATTTTGAATTTTTTTTAGAGTTGGCACATGCAAATTTACTTAGGACGGCATTGAAATACCGTATATAGGTACATATGGTGGACTCATATGGCAAAACTGGGTTTAAGGTGTTGGATGCACAAGCAGTATTCCCGCTTAGTACAAGTGGAGGCTAGCAAAAAGATTGAGAAGCGACCAACTAAGAAACCATGATGATGCACAAGCATACATAAAACATGACTAACACCGAATAATGCACCACAAGTAGGATATAATTTCATTGCATAACTATTGACTTTACGTGCATGCATAGGGAATCACAAACCTTAACATCAATATTCTTACTAGAGCACAATTACTCACTAACATGACTCACATATCATCATCTTCATATCTCAAAACTATTGCAAGGAATCAAGTTTTTCATGTCCCAAGATCTTTATGCTAGTTTTCATTATCCCTCTTAGATATTCATCACATTGGGACCAAGCTCATAGCTTGTACAATTTACCATAACTATTTTCAACTCTCAAAAAGATATAAGTGAAGCATGAGAGTACATTTCTTAAAAAATTCTAGCATTCTCAAAAAGATATAAGTGAAGCAAGAGAATAAATTTCTACAAAATTTCTAGCATAGCAACTCTCAAAAGATGTAAGTGAAGCAAGAGAGTTCATGTGTTTCTCTAAAACAAAACAACCACCGTGCTCAAAAAGATTTAAGTGAAGCAGTAGAGCAACTGGCTAGCTCAAAAAATTTAAGTGAAGCACAAAGAGCAATTCTAACAAATCATGATGATGTCTGGCTATCTCAAGAAAATGTGTTCAGAGGTGATGATTGTGATAAAATAAAAAGCAAACAAAGAAAAGACTCATATAATACAAGATGCTCCAAGTAAAACTCATATCATGTGACGAATAAAAATATAGTCTCAAGTAAAATACTGATGGTCATTAGAAGAAAGAGGGGATGCCTTCCGGGGAATCCCCAAGCTTAGACGCTTGAGTCTCCTTGGATATTACCTGAGGTTCCTTGGGCATCCCCAAGCTTAGGCCTTTGCTTCTCCTTATTCCTTCATCCATCGTGATCATACCCAAAACTTGAAAACTTCAATCACACAAAACTCAACAAAACCTTCGTGAGATCCATTCATATAACAAAACAAATCACTACTCTAAGTACTGTTGTAAACCCATTCATATTTTATTTTTGCATTATACCTACTGTATTCTAACTTCTCCATGGCTTATACCCCCCTGATACAATCCATAGTTCCATCAAAACAAGCAAAACAATGCATCAAAAATAGAATCTGTCAAAAACAGAATAGTCTGTAGCAATCTGTAGAAAAGCCATACTTCTGTAACTCCAAAAATTCTGAAAACTTAGGAAAACGTGGGAAATTTGTATATCAATCATGTGTAAAAAATTCAGACTCATTCGACGTACTGACTAATTTATAAAAATTCTGGACTGGGCGTCAAAGTTTCTGTTTTTCACAGAATTGCGTTCACAAGCATCCACATCATCCCAAAGGTCTTACTTGGCACAAACACTACTTAAAATAAAATAAAACAACTCAAAACAGAGGCAAATAAAGTATAATCAAAAGAACAGAACAAAAAAGTGAAATAGAAGATGCAAGCGAAGATGCAAGCAAATAGAAGGCACATGGCAACACGAGCAAAGATAGCAAACAAGAAAAAGGCAAACAGAAAGTATTTTTGTAAAAACTTTTTTAGAAGTGGGGGAGAGGAAAATGAGAGACAAATGGCAAATAAAGTAAATGCAAAGATAAGTGTTAAGAGTGTAGGTACTTGGTAATGTTGATGATGTCTCCCCGGCAACGGCGCCAGAAATTCTTCCTGCTACTTGTAATCTGCTTTGGTTTTTGTCCCCAAAGAGGAGAGGATGATGCAGCACAGTAGAGTAAGTATTTCCCTCAGTTCTGAAACCAAGGTTATCAATCCAGTAGGAGAACCAAGCAACACCATGTAAACAACACCTGCACACAAAACACAAACCCTCACACCCAACGCAAATCAGAGGTTGTCAATTTCTCGGCGGTCGAATAGCGAGATTAAAGGTATATGATAGTGTTGGTGCAATGCTTGCCCTCCTGAGTTTTGGAGATTGTTGACAGAAACAGGCACGGACTGATTTGTTTGCTAGTGCACACAAAGAGAAATAGTCCATGCAGAACCGAAGAGAATGCTGTCTCCGGTGTCTAGTTCGAGGAACTTCATCGAAGAACATCTGTGTTGCAGAGAAGAATGAGCTACACATGTTGAAACATGTAGGCGAGAAGAATTTATATGAAGAAGTTGACCCCTCAAAAGTTTATTGCTGACGTGAAGCAATCAGTTCGGAGTGTCTGTTCGAAGAGATTGACTGCTGCGAGTGGAAGTCGAAGACAAAGAGAAGACGTAGTATTCTTTCTGTTGTTCTTCCTTCATTCTTTCGAGTCATATGACCTCCGTACTATTAAGAGGGGTATAGGTTCTCGAAGCTTAGATCCGCTGTGATGCTTAGCCCAAAACCTATGCGAGACTAAGAGAAATCTCCTTATGCTTCGAAAGATTACCTATCAGCAGCATACGTTGTTCTTCGTGCTGCAGGAGATATCCTTCGGACTGAGGAGTTAGCATTTCTTGCTCCGCAAGTAATGTTACCGTTGCGCTCAATTTCTGGCCGTTGGACTCGTGTCGTTCGGCCATTGGCTGCTCCACATGTCTAATTTGGTCATTTCCCTTCAGGGAAGGCTGCGGCTGTAAATAGCCACCCTACTCCAACGTTGTTCGTTGGCTGCTCCACTTAAGATTTCTGAGAAGATTGATTGAGAAACCCCTCTCCGAGTGATTTGAGTTTAAGATCCACCGAGAGAAAAATCAAGAGCCGAAACTTAGATAGTGGTTGAGCATCACAGTAGTTTTGAGTTAGAGTTCTTGTACCTATTACTCTTGAGAGCTGCGCACTCTCTAGACGGATAGGTGTCAGCTCGAGTGTTGAAGAGTCATTGTCTTCACCGAGCAAGATCTTCAGCAACCAAGAGTAATTGTGGTTCGCGAAGAGGTCTGTCGAAGGTTTGGAGATCGCCGACAAGTATCTACCACGAGTAAAATCAACTAGAGTCTGATCAGCTCTGAGTTGAAGGAGAATAGGGTGAAGAGAGTTTATCTTCTGTGTTAAATCACAACCCCTCCAACCAGACGTAGTCCTTTGGCAGAAGGGCGAACTGGTCTACCAAATCAAACTATCGCCATCGAGTACCACTGGTTCATTCTACTTCAGTGCATTTCCTTCAGAAGTTTATATTCGTGCTCTGTATCGATAGTTAATTCATTCGATCAGTGACTGTTACATATCCATCGCATCCATCATCACAGTCATTCCTTTCAGTAGTAGTCAGTTGACCTTTATAACTGTTATCTCTAAGTTTATCGCTCTATTGCATGTGCTATCCTTCATAGGCTTCTGGTCTGATGTTCGGTGCTCAAGCTACTTTGTTGTTCGATCATCCTGCGTTAATCTTTCGTTGTAGTCTATTCCTTTCACTCATGTTGCTACACTTGATGGCTTACTGTGTCACTATCATTATCATCAAACCTGTGATCTATTATGTTCGTGCTATCATTACCGCCTACAATGATAGATTTGTCCCTTAGTAGATTGCTTGACTGTCCTTATATCTACCGAATCTTAATTCCGCTGCTGTGTTTGGGATCGGTTCTAAACATTTGGAAGAATTTTTGAATCTCCCATTCACCCCCCTCTGGTCGATATACTCTCGGTCCTAACAATTGGTATCAGAGCAGGTACTCCATGTCTCTGTTTATTAAAGTCTAACAACCTTGGAGTTTTGAGTATGTCGTATGCAGGTAGATCCTCGCACTCTGAAAGGTTTCCTATCTTCGATGGAAATGACTATGTCTATTGGAAAGAGAGGATGAGAATCAGGCTTCAAGCCATCAACTTAGAACTTTGGCAAATTGTTGAAAATGGATACATCATTCAGAACCCTGATGCTCCAACCTCTGAGGACAAGGCTGTACTACGATTGAATGCACAAGCAAAAGATATCATCTGTGATAGTATCTCAAAAGATATGTTCATTTAGTTTCGAAAGCTTGACACAGCAAAGCAAGTCTGGGATGCCCTAAAAAATGCTCATGAAGGGTTCATCACCAGAACAGATCCTCACACTGAAATGCTTTGAGCCATGTTTGCTGGGTTCAGAAGCCTTCGTAGAGAAAGTGTTATGGAACTCACTGATCGATTGACAAATATCGTCGAAAGACTTCATCAACGAGGAATAACTGATATCACAGATAGAGATGTGGTCGAGAAACTACTGAGTGCTCTCGATGCAACCTTCGACCCCATCATCACTGAAATCAAGCAAAGACCGGACTATGAAGAACTTCACTACGTCGAGGTCATGAAGCTGTTGTCCACTCACGAAGAAAAGATGGAACTTGAAAATGGATCTCAAGAAACTTCTTCAGAAAGTGAAGGAGAAATACTTTCACACTATGGCAGTTCACAAGCCGAAGAAGATATTGAAAATCAACACACCATCACAAGAGAACTAGAGATGCTCACAAAAAGGCTAAGCAATCTCAGAAGACAAAATCTATGTCTCACAAATGATGACAAATCTGACTTGGCTGAATCATCGAGAAAGTTACCTCCGAAAGAGATCAAGTGCTTCAAGTGCAAACAGTTCGGTCACCTCATAGCAGATTGTCCATGCTGGGATGGCTAACCAAGCAACAGATGGAAATACCTTCACTGCAATGGTTTCACTCAAGTGGATCGTCACACTAAGCTCATGAAGGAAAATGGATCTTCCTCCTCTTCTTCGATGAGACCAGTCTCTGACTTGCAAGCTAGAGCAACTATCGAATCCAATATGAGGAGAATATCACAACTAAACAGAGTGTGAGCTGAAATGAAAGTGGAGTCTGATGATGAGACCTCTGAATCAGAATCAGAAGATGAAGAGCTACACAGAAGGATCGGACGAAGCAATGCTTTCATTGCCTATGAATCTTCTGAAGAATCACTTGAATCTGACTCCGATGATAATGCTTCAAGTGATGATGAACAAATTGCATTCTGTCACAAGGCAAAGACATCTAAGGATCAGGTATCAACAAAACCACGAAAGTCTATGTCTGAATATTCCCCTGAATATATTGCCTATGCTAAACTGGTTAAATTGGCAAAATCTCAACAAGATGAGCTTGAGAAACTTGAAAAGAATCTTAGGAAAACCGAAGGATTACTGGTCGAAGAGATGGAGAAAAATCAAAAGTTGACTGAAGAGCATGATGATTTTTCTTCAACTATTGATGATCTTTCAAACCAATATGTTTCACTTACAGTCGACTACGAGAGTTTATCAAATGAACTCCTTAACATGAATCAAGAACTCGAGTCACTGAAAGAGTCTCATAACGCGCTTGCGAAAGAAAAAGCTTCTCTCTTCGCCGAGCAATCCGAACAACTTCGTGATGATTTTATGCCCCCCTGCTCTCTATGCCTAGAACGTAGGAATGCCGAGTCTAATGCTGAATCATCTAATGCTGTCATCGAAAATATTGTAACGAGTGATATGTCTAACCCCTCTCCCGAGGAAATTGTTGCTATCTCTCATGAAAATTGCAGGTTAAAGAACTTACTTGAGACAGGAATTCTAAAGAGCCTCGAAGGACATCAAATTCTCTGCGATGTGCTCAAGAAGTCGATTCTGCATAAAAATCCCCGAAAAGAAGGAGTGGGTTTCAAGAGAAAACTCAATGTTGATGGAACCTAGTGGACTCCCGAGCAATATCCTCAAACCAGTTGGGTTCGTGCTAAAGACAAAACTCTCGAACCTGCAATTCTGTCTGGATATGACACATCCATCTCTATTACTTCTGATAAGTCTGATGACTTAAACTATAAACTTTTCAAACAACATAATGGTAAGGTTTTCACTCGATATATTGGGACTAACGGCAGGTCTGGTTCACCCAAGAAGCAAATCTGGGTAAACAAGTGCATTATTGAAAATCTATCTGCCACTGCTAACATGAATATGCAGGATGTTTCCTCTTGAGGACACGGTTATCATTCGCAGATCGTTAAAACTTTGTCGAATGGATACCATTCAAACCTTCGGCAGAAGGAGTACATGCGTAACTCCTCAAATCATTACACTCATGTCTCTGGAAATAATTTCAATGCTTACACATATGATTATTCTCGTTATGCTCAGATGAACTACAACACTCACCGAAGGAATGTTCATACTCAGACGAAGCAAACCAGATTCTCACTGCCTACTCAAGTGTGGGTTGTGAAAAAGAACTAACCCTTCTTGCAAGAAATCCTTCTCAGGAATATTCATTGCTATCCTTTACCCTAAGATCTATATTGTTGGTGCTCGCTCTTTGTAACACCCCTATGTAATGGTGTCACAGTAACCCATCATGATGATACTAAGCTAATGTGATTTGCTATGATAAACCCTGTTGGAATAGTATCTCATTTCAAATTCCTCTCTAGATTCAAATTCAAATTATAAGTGCAATTTGAAGTTGCTCAAATGTTGCTGCAAAAATGTTCATCACTTAGCAAATAATCCAAAACAATATTTGTTAAGGAAAACAACATCACTTTGTTGGTAAAATGAGTAGTAGCAATTAATTCAGTGCATTTTAGCATTTTCAAAATGCTATTTCAATTGAGAAAAATACAAATGAATTCACCTTGCCTCCAAAATATTTGAGGCATTGCCTAAAATCACCAGGGATTTAATGGACACTTTCCCTATTTTTCCTATGTGAGATGGTGGCTCAAATAATCTTTTTCCTTCTCTGTTATTAAATAAAAAGGGAAAAGCAGAAAAAGTGAAAAAGCCAGAGGGCTTACCTGGCGCTGGCCTACGGCCCAAGCCGGCCCAGCCCACCAACCCCATCCCCTACCTGCTCCCGCCGCTGTGTCGTCGTCTCCGTGGACGCGCGCGCTCCTCGCCGCCGCTGCTCGCCACCTGCCGCCACAGGACTCCGGGAAGCGATAAGGGCGAGCCACCCACTCCCCCTGGATGCCTCTGCCATTCCTCGCCCTCTCTCCCTCGCTAGCGTGCTCTCCCTCTCCATCACCCGACGCGGCCGCCGCCGTGCCCGGTGTGGATCCGCGGCCACCGGCATTTCCACGCCCGCAGACCGTGTCCATAAGCTCCGCCGGCGTCCCCTCGTTCGCCTGGAGCCCTCCGTCGGAGCCAGGAACCCTGCAGTTACCGATCGCCATCGCCCCCTTTCGCCTCTGTGTCCGGCGCTCGCCGGCGACCTCGAGCTCCCTGCAGCTACAAAGCCGTCGCGGGCTTTTCTTAGCCGCTCGGTGAGCCTCCACTCCCTCTGCCTTCTCTCCCGAGCCGCTCCTTTCCCCGCAGCTAGCTCGTCGATTCGTCGCGCTCCGGTCGCCGTGGCACTTCGATGTCCGGCCACTTTCGGTCGCCCTCGCGGCCACGCGTTAGCTCCACTCGATGCACCGCACCTCGCTCACTCGAATGCGACCGAAAACGCGCGCGTAGGCACACCGTAGGCACGCGGCCACATTCGCCTGAAAGACCTCGCCGCCGACGACATCGTACTGCTCGTTTCCGGCCACCGTAGCTCGCGAGACCACCGTCGTTCGACGCATCGTGAAGTGGCCGATCCATAGGACCCAACCGCGGCCGTTTTGGTGCACCACAGCAGGTTTCCGAGCCCCTCCGGCGAGAACGCCACCCGCGGGAGGCTCACCGGAGTGATTCCGGTGCCGCCGCCAACGTGGCGTAGTGTGGGGTCCACCCCAGTGAGACTGCCAGTGGGTGCCCCTGCATAGTTTGACTTCATTGACCAGTCAACGCTGTTACTGTTTATCTACTATAGCTGACATGTGGGCCCCGGTCGAGTTAATCACTATTAGCAGTTAGTTAGTTTATCTGATAATTAGCTAAGTCACTGACAGGCCTGGCCCACCAGCTAACCCCTCTGTTAGTTTAATTTTAACTCTCTGTTAAGCCCACAGTCACTGACAGGTGGGTCCCACCTGTCAGTTTGACTAGTCAGCCAGTCAGCTGACTGCTGACGCAATGCTGACATCATGCTGACGCAATAATCAATTTCTGTTAATTCAAATAATTCCAGAAATAGTTTAAAACTTTGAAAATTCATAGAAATTAAACCGTAACTCGGATCGAAAAACTTTCTACATGAAAGTTGACTAGAAAAATGAGACGAAGCTAATCGTGCTATCTGTTTCCTTGTCGGGACCTTCTATGTAGGTGAACCCGCAACTTTTCATCTGTTTTCGGTAGATGAATAGTGCAGAACTATCGGCTTTTAAATCCAACTTTAATCCTAAAATAACTAAAGTGACTTAGACATGCTTTTAGGCAACCCTGCACTACACCTTAGCATAGCATGCTATGTGTTGCTTTTGTTTGCTGTGTATTTATCTGTTTCTTCCCCCTCTTCTCCCTTGGTAGATCTCGATACCGACATAGTCCCCGAGACCGACGCAGCTCCGGAGACCGACTACACAGTTGACGACCCTGCTTTTGCTGCAGAGCTTCCAGGCAAGCAACCCCCCTTGGTCATTCCAATATCGCCCAGTCTTTCCCTCTTATGCTTGCATTAGAATTGCTGCAGTTAATGTTCGGAATACCTATTCTGTTGCATGGCCTGATTTTGTAACCTATTATTGATACCTTCCTGCTTATCCTAAACTGCTTAGAATAGGCTGGTTAGTGATCCACCAGTGACCCCACTTTGTCTCAGTTGCCCCGCTGGATTATCAATTGACTCGATCAACGTGATCGACGGCCAGGGTCCGACACATCACATCACACCCCCTTACCTGTACGACACTGCAGGGTTACTATCGGGTGCCGAGGGTGATACCTCGTATAGCACCTCTGATGTTAACTTTGCAGAGTAGCTATTCGATCGTAGTCATCGAGGGTGATTCCTCTTTCACTACTCCCGATAACGACTCTGTCGTGCAACACCTCAAGTGTGAACCTCGAGGGTGATTCCTCCTAAGTTCACCTTGATGATTACATCAGGTGGAATCCATCGAGGGTGATTCCTCGGGATTTCCCCTTGGTGTTAAGAACACACGGTTACTATGACTTTAACCCTGAACCTTGTGTAAAGACGGGTCGGCCCCGAGGGGTACCCGCGAGAGTTACTGTTACTGCTACACTGGAGGGACAGGCGGTACCACCCGGTAGAGGTGGACCTGAGTTCCCGACAGTCTTTTGCGAGTTGGGTGACCATGAGAGTACCCGCGAGGTGATGTGTAGTCGGGTCGACCTGGAGGGTACCCGCAAGATCTCTACGTGGCGTGGCCGGGCATTCTTAGCTCTTGCTGCAAGTCCACGAGACGGGGCGACGGGGTCACATGATCGTGAGTCTCTGCTCGTTACCGCGCGCTCCCAATACACTAACGATTTGGATATTTGATCCGAGTAGGCCTCTGGCCTATTTCGCACTAACCACCACGCAGGAATAAATATGGGTTCTCTGCGTCGTATGCATCAGCCGAAGCTTTCTAGACGTCAGCGACTGAGCGGCGTGCGCCGGGTTGGACTGGAACGCCCGTCCTTGTTTAAGAGGGCTAGGTCTGCTCACGGCCGTGAAAGCAATGTGCAGGAGCGCAATAGGCGATGGGCCCAGACCCCTGCGTGCATAGGGTTAGTCCGGCATGCTGACCTCTCTGTTGAGCCTAGGTAGGGCTGTGGCGTGTCATTTTAACCGAGGCCGGGCAGGACCCAAAAAAGTGTGTCCGGCCGGAGTTAATCGAGTGTGGTGGGTAAGTTGGTGCACCCCTGCAGGGAAGTTAATCTATTCGAATAGCCGGATCCTCAGTAACGGACACTCGGAGTTGTATCCCGATCGATACAACTAGAACATAATATTGGGATGAGGTATGGATATGATGGCTCCGGAATTGCTTTCTCGCACGGAGTCGAGGAAGAATCTTTGGGCGATGTTGATGCATAATACTACTATCACTTTAAATTATGCTACTCTGTACTCTTCTCATGCTGCAAGACCACTGAAGATGCTAGTCTTTGATAGGACTAGGCCTTCTCTCTATTCTGGCATTTCTGCAGTCTAGTCCACATATACTGCCTTCCTTTGATAATGTTGCATACTTAGAATAGATCTGATGTAAGTCTTGCTGAGTACTTTGGATGAGTACTCACGGTTGCTTTGCTTCCTCTTTTTCGCCATACCCGATTGATGCAACCAGATGACGGAGCCCAGGAGACAGTTGCCCCCATCGACGACCACTACTACTACCCCGGGGTGGCTACTACTAGGAGTTGGCTGACAACCAGGAGTAGGTTCGGAGGGTTCCTGGCAGGAGGCTTGCGCCTTTTCGATCGTAGTTGTTGTTTTGCCCTGCCTTTTCACTACTAGGGAAAACCCTAGTAGTAGCGCTTGAAATATACATATCAGTAGCGCTGGAGCAAGCGCTACTGCTATCGCGCTATAGCTAAGTTGTAGCAGTAGCGCTTGTAAGGAAAGCGCTACTGGTAAGTATTGTTAGCAGTAGCGCTTCCCTGACAAGCGCTATTGATAATTATCTGTAGCGCTTTTGTAAACGAAGCGCTGCTGCTAATCAAGCGCTGCTAGTAGGTGCTTTCAAGCGCTACTGCTAGTACTACAGCATTCACAGATTTACACCCCTCTACATATTTGTGATGTATTTATACAGGCTCTATATAGTAGTTTCATCAGATCATACTAAACATACAATATTCTCATCATATCATAGACATACAGTACTCTCGTCGTACCATCATCATCATCATCATCATTCAACACAAATATATATCATCACATCTCGAAAATAGCGATACACAAGAGTGATCATGTCATGTCTCGAATAAGTGCAAATGCATGGTCATGGCACACACACACACACAAGTTTCATCATCTCTATCTAAATCATGATGTAGAAGAGAAGAGCGATCAACATGAGCAAGAGCGCGACTATGTAGTACTTGAGGCACCGGCGGTCCCGCCCCCGCTCATGCCAGAGTGTCCACCTCAAGTAACTACTTTCCGCTTCGGCTCTGCTGTCGAACCCTCTGTGGCTAGCACCCGGGTACCTATGCACCTGTGCCTGAGCGTCTGGCCAGTGGTCATAGACTCCTGGAACCCTCCCAACGAACACGGCGTAGCAGTCCCTCGCCATCTCTGATCTTTGTACCTGCATCGTCAGTTGAGGAATTCAACGATAATATGCAACATAATGTACTTAAGAAAACAAAGAGGCATAATTAGCAAAATACAAGCAACCAATAGTAAGCATAAATGACGAAGTTCCTCATACCCAAACTAATTAACTAGAGCGATCTAACGCTAGTTCAGGACCACGCGGTTTAATTACATCACATAGTTTCGCCGTGCATAAATTCAAAGTCTTGCGATAGAAAGACACATTGTCATCGACAATCAGTCCTCCATGTCGGCGTTCCAATCTTCATAGTCAGGGATGAAGGACCTGAGCTTCGTGAAAGGCTTCAAGTCTAGACGCTGAGCGACCAGCAGTGCTCGGACATCAGCCCGTGTCATTGGCCCAGCATGGTAGAACATCCCCGTTGGTTCGAGGACCTGCTTCATCATCACTTGGGCAAGTTCACACTGTACGTTAAGAAACTCAGCTCGGATTCGATGATCCGGTGTCTTTCCTATGCTTGCGGCCCAGCTGACAATCTCGGCATCTTCTTTGGTAGGTGACATGCGTAGACGTTGAAAATCCCTTCTATACTCGAGCAGGTGATGCATGAGGTAGAATCCATCGGCCTTACTGGTTTTCGGTTGCTGGATACAGCAGAAGTCGGTCTTATGGCGGAAAACCAGCCCGTTCTTCCTGTTCCTTTTCACCATGATATATCCACCACACATGCTGAAGGTTATCAGGGCACTATCGAGAACACTCTTTACATGCGTGTAATCCTTTTTCTTGATGTTCTTCGATGAGTCCAAATACATAGCATGGGAGTATATCGGGTACAGAACGATGAGCACGGCGCCGCCCCCGCTGCGCAAATTAAGTACACCTCAAATTAGCCTCCATGCTTGCAAAGGAATGATTAACACTTACGAAAGGATATGCGCGGATGACTTACGTGGGATGATAAGGCAGGAGAATATTTTCTTTGTCCTTATTTGCAATCATGAATTCGCCGAGGTATTTGCTCGCATAGTCACGGTGCTCTTTGCAAACTGCCAAGAAGCTCTCGTGCATATAGTACGGGTCCGCGACGCAGATATATTTTATCTTCTCGATCCTGATGAAGTAGTTGAGATACAGCGCATACATGCGGATGAACTGGAAATCCAGCTTGGTCATGTGGAACATGTCGTAGATGTAGTCAAATCACAGGATGAACTGATTCGCGGGCCAGTTCTAGACATACAATTTCCCAGTCGGGACCTGAGCCGCGTAAAGCGGGTATCCTGGGTTTTCCGCGACCAGAAGGCTTTTCTCTCTGGCCATCACATCTTCATGTAATCTCCTTAGATCATTGTTCAGTATGTGCTGTAGCACTTGGGCAGGTAGGATCGGCTCGCTGGCGACATGGAAAGGCTTCGCACCTTCGACAGGTATTCTGTCTACCACCCGAGGCATCAGAGGCGGCTGGCTGCTTGAAGCAGTTCTGGCGCCTTTAGGGCCTTTCTTGTCCGGTCTCCTCCTTTGCTTCTTGCCGGGCGGCGGTAGTGAGCCCACCATACCTTCCCCAACCAACCCCTGCAGTGAAGCCGGGCTCATCAGTGGACGGGCCTGGGGGGGTTGCTGGGTAGAGGTGGCATCTGGAGGCGTCTCTTGCGAGGATCGCTTGAAGAGAGACTTTTTGCATTCCGCCTTAGGATGTTCCGGCTCCGGCAAATTAGGCAGCATCAAGTCATCATCTCCACGCTCATAGCCTGAGTCTTCCTCATCCTGAGCCATCAATCTTCCATCATCATAGGCGGTATTGAAATACTTGTCTGGGTCCTCCTCCATGTCATCATCAACATTTGCTTCTTCGACAGCGGGGGCGACATGATCTGGCACTAATGAAGGCTCTCCCTCGCGTCGTCTGCTATCACCCGCCAGGACAGGTGCAGGTAATTTGGTAGGTGGGGTGGTGTTCATACCTTCTTCAGAAGGTGCCGTTGGTGTGATACTATGCGTCTCGAGACGAAGAAGAGACTTCGGCCAAGGCAAGAACCAGCTCTTGCATGCGCCAATGATCTGAGGGGTCTCGTCATCATCTACTGGTACCGGAGGAGGCAAATCCTTGAAGCCCGCTAAGACACTAGCCACGTTAACCTTGAAGATGCCATCGGGCATCTCTCGGTTGTGGAACATGCGGTCCTTCGGCTTGACAATCGTTGCCTTTCCCACGGCCACCTTCTGGCCCTTGATGTCGTACAGGAGGGTGCAGGGGGTATCGTCGGCCTACGAAGAAGACATGCCTGTGACGTCAAACATCCGAAAGGCAACTGAAACAGAAGACTATAGACATGCTGGTGAGAAGGGTATGACACGTAATTACCGTGAAGGCGTCGAGCTCAACCAGCGACGAAGGCCCGACGAGCATGCCAGAGACGGAGGCCGGGCTGCTATTAACAGGAGCGGGACCTTTTGCGGTTGCTTGAGCAGGTGCTGGTGCTGTGGTGTTCGCCGAATTGCTCCCGACAAAGCTGGGAATGGGAAAGTCCTCCGGCCGTGCATTTGGATTGTTCTTCGAAAATACAAAAATTGCAGGAAGCAAGCTGACCACCGCGTCAGTGAGCGCTGCATTGACTACCCCGACCAACTCTTCTTTGGTCTCTTCTTTGGACTTATTGACCGCAATCGCGACCTTCTCGTCGATGGTCTGCTGAGTCACCACAAACCGTCTCTTCCTTGTTTCCTTTGGCTCCTCGCAGTAGCACGTCTTCCACGAGGCGCCATCTCCGACGCCGTGCACACGTCCATAGGATGGCGGCTTGTCCACCGGGACCTTTTTCAGTATGTTCAGGGCCTGGTTGAATGGGGTGTCCCACTTGGGCCTCGCCGATGACTGTGACGACTCGTCGCTTTTGGTTGCCTTTTGGTGCTGCTCTTTCTGCAAAAGGAACGTCGATGGTTTACTAATAATGTGACAAAACTTGTAGTCGAATTGATTGGAAGCTAATATGATAATGTGGTAATATAACAATTACCAGAAGTCTCATGAACTCCCTCGTGTTCGGGTCCGTGTAAAATTCCTTTTTGACGGGGTCCCACTTGTACCGGGCCCTGATCCAGTCATGCTCCAGCGGGTCGGTGAACTCCGCCAAGGGGTCTGGGATTCCGTGAGCTTCATGTTCGGCGTCCTCCTTGGCCCATACGTGCCTCTTCCCCTCGTAACCATGGCTTTCGAGGCGGTGGGGAGGCGTGTTCATGGCCTGGAGCGCCTTCATTTTCTCTGACTTTGCCTTGACTTCTTATTTACCGCAATTCTCCTTGAATTTTTCAAAGTCCTCTTCCGTTATTGACGGATTATCAGCATGAATCTTGGACCATGGTTCATTCCTCTCAATCGCTTTTTTCACCCGAACTTTCCAGGCAGACAAGTCATTGGTGAACGTCACCATCGCCTTGTCGTTTATCTCTTTCATGTTGACGTCATCCCACGGCTCTTTATATTTGCGTTCATCCCGGCCGGGGATCAGGAAGCTATTGTGCAACTTCTTTAGGAGCATGTGCTCCATATGAAGTATCTTCTTCAACCTCTCATCGTTGATGTTGGCGGTTTTCCTGAGGATGCATCCTAGTTGATTGCCCCAGCACTTGCACGCTTCCTCCGGCGCCGTTGGCTCTAACTTCTTGTGGTGCATTTCCGTGACCACAATTTGTCCGACGCCGACCTCGTTTGGTCTTCGTGACCTCTTCTGCTTCGGTGCTTTACCGGCTATGACAGCATCGTTGCCGGTCTCGGGGGTGGTCTCGGTGCCTGTGCCAGAGCTGGTGCCGGTGTCGGCGTCGGTGTCGGGGTTGGTGCCACTGCAGCCACCATGCAACCCCCTATCGTGTTTGTCCAGGTAAATGAAATACTCACTTGCTGCCTCGATGGGGTCTTCTGCTCGGCGAGCAGAACCCCCGGCTTCGGCGTCGGTAGACATGTTTCCTATTCAACAATTGTAAATAGAAGATATAATGAAGAGAAAAAAGGGGCCTATATTTGGTCGGAATGTTGATTCATTCCCCTTCTGGCAAATCCCGGGCACTCCATATGTCCTAGTTTCTAGCACAAGTCATGCCGAAAATCACGGAAATTTTCGGCATGACCTTTGCTAAAAAGTGGACATATGGAGCGCCTGAAATTTGCCGGAACGGAAATGAATCAACATTCCGGCAAAACATAGGCCACTCAGATATTCTTCGACATTCAACCAACATTGCAAAATCATATATCATCAATTTGCAACCAACAGGAGCACATATATAACATCAATTTGCAACCAACATTCAACCAACAGGAGCACATATACAAAGCAAGTACACATAGTGAAATGACCTCACTAAACATTGCAAAATAGTGGTCTTTTCAAAAATCAAAAGCTATTGCAAAATTACCTCACTAAACATTTGCTACTGTTTTTATTTATAGCTAAATGCTACTGTTTTTATTTATAGCTAAATGCTACTGTTTTTTATTTATAGCTAAATGCTATTTTTTATTTATAGCTAAATGCTATTGTTTTTTGTTTATAGCTAAATGCTACTGTTTTTTATATACCCTCTGTTAATGCCTTAGCTAAATGCTATTATTTATATACCCTCTGTTAATTTAAAGCTAAATGGAATTACTGTTTAGGCATTTTCATAAAAATTTGCCCTAGCTAATTTCCTAAAAAAATTGCTAATTTTTTCCCTAAATGCTAAAAAAAATCCTACTGTCCTAAACAAATCTAGGGTTCATATGAACATCATCACAGCAGCAAAATATATATGAACAAATCTAGCTAGGGTTCATATGAGCAGAGAGAGAGAGCAGAGAGAGAGAGAGAGGAGGGCAGGGGAGAGGAGAGGGAGAGGCTTATGGTCGGCGGAGGCGAGGGAGGGCTCGGGCTCGAGCGGCGGCGGCGAGTTCGAGGGCGGGCAGGGGAGGGCGGCGGCGGCGGTGAGGTCGAGGGCGGCCTCGGGCGGTGGCGGCGAGTTCGAGGGCAGGCAGGGGAGGGCGGCGGCGGCGGTGAGGTCGAGGGCGGGCTCGGGCGACGGCCGGCGTCGAGGTCGAGGGTGGGCAGGGCGACGGCGGCGACAGAGGAGTGGGGGAGAGGGGGAGAGGGGGGAAAAGGACTTAGCAAAATTTTGAGCCCGCGCGGTGGGTTAGCTTAAAATAGTAGTAGCGCTGGTTAGTAACCAGCGCTATAGCTACATTAGCTATAGCGCTGGTTAGGATACATCGCTACTAATAAATTAGCTATAGCGCTGCTTAATAATTCAGCGCTACTGATAAGTTTTCTTTTCTTTTTATTATTTTCCTTTTGTTTTCTGTTTTCTTTTCTTTTAAGTTTACTTTTCTTTTACTTTTTATTATTTTCCTTTCCTTTTCTATTTACTTTACTTTTTCTTTTGTACTGCTTTCTCCCTTTTGTTTTTGTTTTTTTGTTTTTCTCCCGACGACGGCGTCTCCCTCTCCCACACTGCGCGAATATCACCGGAACCATGCATGTGGTGGTAACATATCATTTGACCGATATCGGTTACTTAAGTGCGTACACAAAATAGATACATATATATATATAAATGATGGTTTCTCAGCTGCGTCGAGGACGTTTCACATTGAGCTTCTTCCCTTTCTTGTTCGTTGCCGAATAATTGAGCCCCTCCTTGTGACTTTTCCGGAGCCATGGAGTACGATCTTTCTTAGGTAATGTAGTATTGATTCTTCTTTTCACGTATGCTTCATCGTCATCGTCATCTTCCCTCATCGGGTTGCCGTATTGGTCGTAGTCTTCCTCGTTGGCGACTCCATCCATTCCGATGATGCTCCTTTTGGATCTCCTCACGACAACACGACTGGGATTGGCTGGGTCGGTTATGAAGAAGCATTGTGTCACGTGCTTAGCGTGTACCCATGGCTCATTTTTGGCGATGACGTTAACGTTCATGGGAGTGCTCTTCACGTCGGGTATAGACATGGTAGTGAAATACTTGTTTTCTCTTACGACGTCTTTGGCCCACCTGACACGGAAGATCATCGCATCATGCATTCTAGCATAGTTAACCTCCCAGATCTCTTCGACCCTTCCGTAGAATCTTTCAGTTCTGCCGTTGGCGTCAGTCACGCATTCAATTGTCACCCTGGAGTTCTGGTAATCACTGTCCATGTCTTTGGCCTCTGTGTAGAACGTGTACCCGTTGATATCATACGACTGATAGGCCGCGAGCTTGGGTGCGGGGCCATGTGCTAAGGCGTGTATGAGAAATCCGTCCGAACTGCCCTCTTTCGGGGGATTTTCAAGAACTTGCTCTTTGAACCAACGCAAGAAAGTGGCGTTGTGCTCTATAGTAACTTCGTCGTCCATCTTGAGCATCCCCTTATCACGGTACTTCTTTGCGATGCTTTCTTTGTGCTGTGCCACATAATCATCTACCACATGTAGGTGTTGTAGCACTACTAAGTTAGCCATGTCAAAGTCGTTCCGTCGAACTGAGTAGTCCACGTGCAATTCCCTCCGGTCGTTGTTGTGACCATCTCCTTCGAGCTTCCCATCGTGCTTCTTGACGGGCAAACCAACAACAGGGTCTCCGATGCCTATAAAATTCTCGCAAAAGGAGATGCACTCATGCGTCAGATACCCCTGGACGATGCTCCCATCGGGACGGGACATGTTACGAACGAATCCTTTGATGACCCCATTCATCCTCTCGAACGGCATCATGCTGTGAAGGAATGTCGGCCTGAGGTCGATGATGTCGTCCACGATGTGGACACATAGATGCACCATGATGTCAAAGAACGCGGGTGGGTAGTACATCTCAAGCTCACATAGTATGACAACGATCTCTTCCTGTAGCCTTCGGAGCTGCTTCACACTTATGGACTTTCGAGAGATAACGTCGAAGAAGTTGCAGAGACTAGTAAGCGTGTCACGGACGTGCTTCTCCATTATCCCTCTAATGGCAACCGGGAGTATCTGCATCATCATCACGTGACAGTCATGAGACTTCATCCCGCTGAACCTTTTCTTCTTGGGGTCTAGAAATCTGCTTATCTTCCCACAGTAACCGGAACTGACTTTGATTCCCATAAGGCACTTGATGAATTGATTGATCTCCTTCGCACTTAAGGTGAATCAAGAAGGGGGGCAATAATTCTCCTCCTTCTTGTTGACTTTTCTGCCCCTTTCCCCCTCCTCCGTCTCCGTCTTTGTCTCCTCCGTTGACTTTTTATGGTGGAGATCTTTCCTGATATTCAAATCTTCCAAGTCTTTCCTTGCCTTCGGCCCATCCTTGGTCTTCTCCGGCATGTTCATCAGTGTGCCAAGCAAGCTCTCGAGGACATTCTTCGTGATATGCATTTGATCAAGGCAATGAGGCGTGTAGTGATTGGGCCAGTACTCCAAGTCCCAGAAAACAGACCTCGTTTTCCATACCTTCAGCAGCGGCTCCGGCGCCTTTTTCATCGTCTTTCCCAGCGCGGGGCACTGTTTCCAGTTTCTCAACAGCTCATCGATTTCGGCGCCGCTCCTCTTACATGGAGGTCCGCGATGCTCAGCCAACCCATTGAATAAATCTCCACGCTTTCTCCACGGGTCATCCTTCTCGAGCCATCTACGATGCCCCATGAACACGATTTTCCCGGACCCGCCATCTTTCGTTGACGTAAGCTGCTGAGACGTTGTATCATCCATGCACCTCGTGCATCCGCAGTATCCGTGGCACACCTGGCCTAAGGTGTACCCGTAACTGAGATAGTCGTGCACCGTCGTCATCAGCGCAACTCTCATATGGAAATACTCTCCTTTGCTAGCGTCCCATGTCCATGCCGGTGTTTTCCATAACGTGTCTAGCTCCTCTTGCAGAAGCCCCATATATAGGTTAATATTATTTCCCGGTTGTTTCGGCCCTTGAATCAGCATGCTCATGTGTATGTACTTTGTCTTCATGCACTTCCATGGGGGGAGGTTGTACATCCATACAAACACAGGCCATGTGCTGTGGTTGGTGTTCTGGTTTCCAAACGGATTCATGCCATCGGTACTCGCACCAAGCACGATGTTCCTTGGATCTTCTACGGCAAATCCATATACGGCGTTGAATGCTCTCCACTGGCTATCATCTACGAGGTGTCTCAGCTTCGGATCATCTCCATCGTCGGGCTTCTTCCTCTCCACGTGCCAGCGCATGAGCTTTGCTTCCTTAGGATCTATGAAATACCGCTGCAGACGGGGAGTGATCGGAAAGTACCATACAACTTTCTGAGGACCTTTCTTTCCTGCCTTCTTGTATCGAGAAGCATTGCACACTGGACAGCTGGTTTTTTCCGCGTGCTCCCCCCGATAAATGATGCAATCGTTGATGCATGCGTGGTACCTAATGTGCGGCAAATCAAAAGGGCAAACGATTTTCTTGGCCTCCTCGACACTAGTAGGACACAAGTTCCCCGCGGGAAGAACTTGTTTATGTAGATACTTCAAATGCTCATCGAGGCTTTTGTCTGTCCATTTGTTTTTGGCCTTCGTCTTTAGAAGTTCGAGCGTGAAACTCAAGCGGGTCACCTCGGGATCGCAACCATCATACAATGGAGTCTTCGAGTCTACTTCAAGTTGCGCCAGCTTGGCCTCCTATTTAGAAGCAGCTCTCTCGCTAGTCGTACTCTTGCGAAGGAGGTCTCGAACATGAGGGACCTGCACGATTGCACTTAGTACTGTCGAAGACTGCGGCGTCGCCTCTTCTCCGCCATGTCCGGACTCTTCTTCGCCGTGTCCGAAATCTTCTCTACCGTCATCATTTTTGGACTCTTCCCCGCCGCCATGTCCGCCGCCATTGTCTTCGTGTCGATCGATCATCTCTTCGTCTAGCCCCGCCGCCATGTCGTTATTCCCTGCTACCATGTGGACGTCCTCATCATCAGCATCTTCTTCACTTATCCACCGAGTATAGCCATCCATGAAACCATTCATCAGCAGGTGCGCCTTCAAAGTGCCACAATCAAAAGGGTCCAAAAGGACTCCTTCATTGCATCTTGCACACGGACATCTAATCCTAGTCTGATTATTTGCATACATGTCCATCACCGCGGATTGCATGTATCTCTCCACGATCCATCCACTCACCTTCATGACCGACTGCACGGTATAACAAGCAAAAGGGTTATAAACAAAATGCATGCATGCTTCAAATTCATATAAAATTTTGGCATGACCTTGCCTAAAAATAGGACATATCGAGTTTGCTCGAAATTCACCGAAACGGAAATAAATCGACATTTCGGCAAAACATAAGCAACTCGGTGGCATGTCACTCGCACAAATCTCTCCATATCCCAAACACACATATTCGCATTCTTGAAATTAATGCACAACTTTCTACTCACCTATCTCCCAAGAGAGATCAAGCACGATTAGATGAGGCCTTCCCTACCTATACATAGGGATCGAAAGTGGATGACTAAATAGCTAGCTAGATCTAGTTGTTGGGAGGAGAGAGATGACTCTAGCTAAATCATTGAGATGGAGAGAGATGAGCTAGCTAGATCTATATGTATGGAAGGAGGGAGAGCCAAATAAATGAGATGAAGAGATAGAGAAGAAAGGCCATTTATGGAGGAGAATTATGGTGGGAGGGGGGCATTAATGGGGAGATAAGAGAGAGAAATGGAAGAGAGAAGAAGGGCAATAATGGTGGAGAAGCAACTTAGAGAGGGGAGAGGGGAAAGGAGGGGAGAGGAAGAAGGGGAAGGGGGAGATGGGGTTGGTGAAAAGGTGGCAGCCACGCATAGTAGTAGCGCTGCATTCCATAAAGCGCTACTACTATGGTCACTAAGTAGTAGCGCTTGTCAGAAGTAGCGCTACTACTAAGTGGGTTCCAATAGTAGTAGCGTTTCCGTCTTATCCAGCGCTACTACTAAAGTCTTAGCAGTAGCGCTGTATTAAAGGAAGCGCTGCTAATAAAGATAGCGTCGGTGGGCTGGTTTGGTCCCACTTATCAGTAGCGCTTTTTCAGTTTTCAGCGCTACTGCTAAGTCCTTACTCGTAGCGCTTCTCTAAACCAGCGCTGCTAAAAGTTAGCAGCAGCGCTTTCTTGTTTCCAGCGCTACTGGTAAGCTCCTGTGTATAAGGTTTTCCCTAGTAGTGTTTAAAGGCCTATCTATTTTATATTTTATATCTGTACTCAGATATCTGATGCTTCCACTAACGCTTGTAATGCGAGCTTATGTATTCGAGCCCTCGAGGCCCCTGGCTTGTAATATAAAGCTTGTATGACTTTTATTTGTGTTTAGAGTTGTGTTGTGATATCTTCAAGTGAGTCCTTAGGCTTGATCGTGTGCATTTGCGTGTATGATTAGTGCACGATTGAGCTAGGGCCGTCACACTCTTGTGCTTATTTGCCTTCTTTTGGTTGTTTGTTTTTCGTCTCGAGGTGTTTGTGTTCGTTTGTAAACAACTCACTCATAGCTCACTCTATTTTTGGGTGTTTGTGTTTATCTGCCTAAGTGTTTTGTTTCGGACCCTTTTATCTCTCTTTTCTTTCTCGTCCAAATCTATGCTGTCCATGATAAACATGCAATTTCATCAGAAGAAAATTTCTGTCCGACATCCTTGGTCGCGAAAGAAATCAACTTCGATCTTTTAAAACTGTTTTGGCGTTTGCCCTTCCTCAAACCCTTTGGTACCCCACTACCTTTCCGGGTTCCGCGCAGGAAATGGTTGCCACGTGCCCACGATCTCCTTGATCGATATCGTGACCGTTGAATGCGGAACATCCTGCAAATAGGGGCCGTAGATCTTGGAGAGGTGGTTCTGCTCGCCGGCTATTTATACTCAAACCCCTCACCGCATCGATTTTTCCTCACCAGTTCTTCCTCACCGCTCCTCAAACCCTCCGTCGCCTCCTCCCGAGCTCGAGCTCGTAGCATCTCCGGTGAGGTGCTTCGCCGTGCAACTCCGGTGAACCTTCGTCGCGGGTGGTCACGCCAGTGCGGTAATCCTTTCTCTTGCATTGCCGTAGTCGATCTTTGCTGCCAAGTTAGGGCACCTAGATCGAGAGCTGCCCCTGTCCGTTCATGTGTTCATAGGGGAGTTCTTACCGATGCATTTTCCCTATGTTTATTTTACTGCGGTAGATCTTTAGGATTCCTTAAGTTCAACTGGTGCAGTTTGTAGATCTTCCTCGTGCCTATTCCTATCATCCTAGGATTCAAGTGCTCTTATTCGAAAGACTAGATAGACTTTAACTTACTGATATGGCGTAGTTAATTTCTATCGAGGATATCTTCTCTAAGACTACTTTGAATTCCCTCACTTCTGCTCTAAATCTGTTTTTCGTCAAAATGTCGTCCGTGCATGTTTATGACCCTACCCCATTTTTCCCTCGCATCTATTCTCTTCACAGGTTGATCATGTCACACAGTTCGGAAGAGCACTCAGGTTCAGAAGGGGATTTTCCTCAGTACCCACCTATGTCTGAACATATGAGATTGACAGGGGGAGGAAAACCTTCAAAGCCTCCCAAGGCACCGAAAAAGAAGCATGAAACAGAGTCCGATGAAGATGATGAGGAAGTTCCTTTTGCACACAGCCAGCCAGATGATGATTTAGTCACTGATGCCCTCACCATGTTCTCCGATGGCAATCCTAAGAAGGGTGGTCGTGGCAGCAAGAAAAATACTACAGCAGAGATGTCAGAGCTCGTAGGATGCAAAACTCCACCTGGAGTTGAAACAACAACGGAACGTAATAACATGCTACAAAGGATTCGCCGCCACTGGGCAAATAAATGGTACAACTATGAAAAACGTTCGGAAGAAGTATCAAATTCTATTTGCCTTCATGCCTCCTTGGAATGATTGCATTGTTGAGAATTGCTTCGGCCCAAATGATGAAAAAGTCAGGCCACCACTGCCAACTAATGCTCATCCTGACTCCCTCAAGACAGTTGATGATTTTCGCGAAGAAGTGGCCAAGAGGGCCAAGGCCAAAGCAAAATGCGAGGCTAGGGAAGCGAAGAAGAATTAGGTGGAAGCTGAAAATGTTGAGCTGACAAAGCAAGAGTTCAGAAAAAGAAGGATCAGGCCTTTGCCTCCAAGGGAAGCAAGTCCAGGAAAGAGGTTTCCCCTCGTGTTCCCAGAAAGCAATCCACCAGCAAGGCCACCAAGAAAGCCAGCTCCAGCTCTTCTGATGAATCATCAAGCGAAGACATTGGTGATGAAATTCCTCTATATGACCAGCCAGCTATTTCTGACAAGCCTCACAAGAGTCCCTCTCCAGCGAAGGTTATGCCCTCTCCTAGGAGATCTCCAAGGGTTGCACCCATTGATAAACCTTCGGGTTCAGCGACGAAGAGAAAGCTTCAAACTGACAGTAAAGCTGTTGTGTCTAGCAAGAAGGCCAGACCCACCGTTCCTGCTTCCACAGAGGAACGAAAGTATGATCTCAAGTTTATGATCGATGTGATTGATAGTGCAGCATATGATGGACCAACTGCTGACATCAGTAGCATGCGACTGCCTGGTGATGTTACTGAGTTAGTAACAAAGCACTTTGCCAAGCTGAGAAAGATCTCAAAAATGTTGAATCGTGCTGTGAAGGACAAGCAGGTCCTAGAGCAAATGAGAAGAGATACCAACACTGATTTTGAACGAAAGAATCTGAATAAAGAGATTGTTGAAATCACAAAGACTCTGAGTCTGATGAGGAACGAGAAAATTGATTGGCATTCCCAGCTGCACTTGGAAGTATCTCAGCTGTGCGAAAAGAGAAATGAGGAGATTGCTCGCGAGGCTGATCTTGCTCAAAGGAGAGCCAAGGAAGAAAAATGGTAGAAGGCAAGGGCAAGAGCTACCAAGCCGAAAGTTAACTCAGATCGCCGCCTTCAGATGGTTGCTGATGCAGCACTCGACTCTAGCACTCCTCTACAGCAAGTTCCACCATCTCCAGCTCACATAGAAGAACCAGTGCAGCAGGCTGAGTAGTTAGAGAACATCATCCCTACCCAAGAAGTTCATGAACAACATGATGTCATTGATGTCTTTCTTGAGAAGAATGACGAAGAAAATGTATCACCCAAGCAGCAAGCTCCAGTAAGTGATACCGATGAAGAGATTGAGGTTGAGAAGGCAGAACCATCATCTTTGAAAGTTTTGAGAGCTGAGCCCTCTGAATCAAAGGAGGAGATCGAGAAGAATGAGGGAGAGCAAAATGCTCCCTGAGACAAAAGCCCCCAGGTCGAGTCATCTGGTGCCATACCTAGATGGACGTTGATCATGCTCCTCTATCCACAGCCCTACCATTGGAAGAGGAAGAAAAGAAACCAGATGAGCCGGTGGCTCAAGAGAGTGTTGTTGCACCAGTCGTACCCGAACCACATGAGAGTGAAGTCATTGTGCCTCCTACTGAAGGAGATGTAGAGAAAGAAAATGCCCTTGTGCCCGATAGTGTGAAAGCCGCTGAAGGAGTTCCAGCGAGTAAAGGCGAGAAACAGCCCAGCTCATCAAGGCAACCAACACAGAAAAAGGTGAGGAAGCCTCGTGCTCCTCTTAAACCCATTGAAGAAGGTGTGCCTGCACCGGATGATATTCGGACCCGCCGAATAGATGAAGAAGATCGAATGAAAAATCCTTTGGAAACATTTCCGTTGTTTCCCGCAGAAGATGGCCCTAATGGTCCCGCATTTAATGAGCAGCTCCATCGCTCAAAACTTGCCTTCTTTGGAACCAGTCCATATGAAGGAGAAAGGACGTCCATGTCACCTAGGTTCTGGACCAAGGAACAGGCAGTATATTATGCTCGCATTCTTTACGAAAAGAATCACATCTTCAAGCATCCGATCCTGAACTTTGCTGAGCTCAAAAGTTTGCCCTGCTTTCATCACACCATCGAGCAAATTGAGCTGGTCTTCCTGAAGAGTTTTCTCCACTTCAATCATGGCTGGAACCGTGAAGTCATTCTTCAGTTCTATGCCACTTTATACATCTCAGGAGACCTGGCAGATAGCAGCACATGGATCCTCGAATGGATGACGGGCGAGGAGAAGATAAAATGCTCTGCTGACCAGTTTTTGGCGCTGCTGAATTTACCTCGGTGCGAG
This sequence comes from Thinopyrum elongatum, assembly GCA_011799875.1. NCBI lineage: Eukaryota > Viridiplantae > Streptophyta > Magnoliopsida > Poales > Poaceae > Thinopyrum > Thinopyrum elongatum. Next base: position 599,213,640 of record CM022301.1, read on the forward strand.
TTTGATGCCGCACATGAACACAAACTGCATTTTTGGGAAGTATCTGATGTTCAACTTCATATGCTGATGGACCCCAAGCTTGTCGGTGATGAGTGCATTGAAACCAATCCCAAGAACCTGGCATATGAAAACAAGGTGCTGTTTTACATTCTCTGCAATTCCCTCACGCCTACAAACAGGCCAGAGGTAATTCAAGGCATCATGGCACATGCTCTTCTAGCCATATCGTAGAGCATTCAATTCGACATACCAGATCTCTTCATTCGGAACTTGGCATACGCGACTGATAACCCTCAAGCCCTCAAGCCATATGCATCGTGGATTATGTTCGCCATTGAACAACTTCTTGAAGAAAAGTTCTTCTGCCCATTCAGCCCGAAGGTTTTCATGCCACCAGTACATGATACACTCAGAATTGTCAAAGATATCGGCAAGGGAAAGATTCCAATTGATGCATCTGGTTCTGGCTCAATGTCTGCCTCTGCTAAAGCCCCGAAGGTCAAGAAGGCCAAAGTTGAAGTGCCTCATGATGAGAACCCTTCACTATATGAGATTTGTCTTCACACGCAGCAAGCCCTGGAGAGCCATATCAAGGTTGACCAAAAGGAGAAATTGGAAATGATGACAGAGATCAACTTGCTTCACAATCTATCTCATCAAGCTCTTCTGTATGAGAAGGAGCAAAAGAAGCACTCATGGACTCTGCTCTGCAAGTATTACTCTCGCAAGTAGTTGGATGCCAAGGGCATTGAGAAGGAATACAACTATCTAGACTTATTCGAAGTACCACGTATCCGAAGGCAAACTCCTGTGCTTCCACAACGTTCTGCATCAACTGACCTGCTGTTCATCAAACCTGATGATGATCTTGAAGACATAGCTGGAACATTTATTTTCAAGCCAGATGCACCTCAAGCTGATGTTGAAGCCCATGATGCAACTCCAACTCCAGCCTCTGCTTCAACTATCGCTCGTTCTGCTTCACCGACTAGTTCCAATTCGGATTCTGATGAATCTTCGGACGAGTAGTTCCTCGTATGCCTTCTCTGTTCTTTTTGACACTTGTTGACAAAAAGGGGGAGAAGAACATCGAGAGATAGATAAAGCGGGTTATTTGCAGGGGTGTTTCCTTTCGCCATTTGGTTTTTCCTATTGAACAATTCGGTTCTTCAAACTTTTTGCTCTTGAAACTTGGAACACCGCCTGTGGTGTTGATACACTTGGTCATCATGTACCGTTAATAACCCCATGCAATGCTGTTATCTGTCAAATATCTCCTTGCAGGTGAAATCGAGAGTTTACAACCTTGCAATCGTTATCCTCGATAATTCTCTATCGTGCAGGGAACCAAGAACTATTCAAGGAGAATGGCAACTATAAAAGAGATACAGTTGACTCCTTGAAGCTATTCATGTTTTATGGATAGATATCCGACCATGATTATCATTCGCTATCTAACGTTGTAGGAGAAGAAAAGTCAGATCTGCTTAAATTTCATACAGTTCGCATACGAAATCTCTCTATCTGTCTTACAAGATGTTTTTCCTCGCATTTCCATTGATTCACTTTTGTTGCAGGAAAATCTTGTATGGGACTTATCTACTCCGAGCAATATATTTTTAGCTCCCTTGCTCTGATTTCTTTTTGAATATCTAACTTGTAGGGAACTTATATCTCGGTTGGATTCGTGTCTTGTTCTGAGTAAAACCTCAAAGATTATTCTTCATCACAAATCATTTCAAAGTATTTGCTCCAACTAACAAATCTTTTTCAAAGAATATGTGTGACAGGAGATCACTCAGACAGTGTCGAGTGTATTGAAAAGAGACCATGAACAAGATCACATACCAATATCACTCAGACGGAGATCTATCTCGCTACCTTCAGATCCATCTCCCATGCATATCTTTAGGGGGAGTGTGATTTATCTTCATATTCTCTCACGTCTTTCGTTAATCTTCGCATTCTATTTCATTCCATTATCTATCTTTCGATGTGTTCTATTTTGTCAGCAATCATCCAAAATGGGGGAGATTGTTGGTGCAATGCTTGCCCTCCTGAGTTTTGGAGATTGTTGACAGAAACAGGCATGAACTGATTTGTTTGCTAGTGCACACAAAGAGAAATAGTCCATGCAGAACCAAAGAGAATGCTGTCTTCGGTGTCTAGTTCAAGGAACTTCACCGAAGAACATCTGTGTTGCAGAGAAGAATGAGCTACACATGTTGAAACATGTAGGCGAGAAGAATTGATATGAAGAAGTTGGCCCCTCGAAAGTTTATTGCTGATGTGAAGCAATCGGTTTGGAGTGTCTGTCCGAAGAGATTGACTGCTGCGAGTGGAAGTCGAAGACAAAGAGAAGATGTAGTATTCTTTCTGTTGTTCTTCATTCATTCTTTCGAGTCATAGGACCTCCATACTATTAAGAGGGGTATAGGTTCTTGAAGCTTAGATCTGCTGTCATGCTTAGCCCAAAACCTATGCGGGACTAAGAGAAATCTCCTTATGCTTCAAAAGATTACCTGTCAGCAGCAGACGTTGTTCTTCGTGCTGCAGGAGATATCCTTCGGACTGAGGAGTTAGCATTTCTTAATCCGCAAGTAATGTTACCGTTGCGCTCAATTTCTGACCGTTGGACTCGTGTCGTTCGGCCATTGGCTGCTCCACATGTCTAATTTGGTCATTTCCCTTCAGGTAAGGCTGCGGCTGTAAATAGCCACCCGGCTCCATGTTGTTCGTTGGCTGCTCCGCTTAAGATTTTTGAGAAGATTGATTGAGCAACCCCTCTTCGAGTGATTTGTGTTTAAGATCCACCGAGAGAAAAATCAAGAGCCAAAACTTAGATTGTGGTTGAGCATCACAGTAGTTCTGAGTTAGAGTTCTTGTACCTATTACTCTTGAGAGCTATGCACTCTCTAGAAGGATAGGTGTCGGCTCGAGTGTTGAAGAGTCATTGTCTTCATCGAGTAAGATCTTCAACAACCAAGAGTAATTGTGGCTCGTGAAGAGGTCTATCGAAGGTTTGGAGATAGCCGACAAGTATCTACCACGAGTAAAATCAACTAGAGTCTGATCAGCTCTAAGTTGAAGGAGAATAGGGTGAAGAGAGTTTATCTTCTGTGTTAAATCACCACCCCTCCAACCAAACGTAGTCATTTGGCAGAAGGGCGAACTGGTCTACCAAATCAAACTGTCGCCATCGAGCACCACTGGTTCATTCTACTTCACTGCATTTCCTTCAGCAGTTTATATTCGTGCTTTGTGTCGATAGTTAATTCATTCGATCAGTGACTGTTACATATCCATCGCATCCATCATCACAGTCATTCCTTTCAGTAGTAGTCAGTTGACCTTTATAACTGTTATCACTAAGTTTATCGCTCTGTTGCATGTGCTATCCTTCGTAGGCTTCTGGTCTGATGTTCGGTGATCAAGCTACTTTGTTCTTCAATCATCCTGTGTTAACCTTTCGTTGTAGTCTATTCCTTTCACTCATGTTGCTACACTTGATGGCTTACCATGTCACTATCATTATCATCCAACCTATGATCTATTATGTTCATGCTATCATTACCGCCAACATCGATAGATTTGTCCCTCAGTAGATTGCTTGACTGTCCTTATATCTACCAAACCTTAATTCCGCTGATGTGTTTGGGATCGGTTCAAAACATTCGGAAGAATTTTTGAATCTCCCATTCACCCCCCTCTGGTCGATATACTCTCGGTCCTAATAGATAGATTGAAACTAAAATATAAAATAAAATAAAAGATAAAAATATGCAGCAAATATTTTTGGTATTTTTGTGTATAAAAACAAGAGATAGATCTTATGATAAAAGTAGACCCGGGGGCCATAGTGTTCACTAGAGGCTTCTCTCAAAGAAAATAGCATACTGTCGGGGCCGGATTTTGGGGACACAATATCCCAGAAATTAACCCCTCATGTCATCACCAGCCCAGGATTACTGTTACTGGTGGACACATCCTTGTTACAGATTACCAAGCTATTACAAGAATTGGATACAAGACCATAAAGGTCCAATGATACAATAATGATATCTGGTGGTGGATGACGGAATTGACTTGTGGTTCTCCAACATGGATGGGGCTCCATTCCCACAGGAACAGCTGACCCAGATAATTCTTATCCCGCGTGGCTGCTATCCTAGGCTCCGCATGGACACCGTGGAAATATTCCTTGATAAATCCTGACCTGGCCAATGAAATAACCAGGGACAAGCCTGTGAGTATGTTTGAATGTACTCGCAAACATAATGAACACAAGATATACCGAATGCATATGCTCATGCTGGACTATGTTAAATGCATATTGACAAGAATTAAATCAGGCATGATAAAATGCTCGCATGTGCAGAATAATAAGTATGTAGAAATTGTTAGTGACAAACAAAGAAAGTTAATGGAAAATAAAGAAATGCCGGTCAGGGGTCTAAAAGTGACGCCACGGTAGGACTTGAAGAGAAATGCCAATCGGGTATCCACAAGAGTATTGGCGTGATAGAACCGCCTGAGAACTCGAGGGACGCCACGAGAGGTCTTGAAAAGAAATGCCAATTGGGTGTCCACAAGAGAAGCCTCGAGGGATGCCATGAGAGGTCTTGAAAAGAAATGCCAATCATGTGTCCACAAGAGAAGCCTCGAGGGATGCCACGAGAGGTCTTGAAAATAAAACTGAATGTCCGGGGTAGTCTAGCCAGCCCCTAAGACACTCAGAAAATAAGATAAGAGAAATGGGTTAGTCCACAATAATAATCATAGCATCAATAATATTCATGATAACACCGGTAGCAGCAATAATTATCCTGCAAAATAAACCATGCTCAATTTTAATTATTTCCTCCGGAGACTGACTCTAAGACCGACACTTGACCAACCCAGGCTGTAGTCCTTAACCGCGGACACGGCTATTCGAATAGATATAACTCTGCAGAGGGTGTACTCTTTACCCACAAGTAAAGGATTTCTTTAGCCAGCACCGAGACACTGACTAATTCCCATTACGGTCTTTGGGTTGAAAACACGCCTGACCAGCACACACCAGATTAACCTTCCAGATACCAGGAATCACCCCAAGCATCGTTCCAGAAAAACTCTAAGATGGGGAGACCAACGTCCTGCATGGGATCACTATTAATACACACGGATTACAAGGGGGGACACCCTCTCGGCTACAACCGAAAACACCCATGCCCCCTGACCCGATGACAGGATTTAGTCCACGGCCGTGGAAACCCTCATCGTGGCCCTCTATGTGGTGTGTGCACGGAAAGGGGTTATCAACTTACTAAACCGTACCCTACCTGTGGTAAGGACAAGTGGTAGCACGAGACAAGTATGGGGGTTACCGGAACAAGACTCGATCTATGGTCGACTCAGGAGGCTTAAGTATTTCTTGCAGTGGTTAGCACAACAAAGTTTTCTACCGACAGTAACACCAAGACAGGGCCACAACCCTTGCATGCTCCAACATGCAAAACCAGCAAGGCATGATCATGCTCCAACGTGACCACCCTTCTGCCGGTAACAGTATTTCACTTATGCCTGCTCCTGCAAGTTAGTCATGACAGCACACGTGCACGGTACGAGAAAAACATGCCAACCCTACATGCATGCAAATTTTGAATGCAACATATGCATGCTTCAATTATTCTAGCAAACAAACTACCATGCATTCACCATATCAAGTGTTCAAGATGCTTTCCTTGAGCATGCAGCAATATTGGGTGCACTCCAAAAGTTTGAGAATTTTATCTTCCCTCCATTTCCTATTTTCAAAAATATTTAGATTACCACATAATTCTAAAATAGTACTAAAAAGTTGTCTAGAAAATTATGAGATAAATACTAAAATAAACTAGATGATATTTAAGGAATTACAGAAAAATAATTAAACTATTTGGAGTTCATAAGAATTACTTATGGAATTTCTAAGCTGAAACCAGTGACTAAATAGACTATTTAATTAATCCAACAGAAACTATGCTTAGGAAAAAATGCTCACCTAGTCTATATAAATATAGAATGATTTTAGAAGTATTTAGAAATTTGAATCATCAAATTTGGAGTTGTTTTGGCTGCTGTAGGATTTATTTTAGAACATGCTGAAAAAGAAAAAGGAAAGAGGCAGTGACGCGCCCTGAGCGCAACTTAGCCAGCGGTGTCACTGGGCCGGCCCAGCTGTTCAGCCACGCCAGTAGAGAGGCGGGGAGAGGCTGACGACCAGGCCCCGCTTGTCGGGTTCGTCTTCTAACTCCCGCGCGCATCTGGACAGGGACAGAGGAGGACTCCGGCGATCATCGCCGACGAACGGAGGCGCCGTTCGGGACGCCGAGCACATGAATGGAACCAGGAGACCATGGCGATCCTCTGGGTAGCCATTTTGATCGCCGGGGAGCTTGGGGTCATCGGCGGTGAGTCCTTCCGCGGAGTTTCGGCGATGGCAAATTGGGGCTTTTGCCCACAGGCTCCCTCCGGTGAAATTGATGGGCTGGTAGGATGCGGGGGATCGAGGGGGAGCTAGTGGTGGGGAGTTTGGAGAGGGGCACGCTTGGGTGGCGTCGGAATCGACCGAACAGCAGCGGCGGTCGCCTTGGTCGGAAGTGAGGAAGACGACCACTTTCGGTCGTTCTTCTGTTTAAGAGAGCTCAGAGAGGGAGGAGAGGAGTTGATGGTGTTGGAAGCATGCTCGGGTGGCCTTTTTATTGGCGAGTGACGTCGATGCCGTGGCGTCCAGAAGAATGCACGTCGGCGGTGCCATTACCACGGTGGTTGAGGCAGGTGAGGAGGTCGGTGGTGGTCGGCAGGGTAGGAGAGGCCGGTGGCCGTCCAGAGTTATTCCAGGGGCTAGTTGGCTGGCGAGGAGGTGAGCCACTCGTCCTGGACGGTGCTGTGCCGGAACAAATGACGGCGACGGCGACTGTGGTCGGCGTGGACGGTGGTGGGCGGCGCTAGGGGCCAAGGGGAGATGTCGGCGAGGGTCCAGGTGGTCGGGCTGATCCAGAGAAGGATCAGGATGAGAGGGGGAGGCAGCAGAGCGGCGGCAGGAGCTCGGTCCCGACGCGTGCAAAACGCATGCTCTGGCCGCGCCCAGTGCACGCACATTAGGTGCTTGATAATATGCCAGGGGTACCTACAGGAACCTAGATGGGCTAAAAATTAGCAAGGTGGTGCTTATGGGCATGATAGAGGTGATGGACATGCTGATTTGGGGAGAGGTGCTAGTGTCCAGTGCAATTTAAATAGATGCCCAAATTCTGTCATGAGCTCAAGGTGTTCGACAGAATGTTAGGGTGACCTAGGTGATTCTGATAGACATGGAAATTGGCAGGTGGAGGTCTCTTTGGAAGTTAAAGATAATGGTGAAGTTGGTTTGTAATAATATAAAACTTGTCAGTGCAAGTTTTACAAGATTTCATTTCTGGACCAGATTTTGAGGAGAACATTTGGTGGTCCTAAAAGTTGCAAATGGAGCTGATCTCCTGGACTTAAGGGTTTGGTTGGAAGTACTATGAGTGGGAAAAATTTCAGAATTAATGGAGCAATTAAAATTGAGGTTGTAGTTAAAACCTAGAAAGTGGACAGAATGGAAAAGAAGAAGGTTCACTCAAAATTTCCAAAAGACTAAGATGGGTTTTTGCACCAAAGTGATATATAGGCATCACATGACCTCTCATAATTTTTTGTGGAGTTTTTAAAGAATTATTTAAAGTGGTTGTAGTGCAACAGGAGCATTTAAATTATTGAAAATGCTATTAAAAGAATTATTTAGAGGCAAATTTTATTATGGAATTAATTCCTACTATTATTAAATTATAAAAGAAATGGTTTAAGATAACTACCAGAGCCCACAATAATATTTCCTAAAATTCCTATATGAAGGGAAGAATTTTGAAGTCAGAAACAGAAAAGGCTCTTAAAATTACTAAAGGACTTAATATAAATCCAAAATTTTATTTCTGGCCAAATTTTACTTAATAAAAACATGATTAAATTTTTGGGGTGTTACAAACTCTACCCCCCCCTTAAGAAAATCTCGTCCTCGAGATTTGTTAAGGGCGGAAGAATTAAATGCATATTACAGCAAACAAAACACTCATATGCAGAAAATGCAATCATGGAAATATATTCATGGCATATACCCTAAGAACAACACAAAGATCACATCATGCAAACAAGCATTACATGCTATGCAAACGCACTCATGACCGTCTAAGGTCCGAAAGTGAGATCTACAGGGTCGTGTGGGAGAGTTCCCGATGCGGGAGCACATTCTTCTTCTTTTGGAGGGAGTGGGGGAAGTTGAGGGAGCAAACGAAGAACGTGTCCCTCCTGAGTTAGCAGAGGAGGTCCGCCAATGGTGATCCGGGGATTCAGAATAGCAAGATAGTGGAGATACTCCAGTATTTGCTGGGTGAAACGCTCCTGGGCCATCACATACTGAATGAGATAGACCAGGGTTGGATCGCTCTCTATATGTTCACCGCGGAACGTAGCTTCTGCTCCAAAAGTTGCGCGGCTCGGGAAATAGCAGTATCCCTTGCGTTGGCAAGGGTACCATAAATCAAAGACGGGTAACTGCTTCGTATGCAGTTGACTCCATGGCCATGCCTGGGGTTGGCATGGATCTCCCGATGAAGATAACATATGGATGACCTTGGTTTAAATCTGCTGGTGGGATGTGCACAACTGCCCAGTATTTCGAGAGATCAGGAGTGATCCTTGATTTGAACAGCTCATACTGGGGTGGATGGGTGGAGCCAAGAGTATTGCTGGTAAAATCCCACAATATCTTAACAAAACTACCAGGGCTTGCATCGGGGGTCCTCAGGTAGGCTCCGGGGTGAGACATGGATGGATGAATGGGAAAAAGCACTGCTCGAGGTTGAAGGTGGCTGGTGTGGAGTGGAAGTGGCCTCTTTATAGAGAGCCTGGGTTAGGAAACATGAAGTGGTGCCGATACGACTTGTGCATCGGCTCTGTCGTGGGGTCAAAGTATCGGACCTCAATCCCCAAAAGAAATGTGACGTATTACTGTGCGTGTCAGTTAGGGGGTTCGGCAGTCACGTCTAGAATTTACTCTGCAACCACTCGTCAAACAATTTATGCTGGATCACATATGGTACTATTTAGATGACGACACACAGCTAGTTTACAACTTACTATGCCATACAATTGCTATTGCGGAATAAAAGGAAAACCAGGCCACTAGGGCTTGACAACAACTCTGGTGAACTCAGTCCACCTGGTTGACATCTAGCTGGGCGCGTCTTGTGGAAGCCGAGTCCTCTCCATGTGCTTCTGCGTCGGAGCTGGCCGGGGTAGGATGGGGAGCTACTGGGCTGGAGTAGCGGTGGTGCCCTTCACGGGGTGTTGAGGTCACCGTCCCGTTGGAGAAAGTTTCCAAGAGACGACGGAGTTCCCCGGGTGAGGCGGTGGCACTGCTCGGGTAGATGACATGGGCGGAACTTGGGGGCTCAATAGGCCTCCCAAGCAGCACTATCAGGGTGTCGGTGGCGGGTGCAGCTTCACTTCTTGCCGGGGTCAGGAGAGCGAGCGTCCTGTGGGTCGCGATCAGATCAAGGGTGACCTGGTCGAACAGTGCCTCTTGCGCTCTCAGGTAGCGCACCAGATGCACCAGGGCAGGATCCGACTCTTGGTCTCCATTGGCGACCTGGGTTGGTCTACCATAGCCTTCACGGCTAGGGTAGTAGTAGAAAGGGCGGCAGTTAACCCTCGGCGACAGATGCCGAAGATGAACAACAGCCTCTCGGGCCGCAAGTTGGATGGCTTGGGGCTCGTCGGAGGTCGTCCTCCCGATGAACCGGTAGGGACGCTCTGATGTGATGCCCCTCCCGTAGATGTGCACCGTGGCCCAGAAGTGGTGGATGGCATCACTCGTGTGCTCCTGGTACACAACATACTTAGGCGGCTCTTCGATGCCGAGAGCACGACGGGTGAGATTGGCGAGGACGGCTATAAAGCCTTCAAGCTCGACTGCGGTGGTCTCATTGTGCACGATGGGGCCAGGCATCCTGGTGGTTCGATAGTGAACTGAAAGTGAGGCTGTGATGTGCTGTGTTGGGGTGGAGCTTCTTTTATAAGCCAGCCAAGTCTTCCATCGCACGCTTGCGAATGGGACAACTCAGGTGTCGGCCACAGGCACACGGCCTATGGATCGGTTGCTAGGTTGGGCACCGACTGTCAAAAGATGTCGGTTGCCACTGTGTAGGCTTATCGGATGGAATGGGCTTGACTACCGACAGAAAAGATTTAGATGGTGTGGAAACCTAAGGATAATGACCAGGCTAAGATAGGATTAGCCAATGGTCAGCCTGGCTCTGATACCAAGGCTGTCGGGGCCGGATTTCAGGGACACAATATCCCAGAAATTAACACCTCGTGTCATCACCAGCCTAGGATTATTGTTACTGGTGGACACGTCCTTGTTACAGATTACCAAGCTATTACAAGAATTGGATACAAGACCATAAAGGTCCAATGATACAATAATGATATCTGGTGGTGGATGACGGAATTGACTCGTGGTTCTCCAACGTCGATGGGGCTCCATTCCCACAGGAACAGCTGACCCGGATAATTCTTATCCCGCGTGGCTGCTATCCTAGGCTCCGCATGGACACCGTGGAAATATTCCTCGATAAATCCTGACCTAGCCAATGAAATAACCAGGGACAAGCCTGTGAGTACGTTTGAATGTACTCGCAAACATAATGAACACAAGATATACCGAATGCATATGCTCATGCTGGACTATGTTAAATGCATGCTGACAAGAATTAAATCAGGCATGATAAAATGCTCGCATGTGCAGAATAATAAGTATGTAGAAATTGTTAGTGACAAACAAAGAAAGTTAATGGAAAATAAAGAAATGCCGGTCGGGCGTCTAAAAGTGACGCCACGGTAGGACTTGAAGAGTAATGCCAATCTGGTATCCACAAGAGTATTGGCGTGACAGAACCGCCTGAGAACTCGAGGGACGCCACGAGAGGTCTTGAAAAGAAATGCCAATCGAGTGTCCACAAGAGAAGCCTCGAGGGACGCAATGAGAGGTCTTGAAAATAAATGCGAATCGGGTGTCCACAAGAGAAGCCTCGAGCGACGCCACGAGAGGTCTTGAAAATAAAACTGAATGTCCGGGGTAGTCTAGCCAGCCCCTGAGACACTCAGAAAATAAGATAAGAGAAATGGGTTAGTCCACAATAATAATCATAGCATCAATAATATTCATGATAACACCGGTAGCAGCAATAATTATCCTGCAAAATAAACCATGCTCAATTTTAATTATTTCCTCCGGAGACCGACTCTAAGACCGACACTTGACCAACCCAGACTGTAGTCCTTAACCGCGGACACGGCTATTCGAATAGATATAACTCTGTAGAGGGTGTACTCTTTACCCACAAGTAAATGATTTCTTTAGCCAGCACTGAGACACTGACTAATTCCCATTACGGTCTTTGGGTTGAAAACACGCCTGACCAGCACACACCAGATTAACCTTCCAGATGCCAGGAATCACCCCAAGCATCGTTCCAGAAAAACTCTAAGACAGGGAGACCAACGTCCTACATGGGATCAGTATTAATACACACGGATTACGAGGGGGGACCCCTTCTCGGCTACAACCGGAAACACCCATGCCCCCTGACCCGATGACAGGATTTAGTCCACGGCCGTGGAAACCCTCATCGTGGCCCTCTATATGGTGTGTGCACGGAAAGGGGTTATCAACTTACTGAACCATACCCTACCTGCGGCAGGGACAAGTGGCAGCACGAGACAAGTATGGGGGTTACCGGAACAAGACTCGATCTATGGTCGACTCAGGAGGCTTAAGTATTTTCTGCAGTGGTTAGCACAACAAAGTTTTCTTCCGACAGTAACACCAAGACAGGGCCACAACCCTTGCATGCTCCAACATGCAAAACCAGCAAGGCATGATCACGCTCCAACATGACCACCCTTCTGCCGGTAACAGTATTTCACTTATGCCTGCTCCTGCAAGTTAGTCATGACAGCACACGTGCACGGTACGAGAAAAACATGCCAACCCTACATGCATGCAAATTTTGAATGCAACATATGCATGCTTCAATTATTCTAGCAAACAAACTACCATGCATTCACCATATCAAGTGTTCAAGATGCTTGCCTTGAGCATGCAGCAATATTGGGTGCACTCCAAAAGTTTGAGAATTTTATCTTCCCTCCATTTCCTATTTTCAAAAATATTTAAATTACCACATAATTCTAAAACAGTACTAAAAAGTTGTCTATAAAATTATGAAATAAATACTAAAATAAACTAGATGATATTTAAGGAATTACAGAAAAATAATTAAATTATTTGGAGTTCATAAGAATTACTTATGGAATTTCTAAGCTGAAACCAGTGACTAAATAGACTATTTAATTAATCCAACATAAACTATGCTTAGGAAAAAATGTTCACCTAGTCTATATAAATATAGAATGATTTTAGAAGTATTTAGAAATTTGAATCATCAAATTTGGAGTTGTTTTGGCTGCTGTAGGATTTATTTTAGAACATGCTGAAAAAGAAAAAGGAAAGAGGCAGTGACGCGCCCTGAGCGCAACTTAGCCAGCGGTGTCACTGGGCCGGCCCAGCTATTCAGCCGTGCTAGCAGAGAGGTGGGGAGAGGCTGACGACTGGGCCTCGCTTGTCGGGTTCGTCTTCTAACTCCCGCGCGCATCTGGACAGGGACAGAGGAGGACTCCGGCGATCATCGCCGGCGAACGGCTGCGCCGTTCGGGATGCCGAGCACATGAATGGAACCAGGAGGCCACGATGATCCTCTGGGTAGTCGTTTCGGTCGCCGGGGTGCTCGGGGTCGTCGGCGGTGAGTCCTTCCGCGGAGCTCCGAAGACGGCAAAGTGGGGCTTTTGCCCACGGGCTCCCTCCGGTGAAATTGATGGGCTGGTAGGATGCGGGGGATCAAGGGGGAGCTAGTGGTGGGGAGTTTAGAGAGGGGGACGCTCGGGTGGCGTCGGAATCGACCGAACAGCGGCGGCGGTCGCCTCGGTCGGAAGTGAGGAAGACGGCCACTTTCGGTCGTTCTTCTGTTTGAGAGAGCTCAGAGAGGGAGGAGAGGAGTTGATGGTGTTGGAAGCATGCTCGGGTGGCCTTTTTATAGGCGAGCGACGTCGATGCCGTGGCGTCCAGAAGAATGCAAGTCAGCGACGCCAATATCACGGTGGTTGAGGCAAGTGAGGAGGTCGGTGGTGGTCGGCGGGGTCGGAGAGGCCGGTGGCCGTCCAGAGTTATTCCAGGGGCTTGTTGGCTGGCTAGGAGGCGAGCCACGCGTCCTGGACGGTGCCGTGCCCGAACAAATGACGGCGGCGGCGACTGTGGTCGGCGTGGACGGCGGTGGGCGGCGCTAGGGGCCGAGGGGAGATGTCGGCGAGGGTCCAGGTTGTCGGGCTGATCCAGAGAAGGATCAAGATGAGAGGGGGAGGCAGCAGAGCAGCGACAGGAGCTCGGTCCCGACGCGTGCAAAACGCACGCTCTGGCCGCGCCCAGTGCACACACGTTAGGTGCTTGACAATATGCCAGGGGTACCTACAGGAACCTAGATGGGCTAAAAATTAGTAAGGTGTTGCTTATGGGCATGAGAGAGGTGATGGACATGCTGGTTTGGGGAGAGGTGCTAGTGTCCAGTGCAATTTAAATAGATGCCCAAATTCTGTCATGAGCTCAAGGTGTTCGACAGAATGTTAGGGTGACCTAGGTGATTCTGATAGACATGGAAATTGGCAGGTGGAGGTCCCTTTGGAAGTTAAAGATAATGGTGAAGTTGGTTTGTGATAATAGAAAACTTGTCAGTGCCAGTTTTACAATATTTCATTTCTGGACCAGATTTTGAGGAGAACATTTGGTGGTCCTAAAAGTTGCAAATGGAGCTGATCTCCTGGACTTAAGGGTTTGGTTGGAAGTACTATGAGTGGGAAAAATTTCAGAATTAATGGAGCAATTAAAATTGAGGTTGTAGTTAAAACCTAGAAAGTGGACAGAATGGAAAAGAGGAAGGTTCACTCAAAATTTCAACATACCAAGATTGGTTTTTGCACCAAAGTGATATATAGGCATCACATGACCTCTCATAATTTTTTGTGGAATTTTTAAAGAATTATTTGAAGTGGTTGTAGTGCAACAGGAGCATTTAAATTATTGAAAATGCTATTAAAAGAATTATTTAGAGGCAAATTTTATTATGGAATTAATTCCTACTATTATTAAATTATAAAAGAAATGGTTTAAGATAACTACCAGAGCCCACAATAATATTTCCTAAAATTCCTATATGGAGGGAAGAATTTTGAAGTCAGAAACAGAAAAGGCTCTTAAAATTACTAAAGGACTTAATATAAATCCAAAATTTTATTTCTGGCCAAATTTTACTTAATAAAAACATGATTAAAATTTTGGGGTGTTATACATACGGTGGGTACACAAATTACTGTTGGGCAATTGATAGAAAAGCAAATAATTATGATGATATCCAAGGCAATGATCATGTATATAGGCATCACGTCCAAAACAAGTAGACCAAAATGATTCTGCATCTACTACTATTACTTCACACATCGACCACTATCCAGCATGCATATAGTGTATTAAGTCCAAGAAGAATGTAGTAATGCATAAAGAACGATGACATGATGTAGTCAAGACAAACGCTAACAAGAATTCATCCCAACTTTTTATCCTTAATGGCAATGATACATGCGTGTCATGTCCCCTTCTATCACTAGGATTGAGCACCACAAGATCGAACCCATCACAAAGCACCTCTTCGTATTGCAAGAAAATCCAATCTAGTTGGCCAAACTAAACCAGAAATTCAGGGAAGAAATACGAGGCTATAACAATCATGCATAAAAGAGATCAGAGAAGACTCAATTAATTCATGGATAGATCTGATCATAAACTCACAATTCATCAGATCCCAACAAACACACCGCAAAAAGTCATTACATCGGATAGATCTCCAAGAACAACGAGGAGAACATTGTATTGAGAACCAAAAAGAGAGAAGAAGCCATCTAGCTACTAACTATGGACCCGAAGGTCTGTGGTGAACTACTCACGCATCATCAGAGAGGTAGCAAGGATGATGTAGAGCCCCTCCATGATGGATTTCCCTTCCGGCGGAGTACCGAAAAAGGCCTCCAGATGGGAACTCTCGAGAACAGAGGCTTGCAGCGGCGGAATAAGTATATCATGGACTCCCTTGAGGGTTTTTGAATATTTGGGAATTTATAGTGGAGGAATGAGGTCAAACGGAGCCAGGGTGGGCCCACATGGCACCAGGGCGCGCCCTAGTGCCATGTGGCCCATCCTTATCTCTTCTGCCTTTGCTTCCAAGTCTACGTTGTTCCTTATCTTCAGAAAAAAAATCTCCAAAAAGTTTCGGGGCATTTGGACTTCGTTTGGTACTGATTTTCTGTAAAACCAAAAACAGGAACTGGCACATGGCACTAAGTTAATAGGTTAGTCCCCAAAAATGATATAAAGTTGTATAAAAACATATATAAAACATCCAAGATTGATACTATAATAGCATGGAACAATAAAAAATAATAGATACGTTGGAGACGTATCACCCACCACCCACTTAGTAGCCACTGTTGAAGACTTAACCAACATGCTGGACTACACATCTGAGGAGGCTGCTGTTGCCTCTCCTTATTCCTTTATCCATCGTAGTCTCACCCAAAACTTGAAAACTTCAATCACACAAAACTCAACAAAACCTTCGTGAGATCCGTTAGTATAATAAAGCAAATCACTACTTTAAGTACTATTGCAAACCCATTCATATTTTATTTTTGCATTGCACCTACTGTATTCTAACTTCTCCATGGCTCATACCCCCCGATACAATCCATAGTTTCATCAAAACAAGCAAAACAATGCATCAAAAATAGAATCTGTCAAAAACAAAACAGTCTGTAGCAATCTAAACATTGACCATACTTCTGTAATTTCAAAAATTCTGAAAAATGAGGACAATGTGGGAAATTTGTATATCAAATATGTGTAAAAAATTCAGAAGCTTTTGGCGCTCCGGTGATTTTTAAGAATTTCTGCACTGGACGCAAAAATTTCTGTTTTTGCACAGAATCAAGTCAACTATCATCCAAATCATCCCAAAGGCTTTACTTGGCACATTATTTTTATAATGGGAAAATTGATTTTATACCCTTAGTTGTGTCCCCCTCGGCAGGTTTGCCCCTAGTTTCCGGGAACCCTCGTTCTTGCCCAACTCACTTTGGTTTTCTTCTGCTTTTGCCCTTCCGTGACGGTTCCGTCCAGTCAGCGCCGTTTGACCGCTACCGGCGCTAGCTTTTGGACATTTTTGCCCCTGTTGCTGCTAAATATCAATACCCCTTCGTCGTCAGCTAGCTCGCGCAAAAACAAAGGAAGGGAAGGCGTAGCAGAATTGGAGGGGGAAGTGGGAGGCGGGAGAGAGAGGAGCGGGTGCACATGGCGAGCTCGGGCTCGTCCAACTTCTCACCGGCGACCGGAGAGGTAAGTTATGCTGTGCCATTTTGTGCTCCTCCACCCCCAACCCAAGTTCAATCTAGGTTTTTCTAGGGTTTGTGACATTTGGGGGGAAATTTGACCTTTTGTTTTAGGTCGATGGGGTCGGGATTGTGCAGCATTCCTCAGAGTTTTATCTTCCCGACGAGTCCTATTCCGGCTTGGAGTTTCTATCGAAGCATCGCTGCCCTGGTCATGGACTTGTTCCTGCTTGCCGTGTGTCATGGGGAGCTGCTAGTAGTGGCTGACATTTTTTAGGTTTTCCATTAGATGTAAGTTTTTCTGAATTTGAGATAGTCTTAGTTTTTGTTTATGTGCACTATCTAATATTGATTCCTCTGATCTGCAATTAGTTACTAGATGAGTGTCAATGGGTGGTTTGGGTTGACCCACCTCCTCCATTGCGTGTTGCCCTTGCTTTTGAAGACTTGCACGCAGAAGTTGAAGCCAGTTGGATCAAATTCCACCATTGGAAGAAGGAAAACATAGAGCTAGGAAGGAAGAACAAGGCTTTGAAGAAGAAACTTAGAGAGAGAGATGAGATGTTGCTTGTCTGGGCACTGTTGTTTGTTGGAATTGTTATGTTTGCTGTACTGGTATGGTAGATGTAGTTTATCGATGTATTTTGAAGTTGTCTGGATGGTAGTTGTAACCAAATGAAGATTTCGTCGACGACAAATCTTATCTGTTGAAACCAAATGTCCATTGTAGTTGTAACCAAATGAAGATTTGTCGTCGACGATGTCGACGACTCGTCGACGACAAATCTTATGTGATGAAACCAAATGTCCATCGAACAACACACACATAATAACATCAAATAGCACACAGAAAGGTCTAGTGCATAGCAATATCAAGTTCACAACAACACCAAGTGCATAATAACACACAATACACATAACATTGGGCATAACTAGTGCATAAAGCACTCAGAAGTTCATAACTAGTTCATACCAACACCAAGTGGACAGTACTTAAACATCTAGAACTTCAGTTTTTTGCTCCTGGTATTCTTGGATGGGTTTGGAGCTTCCCTTGCCTTGCTTCTAGTGTTCTTAGCTGGGTTGGGGGCAGTGGGTGGAGCTTCAACTGGTGCTACTGCTTTCTTTGCTAGAGAAACAACCTTGCTGTCAACACTGCTACCAGTAACTGAGCAGAATGTATTTGCTAGCTGCAAATCTCCACCTATCTTCTTCCCACACTTTGGAGAAGCTCCCCTATCTGCTGCTATTTTATAGCTCTTCCTAGGGCTATACCAATTGCAAACATGTCACAAATTGTAAGTTATGCATGAAGAGAAATGGATTTGGGAATTAGACATACCTTACTACACTTGCTTGTGTAGATGCTTCATGTGATGGTTCCTTTGGTGGTGGCATTTGCTGCTGCACAACATCAGGTTGCTCATCTGCATTTGACACTGGCTCATACTCATCATCATCTTGCACTTCTGCTACTGCTGGCTCATTAGCTGTAGGATGATCATCTGCATTTTGTGCACCCCAATGTTCTTCTTCTCCAAAGGCTGGATCAACAGATTGTGTGCAGCCCTTGGCTTGGTGTCCATATCTTCTACACCTCTTGCACTTCTTCTTCCTAGGCTCAAGGCCCTTTCCTTCACTGCTAGCTCTAATCCTCTGCTTTCTTGGCCTACCTGGTGCTTGCTTCTAAACAGGAGCACATAATTTGAATCCAGGATCTACACTGTCCCACTGTTGCTTGCCTTCCAAAGTAGGTAGGTTTTCAGCATAAGTTGCTCTGAACATCTCAACAGAGTAGTACTTATGGACATACTTGTCAATTGCACTAGCTTCACCTCTTAGAGCAGTGATGAAGAAAAGGGCATGGATGCATGGCTTACCAGTGACCTGCCATTGTTTGCAACTGCAAGTCCATTTTTCCAAGTCCACAGGGTACCTCCATTCTCTCTTCTCTCTATCAGTTGCACTCACCTCAGCCTCTGTTGGGCTTCTCCTAACTATGCTCATCTCCAAACCTTTAGTCTTCTCCATTAATGCCTTCATAACTGATGGTACAATGTAGTGCCCAATGAAATGGTCAATGCAAATTCTTTTTCTTAAGTCAAACTTCTCGATAATGTACTGCCTGATCTTGTCCAGCAGATCCACTAGGTGTAGTCCCTTATATTTCTTGATTCTGGAGTTAAATGATTCAGCCAGATTGTTGTTAACATAGTCAACCTTGCTCAACTCAGTGAAATCTGCTCTAGCCCAGATTTTTGTGTGGTGCTCCTCAAGATAATCCTTTACTTTGGGCCTGCTCTTCAGCTGGTTCAAATGGTGCTTGTGCTTCTTGATGCTGTAAGTTAGTGAGCAAGGCCACAGATTGTCATCATAAAACTTCCCTTTGAATTTCTTGCTAAAATTTTGAGCCAAATGTCTCATGCACTCTCTGTGCTCAACTCCTGGGTAAACAGCATCAACAGCACTCTCCAGTCCTTTGCAAGCATCAGTATGTATGACTAAACCTTCAGGGTGTCCTATTACTTCCTTCAGGTTTTTGAAAAACCAGGTCCAACTCTCAGTTGACTCCCCTTCAAGAACTCCATATGCAACTGGAAATAACCAGTTGTGAGCATCTAGAGCACATGCTGCTACAAGTTGGCCCCTAAACCTACCATGCAATGCAGTTGCATCTACAACCAAGTATGGCCTGCACCCCTCTAAGAACGCCTTCTGACATGCTTCGAAGCATACAAAAACCCTTCTAAAACACTCCTTGTACAATTTCTTCCCTTTCAACTTGTATTCCACTGTGTGCTTGTCAAGTCCAACAACACTTCCTGGTGAAGCCCTCTCTACTTCTACTTTGAATGCATAAAGTAACTGGAAACTATCACTGTACTTACCATAGATCCTGTCAAGTGCCATCTCCTTACCATAGTAGCATCTGCTGTATGGCACCTCAAGACCATACTTCTCTAACAACCTACCCTGAATTTCCTTTGTTCCAATTCCTGGATTTTTTCTGATCCAACCCATTGAAGCATCTGCAATCCACCTTCTTTTTGCAGCTCTCAATCTCTGAGATCTGTTAACACTAGGACATGTGTGAGGGTGGGGGTTCACTTTGATCTAAAAACATATGAAAATAAAACAAAAAGCCAGTAAGAATAACCATACTAAAACAAATATGCACATTTTATACAAAAACATTACTCAAACAATAACTTGTACCTGAAATAGAGTGCTCTTCCTCATCAAAGAAGCATGTAGCCTCCACTTACACCTGTCATAGGCACATTTGACAGTAAACCTAGTTGGGTCACTCTTCTGTGTAGTGTACTCAGTTTCAGACTTGATTGAGAAAGAGCCAACTGCATTTCTGCAATCAACTGCATTAGGAAAGACCACACCTTCCTCAATAGATGGATTCTCTCTATCATACATCACTACAGGTCTGTCTTGATCTGCATCCTCAAAAGCTCCCATCTCATGATCCTCTTGCCTCTCATCATCATCTGTATCTGAAAATTCTGCAGGAATGTATTCTTCATTTGCTGTATGTTCCTCATTATTGTGCTGGACATAATCTGGATATAGTTTCTCATCCTCCTCATCAAATAAAATAGGTGCATCAGGTAGTGCCTCCTTCACAACTGGAGCAGTCTCATCCTCTTGTCTTTTAGTGCCACTTGGAGCAGTTGGGGAGGTACTTGCACTTGCTGCACTAGTTCTAGGAGCACTAGCACTAGTTGAAAAAGGCCCATCAGTCCCGGTTCCAGAGGGCCTTTAGTCCCTGTTCTGGAACCAGGACAAAATGACCGGGACTAATGCCCAAAACCTTTAGTCCCGGTTGGATTACGAACCGGGACCAAAGGGGATCCACGTGGCCGCTGCGGGGGCGCCCAGTGAGGGGACCTTTAGTCCCGGTTGGTAACACCAACCGGGACTAAAAGGTAGCCACGCATCAGCAGCTCCCAGGCGCTGGGTTTTTTTTGAAATGGGGGGGGGGGGGGGGGGTTAGGGGTTTCGGAGGGTTTGGTCGACGCTAGCTAGTAAGCAAATACGCGCGCGCCTGAGCTGCCAACTGCACACTCCTACGCCTCGCCGCCCCCTTCTTCCCCCCGCCGCCCCCTTCTTCCTCGCTTCCGGCGCCCCGCCGTCGCCGCCGCGCCCTTCTTCTAACGCCTTCTCCCCTGCCGCCGACATGCCGCCGTGTCATATTGTGTTAGCTAGCTAATACATATAGAGAGAAGTGACCTCACTTTCTCCGTGCTTGGTCGACGCTAGCTACTACATATAGAGAGAACTCGATGCTAGCTAGTAAGCAAATGAAGGAACCATTAATTACACAAGATCGTCATGAACATATACAGAGAGAAGTGACCTCTCTTTCTCCGAGATTGGTCGAACAACAAGTTTTCGTATATCTATCCGAAGCTACTACATATATATAATATAACATCTCTTACGATCCCTGACATATATCATCTACTGAAAATCAGCTTCAATTTCCACAAGGTATTCTCCCTTTTCATGTATGACGTGTTCAAGAAAGATACCCGCCAATTCCTCTTGAATTGCTCATATGCGATCATGTGGTAGGAGTTTATCCCGCATCACATCCATCTAATTTAAAGAAGGGGTCAATACATATATATGAATGAAACTCAACACAATTGATGGTAATAAAATAAAATTTTGAATATTTTTTACGTACTTGAAATTGTTTGTCAGAGTTGCCCCACTCAGAGGTCGAGTGGCGCATGAACTCGCAAACGTAGTATCCACATAAATTATTCCTGCCTTCCTGCCATAAGCACTTTACGAGAATAGAGTTCAATCAAACTGATAATCAAGCATGATAATGGAATTGATGAAATTAGAATCAATGAGAGAAGCGCGGAACTAGCTAGTACTACTTACTTTGGGTTGTGTAAATCACAGCTCCTTCTTCAGACCTGGAACCATTCCGGTGAACTTTTTCCAAACCCTGCCCGGCAAAGAAAATGATTACTTCATATCAGCAAATGAACGAAAGTTGCCGATATGGTGCGCTAATGATTGAACTTACTTCTGGAGCATTTCAGTCATGTCCGCATACTCCTGTGGATCTTTACGTCTCGAGTCTAAGACAGTTACTACTCCCGCGTCAAGCTTAATGGATAGCAGAATAAAGTGGAATCTGCGCACGCATAACTCATCAATTACAGTACTTAACCTCGAGTAAGCAAAACCGAATATGCACAAGACAGTAACACTCACTTGAAGTTGTAAGGAAAGAGTATTTCACTTTTGTTTTGATGTCGAAGGAATGATTTTAGCAAGTTATCCTCAGTATCTTGAACTCTGTTTTTTACCGTCCATTCATTTACGGTATTTGGGCTAATGAACCCAATGTCATCGATCCCTCCTGTCTTGCATTCGACGATCTTCAATCTGCATAATATAGCGAGGATAATTATATATACATGCAATGAACGAGCTGAGCTAGAGACTTAATTACAGAAATAATACTTACAGACAGTAGCAAGCCATGAGTTGTTTGTCCAGGGTGTCTTGATTGAATAACTGAAATAATTCCACAAATTCAACAGGCATCACCTCAACTCCAATGAAGTCATGCTTATCTTTAATTCCCAACAATATACTGTCGGTCCCAGACTTGCTGTAGGTTTCCAAGTACTAGTCATGCAATCTTCGCATCATCGTTGGTAGTTTCTTTAGCTCATCATCACTTTTGACGAGAGGCTTCCCGCGCTCGTACTTAAAGGGAGGTACTACCTCAGCAATTTCATACTGTACATCATCGCCCACATAATCACCAATAGTGGTACCGGGCAGTAGTTTCGGATGATTAGCGATATCGCTAGACACCTTGAGCGGGGGGCACGATTGCTTCTCCTGTTCGCCGAGCTGGGGAATTGTTTTCCCACTTCGTCGTCTTGTATCACTGGTAGTACTTCCCGACCGCTGCGCATTAGCATATGTCTTTTCAATACATCGGTTAAAGTGGGATTGCGGCGGAGGCGGTGGTGGTCGCTCAAGGGCATCCAGAGTGCGCTTCGCTTTCACCGGATCTACTATTTCCTTCTTTTCTGGATGTTTCCGTTCAAAATGGGCCCGCACTTCGGCAGCACTGATTTCTTTGAGTTCCTCGTCAGTCCTCTCATATGGTAACTTGGCAGGAGCCTTGAGGCTTGGACCAAATTTGAATTTCTTTCCACCACCTCTTGTACTGCTAGCCGCCGGAGCGGCGGCGGCTCTCTTCCGCCGTTGCTGACACGCCGGAGGAGGCGGAGGAGGAGGCTGAGTGCCCTGACGCGCCGGAGGAGGCGGTGGAGGAGGCGAAGTGCCCTGATGCGCCGGAGGAGGTAGAGGAGGAGCCGGAGTGCCCTCACACGCCGGAGGAGGCGGAGAAGGAGCCAGAGTGCCCTCACGCGCCGGAGGAGGCGGAGTGCTCATCGGAGGAGGCGGAGTGCCCTCATGCGCCGGAGGAGGCGGAGTGCTCGTCGGAGGAGGCGGAGGAGGAGCCGGAGTGCCGTCACGCGCCGGAGGAGGCGGAGGAGAAGGCGGAGTGCCCTGATCACTCGCCGGAGGCGTCCAGTTTGGAAGCTTGATGTACTCCTTCCTCCACAGATAGGTACTCCTCAAAGCATAAACCAAATGATTCTCCCCTTCACCTGTAGGGTGGTCAAGCTCTAGCTCCTCAAATCCCTCCATTATTTCATCCACCGTCACAACAGCATAGCCATGTGGAATCGAACGACAGTGAAAAGTTCCGTCAGCTTGAGGAGGTGCAACAAAGCCGACAGCCGCATTCAAAGTCAGGTTCTGCCATTTCGTCATTAGCTCGCAATGTTGAGCCTCCGTGATAGTATCCACGGGGTAGCGAGGAGCCGTGAAATCAGGCTGAACGGGCTCCGTGGAAGCCACGCTACTTCTCTGCTGAGATGGTGGGGTAGCTTCGTGCCGCTGAGATGGTTGGCCGGTAGCTCGCTGGCTCTCAAGTTCCTCTAGCTTTGCTATTCTTGCATTGAGCTTCTGCATTTTGCTTGCTTCCGCTTTCCTCTTTCTCCCTCAGCTTCTGTAACCACCGCTGTCGGGAAACCCATGCACCCACGGAATAGAGCCTGGTGTGCCTCGTGTTCGTCCAGGGTTCTCAGGATTCCCGAGGGCCTCAGTCAGCTTGTCCTTCTCTCTGTCGGGAATGAACTTCCCTTCCTGCGCTGCGCTGATATAATGCTGAAGCTTCTTGATGGGTATTGCAAGTTGCTTGTCCGTCCAACGACACTCCCCTGTTTCTGGGTCCAAAGTTCCCCCAACCCTGAAGAACCAAGTCCTTGAATGGTCTGGCCAGTGCAATGTCGCTGGTTGGACCCCTTTAGCAAGCAGGTCTTGCTCAGCTTTGTCCCACAATGGCCGGGCTTTGTAGTAGCCACCTGACCCCGTGTGATGGTGATACAGCTTCTTTGCAGCATTTATCTTTTTTGTCACCGACCTTTTCTTACCCTTCTCCAAAGTCTTGTAAGCCACAAATGCGGGCCAGTGATCTCTTATCTTCTCATATCGGCCGGTGAATTCTAGAGTCTTCCCTTTTTAGACAAACTTTGTGTTCAACTCTTTCTTCCAGTTCCTGAATAGATCTGCCATCTTCTTAAGAGCAAACGCCTTGACCTTTGGCTCTACAACTGGCTTATTTGGATCCTCCTCTGGCGGTAGGGTGAAATTTGCCTTCAGCACGGTCCAAATATCAGCTTTCTGTCTATCCTGGACATAAGAAACTTCAGGGTGGTCCTTACTCTTATTCCATTGCTCGACGCTGATCGGGACGCTGTCCCTAACAATAGCTCCGCACTGACTAACAAATGTGTCCTTCGTTCGCTTGGGTTCAATCGGTTGGCCATCGTCATTGATTGCTGTGATCATGAACCTTTCATCCTGGTGCAACCTTTTCTTCGGGCCTCGTCTCTTTACGGAAGTTTGGCTCGATCCGGAGGGCTGTAAAAGAAGAAAGATGCGTTAATATATGTACATACCAAAACAATTAATGCATCAATTAGTCAGCACAGGCTTAATTAATATATATACCTTGCCAGACTTTGCAACAGCTGCCTCCTCCGTTCGGTCACCGGAGCCGTCATCATGATCTCCTTCTTCCTCCGCCATTCGGTCACCGGAGCCGTCATCATCTCCTTCCTCCTCCATTGTTGGATCATCAGATCCGTGATCCTCTCCTTCCTGACCATCGGTGTCATTGAGAAACGGCAAGGGATCACCTCCGCCGAGGATTATATCCCCCAACAACTGTTCTTGTTCCAAGTCTCTTTCCATAGTTTCTGCAAATATTACAACGTGGCAATATACAAACATGAGAGATGGATATATTAGTGGCAAACATAGACCTAGCTAGCTAATCACAACAAGGAATCATACGCATATATGAGCAATGGATTAGTTGGGGTGGCCTCGACAACGCTCTTTTAACTTGGTAAATGTGGGTGGCCTCGACAACTCTTCTAGGGTTTGGGGTGGCCTCGACAACGCTCTTTTAACTTGGTAAAATTGGGTGGCCTCAATATATCGAGACTTGTTTCGGTTTGGGGTGGCCTCGACAACGCTTTTTCAGTCCCGGTTTGGGTGGCCTCGAGAGTTTGTCGGGTAGGGGCGGGAGGGGGTAGGAGATCGACAACGCTTTTTTTTCTAGGGTTTGGGTGGCCTCGAGAGTTGGTCGCCCGATATGTCCGACGTCCCCCCTCATGTCGAAGTTACCGGAGTTTTCTTCTAGGGGTTTGGGTGGCCTCGAGAGTTTGTTGGGTTGGGGCGGGAGGGGGTAGGAGATCGACAACGCTTTTTTTCTAGGGTTTGGGGTGGCCTCGACAATGCTTTTTCAGTCCCGGTTTGGGTGGACTCAAGAGTTGGCCGGGCGAGAGGGGTTTGATCGACGTCCCCCCTCATGTCAAAGTTACTTGAGCACAAGAGCTCCGATCGAGATGATTCCGAATCCGTTGGAAAGCTCTCGGGGAGCCGATGCCAATGTGATGATAGGGGGCTGGGGTGCTCCCGTGGCCTCGTTGATAGATAGAGCCGATGCCAACATTTTCGTTTAACAAAAAAACTACCTTCAAAAAAAGACTTGCTTCGCCGCGGGTGCTCGGTGCGACGTGGACTCAGTGGAAAAACTTTATGAAAATGCGGTGGTGGCCGGGCCGGGCGGTTTTCTTTTCCTTCTTCATTTTTTCCTTTGTTTTTTCTTATATGTTTGTTTTCGTTTTCACTCTACATTTTCGTACATATGAAAAACAACGAAGTTTGTATACAAAAGTGCACATATACATCTCATACATGAACATATACACATGAAAATTTATCTATCTATCTATCTCATCTCATGCACGATAGAAAATCTGAAAAAAAATACATACAAAACATACATCTATGATCCCTCATACATACAAACAAAAAATACATACAAAACGTACATCTATGATCCCTCATACATACATACATACAAACAAAAAATACATCTAAAAAAATACATATATGATCCCTCATACATACATACATCTAAAAAATTTCTTTGAACATCTAAAAACATCTGAAAAATTCTATGAACAAAAATACTCCCTCATACATACATACATCTATGAACAAATTATGAACAAAAAAACAGCATATAAGAAGAAAAAAACAGAGGGGGCAGGGGCGGCGACGGCGACGGCGACGTCCGGGGCGATGAGGCGACGGCGACATCGGGCGGGCAGGGGCGCGGCGACGGCAACGAGGCAGGCTCGGGGGCACGCGCGGCGACGGGGAGGAGGGAGAGGCAACGACAACGGGGCAGTGCGGCAGCCTGGCAGTGACGGGGCAGTGCTCGGGGAGGCGACGGTGCAGTCCGGCAGCCTGGCGGCGTCGTGGTGGTCGCGGCGCCGTCGGGGGAGAGGAGAGATCGAAGGAAGTGAATGGAAAAACTGCTAAGTGTTGTTTATATACCCAGGGAATTGGTCCCGGTTCGTGGCTCAAACCGGGACTAAAGGACCTCTTTTGGTCCCGGTTCGAACCACCAACCGGGACCAAAGGTGTTTTTGCCAGCTCAAAGGGCGGGAAGCTCAACCCTTTGGTCCCGGTTGGTGGCACGAACCGGGACCAAAGGGTGGTACTGGTCCCGGTTGGTTCCACCAACTGGGACGAAAGGTTGGTATTGGTCCCGTTTGGTGCCACCAACCGGGACGAAAGGGGGTGCTACCGCGGCCAAAACTTTAGTCCCACCTCGCTAGTTGAGAGGGGCTCAGAGTGGTTTATAAGCGTCGCTGCCGCTGCCCTCTCGAGCTCCTCTCTATTGCAGGCTTATGGGCCTATCTGAACTGTCTCTGCCTGTTGGGCCTACTGGGCCTGCAGGCCTGCATCCTGGCCCATAAGTAGGGTTTCTAGTCGTATGCAGGCCGTGGGCCGAGTAGGCGGCATGTTTTTTACTTTTTAGTCCAGTATTTTTTTAAATTTTTTGCTTTTTAGTTGATTCTTTTTGCTATTGAAAAATATTATTTTTAATTGACTATTTTTAGTTCATTCTTTATACTATTAAAGTTTTTAACAAATAAATACTTTGATAATTTTAGTTAATATTTTTTTGATTCTTTTTAGTTGATTCTTTTTGCTATTGAAAAATATTATATTTCATTGATTCTTTTTAGTTCATTCTTTTTACTGTTATTTACAATCTTTATTATTAAGTTTTTAACCATAAATAATTCGATTATTTTAGTTAATATTATTTGATTCTTTTTAGTTGATTCTTTTTGCTATTGAGAAATATTATATTTAATTGATTCTTTTTATTTCATTCTTTTTACTATTAAAGTTTTTAAACAAATAAATACTTTGATATTTTAGTAAATATTTTTTTGATTCTTTTTAGTTGATTCTTTTTGCTATTGAAAACTATTATATTTAATTGATTCTTTTAGTTCATTCTTTTGCATTAGAGTTTTTAACAAATAAATACTTTGATAATTTTAGTTAATATTTTTTTGATTCTTTTTAGTTGATTCTTTTGGCTATTGAAAAATATTATATTTCATTAATTCTTTTTAGTTCATTCTTTTTTAATATTAAAGTTTTAACAAAAATACTTTGTTAATTTTAGTTAATATTTTTTTGATTCTTTTTTCTATTGAAAAATATTATATTTAATTGATTCTTTTTAGTTCATTCTTTTTGCTATTAGAGTTTTATGCATTTACTGATTTTTTTGAGCTAAATGACCCTGAAAATGAAAAGCATTACAAATGAACTCTGAAAAGGTTGAAAGTTGGCATGGTGTCATCATTTCACCCACATAGCATGTGGTAAAAAGTTGAGAGGGTTACAGCAAAAACTGGATGCACTTCGTGTACAAAATGGACAATCTCTTTCGAAGTATCAGGGTTTCGGACGAAAACTCATCTGTTAGAAAGGGATTTCATTTTTTGAACTTATTTGAACTCCAGACTTTTTTTGTGTTCAAAATGCACCATTCAAAGCCACTTTATCAATTTTCAACCCTTTCGGACTTCATTTCCTATTTTTCATGCATTTACTGATTTTTTATAGCTAAATGACCCTGAAATTGAAAAGCACTTCAAATGAACTTTGAAAAGGTTGAAAGTTGGCATGGTATCATCATTTCACCCACATAGCATGTTCTAAAAAGTTGAGAGGGTTACGGCAAAAACTGGATGCACTTCGTGTACAAAATGGACAATCTCTTTCGAAGTATCAGGGTTTCGGACGAAAACTCATCTGTTAGAAAGGGATTTCATTTTTTGAACTTATTTGAACTCCTGACTTTTTTTGTGTTCAAAATGCACCATTCAAAGCCACATCATCAATTTTCAACCCTTTTTGACTTCATTTCCTATTTTTCATGCATTTACTGATTTTTTATAGCTAAATGACCCTGAAATTGAAAAGCACTTCAAATGAACTCTGAAAAGGTTGAAAGTTGGCATGGTATCATCATTTCACGCACATAGCATGTTCTAAAAAGTTGAGAGGGTTACGGCAAAAACTGGATGCACTTCGTGTACAAAATGGACAATCTCTTTTGAAGTATCAGGGTTTTGGACGAAAACTCATCTGTTAGAAAAGGATTTCATTTTTTTGAACTTATTTGAACTCCAGACTTTTTGTGTGTTCAAAATGCACCATTCAAAGCCACATCATCAATTTTCAACCCTTTCTGACTTCATTTTCTATTTTTCATGCATTTATTGATTTTGTAAAGCTAAATGACACTGAAATTGAAAAGCACTACAAATGAACTCTGAACAGGTTGAAAGTTGGAATGGTATCATCATTTCACCCACATTGCATGTGCTAAAAAGTTGAGAGGGTTACGGCAAAAGCTGGATGCACTTCGTGTACAAAATGAACAATCTCTTTCAAAGTATCAGGGTTTCGGACGAAAACTCATATGTTACAAAAGGCATCATCATAATAGTTGTGGAGAGAAAGTCTTCACTTTTTCTTCACTTGTGTCCTTTGCTTATTGCTCCGTAACCATGGATAATCTTCATCGTTTAACAGGGTGCTTGGGTCAGCATTGACTTTGAAGGGAGGAATTTCATGAAACTTTTCATAATCTTCAGACATGTCTGTCTTGCCCTCCACTCCCACGATGTCTCTTTTTCCTGAAAGAACTATGTGGCGCTTTGGCTCATCGTATGATGTATTCGCTTCCTTATCTTTTCTTTTTCTCGGTTTGGTAGACATGTCCTTCTCATAGAAAACCTGCGCCACATCATTGGCTAGGACGAATGGTTCGTCTGTGTACCCAAGATTGTTCAGATCCACTATTGTCATTCCGTACTGTGGGTCTACCTGTACCCCGCCTCCTGACAGATTGACCCATTTGCACTGAAACAAAGGGACCTTAAAATCCTGTCCATAGTCAAGTTCCCATATGTCCACTATGTAACCATAATATGTATCCTTTCCCCTCTTGGTTGCTGCATCAAAGCGGACACCACTGTTTTGGTTGTTGCTCTTTTGATCTTGGGCGATCGTGTAAAATGTATTCCCATTTATCTCGTACCCTTTGTAAGTCAATACAGTCGAAGATGGTCCCCTGGCCAACGAGTACAGCTCATCAGAAACAGTGTTGTCACCCATGAGACGTGTTTGCAACCAACTGCCGAAAGTCCTGATGTGTTCACATGTAATCCAGTCGTCACACTGCCGGGTGTTTGGAGCGCAGAATATTCTTGTGTTCATTAACATACGGGGTCACCAAGGTAGAATTCTGTAGAACTGTGTAGTGTGCTTGAGACCAAGAATGCCCGTCCCTACATATTATTGAGTCCGCTCCTAGCGTGCCTTTTCCAGTCAGTCTCCCCTCATACCGCGATTGAGGCAGACCAATCTTCTTAAGGTCAGGAATGAAGTCAACACAAAACCCAATGACCTCCTCTGTTTGATGGCCCGTGGAGATGCTTCCTTCTGGCCTAGCACGGTTACGAACATATTTCTTTAATACTCCCATGAACCTCTCAAAGGGGAACATATTGTGTAGAAATACAGGGCCGAGAATGGCAATCTCGTCGACTAGATGAACTAGGACATGCGTCATGATATTGAAGAAGGAAGGTGGGAACACCAGCTCGAAACTGACAAGACATTGCGCCAGGTCACTCCTTAACCTTGGTAGGATTTCTGGATCGATCACCTTCTGAGAGATTGCATTGAGGAATGCACATAACTTCACAATGGCTAATCGAACGTTTTCCGGTAGAAGCCCCCTCAATGGAACCGGAAGCAGTTGCGTCATAATCACATCGCAGTCATGAGACTTTAGGTTCTAAAACTTTTTCTCTGCCATATTTTTTATTCCCTTTATATTCAACGAGAAGCCAGACGGGACCTTCATACTGAGCAGGCATTCAAAGAATATTTCCTTCTCTTCTTTGGTAAGAGCGTAGCTGGCAGGACCTTCATACTGCTTTGGAGGAATGCCGTCTTTTTCGTGCACACGTTGCTAGTCCTCCCGTGCCTCCGGTGTATCTTTTGTCTTCCCATACACGCCCAAGAAGCCTAGCAGGTTCACGCAAAGATTCTTCATCACGTGCATCACGTCGATTGTAGAGCGGACCTCTAGGTCTTTCCAATAGGGTAGGTGCCAAAATATAGATTTCTTCTTCCACATGGGTGCGCGTCCCTCAGCGTCATTCGGAACAGATAGTTCGCCGGGACCCTTTCCAAAGATTACATGTAAATCATTGACCATAGCAAGTATGTGATCACCAGTACGGACGACGGGCTTCTTCCGGTGATCTGCCTCGCCTTTGAAATGCTTGCCTTTCTTTCGACATTAATGGTTGGTCGGAAGAAATTGACGATGCCCCAGGTACACATTCTTCCTGCATTTGTCCAAATATATACTTTTGGTGTCATCTAAATAGTGCGCGCATGCGTGGTATCCCTTGTTTGTCTGTCCTGAAAGGTTACTGAGAGCAGGCCAATCATTGATGGTTACAAACAGCAACGCATGTAGGTCAAATTCCCGCTCGTCGTGCTCATCCCACACACGTACACCTTTTCCATTCCACAGCTGTAAAAGTTCTTCAACTAATGGCCTTAGGTACACATCAATGTCGTTGCCGGGTTGCTTAGGGCCTTGGATGAGAACTGGCATCATAATGAACTTCCGCTTCATGCACAGCCAAGGAGGAAGGTTATAGACACATAGAGTCACGGGCCAGGTGCTATGATTGCTGCTCTGCTCCCCAAAGGATTAATGCCATCCGCGCTTAAACCAAACCATACGTTCCTTGCGTCACCTGCAAAGTCCCCCCACTTTCTCTCGATTTTTCTCCACTGCGACCCATCAGTGGGTGCTCTCAACTTCCGGTCTTTCTTACGGTCCTCTTTGTGCCATCGCATCAACTTGGCATGCTCTTTGTTTCTGAACAGACATTTCAACCGTGGTATTATAGGAGCATACCACATCACCTTGGCAGGAACCCTCTTCCTGGGGCGCTCGCCGTCAACATCACCAGGGTCATCTCGTCTGATCTTATACCGCAATGCACCGCATACCGGGCATGCGTTCAAATCCTCGTGATCACCATAGTAGAGGATGCAGTCATTAGGGCATGCATGTATCTTCTGCACCTCTAATCCTAGAGGCCAGAGAACCTTCTTTGCTCTGTACGTATTGTCAGGCAATTCGTTATCCTTTGGAAGCTTCTTCTTCATTATTTTCAGTAGCTGCTCAAATCCCTTGTTAGATACACCATTCTCTGCCTTCCATTCCAGCATTTCCAGTATGGTACCGAGCTTTGTGTTGCCATCTTCCCAATTTGGGTACAACGGTTTTTTGTGATCCTCTAACATGCGATCGAACTTCAACTTCTCCTTTTCAGTCTTGCATTCTCTCTGTGCATCAACAATGACCCGGCGAAGATAATCATCGGGCACATCGTCTGGTTCCTCTTGATCTTCAGCTTCCCCCGTTGCAGCATCACCGTATTCAGGGGGCACATAGTTGTCATCATCCTCTTCTTCTTAGTTGTCTTCCATCATAACCCCTCTTTCTCCGTGCTTGGTCCAAACATTATAGTGTGGCATGAAACCCTTCTCAAGCAGGTGGATGTGAAGGGTTTTCGAGTCAGAGTAAGACTTTGTATTCCCACAGATAGGGCATGGACAACACATAAAACCATTCTGCTTGTTTGCCTCAGCCACTTCGAGAAAATTATGCACGCCCTTAATGTACTCGGAGGTGCGTCTGTTACCGTACATCCATTAACGGTTCATCTGCGTGCATTACATATAATTAAGTGTGTCAAAAACCATTACAGAACATCATGAATAGAGAAGTGATGACCAAATTAATACAAGTTCATCATCACATTAAAACCAAAGTACTGTAGTGATCAAATGTTATTACTGAAAAAATAAATACATAAAGTTCATACATAGTTCTCATAGAACAACATATAGCTCTCTAGCTAGAGCATTTAATTAAAACATACATTGAAATTATCGCAACTAAGGTAACAATTGATCCAACAGCATAATGATACCAAGCCTCATTATCAATGGCATATTTTCTAATCTTTCTAATCTTCAAGCGCATTGCATCCATCTGGATCTTGTGATCATCGACGACATCGGCAACATACAACTCCAATTTCATCTTCTCTTCTTCAATTATTTTCAATTTTTCTTTCAAATACTCATTTTCTTTTTCAACTAAATTTAACTTCTCGACAAGAAGTTCTATGTCGGTTGGAATTTCCGGTTCACATACCTACTAGATAAAAACATCTAAGTCACGTTGGTCGGCATAATTGTCATAAACACTAAATGAAACAAATAGTTATAAAAGATAATATACCACATCCGAATCATAGACAGGACGAGGGCCGACGGGGGCGGATACCAAAACCATCGCACTATATAATAACAAACAATAATAAAATTAAGAAAATTATACAAGTATCTATCTAAACCATACAAGTAAGAATTCTTTTCTTTTACAAAGAAGATAAAAACAAGAGGCTCACCACGGTGGTGCCGTCGACGAGATCAGCGCGGGCGATCGATGGTGGTGAGGACAGGGACGGGACAGGACGGACCGGCAAACCTAGACAAATCGTTACGAAAATGGAGCTTGGACAAGGAGCTTTGAGAGGAGAAAGCTTAAGTGTGGCTCGGGCATTTCATCGAACACCTCATGGGCATAGGAGGTGAGCTAGAGCAACACACACCTCTCCCACGGCCGGCCAAAAAAACAGAGCAGTGAGCTGAGCTGAGCGGGCAGGGTATATATAGGCTTCTCTTTAGTCCCGGTTTGTGGCTAGAACCTGGACAGAAGACAGACCTTTGGTCCCAGTTCCAGCCACAAACTAGGACTAAAGGTGCTGGGCCAGGAGCGAGGATCATTGGTCCCGGTTCATGTCTGGAACCGGGACCAAAGGTGTCAGACGAACCGGGACCAATGGCCCCCAAGGCCCGGCCGGTGCCCTGGCCTCACGAACCGGGACTGATGCCCCCAGTATCTCATCTCAACAGCATCAAACAATCCCCATGGATACTTGGCACAAATAGCAGCCCTAAAATCATTAAATGAACTACTACTGCTGTCCACAACTAATGGAAATGTGAAGCTGCTTTCTTTTCCTTGGGTACCAGTAGAAACTATAACTGTGGTCTCCATTCTGACAAACAAAAAGAATGCAACTGCTGGATCCATCCTACGATAATGAACATAGCATCTCCCATGAGAAATTGAACCAAAACTAGACTAAAACTTCTCTGAATCCATCCTACGATGCTAAGTAGGAGCAGATTTGAGACTGACACTTACCCCGCCGGGATCTGACATGCAGATGCGGTGCCCTTGTCGTCATGACTGCCACCACAGCCGCCATCAACGCTCCCCCGAGTCGATGCCGAGCTCTTGCCGCCGTGTAGGATGCCACCACCGCCGACTCTGCTCTCCCATGGTGATTGGGGCACCTTTTGGCCACGCGCGTGGCCATCACCCTCCCTTGCCGATGTGGTCCGCTTATTGCGTTGGCCGCCTAGGGTTTCTCCATTCTCCCCCATCGCCAGGAAGGGTTTGTGGTGCGAGGAAGTGTTTGTGGATCTGGTGGTGAGCCGCCGCCGACGAACTAGGGTTTCAGAGAGGGGAAATAGTGAGAATGGGGAATGATAGAGTGAGAGTGGGAATGGGCTGGTTAGATCAATCAGGGCAAGATGTGTCCAAAAGCTAGTGCCGGTAGCGGTCAAACGGCGCTGACTGGACGGAACCATCACGGAAGGGCAAAAGCAGAAGAAAACCAAAGTGAGTTGGGCAAGAACGAGGGTTTCTGGAAACTAGGGGCAAACCTGCCGAGGGGGACACAACTAAGGGCACAGAATTAATTATCCCTTTTATAATACAATGATTTGTACAAGGGGATAATTATTTTTGTTGAAAGTTTCTGTAATTCAAGATTTGCAAAGTTTCCATGGGCATGAACAAAGTTCAAGGAGCTCCCCCACTTCAACGGTGCTCGTCTTTCTTACTTTCACTTCCGTTTTTGAAAAGTTTTAGGTTCCCCTCTATATTTTTTAAACTATTTAAAAGCACACAACAGAAATAAATGGCTCTCTAAAACTTCCGGGTTGTCTCCCAGGCAGCGCTTTCTTTAAAGCCATTAAGCCAAGCATACCATGCTCAAGTAGTTGATCCACCTAGATCCCAAGGTATATCAAAGCCAATTTCAATTAACAATGATTTGTAATTTAGTAACATGATGCTTGGATATATTAGAGTATCCCGATCTTATACAACTTGAACCAGATACTTGTTGAAATACATTGCTCAATAAATATGGAATGCTTGCGGATCTTTTCTCGCATGGAGTCAAGGAAGGATCTCAGGGTATTGTATTGTTGTGTTAACTACAAGTTGATATCATATGGACTCATACTTCTTCCCTTGCTGCAAGATGATCTGCTCTCCTCTCGTCTATTGCTGCAAGATGGTGGCCCTTGTGTTACATAGAACGTCCCCCCTCTAGTTCTGGCATTCTGAAGTATAGTCAACTGATATACCCCATTCCTTTGATATCGATGAATATGTAGTATAGATTTGATGTAAGTCTTGCGAGTACTTCGGATGAGTACTTACCATTGTGTTGCACCCTTTTTCTTCTACCTGGTTGTTGCAGTCAGGTGGTGGAGTCCGGGATCCAGAGGATCCCGAGGATGTTTGCTACATGGAGTTCGACATCGAGGAGTAGTTCGGAGGTTCCAGGAAGGAGGCCTTGCCTTTTCGATCTAGGGTCATTGTTTATTTTCACCTTCTTAATGCACCTTTGTAATTGTTTGTAGTCAGACCTAACTCTTGTTGTAATATCAGGTCGTACGACCCTGGCTTGTAATATATTGTTTTATTTGCTTAATTTGAGTCATGGAGTTGTGTTGTGATATTATACAGCGAGTCACTAATCATGATCGTGCATGTTGCGTAGATGTTTAGTGCACGATTAATTTCGAGGGCGTCACAAGTTGGTCTCAGAGCCGACTGCCTGTAGGAACCCCTTCTAACTCCTTGGTCAATGTTGAGTCTAGACATGAAAAACTATTTTCTAAACTACTAACTGTGTTGTGTGGCTTATGGGCCCACATCACCTATGGATGGTGAGGGAGTCCTGGACTAGGGGGTCCCCGGGGGTCCGGCCTATCTCCTATGGGCTGGATTGGTGGGCCGCATTGAAGGCCGAACTATGGACTGACCCCGTATCCAGACAGGAGATCTTTGCTATCGTGGTGTGTCCTCCAAGTCAAGAAAAGATAATTGGCGTGATTATTCCTTCCTTGTAACCGACTATGTGTAACCCTAGTACCCCTGGTGTCTATATAAACCAGAGGGTTTAGTCCGTAGGGGCTAGAACAAGAACCATAGCCCTATTCTCCTAGGGTTTAGTTCATCTGATCTCGTGGTAGATCGACTCTGTAACCGTCATATACACTCCAATATAATCAAGCAGGGCGTAGGGTTTTACCTCTTCGAGAGGGCCCGAACCTGGGTAAACATCGTGTCCTTCATCCCTTATTCCCCATTGATCCAAGATCCACAGCTCGGGACCCCCTACCCGAGATCTGCCGGTCTTAACACCGACATTGGTGCTTTCATTGAGAGTTCCGCTGTGAGATAGCCAAAGGATTGATGGCTCGCCTGATTATCAGTGATAGCATCAACTCCGGGAACACTTTTGTTCCCGACCAACCCTTCATGTTCGGTAGCACCGTCGTGCACACCAATTCGGCCGGTCATCTAGACCAGGTCGACAACCTCATGATACGTCCATTTTACATCATGTTTTCCTACTGTTATTTATAAAAAAATTTAGTCAATATAACACTTTATGGGGTAATTCTAATGCCTTTTCTCTCTTAATATGCAAGGTTTACACAAAGAGGGAGAATGCCGACAGCTGGAATTCAGGGCCTGAAAAAGCTACAGTAGAGATACGTATTTTGCACATCTCCAAATGAGCTGAAATTGCACGGAGAATTATTTTGGAATATATAAAAAATACTGGAAATAAAATATACCAGAGGGGAGCCACCTGGTGCCCACATGGCACCAGGGCGCATCACCCCCCAGTCACGCCCTAGTGCTGTGTGGGGCCCCTGGCCCACCTCTGGCTCCCATCTTTTGGTATATAAGTCATTTTACCCTAGAAAAAATAAGGGGGAGACTTTCGGGACGAGGCGCCGCCGCCACGAGGCGGGACTTGAGCAGGAGCACTTTTACTCTCCGGCGGAGAGATTCTGCCGGGGGCACTTCCCTCCAGGAGGGGGAAATCGAAGCCTTCGTCATTAGCAACAACCCTCTCATCGTGGGAGGACCAATCTTCATCATCATCTTCAACAGCACCATCTCATCTCAAACCCTAGTTCATCTCTTTTATTCAATCTTTGTATCAAAACCTCAGATTGGTACGTGTGGGTTGCTAGTAGTGTTGATTACTTCTCGTAGTTGATGCTAGTTGGCTTACTTGGTGAAACACTAAATGTTTAGATCCATTATGTTATTCAATACCCCTCTGATCTTGAACACCATGATGATGAGTGAGTGGTTACTTTTGTTCTTGAGGACATGGGAGAAGTCTTGTCATAAGTAATCATGTGAATTTGGTATTTGTTCGGTATTTTGATGATATGGATGT
Source organism: Thinopyrum elongatum (assembly GCA_011799875.1). Classification (NCBI taxonomy): domain Eukaryota; kingdom Viridiplantae; phylum Streptophyta; class Magnoliopsida; order Poales; family Poaceae; genus Thinopyrum; species Thinopyrum elongatum. The sequence goes on from CM022301.1 coordinate 599,250,923, forward strand.
TGTGATTCTCTTAGTGGTGTCCTGTGAACGTCGATTACATGACACTTCACCATTTATGGGCCTAAGGGAATGCATTGTGGAGTGGTAAGTAGATGATGGGTTGCTAGAGTGATAGAAGCTTAAACCCCAGTTTATGCTCTATTCCATAAGGGGCTGATTTGGATCCATATGTTTAATACTATGGTTAGATTTATCTTAATTCTTCTTTCGTAGTTGCAGATGCTTGCGAGAGGGGTTAATCATAAGTGGGAGGCTTGTTCAAGTAAGAACAGCAACCAAGCACTGGTCCACCGACATATCAAATTATCAAAGTAGCGAACGCGAATCAAACAAACATGATGAAAGTGACTAGATGAAATTCCCGTGTGTCCTCAAGAATGTTTGCATTACTATAAGAACTTGTTCCGGCATGTCCTTTGCAATAACAATTATTGGGCTACCTTGCTGCACTTTAGTTACACTTGTTACTTGTTACCTGTTACAAATTATCTTGCTGTCAAACTACTCGTCACCGCTTATTTCAGTGCTTGCAGAAAATACCTTACCGAAAACCACTTGTCATTTCCTTCTGCTCCTCGTTGGATTCAACACTCTTACTTATCAAAAGGACTACGATTGATCCCCTATACTTGTGGGTCGTCAAGACTCTTTTCTGGCACCGTTGCCGAGGAGTGAAGCTCCTTTGGTAAGTGGAAATTGGTAAGGAAACATTTATATTACGTGCTGAAATTTATTGCTACTTGTCACTATGGAAAGTAATCCTTTGAGGGGCTTGTTCGGGGTATCTTCACCTCGACCGGAAACAACAAGAGTTGCCTCTCCACCACCTATTGAGTCTACTGAAAATATTGCTTATGAAATTCCTCTTGGTATGGTTGAGAAATTGCTAGCTAATCCTTATGCAGGAGATGGAACTAAACATCCCGATATGCACTTGATCTATGTGGATGAAATTTGTGGATTGTTTAAGCTTGCAGGTTTATCTGGAGATAGAGCTAAGAAGAAAGTATCCCCTTTATCTTTGGAGGGAAAGGCATTGACATGGTATAGGCTATGTGATGATACTGACACATGGGATTGGAACTGGTTGAAATTGGAATTCCACCAGAAATTTTATCCTATGCATTTCGTTCATCGTGATCAAAATTATATATATATATAATTTTTGGCCTTGTGAAGGATAAAGTATCGCTCAAGCTTGGGGAGGTTAAGTATATGTTGCATACATGCCCCAATCATGAGCTCTCAAGAGAAATAATTCTTCAAAACTTTTATGCTCGGCTTTCTCGTAATGATCAAACCATGCTTGACTCTTCTTCGACTGGCTCTTTTATGAAGAAAACTGTTGAATTCAAATGAGATCTTATCGAAGGAATTAAGCGCAACCATGAGGATTGGGAAATCGACAAAGGTAATGAGTCAGGTATAAATCTCGAGTTTGATTGTGTTAAATCTTTTATGGAAATTGATGCTTTTCGTAAGTTTAGCACTAAGTATGGACTTGACTCAGAGATAGTAGCTTCCTTTTGTGAATCTTTTGCTACACATGTTGATCTTCCTAAGGAGAAATGGTTTAAATACCATCCACCTATAGAATTAAGGGAAGAACCCCTAGAGGTTAAGGAAGAGAAAACTATTGTTTAAAATGTTGACCCAGTTGTTCCTACTTCCTACTGCTTATTTTGAGAAGCCACCTTTTCCTGTTAGATTAAGGAATACTCCAAGATTTTAGCTATGGTTAGCAAAAGCCACATTAGAACACCTAGACCCTCTGAACAAATTAAAGTTGAACCTAGTATTGCTATGGTTAAAGATATTTTGGTTGATAATTTAAATGAGCATGTCATTTCTTTCTGTGATGCTACAACTAGAATTGCTAGTCCTAATCCTAAGGATAAGAATAGACCTGCTGTTGGCATGCCTATTATTTCTGTTAAAATTGGAGATCATTGTTATCATGGTTTATGTGATTTGGGTGCTAGTGTGAGTGCTATTCATTTTACTTTATATCAAGAAGTCATGAATGATATTGCACCTGCTGAAATTTAGGATATTGATGTCACCATTAAGCTTGCAAACAGAGATACTATTGCACCACTTGGGATTGTCAGAGATGTTGAAGTCTTGTGCGGTAAGATCAAATACCCTACTGATTTTCTTGTTCTTGGATCACCACAAGATGATTTTTGTCCAATAATATTTGGTAGACCTTTCTTGAATATTATTAATGCTCAAATTGATTGTGTTAAGGAAATTGTTAGTGTTGACTTTGGTGGTGTGTCTCATGTTGGGGAACGTTGCATGGAAAAAAAATTCTATGCACACGCAAGATCTATCCATGGAGATGCATAAGTATGAGAGGGGGAGAGCATCTACATACCCTTGTAGATCGCTAAGCGGAAGCGTTTATCAATGCGGTTGATGTAGTCATACACCTTCACGATCTGTTCCGATCAAGTACCGAACGTACGGCACCTCTGCGCTCAGCACACGTTTAGCTCGATGATGTCCTCGCCTTCTTGATCCAGCAAGAGGGGTGAAGTAGTAGATGGGTTCCGGTAGCACGACGGCATGGTGACGGTGGTGGTGATACTATTTCCGCAGGGCTTCGCCAAGCACAATGGATTTAGAGCGGAGGAGGAACTAGAAGGTTATCCTAGCTCTAATTAGTCAACTGGGACCAACTAGAACTAGAAGGACTAGAGGAGGCTCCAAAACTTGTGTTCTAGGGGCTAGCCTTGCTCCTCTATTTATATGTTGAGCCTGGGGGGCGTAACTTGGGGAGAGGGCCTCCCCAAAGTCGGTTTGGAATGCAAGGAAGAGTCCTTCTCGGACTCCAGGGCTAAACGCCACGGTTCCCGGCGTTTACGTAGACGCCACAGACTCCGGCGTTTATCCCAGGGGTAGACGCCATGAACCCTGGCGTCTAGGCCCTACCTTCCATACAACTTCTTTGTGCATCGACCTAAAGCCCCGTGGGCCTTACCCCTTGGCCCAAACATATTATCCTATATATCAATCTTTAGCTTTGGACCATTCCGGAGCTCCTCGTCATGTCCGTGATCTCATCCGGGACACCGAACAACATTCGGTCACCAACATACATAACTCATATAATACTATATCGTTAACGAACGTTAAGCGTGTGGACCCTATGGGCTCGAGAATGATGTAGACATGACCGAGACGCTTCTCCCGTCAATAACCAATAGCGGGACCTAGACGCCCATATTGGTTCCTACATATTCTATGAAGATCTTTATCGGTCGAACCTTTATGACAACATACGTAGTTCCCTTTGTCTATCAGTATGTTACTTGCCCGAGATTCGATTGTCGATATCTCCATACCTAGTTCAATATCATTATTGGCATGTCTCTTTACTCATTCCGTAATACATCATCTTGCAACTAAATCCTTTGTTACTTTGCTTGCAAGCTTCTTGTGATGCTGTATTACCGAGAGGGCCCAGAGATACCTCTCTGTCATACAGAGTGACAAATCCCAATCTCGATCTATGCCAACTCAATAGACACCTTCGGAGATACCTATGGAGCACCTTTATGATCACCCAGTTATGTTGTGACGTTTGATACACACAAGGCATTCCTCCGGAGTCTGGGAGTAGCATGATCTCATGGTCGAAGGAACATGTATTTGACATTAAGAAAGCAGTAGCAATAAAGTGAACGATCATATGCTATGCTAACGGATGGGTCTTGTCCATCACATCATTCTACTAATGATGTGATCCCGTTATCAAATGACAACTCATGTCTATGGTTACCAAACCTTAACCATCTTTGATCAACGAGCTAGTCTAGTAGAGGCTCACTAGGGACACGGTATTTGTTTATGTATCCACACATGTATTTAAGTTTCCGATCAATACAATTCTAGCATGAATAATAAACCTTTATCATGAACAAGGAAATATGATAATAACCATTTTATTATTGCCTCTAGGGCATATTTCCAACAGTCTCCCACTTGCACTAGAGTCAATAATCTAGTTCACATCTCCATGTGATTAACACCCAATCAGTTCTGGGGTTTGATCATGTTTTGCTTGTGAGAGAGATTTTAGTCAACGGGTCTGCGACATTCAAATCTGCATGTACTTTACAAATCTCTATGTCATACTGTAGATGCTGCTATCATGCTCCACTTGGAGCTATTCCAAAATACTACTCCATATGTATCCGGTTTGCTACTCAGAGTCATCTGGATCGGTGTCAAAGCTTGTATCGGCGTAACCCCTTACGACGAACTCTTTATCACCTCCATAACCGAGAAATATTTCCTTAGTCCTCTAAGGATAATTTTGGCCACTGTTGATTGATCCACTCCTGGATCTCTCTCGTACCCCTTGCTAGAAACATGGTAAGGCACATATCAGGTGTGGTACACAGCATGGCATACAGTAGAGAGCCTATGGCTGAGGCATAGGGGACGACCTTCGTCCTTTCTCTTTCTTCTGTCGTGGTCGAGCTTTGAGTCTTACTCAACTTGACACCTTGCAATAGAGGAAAGAACACTTTCTTTGACTGATTCATTTTGAACTTCTTCAAAAAAATTGTCAAGGTATGTGCTTTGTGAAAGTCCTATTAGGCATCTTGATCTATCTCTATAGATTTTGATGCCCAATATGTAAGCAGTTTCACCGAGGTCTTCCATTGAAAAACTCTTATTCAAATATCCTTTTATGCTTTCCAGAAATTCTATATCATTTCCAATCAACTATATGTCATCCACATATAATATTAGAAATGCTACAGAGCTCCCACTCACTTTCTTGTAAATACAAGCTTCACCGTAAGTCTATATAAAACCAAATGCTTTGATCACCTCATCAAAGCATATATTCCAACTCCAAGATGCTTGCACCAGTCCATAGATGGATCGCTGGAGCATGCACACTTTGTTAGCACCCTTAGGATCGACAAAACCTTCTGGTTGTATCATATACAACTCTTCTTTAAGAAACCCGTTAAGGAATGTAGTTTTGACGTCCATTTGCTAGATTTCATAATCATAAAATGCGGCAATTGCTAACATGATTCTGACAGACTTAAGCATCGCTACGGGTGAGATAGTCTCATCGTAGTCAACCCCTTGAACTTGTCGAAAACCTTTTGTGACAAGTCAAGCTTTGTAGACAGTGATATTACCATCAGCGTCCGTCTTCCTCTTGAAGATCCATTTATTCTCACTGGTTTGCCGATCATCGGGCAAGTCCACCCAAGCCCATACTTTGTTCTCATACATGGATCCTATCTCAGATTTCATGGCCTCAAGCCATTTGTTGGAATCTGGGCTCATCATAGCTTCTTCATAGATCGTAGGTTCACTGTGGTCTAATAACATGACTTCCAGGACAGGATTACCGTACCACTCTGGTGCAGAACGTGCCCTGGTCGACCTATGAGGTTCAGTAGTAACTTGATCTGAAGTCTCATGATCTTTATCATTTACTTCCTCTCTTGTTAGTGTAGGCATCACGGGAACAGTTTTCTCTGATGTGCTACTTTTCAATTCAAGAGAAGGTACAATTACCTCATCAAGTTCTACTTTCCTCCCACTCACTTCTTTCGAGAGAAACTCCTTCTCCAGAAAGGACCCATTCTTGGCAACAAAGATCTTTTCTTCGGATCTGTGGTAGAAGGTATACCCAATAGTTGCTTTAGGGTATCCTATGAAGATGCACTTCTCCGCTTTGGGTTCGAGCTTATCAGGCTGAAGCCTTTTAACATAAGCGTCACATCCCCAAGCTTTAAGAAATGACAGCTTAGGTTTCTTGTTAAACCATAGTTCATACGGTGTCGTCTCAACGGATTTAGATGGTACCCTATTTAACATGAGTGCGGCTGTCTCTAATGCATAACCCAAAAACGATAGCGGAAAATCGGTAAGAGACATCATAGAACGCACCATATCTAATAAAGTACAGTTATGATGTTCGGACACACCATTACGCTGTGGTGTTCCAGGTGGCGTGAGTTGTGAACAATTCCACATTGTCTTAAATGAAGTCCAAACTCGTAACTCAAATATTCACCTCTACGATCAAATCATAGAAACTTTATTTTCTTGTTACGATGATTCTCCACTTCACTCTAAAGTTCTTTGAACTTTTCAAATGTTTCAGACTTGTGTTTCATCAAGTAGATATACCCATACCTACTCAAATCATCTGTGAAGGTTAGAAAATAACGATACTCGCCGCGTGCTTCAACACTCATCGGATCGCATACATCGTTCTGTATTATTTCCAATAAGTCATTAGCTCGTTCCATTGTTCTGGAGAATAGAGTTTTAGTCATCTTACCTATGAGGCATGGTTCGCAAGTATCAAATGATTCATAATCAAGTGATTCCAAAAGTCCATCCGCATGGAGTTTATTCATGCGCTTTACACCAATATGACCTAAACGGCAGTGCCACAAGTATGTTGCACTATCATTGTCAACTATGCATCTTTTGGTATCAATATTATGAATATTTGTATCACTACGATCGAGATTCAACAAGAATAAACCATTCACAAGGGTGCATGATCACAAGAGATATTACTCATATAAATAGAATAACCATTATTCTCTGACTTAAATGAATAACGTTTTGCAATAAACAATATCCAGATATAATGTTTTATGCTCAACGCAAGCACCAAATAACCATTATTTAGGTTTAATACTAATCCCGAAGGTATTACGAGCGTGCCGATGGTGATCATATCAATCTTGGAGACACTTCCAACACACATCCTCACCTCGCCCTTAGCTAGTCTCCATTACTCCGCAGCTCCTGCTTCAAGTTACTAATATTAGCAACTGAATTGTTATCCAATACACAGACGCTGCTACGAGCACTAGTGAGGTACACATCAATAACATGTATATCAAATATACCTACGTTGACGTTGCCATCCTTCTTATCTGCCAAGTACTTGGGGCAGTTCCGCTTCCAGAGACCATCCCCCTTATAGTAGAAGCACTCAGTCTCAGGTTTGGGTCTAGCCTTGGGTTTCTTCATGGGAGCGGCAACTATTTTACCATTCTTCTTGAAGTTCCCTTTCTTTCCCTTGCCTTTCTTGAAACTAGTGGTCTTTTTAACCATCAACACTTGATGCTCCTTCTTGATTTCTACCTCTATGGCCTTAAGCATCGCGAATAGCTCGGGGATCATTTTCTCCATCCCTTGCATATTATAGTTCATCACAAAGCCCTTATAGCTTGGTGGCAGTGACAGGAAAACTCTGTCAACCACTGTCTTATCTGGAAGATTAACTCCCACTTGATTCAAGCGATTGTAGCACCCAGACACTCTGAGCACATGCTCACTCATTGAGTTGTTCTCCTCCATCTTGCAGGCAAAGAATTTGTCAGAGGTCTTATACCTCTCAACATGGGCATGAACCTGAAATACCAATTTCAGCTCTTGGAACATCTCATATGCTTCGTGGCATTCAAAACGTCTTTGGGGCCCTGATTTCTATGCCGTAAAGCATGGCACACTGAACTATCGAGTAGTCATCAGAACGTGCCTGCCAGACGTTCACAACATCCATAGACGATGCTAGAGGGGTTGGCACACATAGCGGTGCATCAAGGACATAAGCCTTCTGTGCAGCAGTGAGAACAGTCCTCAGACTATGGACCTAGTCCGCATAATTGCTTACAATATCTTTCAACTTAGCCTTTCTCTAGGAACGTATTAAAATAGGGAGCTACATCATGAGCAATTCATCTACAACATAATTTGCAAAGAAAATTTAGACTATGTTCATGATAATTAGTTCAGTTAATCAAATTACTAATGAACTCACACTTAGCTCAACATCCCTTAAGTTGTCTAAGATCCAAATCAACTAACCCATGTCCGATCCTCACATGAGATGAGGTAGTCATCAATGGTAAACATCTCCATGTTGATCATATCTACTATATGACTCATGTTCGACCTTTCGGTCTCCTGTGTTCCGAGACCATGTCTGTACATGCTAGGCTCGTCAAGTTTAACCCAAGTATTCTGCATGTGCAAAACTGGCTTACACCTGTTGTATGTGAATGTAGAGTCTATCACACCCGATCATCGCGAGGTGCTTCGAAACGACGAACTTTAGCAATGGTGCATACTTGGGGAGAACACTTTTATCTTGAAATTTAGTGAAGGGATCATCTTATAATGCTACCATCGTTCTAAGCAAAATAAGATGCATAAAGGATAAACATCACATGCAATTAAAATATGTGACATGATGTGGCCATCATCATCTTGTGCTTTTGATCTCCATCTCCAAAGCAATGACATGATCTCCATCGTCACCGACATGACAGCATGATCTTCATCATCTTGATCTCCATCATCGTGTCATCATGTGGTCGTCTCGCCAACTATTGCTACTACAACTATCGCTAACGCATAGTGATAAAGTAAAGTAATTACATGACGATTTAATAAATTAAAGACAACCCTATGGCTCCTGCCAGTTGCCGTACTCATCGACATGCAAGTCGTGAACCTATTACAAAACATGATCATCTCATACATCCACATATATCACATCATGTCTTGACCATATGACATCACAACATACCCTGCAAAAACAAGTTAGACGTCCTCTACTTTGTTGCTGCAAGTTTTACATGGCTGCTACGGGCAACTAGCAAGAAGCGTTCTTACCTACGCAAAACCACAACGGTGTCAAGTTGCCTTTTAACCTTCTACAAGGACCGCCGTTGTCAAATTCGATTCAACTAAAGTGACAGAAACTAACATCTGCCAGCCACCTTTATGTAAAACAAATTGCATGTCTGTCGGTGGAACAGGTCTCATGTACATGGACATGTAAGGTTGGTCCGGGCCACTTCATCCCACAATACCGCCGAATCAAAATAAGACATTGGTGGTAAGCAATATGAACGTCACCGCCCACAACTCCTTTGTGTTCTACTCGTGCATATCATCTACGCATAGACCTGGCTCATGATGCCACTGTTGGGGAACGTTGCATGGAAAACAAAAAAAATTCTACGCACACGCAAGATCTATCCATGGAGATGCATAGCTACAAGAGGGAGAGAGCATCTACATACCCTTGTAGATCGCTAAGCTGAAGCGTTTATCAGCGCGGTTGATGTAGTCGTATACCTTCACGATCCATTCCGATCAAGTACCGAACGTACGGCACCTCCACGCTCAGCACACGTTCAGCTCGATGACGTCCTCGCCTTCTTGATCCAGCAAGAGGGCGAAGTAGTAGATGAGTTTCGGCAGCACGACGACGTGGTGACGGTGGTGGTGAAACTATTTCCGCAGGGCTTCGCCAAGCACAACGGATTTAGAGCAGAGGAGGAACTAGAAGGTTATCCTAGCTCTAATTACTCAACTAGGACCAACTAGAACTAGAAGGACTAGAGGAGGCTCCAAAACTTGTGTTCTAGGGGCTAGCCCTGCTCCTCTATTTATATGTTGAGCCTGGGGGCATAACTTGGGGAGAGGGCCTCCCCAAAGTCGGTTTGGAACACAAGGAAGAGTCCTTCTTGGACTCCAGGGCTAAACGCCACGGTTCCCAGCATTTACATAGACGCCACGGACTCCGGCGTTTATCCTAGGGGTAGACGCCATGAACCCTGGCGTCTTTGTGCACCGACCTAAAGCCCCGTGGGCCTTATTACCCCTTGCCCAAAACATATCATCCTATATATCAATCTTTACCTCCGGACAATTCCGGAGCTCCTCGTCATGTCCGTGATCACATCCAGGACTCCGAACAACATTCGGTCACCAACATACATAACTCATATAATACTATATCGTCAACGAACATTAAGCGTGTGGACCCTACGGGTTCGAGAATGATGTAGACATGACCGAGATACTTCTCCGGTCAATAACCAATAGCGGGACCTGGATGACCTATTGGTTCCTACATATTCTACAAAGATCTTTATCGGTCGAACCTTTATGACAACATACGTAGTTCCCTTTGTCTATCGGTATGTTACTTGCCCAAGAATCGATCGTCGGTATCTCCATACCTAGTTCAATCTCGTTACCGACAAGTCTCTTTACTCGTTCCGTAATACATCATCTTGCAACTAACTCCTTAGTTACTTTGCTTGCAAGCTTCTTGTGATGCAGTATTACTGAGAGGGCCCAGAGATACCTCTCCGTCATACGGAGTGATAAATCCCAATCTTGATGTATGCCAACTCAACAGACACCTTCGGAGATACCTATAGAGCACCTTTATGATCACCCACTTATGTTGTAACTTTCGATACACACAAGGCATTCCTCCGGAGTCCGGGAGTTGCATGATCTCATGGTCGAAGGAACAATATTTGACATTAATAAAGCAGTAGCAATAAACTGAATGATCATATGCTATGCTAACGAATGGGTCTTGTCCATCACATCATTCTACTAATGATGTGATCCCGTTATCAAATGACAACTCATGTCTATGGTTAGGAAACCTTAACCATCTTTGATTAACTAGCTAGTCTAGTAGAGGCTCACTATGGACACGGTATTTGTTTATGTATCCACACATGTATTTAAGTTTCCGGTCAATACAATTCTAGCATGAATAATAAACCTTTATCATGAACAAGGAATATGATAATAACCATTTTATTATTGCCTCTAGGGCATATTTCCAACATCTCATGCGTTTAATTTCTCTAAGTTTCGTAGACAACCCCATGATAAAGAGTTGCCTAGTAAAGATGAAATTGTTGGTCTTGCTTCTATTGATGTGCCTCCTACTGATCCTTTAGAACAATATTTGCTTGATCATGAGAATGATATGCATATGAATGAAAGGAGTGAAATAGATAAGATTTTCTTTGATCAGCAACCTATCCTTAAGCATAATTTGCCTGTTGAAACTCTTGGAGGTCCCCTTCCACCTAAGGGTGACCCTGTTTTTAAATTGAAACAATTGCCTGATACTTTGAAATATGCTTATCTTGATGAAAAGAAGATATATCCTGTTATTATCAGTGCTAACTGTCGGTGTCAAAACCGGCAGATCTTGGGTAGGGGGTCCTGAGCTGTGGATCTTGGATCAATTGGGAATAGGAGACAGGGGACACAAAGTTTACCCAGGTTTGGGCCCTCTCTAAGAGGTAAAACCCTACGTCCTGCTCGATTATATTCGATGTAGATGATGATTACAAGAGTTGATCTACCTCGAGATCGTATGAGCTAAACCCTAGATGGGTATGCCTATGTTTGTTGTTCTGCTATCCTCTACGGACTAAACCCTCTGGTTTATATATGCACCAGGGGGCCCTAGGGTTACACATAGTCGGTTACAGAGAAAGGAATAATCACGCCAGGACACCTATACTTGCCTTGGAGAACACATTAAGACGACAAAGACTGCTATCCGGACACGGGGTCGACCTTCTGCTTTGTCTTCAATACGGTCTAGTAGTCCGGCCCATGCCAAGTAGGCCGAACACCCAAGGACCCCCTAGTCCAGGACTCCCTTAGTAGCCCCTGAACTAGCCTTCAATGACGATATATCCGGAATCCGCACTGTCTTCGGCGTTGCAAGGCGAGTTCCTTCCTCTTCCGAACCCTGCATGGATTCACTGCATAAAAAGCCTTCATATTCGGATCCGAACTATTAGTATTACCCTGACTTTGAAGGCCAAGCATCCAAGTGGGAATAGCATCTTTTTTCCTGACAGCTTTTAGCGAAGCGCCACAACTGGTCTTTAAACACGGAACCGTTGTGTGCACTTGTCTCGCGGTTCGAGGCTAGGCCTCCATTTTGGCACGTCCCATCAATACAGAGATCGTGCCCGCCCTTTACGGGATATTATCAATGATTTTGGGTAACCCAAACACGCACAACATCATGATTTTATCGGGAAGAGGCGAGGTCTGTGGCGCGGCAGGGGGACGCTTGGTATTTTAACAGCTTATAAGAAGGGGAAAGATAACTCCCTTTTCACCCCACGCTCCCATCTTTTCCTCGCTTCCCAAATCTTCAATAGCCCCAGCACCCATAGCTTACGCTCCTCCTTCGCAGCCTCCGCCACTCGACCATGGCCGGATCTGGCTCCAAGGGAAAGTGGGAGGCCTCGTCCATCACCAACAAGGACATCGAGGACCTCAAGCTCGCTGGCTATTTGTCAGCTGACATCGCGCACCGAGCACTAGAGAAGGACCAGATCATCCCCATGCCGAAGCCCGGGGAGAGGGTGGTATTTGTCCCCCACTTCATCTGAGGACTCGGTTTCCCACTCCACCCATTTCTTTGGGGTCTCATGTTTTTCTACGGGCTAGATTTCCACGATCTAGCCTCGAACTCCATCCTCCACATCTCAGCCTTCATAGTTGTCTGTCAGGCTTTCCTCTGAATCCAGCCACACTTCGGCCTATGGCTGAAGACCTTTAATCTCAAGCCGAAGGTGGTCGACAGCCAGCAGGCAGACTGCGGAGGGCCATGGTAAGCAAGCTTACCAAGGTCATGTGGCCGGAAGGCACCTTCATCGACACCAACAAAGTGTGGCAAAAGGAGTGGTTCTATATCACCGAACCCCGCAACGCCAACTGGGTGGCAGCCCCTGCCTTTAGATCCGGACCCCCCATGAGGCTTACCTCCTGGAACGAGAAGGGCCTCGACTGGGGGTCACAGGCCGAGGTAAAAGTACTCCAGAAGTGCGTCTCCAACATCGTGGACGCGAAGACATCACTGACCAACGTGGTCCAGGTAATGCTCCATCTCCGTCTCCTGCCATGTCAGCTTCGAGCGTCCCCCATGTGGGCATACAAGCCCGAAGACCCTAAGACCGTGCAGCACTTCTACGGCACCACACACAAGAATCTGTGGAAAGTGCTGTTCAAGTCTCAGGAGGACTGGCCGGCGGAGAATGAGGACATCGGGCTCGACGCCGCCACCCCTGCCAAAGAGGTAACCGAGTTTTATCTGAAATCTCATTCGGATACAATCTACAACTTTGACAGCTATTCTAATTCCTTCTTCTGACTGCAGCATTGGCTGGCCAAAGCGGAGCGGATCAACTATCTGGCTCCGCTGCCCGAAGACGCCAGGACAGCGTAGCTGTCAATAATGTTAGTACCGGCGCCTTACAAGGCGCCCATAAAGAAGCCAAAGAAGAAGAAGATGGGGGAGGCCACGGATGGCCTCCGCTCAAGGGGTCCTCCGGAGGCTAAGTCCGGAGAGACCGAAGCCCCCTCGACCCATGAGGGGAAGGAGGAGAAAGAGGGGGAGGAGAGCGGCTCCCCCCACACCAAGAAGAGGGCAGCGGCCGAAGACGTCAAGGAGATCGCCCCTCCCGCCCAGAAGAAAACGCACAGGCCAAAGCTAGTCCTGTGTGACAGCTTGGATTCTGACATGGAGTTCGTAGCGTCCGAAGAAGTTCCTAAATGGAACACCAGGGTCAAGCCCCTGGCCACAACCTACGAGTCCGAACACCCCTTAAAATACTTTGTGTATTTATCTTTTTATTTGACCAACCATATGTTGTATTACAGCCCTTCACGCGCGATCCCCACCGAGCCACTACCAGAGGGAGATTCTCCACCAGCCGAACTGGCAAAGAGTGGGATGCCGTCGCGGTCCCCGCCCCTCACCACTGTGGAGGGTGCCGAGGTGTCATCCCAGAGGACACCTCCTGGCCAGGAGAAGGAGGGCGGGGCCGATGAGGTCATGGCCAAGGCGCACACCTCGGCCAACGAAGACCAGGGGAAGAAATCCCCTCTGGTAAACAAGGAAGGAGAGCCCGATCTGTCCGGGCCTTCTCTGAACACTACTCCGAAGCCCTCTAGGACTTCGGAGGTGACAGTTTGGCCCCCTGCTAGGGAGGGGGCCAGGGCTCCATCCCTGGCACCATCCTCTACCGAGCAGGCAGTGCCTCAGCAACCGGATGCCCTAGAGGAGGCGCTGAAGAGTGCCTCCATCATGGAAGAGCACCATGCCCTGATGGGTACGATGATGAAGAAGATTCAGTCTGCTAGCAGCAGACTGAAGGACGCCTTCGACGGCCTTCTAACAGGCTTCGAGGTAAGCGATGTAATGCTTTTTTGTTAATAGAAAAATAAAGTGTTATGCCTGCCTTTATACAAAGTAGCCCCAGAGACTTTGTCTGGTTTTGAGAAAAAATGGACAGAGGATTGACAATCTCACTCCTTGGATAAACACTGACTGTATATTAATATGACAGGCCTCTACCCTGGCTGCGGCTGCAAACACCGCGAAGATTTCCGAGCTCAACCAGAAACTCCAGGCCGCCGATGAGGAGCTTGACCGTGTCAACAGGCATTTTGAAGAAATGCAGGGTAAGTGTGGCCGAACTTTTCCAACAGTTCGGAGGTTATGTTAACACATGCATGATCTTAACCCTGATAAATTGCACTAATTTTGGCTATAGCTGGCACTGCTGAGGTTGAGAGCCTCAAGGCCATGCTGGAAGAGGCCAAGAAAGAGGCCGCAGCGAGGAAGGCGGCCGCTAAGAAAGCGGCTGCCGATCTGGTGGCCGAGCAAAATTCTCGGAGCCAGCACGAGGCTCGAGTAGCCGAAGTGGAGCAGGAGCTCAAGGACACCATCACAAAGTGTGATGTCCTTGAGCAGAAGAGCTCGGACCAGTCTGCCGAATTGTCCAAGATCGGCAAGGAGGCCCAAGAAGCCCGGCATGAGTCCCGGAGCGCTCGCGAGGAGCTCCGCCAAGTGAAGCAAATAGCGGCTGGTAAGCCTTACTTATTGCAGAGTGTCTTTGGAGGTTAATGGTACGCATTACTCACCCGAGTGTGGCACTCTCCAGGCACGTTTGCGGACCTTTCGAGGAGCGCGGCCGATGCCGCCAGGTTCTTTGCGGCTCAGGAGGGATGGGTTGAGGGGAAACTGTTCTGGGCGTAGTTTCAAGCGCTCGAACATCCTCCCCTTCTGAGCAACCGGATGAAGTAGCTGATGGAGATGCATCGGACGGTGGAGTTGGCCATGAAGGACATCTTCATCTGTTTGTGGCCAGCCGAACCGATCCCAAGCAGCTACTTCGGCCTGGTGCAAAGGCTACGCGATGCTTCTCCCTGGATCAAAGCGGTGAAGCGCTCGGTCTGCATCGAAGGAGCCCGGATGGCCTTTGCCAGTACCAAGGTCCAATGGCCGAAGATGAAGCCCGCCGAGGTGGCAACTGGACATCCTCCCGCCGAAAAGGAACATCGGCGCCCCGAGGACTATTTCACCAAAGTAATGGACGGTGCTCGGGCGATAGAGGCCCAGTGCTCCAAGGACGTAATGTATGAGTGATGTACCACACATGTATTAAATAACAATGCTGGATCTTTTGGTGTATGATATGTGTGCGCTGTTTATATGTGCGTCTTGTGCTGTTATTATTTTGACTCCTGTGCGGCTGTTTTTATTCTAAAAGTTACCAGTCGTCGGCTTCAGCCCCCATGTAGATACTACAGGGGTGTTTCATACTTCACATCATAACCCTTAGCCAACGTCTTGGTCCGCGAAGGAGGTTTTTGTGAGGGAAACTAGGCAATCAGACTATGTGGTTTTACCACTTTCACTTAGCCATAGGAGCTTGACTGTGGGGCTAGGGACTAGCCCCGGTGTGTGATCGGCTAGCCGAGGTGTATACCTTTATCACGTGGCTGGACGAGGACCAGCCCCTCGTATAACTCAGAGTAATCGCCAACGATTTGCAGTATAACACTGGTCATCGGATCGCCGACCAGTTCTCGCATATTATGACAGTCAGTTTTCGGCTTTCTCTACCGAGGCACTTAACCAGACGAGCTGGAAATACAATCACAGTAGTTCTCCCTTTACCTTCTTAGCCGAATGTTCAAAATCTAAGAGGGTAAGCATAGGATCCAGGCAACCCAACTATTGACCCAAGACATAATTCGGAACCGATGCATACAATGCAATATCCGAGACGTCGAACACTCGAAAAAAAGGTGTTCGGACTTTTATGTACATGGCGGTTAACAGCCCCCGATTTAGTAGCCGGTTTACGAAAAGAGTAACGGACACCAGAACGGTGCGCTTAGGCATTTAAATAATAAGAGAAAAAGGGAGAATGTACACAGAAGCGACCGAATAGGTCGGAAATTTAAGGGTAACATTTTATTCCTTTGTGCTCTTGTGAGACGTCTATCCGTACAATGCAAGCTGCCGTAGCTAATGGGATACATATGTTTTATAGGAATTTTATACAGGGGAAAGGTTTACACAGGGTATTAACACGTGGTTTGACATCCTTACCGAACCCTGTTGCACGTCTACGCCTTTGCTCCTGTGAAGGTAAGATCCTTGAAAGGTGTTCTGTCTACGATCGAGCCCCTGTACGTGGGGGTCCTTGAGAGGTCGCTGCTTTGTACTAAGCTTCACGCTGAATAGGTCCTTGATGGAACCGTGATGATCCAAAGACCTTTAGAGCCTTAGCTAGGTCGAACCGAGCGTTGGACTGTCTAGTAGTGTTGCCCCTACGGCTTCCCAAGGTATTTTGAGCGCGAAGTTGTGCATGGAGGCACGTGCTTCACTGGTAAGGTGGGTGTGCTGCCGAGGATGAATTGCTATTTGAGTTGAGTGTCAGGCGACTCCTCGTGGTGTGGTGCCGACCGGGCACATTTGCCTGAGTCGCATCCCCTAACAGAGGACGGGTGCTTTGGCCTTTCCAAGCTGCATTGTACTTCGACCGCTAACGCCGCAGTGTGTTCCTCAGTTCGGAGGGAACGTTCCGTGTTGCCATTGACTATGATGACGCCTCTGGGTCCGGGCATTTTGAGCTTTAGATAAGCGTAATGTAGGACCGCATTGAAGCGGGCAAACGCAGTTCGTCCCAGTAATGCGTGATAACCACTGCGAAAGGGGACAATGTCGAAGATTAAGTCTTCGCTGCGAAAATTGTCCGGTGAGCCAAACACTACTTCCAGAGTTATTGTACCCGAGCAGCGGGCTTCGACACCTGGTATCACTCCCTTGAAGGTAGTGTTGCTGGGCTTGATCCTTGATGGATCAATACCCATTTTCCTTATCGTGTCTTCGTAAATTAAATTTAGGTTGCTGCCTCCATCCATAAGGACTCTAGTGAGGTGATACCCATCGACTATGGGGTCGAGGACCAGGGCTGCCGAACCTCCGTGACGGATACTGGTTGGGTGGTCTCTTCGGTAAAAGGTGATCGGACATGCCGACCAGGGGTTAAATTTTGGGGCTACGGGTTCCATCGCGTAGACATCCCGTAGTGCGCGCTTGTGCTCCTTCTTTGGTATGTGAGTGACATAGATCATGTTCACTATTTTTACCTCAGGGGGGAATTGTTTTTGCCCTCCATTACCGGGGCCACGAGGCTCGTCATCGTCCTCGCTCTGGGGGCCCTTGCCTTTGTCTTGGGTGTTGATTTTGCCGGCCTGCTTGAACACCCAACAGTTACGGTTGGCGTGGTTGGCAGGTTTGTCCGGAGTGCCATGAATCTGGCAGGGCCTCTCCAATATTTTGTCTAAGGCAGATGGTCCATCCTTATTTCCTTTAAAGGGTTTCTTCCATTGACCGGACTTGGAGTTGCTGAATCCGGCATTAACTGCCGTGTCATCTGCTTCTCAATTGTTGTTTCGGCGCTTGTTCTTGTTGCGCCATGGCTTCCCATTTTTGTCCCGGACCTCTGAGGTGCCGGGGTCTATCATGTTGTTGCTTCTACGAGCCAACCAACTATCTTCGCCGGCGCAAAAGCAGGTCATGAGTGAGGTAAGTGCCGACATTGGCTTCGGCTTGTCTTGACCGAGCTGTCGGGCGAGCCATTCATCGCGAATACTGTGCTTGAATGCGGCTATGGCTTCGGCATCTGGACAGTCAACGATTTGGTTCTTCTTGGTTAAGAACCGGTTCCAAAACTGCCGGGCTGACTCTCTGGGCTGTTGGATTATGTGACTCAAGTCGTTTGCATCGGGTGCTCGGACGTAAGTGCCCTGGAAGTTAGCTCAGAATGCGTCCTCGAGGTCCTCCCAGCTCCCTATAGAGTTTTCGAGGAGGCTATTCAACCAGTGTCTCGCTAGTCCTTTGAGCTTCAATGGCAAGTACTTTATGGCGTGGAGATCATCTCCTCGAGCCATATGAATGTGGAGGAGGAAGTCTTTGATCCATACAGTTGGGTCCGTAGTCCCGTCGTATTGTCCAATGTTTACGGGTTTAAACCCTTCTGGGAACTGGTGCCGCAATACCTCATCTGTGAAGCACATTGGGTGGGCGGCGCCCCTGACCCGAGCTATGTCGCGCCGAAGATCAGTTGATGTTTGAGTTCGGTATTGATCCCGAGCTCTGTCGTTCCGGTTGCGCCAGGCTTGATAACCATCGTCTCCTGTAGGGGCATCTCCTCTTGAACCGTAAATGGACCTGGTCTGGCTGGCTCTATTGGCTAGATCCTGACATAGGTCGTATTTGTAGCCCAGTTGTACCGCTTCCTTGCCCTTATGGTGAGGGGGCGTGTGCTAGTGTTCGGCTCCATCAGCCGTCCTGTCCCGTCCGCAAGGTGGACAGTCGGGCTGGTCTGCCTGGTTGTACCTTGACGGTATGGGCGCAAGGGCCTTGTCATCAAATTGTGGCAGCAGCTTGCGCTTGGGATAGCTCTTGGTTTGTCGCTCATAGCCATATCCCTCTTCGGCCACCAGGACTTTAGTCCACCTGTCATTGAGGGTGTCCTGTTCGGCCTTCAGCAGTTGTTGTTTCTTTTGAGACTTCGGGCGGTAGCAATGAGCTGCCGCTTGAATCATTCTTGCTCTAGTGGGTCTTCGGGCACGATGAATTCTTCGTCGCCGAGGCTTACATCCTCCTCAGAGAGGGGTAGATAGTTACTATCTTCGGAGTCATCGTGGTCTTCGGGGTTAAACTGGCCCTCAAGCTCCTCCAATATGTGTGGTTGGTGCTCGGGGGTGACGAGGTTGTCGTGTTCATCGACGTTGTTCGGGGTATCATCCTCCCTGGTGCCAGTATTACTTTCCCTACCCCGACATGATCTAGATCGGCGTCGCTGTCGTCGGCGCTTTGATGGTTCTTCAACGGGCCTATCCACACCCTGTTTGGGGGTGCCGTCTGTAGGAGATATGCCCTAGAGGCAATAATAAATGTTATTGATTATCTCCCTGTTCATAATTAGGTTTATGTTCCATGCTATAACTGCTATGGTTCTCGAGTCTGCAAATAAAACGAGGCTCGGAGGAAGACTCATATGCACGTGTGGAATAATAAACGGTAATATGTATTCCTAGTCTGGCCTCTAAGACTAGCTCAAGTATTGCATGATGGTTCTGTTTTCCTGATCATGGGCATGTCTATGCCAGCAATTTTGAGGGCACAGTGTTAGAAGAACATTTGTGTTGAATCGACCCAAATTGATGTTATGCTATGAGTTACATTCGTCACATATTAATGGTTAATAACACAGAGATGGTTAATGTTTGCAAAATTCCTTAGACCATGAGAGTGTCGAGTTTCTTCATACTTGCTTCATGAACTTTGGGGTTTGTTAAACGTCATCCGTAAATGGGTGGCTATTACGGCGGCTTACGGGTTCATGGAAAAGTGTGTCAAGTAACTTGATAGCTTGAGATTGGGATTTGCTCCTCCGACGATGGAGAGATATCTCTGGGCCCTCTCGGTGTTACGGTATCCATCATCGTCTGGCCAGACACTTTGTGATTTGATCACAGGGATGCCGGAACACGGTAACGAGAAAAGAGAACAATACCGGTAACGAGGTAATTGGCATAGTGGACAAGTTGTTGATCCACGGAAATGCCTACATGTCTAACCTCGGGTATTTGTAACATATCGTGAAGCAACAGGAATAGCACACGGCAACTGGAGGTTCACTCGAATATTCATTCGTGTGGGTATAGGGGTCAATATGGGTGTCCACGGCTCCGATGTTGATCATTGATCGGAAGGTGTTCCGTGTCATGTCTATACTTCACCGAACCTATAGGGTCACACGCTTAAGGGTCATCTATCTGCTGAATACTAGACAGGGAGTCTGAGAGAAAATCACCGAAAAGTTTCGGAGACAACGGAAGAGTTCCGGAGAGAGAACACTGAAAAAGTTTCGGTAAAACCGAAAAGTTGTTTCGGATAAAACCATTGATCCAAAAAGGTTTCGGCAAGCACCGGGAATGTTTTGGAGGTTGCCAGATTGGTCTGGTAATTTCTGGAATTTTTCTGGAGAAAAAACCGAAAAAAAAGTTTCGGAGCTGCCGAAGTTGTTTACAAGGTAAACAAAGATGGTTTTAAATTAAACCACCATACTGGAAATGTTCCAGAGCGCGTCCAGATAATTTTAGAGGGTGCCGGAAATGTTCTGGGACCTTCTGGAATTTTTCAGAAATAATAGTCGCGGAAAACACCTTGTCCCAGCGTGAGGGGACAAGATCCCACGGATCGTGGGGGCTGTTTTTGGGCTGTTTTTGGGGGGGCCCCCTTTGGGAGCAGCCCCCTTGTGGCTGGACAAAATGTTGGGGGGGGCCCCCATGGTGGGGGGCAGCCCCCACAAATGGTGGAGAGTGTTGGGAGGAAGGTGGGGCCCCATGGGGGAACACCATGGACAAGGGAACATGTTTTTCCTTGTTTGGTGGGAACATGTTCTCCTTGTTTTGTGGGAACATGTTTTCCCCATGTTTAGTGGGCTGAATTTTCAGCCCCCTCCACCCCTTCCACCACTATATAAGGAGGAGGAGAGGTGCTCTCCAACTCCACTCCAACTCTCTCACACAAGCCATGCATGATCTGGCATTCTCTCTCCCTCCCACGAAATAGTTTCGTAGTGCCGAAAGGCTGTCTGGGTTCCGGTGGGAACTAGTTCTGGACGGCGAAGCCCTGCCGGATAGATGGCACCGTATGTGTGCAACCCCATAGAGAGGTCGTAGTTTCGTCCTTTTGCCCGAGGGGCTGTTCGAGTGTCCTCCCGAAGGGCTGTCCGAGTGACGGTCCGAGTTCTGTGAGTCCTCCCGAAGGGCTGTCCACGACACCGTCCGGGGGACTGTCCGACTGCCTCCCGGAGGGCTGTCCGAGTGGCGGATGAGGGAGTACATCCTCGCGGTTGGGAGGTTGTAAATCCTAGCTGCGGGGATCTGCACCGACGATCGTCATCGACTCAACTTCCGCTGCGCTACGAGTCGGTAACGAAAATGATCAAACCTTGTATGCAGTCTCCATAGTGGTCCTGGGCTGGTGCGTAGGTCGGAAAATTTTTGTTTTCTACTGCGTTACCCAACACCGTCGTCATCCTTCTTGGTGGTGTCCACCATATAAACATCATAGGTTGAGGTAGCCGTCCAGCGCCCGGTGGTGGGCGGGGTTCGGCTAGGTTTGGCTTCAACGTCTTTGTCCATGCCGTCTGTTTCCTCGGAAGCGTAGTCTAGCATGTCGGTTAAATCCTCGACAGTGGCTATGAAGTGGGTGGTGGGTGGGATGCAAAATTCTCTAAGTCTGGCCTTAAGATCAGGCCGAGCACAAACCAGAGGTAGATCCTCGGTGATGGTTAGAGATTGAATCTGGTCCAGCGCTTCATTTAGTAATGCGAGCTGGGCGGGACCGGTGGTACTGGGGTCTGCGGGACCACTCTCAGGGTCAAGGGCCTGGTTGTATCCGACAGACGTCAACTCTGGATGCCCGGATATTGGAGTCGAGCTCCTATTCGAAAGAGAGTCCGGATCGGCAGTGATGAGTCCGGCCAAGGTTGACTCCTGGTTCGCGGACGATGAGGTTGCGTCTGAGCTTAAAGCTGGGTGCGTGACGAAAGTAATAGGTCCGGCGGGGTCTGACTACCCGTCTTCGGATGATGAGAACAATCGCGAGCTCAAGGCTGGTGACGTGGAGAGAGTCGATGCATGAACGGGGCCGGACGGTAGGTCAGAAGACGTCCCTTCAAAATCATTGGGCGCGCTGGGCGAAACCGCGAACCCTTCGAGGATCAGACCGCCTCGGATATCGGTGACATAATCCAAGCTTCTGAACCTGATCCGACGACCTGGGGCGAAGCTCTCGACCTGGTCCAGTTGACCAGCCGAGTTGGCGCGTAGGTCGAAACCGCCGAACGCAAAGAGCTGGCCGGGGAAGAAAGTCTCCCCGGAGACGATGCCGTTGTTGACGACAAGGCAAGCCATCAACCCTTTCAGCGACCACACAAGAGAACTCTCAATTAAAGCACCAATGTCGGTGTCAAAACCGGAAGATCTCGGGTAGGGGGTCCCGAGCTGTGGATCTTGGATCAATGGGGAACAGGAGACAGGGGACACAAAGTTTACCCAGGTTCGGGCCCTCTCTAAGAGGTAAAATCCTACGTCCTGCTTGATTATATTCAATGTAGAGGTTGATTACAAGAGTTGATCTACCTCGAGATCGTATGAGCTAAACCCTAGATGGGTATGCCTATGTTTGTTGTTCTGCTATCCTCTACGGACTAAACCCTTCGGTTTATATATGCACCGGGGGGCCTAGGGTTACACATAGTAGGTTACAGAGAAAGGAATAATCATGCCAGGACACCTATACTTGCCTTGGAGAACACATTAAGACGATAAAGACTCCTATCCAGACACGGGGTCGACCTTCTGCTTTGTCTTCAATACGGTCCAGTAGTCCGGCCCATGCCAACTAGGCCGGACACCCGAGGACCCCCTAGTCCAGGACTCCCTCACTAACCATTCAGAACATGAAGAAAAGAGATTGCTAAAAATTCTGAGGAAGCATCGTGCTGCTATTGGATATACTCTTGATGATCTTAAGGGCATTAGTCCCACTCTATGTCAGCATAAGATTAATATGGAGCCAGATGCTAAACCCGTTGTTCACCACCAACATCGATTGAATCAAAAGATGAAAGAGGTGGTAAGAACCGAAATATTATTGCTTCTGGAAGTGGGTATAATCTATCCCGTAGCTGATAGTAGATGGGTAAGTCCCATTCATTGTGTTCCTAAGAAAGGGGGCATTACTGTTGTCCCAAATGATAAGAATGAACTTATTCCACAAAGGATAGTAACTGGTTATAGGATGGTAATTGATTTTAGGAAGTTAAATAAATCTACTAGGAAAGATCATTATCCTTTGCCTTTTATTGATCAAATGCTAGAAAGGTTGTCTAAGCACACACACTTTTGTTTCCTAGATGGATATTCTGGTTTCTCTCAAATACCTGTTGCACAATCTGATCAAGAGAAAACCACCTTTACTTGTCCTTTTGGAACCTTTGCTTATAGACGTATGCCTTTTGGTTTATGCAATGCACCTGCTACTTTTCAAAGATGTATGACTGCTATCTTCTCTGACTTTTGTGAAAAGATTGTTGAGGTTTTCATGGATGATTTTTCTGTTTACGAAACTTCTTTTGATGATTGCTTGAGCAACCTTGATCGAGTTTTGCAGAGATGTGAACAAGCTAATCTTGTCTTGAACTGGGAGAAGTGCCACTTTATGATTAATGAAGGTATCGTCTTGGGTCATAAAATCTCCGAAAGAGGTATTCAAGTTGATAAGGCTAACTAAGGTGGATGCTATCGAGAAAATGCCATGTCTTAAAGATATCAAGGGTATAAGAAGCTTTCTTGGTCATGCTTGTTTCTATAGGAGGTTCATTAAAGATTTCTCTAAAATTTCGAAGCCTCTTACCAATCTTTTGCAAAAAGATGTTCCTTTTGTTTTTGATGATGATTGCGTAGAAGCCTTTGAAACTCTTGAGAAAGCCTTAATCTCTACACCTATTGTTCAACCACCTGACTAGAACTTGCCTTTTGAAATTATATGTGATGGTAGTGATTATGCTGTTGGTGCTGTCCTAGGACAGAGAGTTGATAAGAAGTTGAATGTTATCCATTATGCTAGTAAAACTTTAGACAATGCCCAAAGAAATTATGCTACTACTGAAAAGGAGTTTCTAGCAGTTGTGTTTGCTTGTGATAAGTTTAGATCTTATATAGTTGACTCTTAGGTGACTATTCATACAGATCATGCTGCTGTCAAGTACCTTATGGAAAAGAAGGATGCTAAGCCTAGACTTAGCAGGTGGGTTCTTTTGTTGCAAGAGTTTGATCTTCATATTATTGATAGAAAGCGGGCTGAAAACCCCGTAGCTGATAACTTGTCTAGATTGGAAAATGTGCTTGATGACCCACAACATATTGATGATAGTTTTCCTCATGAGCAACTAGCTATTATAAATGCTTCTCATAGTACTCCTTGGTATGCAGACTATGCTAATTACATTGTTGCAAAATTTATACCACCTAGTTTTACTTACCAGCAAAAGAAAAAATTCTTTTATGATTTGAGACACTATTTTTGGGATGACCCACATCTTTAAAAAAAGGAGTAGATGGTATTGTTAGAGGTTGTATACCCGAGCATGAACAGGAACAAATTCTAAGGAAGTGTCACTCTGAAGCTTATGGAGGACATCACGCTGGAGATAGAACTGCACACAAGGTATTGCAATCTGGTTTTTATTGGCCTACTCTCTTCAAGGATGCTCGTAAGTTTGTCTTATGTTGTGATTAATGTCAAAGAATTGGTAATATCAGTAGACGGCAGGAAATGCCTATGAATTATTAAATTGTTATTGAACCATTTGATGTTTGGG
This sequence comes from Thinopyrum elongatum, assembly GCA_011799875.1. Classification (NCBI taxonomy): domain Eukaryota; kingdom Viridiplantae; phylum Streptophyta; class Magnoliopsida; order Poales; family Poaceae; genus Thinopyrum; species Thinopyrum elongatum. The sequence goes on from CM022301.1 coordinate 599,275,546, forward strand.
GATTTGATTATATGGGACCTTTTCCTAAGTCCAATGGGTACACACATTTTTTAGTTGCTGTTGATTATGTTACTAAGTGTGTAGAAGCTATTCCAACTAGTAGTGCTGATCACAACACTTCTATCAAAATGCTCAAGGAAGTTATCTTCCCAAGGTTTGGAGTCCCTAGATACTTGAGGACTGATGGTGGTTCACACTTTATTCATGGTGCTTTCCGTAAGTTGCTTGCTAAGTATGATGTCAACCATAGAATTGCATCACCCTATCATCCTCAATCTAGTGGTCAAGTTGAGTTGAGCAATAGGAAAATAAAATTAATTTTGCAAAAGACTGCCAATATATCTAGAAAGAATTGGTCTAAGAAACTAGATGATGCTTTGTGGGATTATAGAACTGCTTATAAGAATCCTATGGGTATGTCTCCTTATAAAATGGTTTATGGCAAGGCTTGTCATTTACCTCTTGAATTGGAACACAAAGCTTTTTGGGCAATTAAGGAGCTTAACTATGATTTCAAGCTTGCAGGTGAAAAGAGGTTATTTGATATTAGCTCACTTGATGAATGGAGGACCCAAGCCTATGACAATGCCAAGTTATTCAAATAAAAAGTAAAAAGATGGCATGATAGGAGGATTCAGAAACGAGAATTCAAAGTGGGTGAATATGTTTTATTGTATAATTCTCGTCTTAGATTTTTTGCAGGCAAACTTCTCTCCAAATGGGAAGGACCATATGTTATCGTGCAAGTTATCGCTCCGGAGCCATTAAGATCAATAATGTCGCGGGTACCAACCCGAAGGTGGTGAATGGGCAAAGGATTAAGCACTACATCTTAGGTATTACACCCATTAATGTTGAAACTAATGTTATTGACACTATTACACTGGAGGAGCATATCAAGGAGTCCTTCCGGAACACTCTAGAATACTGAAAGAGGAATAGGTATGTGATATGGAAGTAAACCGACTCCAAAAATTCCATAAAAATACTTTCTGTAAGTTTTAGAAAATATACAAAAATACAAAAATAAAAGGCAACCGAGAGGACCCACCTGGTGCCCACAGGGCACCAGGGCGTGCCACCCCCCTGGGGTGCACCCTGGTACCGTGTGGGCCCCATGTGAGCCTTCCCAATTCCGTTTTCTCCTAGATTGCTTGTTTTGCAAGATAAAAAATCTATATATAGTCCCCAGATTGTTTCGACCATCGTATCGCAGAAATCTCCTCTGTTCTGGTTTCTTGCTATTTTTCTGACAGATCTAGATCTCCATGGCTCCACCAAGCTCCTCCATGGACAAGTTCTACGAGAAGGTCATCAACCTCTACCTTCCGGAGGTGATGAAACACCCTCAAGCCATTGTGATGCGTGAGGGGGTGCTTCACATCCGAGACGTTCAAGGACCCAAGAAGATCGGGAGCATGGAGGAAAGGCTCGAAGCGGTGGAGCAAGAGATCTTTAAGTGCCAAGGGATGGTGGAGCGTGGACTCAGTGCCAACCACTCTATGATCACGGAATTCACTCGTGAGAATAGGGTGTATGGCTAATCAATGGAGAACATCGTCCTCAGGCTCAATGAACGCATTGATTATCTCCAGGATCAAATCTATGATCTCCAACACCAAAACTATGAGTATGAAGAAAAATTCAGAGGTATGAGTTTAGCTGCAAGTTTCAGGACTCCGGAGACTCATACATCTTATTATGGTGGGGAACATATGCCATGGAAGCCGGAGGACAAACCTACTACATCATCACCACCATCACCGAAGAAGGAAGCTTGATCAGACAGGTATGGGCACTCCCCTTGGCTTGTGCCAAGCTTGGGAGAGGTGCCCCGGTATCGTATCACCATCACTTTAATCATCTCTACCTATTTCTAGTTTGATCCTTAGTTATTTCATGATTTATTTGAATAAAAATTTAGTATGATCTATTTCCAAGTGTTAGTTTCGTGATCTATCTATCTATGTAATCGAGTGAGATTTATATAATAAAGAGTAGTTTGAGTTTTGCTTCTTTACTTTTATGTTTCAATCAAAGCAATGAAAATAATGAAAAAGATCATATGCTAATCTTATGGTGAGTAATGACATCACATAAGTTTATTGAAGGTTGACAAACATAGCATTGGTGAATGGTGCAATTCATGAAAAAGTTAATAAAGGAAGAGAAGATTCACATGCAAATATACTATCTTGGACATCTTTTATGATTGTGAGCCCCCATTAAGTATTGTATGCCAAACGGTTGATGTTGGACAAGGAAGACAATGTAATGAGTTATGCTTGTTCATATTCACATAGAAGTTATATTGTCATGGATCCTCCAACATGTGGTGCTTGCCCAATATCTTTGCTAGCCAAAAATCCGCACTAAGTAGAAACACTACTTGTGCATCCGAAACCCTTTAACCAAACTCATGCCATGAGAGTCCACTATACCTACCTATGGGTTGAGTAAGATCGTTCAAGTTAGTTTTCATCGGTGCATAAAGCAATAAAAATTGCTCCTAAATATGTTTGATCTTTTATTGGAAGGAAAAATAAGCGTGGTACGAACTTGTGATGGTGAAGAATAAAAGCGACATACTACATAATAAAGGTTGCCATCACAAGGGGCAATATCACGTGACGTTCCTGTGCATTAAGAGTTAGTGCATCCAAAAACTAAAAGCGCATGACAACCTCTGCTTCCCTCTGTGAAGGGCCTATCTTTTACTTTTATGAATTTACCTTTTATGCAAAGAGTCAATAGTAATTCCCTTTATTCCCTTTTATTTTACTCTTTGGCAAGCATCATGTGGTGGGGAAAGATCTAGGCACATATATCTAGTTGAATGTGGGTGATCATGATTTATTATTGTTGACATCACCCTTGAGGTGAATAAGTTGGGAGGCAAATTTATAAGCCCCTACGTTTCTATGTGTCTGGCTAAAACTTTTTGCTCCATATGTATTGTGTGAGTGTTAGCAATGATAAAAGACTAAATGATGGTTGAGTATGTGGACTTGCCAAAAGGCACCTACATGTGACCCTTCCTGAAAATATGATGGATTGCAATTGCATTGTTGACTGAGAACATAGTTTGTTAGTTTTCAAGAAAGATTATGCTTTATACTTCGATATTGTGATGAATTGTTACTTACTCATGAGAAGTTTATGATAATACTTATTACTGTTGTGATAATGATCATGATGCTTCTATGTCCGTATTTTGTTTTATCGACACCTCTCTCTCTAAGCATGTGGGCATGTTTTTTGATTTCGGCTTTCGCTTGAGGACAAGCGAGGTCTAAGCTTGGGGGAGTTGATACGTTCATTTTGCATCATGTTTTCCTACTATTATTTATAAAGTTTTTAGTCAATATAACACTTTATGGGGTAATTCTAATGCCTTTTCTCTCTTAATATGCAAGGTTTACACAAAGAGGGAGAATGCCGGCATCTGGAATTCAGGGCCTGAAAAAGCTAGAGCAGAGATACCTATTCTGCACATCTTCAAATGAGCTGAAATTTCATGGAGAATTATTTTGAAATATATAAAAAATACTGGAAAGAAAATATACAAGAGGGGAGCCACTAGGTGCCCACATGGCACCAGGGCGCGCCACCCCCCAGGCGCGCCCTGGTGCTGTGTGGGGCCCCTGGCCCACCTCTGGCTCCCATCTTTTGGTATATAAGTCATTTTACCCTAGAAAAAAAAGGGGGAGACTTTTGAGACAAGGCGCCGCCGCCACGAGGCGGAACTTGAGCAGGAGCACTTTTGCTCTTCGACGGAGAGATTCTGCCGGGGGCACTTCCCTCCGGGAGGGGGAAATCGAAGCCTTCGTCATCACCAACAACCCTCTCATCATGGCAGGACCAATCTTCATCATCATCTTCAATAGCGCCACCTCATCTCACACCCTTGTTCATCTCTTGTATTCAATCTTTGTATCAAAACCTCAGATTGGTACCTGTGGGTTGCTAGTAGTGTTGATTACTTCTCGTAGTTGATGCTAGTTGGTTTACTTAGTGAAATATTAAATGTTTAGATCCATTATGTTATTCAATACCCCTCTAATATTGAGCACCATGATGATGAGTGAGTAGTTACTTTTGTTCTTGAGGACATGGGAGAAGTCTTGTCATAAGTAATCATGTGAATTTGGTATTCGTTCGGTATTTTGATGATATGTATGTTGTGATTCTCTTAGTGGTGTCATGTGAACGTCGACTACATGATACTTCACCATTTATGGGCCTAAGGGAATGCATTGTGGAGTAGTAAGTAGATGATGGGTTGCTAGAGTGACAGAAGCTTAAACCCAGTTTATGCGTTATTCCGTAAGGGACTGATTTGGATCCATATGTTTAATGCTATGGTTAGATTTATCTTAATTCTTCTTTCATAGTTGCGGATGCTTGCGAGAGGGGTTAATCATAAGTGGGAGGCTTGTTCAAGTAAGAACAGCACCCAAGCACCGGTCCACCCACATATCAAATTATCAAAGTAGCGAACGCAAATCAAACAAACATGATGAAAGTGACTAGATGAAACTCCTGTGTGTCCTCAAGAACGTTTGCATTACTATAAGAACTTGTTCCGGCTTGTCCTTTGCAATAAAGAGGATTGGGCTACCTTGCTGCACTTTAGTTACACTTGTTACTTGTTACCCATTACAAATTATCTTGCTATGAAACTACTTGTTACCGCTTATTTCAGTGCTTGCATAAAATACCTTACCGAAAACCGCTTGTCATTTCCTTCCGCTCGTCGTTGGGTTCGACACTCTTACTTATCGAAAGGACTACGATTGATCCCCTATACTTGTGGGTCATGACCTCACCCCTGAGCTCCAAATCAGGTTTGGTAGCTTAGAGTATGTCGGGGCAATCTGGTCTTAGCCAGGTCCTCAACTCCGCCTGAGATCCCGAGAAACCCAGAAGCGTTAACTTCAGGGTCTCTCCCCGGCCCAATTCCCGGGCCGGCTTATGTAGTGAATCTGGCTTTAAACTCGAACACTACCCCCCATGTTCGAAGATCAGAAGTCAATTTTGGCCGGACATGCCCTTCTTATTCAGGACCGGGCTTCAAGCCCGAACATGACTTCGGCCTCCGAGCATCAGGAGTCAATCCCAGCCGGACTGGCCTTGCACACGACCGCGCCGAAGACGTCGCCTACACTACGGATCAATCCCGAGTATTCGAAGAATATGAGCCCAGTAGACCTCTCATCATTAAATATTCTACTAGACCGGATCCAAGCCTTCGGGATCTCCTCAGTCTACGATCAGATCAGGCTTAAACCCGACGACACGGAGATTTACACCCCTTCTATCATGCACCTCGCTGCCACTGTTGAGGATTTGGCTGAAGACTCACAGTCGCCAAAGCTAAAAACAAGTTATGTCCGGGTTTCCGAACACCCGGCCCAGGCTTCCTGTCCGGGGTTTGATGCTTCCCTTAAAGGAGGCTCAGAACCGAACTCAGGCTCTAGACAGGACCTCAAGTCCTATAAGCAATATTCATTCGACAGTCCTGAACCCGGCGCTCTAGATATCACCACAACACCGGACACTGCTGTCAAAGCTCCGGGTATGCACCCGACTGGGACACAAGGCTTTTGCCCACCCACCTCCTATGTCGAGTACTCTCCAAGCAATTCCGGAAAGCCAGATATATGGGCCTTGATGTACATAAAGCAGCAGCTCAGGGAAACGGTCCACCACTTTAGGGCCAGATTCCTCCTAGTCAAAGACAGGATGATGGACTACTGCAATCAAGAAATCATAGCGACCTTTTGGCACAATTGCCAAGATGAGGGAATCTTGAATGCCCTCGCCCGTCGCCATGTTCAAAACTTCACCGAGCTATTAGATCTGGTACGCAAATTTTGCGCCAGGGAAAGCACATGGAAAGCACAATAGACGCACGTGGAGTCAACCCACGATGAGGAACCTAGAAAAGCTCGGACTAAGCGCACATACCCCCGGCGATCAGCCGAATACGAGCCTGCCGAAAAGAGGAATAGACCACTCGCCGGACCCAGAACAGTCCTCGATGAACTACTGGACAAACCATGCCCCATACACTCACTCCTGCTGAACACAAACCCAACCCACAGCCTTCGGGCTTGCTGGGTGGTCAGGCAGGCAGCAAAGAGTGGCGAGGCTATCCTCGGAGTCACACCGTCTAGTAGACGATCGGTAACACCCCCGGACAAGCACACTAAGGTCCTGATGATATATGAGACATTTTCCTCAAATAATCAGTGGAAAAGAGCCCTTCGAGAGCTCGTCCAAATACACCAGGTGACAATAGCAAATCCCTGGACCGATACAGCAATAACCTTCGACGCGAAAGATGAACCTAGGGCCCGCCCCGTCCGAGCACCCACCGCTCTAGTCCTCGACCCCATAGTGGGCAGCTTCAGATTAACCAAGGTGCTAATGGATGGAGGCAGCGGCTTAAACCTCATTTACGAGGACACTCTCACAAAGATGCAGTTCGACAGATCTCGAGTCGAACAAAGCTACACTACCTTTCGAGGAATTATCTAATACGTCTCCGTCGTATCTACTTTTCCAAACACTTTTGCTCTTGTTTTGGACTCTAATTTGCATGATTTGAATGGAACTAACCCAGACTGACGCTGTTTTCAGCAGAATTGCCATGGTGTTGTTTTTGTGCAGAAATCAAAGTTCTCAGAACTGGACGAAACTTTTTGAGGATTTTTATTGAATATATGAGGAATTATGGAGCCAAGACCCACTGCATAGGGGGTCCCAGGTGGCCACATGGCACCTGGGCGTGCCCCCCTGGGCGTGCCTTGGTGCTGTGTGGGGCCCTGGAGGCCCCCCTGACCCTAACTCCAAGCCTATAAATTCACTTTTGCAGAGAAAAAAAATGAAGGAGAAAGTTTTATCGCGTTTCACGAGACGGAGCCACCGCCACCTCCTGTTCTTCATCGGGATGCCAGATCTGGAGCCCGTTTGGTGATCTGGTGGGGGGAATCTTTGATCTTCGTCATCACCAACCTCTCTCCATCGCCAATTCCAAGATGCTCCTCACCGGGAGTGAGTAATTCCTTCGTAGGCTTACTGGTCGGTGAAGGGGTTGGATGAGATCGATCATGTAATCGAGTTAGTTTTGTTAGGGCTTGATCCCTAGTATCCACTATGTTCTGAGATTGATGTTGCTATGATTTTGCTATGCTTAATGCTTGTCACTAGGGCCCGAGTGCCATTATTTCATATCTGAACCGTTTATGTTTTCATGAATATATTTGTGTTCTTGATCCGATCTTGCAAGTTGTATGCACCTACTATGTGTTATGATCCGCATCCCCCAGGGTGACAATAACTAGGATTCTTTCCGGTGATTACCATAGTTTGAGGAGTTCATGTATTCACTATGTGTTAATGCTTTGTTACGGTTCTCTATTAAAAGGAGGCCTTAACATCCCTTAGTTTCCTTATGGACCCCGCTGCCACAGGAGGGTAGGAGAAAAGATGTCATGCAAGTTTTTTTCCATAAGCACGTATGACTATTTACGGAATACATGCCTACATTGTATTGACGAACTGGAGCTAGTTCTATGTCGCCCTAGGTTATAACTGCTATATGATCGATATCATTCAACACACCCATCATCACCGATCCAGTGCCTACGAGTTTCCACATATTGATACTTGCTAAGTTACTATTGTTGCTGCTGTCGCACTTGCTACAATTCTGCTACTGTTACTGTTAGTATTGCTACTTTGGATAGTCGCTATCAAACTACTTTGCTACTAATCACTTTGCTGCAGATATTTACCCTCCAGGTGTGGTTGAATTGACAACTCAACTGCTAATACTTTCAAATATTCTTTGGCTCCCCTTGTGTCAAATCAATAAATTTGGGTTAAATACTCTACCCTTGAAAACTGTTGCGATCCCCTATACTTGTGCGTTATCATTATCCCTGGCAGAGAGGCACGCTGCTCTGGACGAGTCACCCTTGATGTAGTATTCGGTACACCCCAGAAGTATAGGTCAGAAGAACTACTCTTCCACATTGTGCCCTTCCACAGCGGATACCACGCCCTATTGGGGCGCGACGCATTCGCAAGGTTTCAGGCCATTCCACATTACGGGTATATGAAACACAAAATGCCAGGGCCCAATGGTGTGATCACAATTGCAAGTGATCCGGACAAAGCCCTTTGAGCCAAAAACAAAACATCATCGGTCGCCCTTGAAGCATGATCCGAGGCTCTCGCAGCCGAGGAACTAGCCACACTCCGCGCTATGGTGGATAAGGATGATGTGGTCATCAGTAAAAGAACAAAATCCACTTCCTTCAAACTAGCAGACAAAATTGTCAAATTCCAAGTACATCCAATGGAACCCAATAAGACAGCACCCATCGGAGCCTAGCTGGACCCAGCGGTTGACGCAGCATTACACACGTTCCTACGCGAGAACTAGGACATATTCGCATGGCACCCTTCAGATATGCCAAGAATCTCACGGAGACTAGCAGAGCACAACTTGAACATAATTAAAGGCTTTAAGCCTGTTAAACAGGCGCTGCGCCGATTTTTCGAGCCCAAGCGTCAAGCTATGGGTGAAGAGCTAGCAAAACTCCTCGAAGCCGGATTCATCAGAGAAATCAAACAACCGGAGTGGCTAGCAAATCTAGTCGTGCTACCAAAAAGGACAAATCCTGATGGCTCTGCGTCGACTTCAAGGACTTCAATAAAGCTTGCCCCAAAGATCCCTTCCCCTTACCCTTCATAGACCAAATCGTCAATGCCACCGCCGGACACGACTCGCTATGCTTCCTCGATGCCTACTCCGGATACCATCAGATCAAAATGAAGGAGTCCGACCAAGCCGTGACATCATTCATCACCCCCTACGGGCCATTTTGCTTCAACACCATAACCTTTGGATTGAAGAACGTAGGCGCCACATACCAGCGCATGATTCAAACTTGCCTGGAAAATCAAATCGGCAAAACAATTGAAGCATACGTGGACGACGTGGTCATCAAGACCAAACACGTAACCCAGTTGGTGGACGACCTCTGTCAAACCTTCGACAACCTGTGAGCTTACGATAGATGGCTCAATCTGGACAAATGTGTCTTCGGAGTCCTAGCTGGCAAACTGCTCGGTTTCATCGTCTCCCATCAAGGAATCGAGGCCAATCCGGCCAAGATATGAGCCCTATCCCAGCTAGCAATCCCCACGGAGCTAAATCATGTCCAAAAGCTGGCAAGCTGCAAGGCGGCCTTGAGCCACTTTATCTCCCGCCTCGGGGAAAAAGCATTGCCGCTCCACAGACTGCTCAAACGGACTAACAATTTTGAGTGGACGGACGAAGCAACAGCTGGGCTGGAAGAATTTAAAACACTCTTGGCCGGTAACCCAATACTAGCCGCACCCAGCATCATCGAACCCATGCTTTTATACATCTCGGCCACACACCAAGTGGTGAGTGCGGGTCTCGTGGTAGAGCGAGAGGCGGAGGGCTATAAGTTCTGTGTACGGAAGCCAGTTTATTACGTATCCGAGGTACTTATGCCATGCAAATCCCGGTACCCTCACTATCAAAAGATAGCATATGCAGTTTTTATGGCATCCCGAAAGCTCCGACTCTACTTTCAAGAGTGTTCGGTCATAGTGGCATCCAAAGTACCACTGAATGACATTATAAGCAACCTGGACGCCACAGGCCACATTGTGAAATGGGCCATAGAGCTCCTTCCTTTCGAAATCATGTACAAACCACACCGAGCTATTAAATCTCTGGCGCTGGCTGATTTCCTTGCTGAATGGAAGAAGCCGAGCTCCCCAGGGAGTATAGTACATACTCACACTAGACAATGTACTTCGACGGCTCCAAAATGCTAGCCGGACTGGGGGCTGTGGTGATACTTACATCCCCCACTGGAGACAACATTCGATACGTGCTACAAATTATGTACACGGATTCTAATAACGTAGCCGAATACAAGGCCCTACTACATGGGCTTCGGATGGCAATTTCTATGGGTGTACAATGGGTTGAGGTACGACGGGACTCCAACCTCGCCATCTCCCAAGTCAATGGCGAATTCGATGCCAAAGACCCAAAGATGGCGACATACCAAAACACCATCCTCAAACTATCCACCTGATTTGAGAGGCTCTAATTTCACCACGTCTCTAGAGACAACAATCATGCTGCGGACGTCCTCGCTTGCATGGGCGCCAAGCGCAAACCAGTACCTCGAAACACCTTTGTGGAATGGCTTTTTAAGCCATCCGTGGTGTGGCAGGACGAAGGCAAGGACACGTGTGCCAGCAGCCCAAAACTAATCATCCCCCTGATATTGAGCCAGACGAGGAAATAGTTGGGGGCTCGTCAATCGAAGAGACACCCTCAGCTCACGAAGTCATGGCCGTTATCGCACCATGGACCAAGCCATTTCTTGCCTACCTTCTTCGGCAAGAACTACCCGATGACTAGACCGAGGCACGACGCATAGTTTGGCATTCTAAAGCTTTAAGGTTCATGAAGGCGAACTGTACAAGAAAAGCACTACCGGAGTCCTCCAGAGATGTATATACGAAGAGGAGGGGCGGCAACTTCTGGCCGAGATACATGCTGGCATGGGTGGTCACCACGTGGCAGCTCGGGCCTTGGTAAGCAAGGCCTTCTGAGCAGGGTTTTTCTGGCCCATCGCTCGAACAGACGCACACATGTTAGTCCAACATTGCATTGGTTGTTAGCTCTTTGAAAATCAAAGCCACATCCCCCCACGGCCCTCCGAACAATTCCGATCACCTGGCCTTTTGTGGTCTGGGGGCTGGACATGGTCGGACCACTTAAAGGGGGGACCAGGAAAAAGAAATACCTATTGGTCATGGTCGACAAATTCACTAAATGGATTGAGGCGAAACCAGTAAAGTCAGCCAAGTCCGGACCAGTAATCGACTTTATATCCGGCGTGGTCCACCATTACAGTGTCCCCCACAGTATAAAAACGGACAATAGATCCAATTTCATAGCTAAGGTGTCGGGGATATCGAGCGACATATGCCAAGGGATGGCTTATCATGGATGGGGACAAAAGTACGTCGCCGGGCTCTAGAGGCGGGAGTGAGCGAGACCGCGTACGCTTGCGAATCTTACCCAGGTTCGGGGCTCTCCTAATAGATAACACCCCTAGTCCTGCTCTGCGGGGTCTCCGCATGATCACTACTTCAACAAGTAGCTACAAGCTTGCTCCTGGAGCTGTTTTGCTAGAGGAGGAAGAAGGGCAAGGCTAGCTCTGCTTCACTCTCTCTACGTGTGTGTGTGGCACGTCGGGTGCTCGGTTGTGGTGTTCTTCAAGGTTCCAACCCCTTGCATGGGGCAACCTGGGGGGTTTATATAGGTCTACCCCCCAGGGGTACAATAGTAATCTGGCTTGCCGCGGGACCCGACGGTCAGCGACGCTGGTCGCCGGCTTCTCCGTTGACCGCCGGGGCCCGCCGCCTGGTGGGTCCCGCCGCCTGCGGGCCAGGGTTTACCACTTTACGCTGTAGTGTTGCTCCTGATGACGAAGGCCTCGTCAGGGGGAGCGTGGGCACAGTCCCGCCGCATGGCGGGCGCTCACTGTAGCTACACCTCGTCGCATCTGGTTAATGGCGCACAGACTTCATGGGAGAGAGAAGGCCGCCTGCTGGGGGCCGACCTCTCCACCGAGCCGACTGGTATGGGCTTGCCGCCTTCTGGCTTCTCACGGACAGGTAGGGCCCGCCACCTGCGGGCCGTACTGGCCGCACGTCGCGGGAGCATGGCCTTCCCTGCCATGGGTGACGCCACGGGTGGCATGGCAACAGTCCCGCTCTGGGCGCGGGACGCCTGCGCTGTACGTTGTACTGTGGCCACGTCCGGCCCAGGATTCGGGGTTAGCAGGCTCAAACTATGGCCATGCCCCGTCTCGTCATGTTTAAGTTGGTGCTGACTTCGAGGGCGCGAGGGGCCACCTGCCAGGACCCGGCTTCCCAGGAAGCCGCCCGTCCAGGAGTCGGCCCATCTCATGGCCGTCTTCCGGACTCCGCCGCCTCCTGGCATCCGGCTGCTCGGTCCAGCCGGCCCCAAGAGGATGGTTCTTCGTCTTGGAGGTTTGAGGGGCTCAGCCTGCCCCGATGTCTTGAAATGCCGGAGGGGGCTGATGGGGATACCCATGGTCATTTACTCTGACACAAGGAAATGAAGGACTGGTGTGCGAACATGGGCATCAAGCTCGACTACGCCTCGGTATATCACCCACAGACAAACGGACAGGTCGAACGGGCCAATGGACAAATCATGAGCGGCATTAAGCCTCGCCTGGTACGTTCCCTGAAAGAATCCGACTGCCACTGGGTAGAGGAGCTCGACTCCATACTTTGGGGGTTACGCACCACCCCTAACCGGTCAACGGGATATACGCCCTTTTTATGGTGTACGGTGCAGAGGCAGTCTTGCCCTGTGATCTCATCCATGATTCACCTCGAGTGCGCATGTACGAAGAAAAGGAAGCTGAGTTAGATCAGCAGGACGACTTAGATACCCTGGAAGGAGAGCGCGACATAGCTCGGGCCCGCTCTGTGTTTTACCAACAGCAGGCCCGACGCTACCAGAGCAGGGAAGTTCAGGCAAAGGCATACAATGTAGGCGAACTCGTCCGACGCCTCCCTGAGAAGTAGAAGAACAAGCTCTCGCCCAAGTGGGAAGGGCCCTTCATAATCGATGAAGTGTTACCAGGTGGAGCATATCGTCTTCGCGATTCAGCGGATAATAGCCTCAAACCAAACCCATGGAACGCAGCCCAGCTTCGACGATTCTACGACTAATCCGGCGTCGCCACTCCACTTAGCCTTTTCTTTGTTCCTTTTTTCTTTTTTGAATATATTCTACTGGTAAGCACCCCCTAGGTAGTGTTCATCTCAACCGAACTATGTTAAGTTCCTTTAGGTATACATCTTCAAATGTAATTCTAGGGTCTGCCTGGCGGCTTCTTTTATGAATCCGATTAGTATCTTACCCGATTACGTCATGTGTATACCGTTCTAATCTCGTTTTTCGCCACTATATGCACCATTTTGACTTAAGTTTTTGCCAAGCTGGGTTGCCTTGCTCATGTGCTTACCCCCTACATTCCCGATTGTTCGGCTAGGGGGTAAAGGGAGCACCTCTGCGATTGTTACGACCGGTTTAGCCGAGTATGTGCCTCAGATGGGTGAAGCCGAAAGCTAGCACTCTTAAGAACATAACTGGTCGGCAACGAGGGAATTAAAAGTATTTCGGTACTTAACACTGACAAACAAGGGTTCTTTCCCCAAAAAACCCGCATACTGCGGGTATTCGGCTATTACACCGATGGTCAACATGACAACCCGAAGAAAGGAACCCATCGAGGAACTATTTTCTTCGGAAGATGTTTCTTATGTTAAAAAGTAATATAACATAACTCCCCGTGCACGTTTCTTTCTGTTCGCACCACATGGCCGGATTGCCTGGTTACCCGAAGTGATTTCCTATTAACTCAGGTCACATACTACGGAACACTCCCCAACTACTGGTTGAGGAGGCGGAAGCCTATGGCCGGTTAAGACAATGTTTACAGCACGTCTGGAGAATGTTTGATGTAAAGTACATGGATACATAGAATGAAACCCCCTATTCCTTATCTAAATTTTCTATCAGGCTATCTAGGGCACAGTCCTCCTGGGAGTATCGCGCAATAGTCATCACTTGGTCGTACACCAAGTGAAGTGGTATCTCTTGCACGTCCGATCCCACCAGTCCAACTCGAGCCATATGCTTCGGCTCAAGTTTGGTGTAACGAGTCTTCACCTTTGCCCACGCCTCCCGCGCTCCTTCTCGGCAAGCCGAGGTTTTCCATAATTCGAAGCATCGCCGAGCTCCTTTGAATTGACCAGCCAGCTCGGCCATACCTTCTGGAGGCGTCTTGGTTGGCCATATTGCCTTGACCATACTTCACATTGCTTTCTGAGCTTGCTTGTGTACTATGGATAGTTCCTTTAACAGGTTTCCTCCAAATGAGGACACCTCTTCTTCGGGACACCCGGTGAGGAGACCTACAAAGAGACATGGCATACCTTTTACAGTCGCAGAAAACGCATATTTCTCATCGGAGCAAATTGTGATATAACTTACCAAAAATGCCACCTTTCAATCTCTAGTTCTCCTCCAGGGCTTCTTTCAATTGAGTCTTTAAACTCTTGATTTCTTTAGCTTGCTGCTGCTTTTCCGCCTCAAGTTTGTTTCTTTCCTCATGGCTTCGGGCCAGTACTCGGCGGCCAGCTGCTTCCTGTGACTTGGCGTATCTTTGGGATTCCCTGGCCAAGTCCAGGTCTTTCTTCAGCTGACCTATGGACTCCGCTGCTGCAAGGAAAATCATGTGTTGGACACAGAACACCAAAGAGTCATTGCATATTCACCATTTCACTCACCATGCGCTTCCCTGGTGAACTTTTTAACTTCCTTCGGTTCGGCCTTTGCAGCAGCCAACTGTGTTCGGTTCACCCCAAGGTCCTCGGACAGGGTCTTGTTTTGGTCTTTCAAGGCCTATGCAATAACACAAAACATTTTCTGTCAAGATCCTTAACTCGGTCGTCCCGCCCAATTTAAGGCTCGGGGGCTACTGGGTTAGGACTCATGTGCGGTTTTTAAACCAATCTCGTACGTGCATGTTAGTCGACAGAAGGTTGGCTACTCCCTCGAGGCCAGTTCAGGCCGCTCTGAGGTATGTGTCTAATGAGCTAAATGCATTAAACTCCTGATTGGAAAATGTGATGTGACGCAGAGTTTCTTTCCACCGCCGGTGATTCATCGTGCTTTCAACCTCGGAGTTGGTAACCAAAACATCCTCAGGATCCTCTGGGGACATATCTGTGGCGGGAGCTCCCGCGTTGGCCCCGGCCCGCGCCACGGATCTCCGCTCAGGATTGCTCCCTCGCGCCGCCAGAATGTCTTCGGACGTCGGTTGTCGAACACTTCTTCTGCATATAGCAGTCGAATTAGGAATACTCAGGGCTGCTATATTAAATCCATACTAAAGCTCTTGTGATCACTACATCTTGGTCGGGGGAGTAGGCGATGCGGTGCCCGTGACCTCCTTGCATTTTGAAGTCTCATCAAGGGTAGGTGCTGACATGGCTAGCGCCGCTCCCGTCAGTATTCGGCGCATAGAACGATGGCCCTTCAGAGTAGAAGTCAGCATACTTGGCGTAGCATGAGACGAACTCCCTTTTCAGGAAGAGGCCTTCTTGCTACTTACAGCGGAGGAAGGGAGGGGCGGTTGGCTATGATGGCCACTTTAGAGCCATCAAGGCTCACCTGATAAAAGACCCCGTCCTCAAAATCAATTGACGTCTCTGGGTCATAGTGAAATCCTGGGTCATTGTCATGGGAATAGCTCTCTGGTTGAGGAGAAGGGCAGCAGACTGTTTTGATCCACTACCTCCAGGTCTATTCAAAAATAATAATAAGAAAGCTTGGTCTGTCAATGTGGGCGCAACAGCCAGACTATGAGAATGAAGCTTGAACTCACCCATTCGATGGGGTTATACATTGAGTAGCCGTCCCTGCATTTCAGGCAGGCAAACTCTTCTTCCTCCCCTTTGAAGAAATTGGCTATTATGGCTTCAAGAGTGGCCTGGTTGTCGGGTCCTTGGCGCTTGTAGTGGGTCCCGTCATCTGTCCCATTGTAGCACCATAAAGGATGCATCCTCTATTGAAGAGGTTGAACGCATCGCGTAATGGTGATGGCCATCACTTCGATGATGGTAAGCTTGGTGTGTGCCAGCAGCCTAACCTTGGCAGCTAGACGCTGGACTTCGGGGCTATTCTCCTATTTTAAGCTCCGCGGCTGCCAGTTGAATCACTTCTTTAGCAGGGCATCAGAGTATCCGGGCAGGCCTCGTCGAGCTGGATCAAACAAAGAAACATCTTCGACATAAAACCATTCCAAAGTCCACTCTTCGGAGTCCTTTTTTGGGGTCCCCATAGGGTATCCTATTCCGGCTATGCGTGCTACTTGTAATCTGCGTTGGTTTTTGTCCCCGAAGAGGAGAGGATGATGTAGCACAGTAGAGTAAGTATTTCCCTAAGTTATGAAACCAAGGTTATCAATCCAGTAGGAAAACCAAGCAACACCACGTAAACAGCACCTGCACACAAAACACAAACCCTCACACCCAACACAAACAAGGGGTTGTTAATCCCTCGGCGGTTGAATAGCGAGATTAAAGGTATATGACAGATTGATAGATTGAAACTAAAATATAAAATAAAATAAAAGATAAAAATATGCAGCAAATATTTTTGGTATTTTTGTGTATAAAAACAAGCGATAGATCTTATGATAAAAGTAGACCCGGGGGCCATAGTGTTCACTAGAGGCTTCTCTCAAAGAAAATAGCATACGGTGGGTAGACAAATTACTGTTGGGCAATTGATAGAAAAACAAATGATTATGACGATATCCAAGGCAATGATCATGTATATAGGCATCACGTCCAAAACAAGTAGACCGACTCCTGCCTGCATCTACTACTATTACTTCACACATCGACCGCTATCCAGCATGCATCTAGTGTATTAAGTCCAAGAAGAACGAAGTAATGCTTGAAGAACGATGACATGATGTAGTCAAGATAAACGCTAACATGAATTCATCCTAGCTTTTTACCCTTAATGGCAACAATACATGCGTGTCAATTCCCCTTCTGTCACTAGGACTGAGCACCGCAAGATTGAACTCATCAGAAAGCACCTCTTCCCATTGCAAGAAAATACAATCTAGTTGGCCAAACTAAACCAAAAATTCAGAGAAGAAATACGAGGCTATAATAATCATGCATAAACAAGATCAGAGAAGACTCAAGTAATTCATGGATAGATCTGATCATAAACTCACAATTCATCGAATCCCAACAAACACACCGCAAAAAGTCATTACATCGGATAGATCTCCAAGAACAATGAGGAGAACATTGTATTGAGAACC
The DNA here is from genome assembly GCA_011799875.1 of Thinopyrum elongatum. Lineage (NCBI taxonomy): Eukaryota > Viridiplantae > Streptophyta > Magnoliopsida > Poales > Poaceae > Thinopyrum > Thinopyrum elongatum. The sequence goes on from CM022301.1 coordinate 599,292,567, forward strand.
AAAAAGAGAGAAGAAGCCATCTAGCTACTAACTATGGACCCGAAGGTCTGTGGTGAATGATGACCCACAAGTATAGGGGATCAATCGTAGTCCTTTCGATAAGTAAGAGTGTCGAACCCAACGAGGAGCAGAAGGAAATGGCGAGCTATTTTTAGTAAGGTAATTTCTGCAAGCACTGAAACAAGCGGTAACAGGTAGTTTGATAGCAAGATAATTTGTAATGAGTAAAAAGTAACAAAAGTAAATAAGGTGCAGCAAGGTAGCCCAATCCTTTTTAGTGCAAAAGACATGCCGGAACAAGTACTTATAATGAGGCAAACGTTCTTGAGGACACACGGGAATTTCATCTAGTCACTTTCACCATGTTTGTTTGATTCGCATTCGTTACTTTGATGATTTGATATGTCGGTGGACCGGTGCTTGGGTGCTGTTCTTACTTGAACAAGCCTCCCACTTATGATTACCCCCTCTCGCAAGCATCCGCAACTACGAAAGAAGAATTAGGACAATGTCTAACCATAGCATTAAACGTGTGGATCCAAATCAGCCCCTTACGGAATAGCGCATAAACTGGGGTTTAAGCTTCTGTCACTCTAGCAACCCATCATCTAATTACTACTCCACAATGCATTCCCTTAGTCCCATAAATGGTGAAGTGTCATGTAGTCGACGTTCACATGACACCACTAAGAGAATCACAACATACATATCATCAAAATATCAAACGAATACCAAATTCACATGATTACTTATGACAAGACTTCTCCCATGTCCTCAAGAACAAAGTAACTACTCACACATCATCATGGTGTTCAAGATCAAAGGGGTATTGAATAACATAAAGGATCTGAACATTTAGTAATTCACAAAGCAAACCAACTAGCATCAACTATGATAAGTAATCAATAGCACAAGCAACCCACAAGTAACATTCTATAGTTTTGATACAAAGATTGAACACAAGAGATGAACTAGGGTTTGAGATGACATGGTGCTGTTGATGATGATGATGAGGATTGGTCCTCCCACGATGAGAGGGTTGTTGGTGATGACGAAGGCTTCGATTTCCCCCTCCCGGAGGGAAATGTCCCCGGCGGAATCTGCCCGTCGGAGAGCAAAAATGCTCCAGCTCTAGTTTCGCCTCGTGGCGGCGGCGCCTCGTCCCGAAAGTCTATCCATAAAAGTTTTAGGGTAAAATGACTTATATACTAGAAGGAGGGGGCCAGAGCTGGGCCAGGGGCCCCACATGGCACTTGGGCGCGCCCCAGGAGGGGGGCGCGCCCAGGTGCCATGTGGGCACCTGGTGGCTCTCCTCTGGTGGATCTTCAGCCCAGTATTTTTTATATATTCTAAAATAAATCTCTGTTGAATTTCAGCCCATTTGGAGATGTGCAGAATAGGTATCTCTGCTGTAGCTTTTTTAGGCCCTGAAATACAGCTGCCGGTATTCTCCCTCGTTGTGTAATCCTTGCATATTAAGAGAGAAAAGGCATGAGAAATACTCCATGAAGTGTTATATTGATCAAAAACTTTATAAATAATAGTAGGAAAACATGATGCAAAATGGACGTATCAACTCCCCCAAGCTTAGACCTCGCTTGTCCTCAAGCGAAAGCCGAAATCGAAAAACATGCCCACATGCTTAGAGAGAGAGGTGTCGATAAAAAAATAAAATACGGACATAGAAGCATCATGAACAATATCATAACAACAACACACATTATCATAAACTTCTCATGAGCAAGTAACAATTCACCACAATATTGAAGTATGAAGCATAAACTTTCTAGAAAACTAACAAACTATGTTCTCAGTCAACAATGCAATTGCCATTCATTGTACTTTCAAGAAGAGTCACATGTAGGAGCCTTTTGGCAAGTCCACATACTCAACTATCATTTAGTCTTTCATGATTGCTAACACTCACACCATACATATGGAGCATCAAGTTTCAGCCAGACACATAGAAAGATAGGGGCTTAAAGGTTTGCCTCCCAACTCATTCACCTCAAGGGTGATGTCAACAATAATAACTCATGCTCACCCACATTCAACTGGATATATGTGCCTAGATCTTTCCCCACCACATGATGCTTGCCAAAGAATAAAATAAAAAGGAATAGAGGGAATAACTTTGACTCTTTGCATAAAATTAAATTTGTAAAAGTAAAAGATAGGCCCTTCGTAGAGGGAAGCAGGGGTTGTCATGCGCTTTTAGTTTTGGATGCACTAACTCTTAATGCAAAGGAACGTCACGTGATATTGCCCCTTATGATAGCAACCTTTATTATGCAGTCTGTCACTTTTATTCTTTGCCATCACAAGTTTGTACCATGCTTATTTTCCCTTACAATAAAAGATCATACATATTTAGGAGCAATTTTTATTGCTGTATTGCACCGATGACAACTTACTTGAAGGATCTTACTCAATCCATAGGTAGGTATGGTAGACTCTCATGACATGAATTTGGTTGAGGGTTTTGGATGCACAAGTAGTATTTCTACTTAGTGCGGGATTTTGGCTAGCAAAGATATTGGGCAAGCACCCCGTGTTGGAGGATCCATGACAATATACCTTCTATGTGAATATGAACAAACATAACTCATTACGTTGTCTTCCTTGTCCAACATCAACCGTTTGACATACAATACTTAATGAGTGCTCACAATCACAAAAGATGTCCAAGATAGTATATTTGCTTGTGAATCTTCTCTTCCTTATTAACTTTTTCAGGCAATTGTACCATTGACCAATGCTATGTTTGTCAACCTTCAATAAATTTTACCACTTATACTTTTATTTATGTGATGTCATTACTCACCATAAGATTAGCATATGATCTTTTTCTTTCTTTTATTTTCATTGCTTTTGATTGAGACATAAAAAATAAACAAACAAAACTCAAACTACACTTTATTATATAACTCACACTCGATTACATAGATAGACAGATCTTGAAACTAACACTCGAAGATAGATCAAACTAAACTTTTATTCTACTAGATCACAAAATAACTAAAGATCGAACTGAAAATAGGTGATACGATACCGGGGCACCTCCCCCAAGCTTGGCACAAGCCAAGGGGAGTGCCCATACCCGTGTGATCAAGCTTCCTCCTTTGGTGATGGTGGTGATGAGGCAATCCTATCCTTCAATTCCATCAAGGCAATTAGTCTGCGGTTCATGCTCCTGAGGGCTATGATTTGTTCTTCCAACAAAATAACTTCACGAGTGAGATAAGTATTACGAACGCAGATTATTTCGAATAACCTCAGGGCCTCAATCAGAGGCGGAGATAGCAAGTGATAGTAGGGTTGAAGAATGTCCTCTTCTTCCTCGGTATTCTCCATGGAAGCAGATTGCTCTCCTTCTAGGTCCTTGTTCTTAGCATCCTTCTCGACCTTTGCTTCCATGAGTTCTGCCTCCTTCATGTACGAGATGTCCATCCTCTTCAAATCAGCATCTGTCTCTTCATAAGTTTGAGGAGCTTGGTTCTCTCTGACAGATTCTTGCGACGACATATTTTCAGATCTGCCAGAAAAACAGCAAGAAACAAGAACAGAGGATTTCTCCGCGATGCGGTGATCAAATCAATCCGGGGACTATATATAGATTTTTTATCTTGCAAAACAAGTATACCAGACGAAAACGGAGTCGGGAAGGCTCACCAGGGCCCCACATGGCACCAGGGCGTGCCCCCGGGGGGCGCCCAAGTGCCATGTGGCCACCTGGTGGGCCCTCTCGGCTTCCTTTTATTTTTGTATTTTTCTAAATATTCCAAAACTGACAGCAGATATTTTTGGAGTCGGTTTTCTTACCGTATCACATACCTATTCCTTTTTCAGTATTCTGGAGTGTTTCAGAAGGACTCCTTGATGTGTTCCTCTGGTGTAATAGTGTCAATAACATTAGTTTCAACATTAATGGGTGTACCTGAAATGTAGTGCTTGATCCTTTGCCCATTTACCACCTTCGGGTTGGTACCCACGGCATTATTGATCTTAATAGCTTCGGAATGATAAACCTCCTCGATGACATATGGTCCTTCCCATTTGGAGAGGAGTTTACCTGCAAAGAATCTAAGACGAGAATTATAGAATAAAACATATTCACCCACTTTGAATTCTCGTTTCTGAATCCTCCTATCATGCCATCTTTTAACTTTTTCTTTGAATAACTTGGCATTATCATAGGCCTGGGTCCTCCATTCATCAAGTGAGCTAATGTCAAATAACCTCTTTTCACCTGTAAGCTTGAAATCATAGTTATGTTCTTTAACAGCCCAAAAAGCTTTATGTTCCAATTCAAGAGGTAAATGACATGCTTTTCCATAAACATTTTATAAGGAGGCATACCCATAGGATTCTTATAAGCAGTTCTATAAGCCCACAAAGCATCGTCTAATTTCTTAGACCAATTCTTCCTAGATCTATTGATAGTCTTTTGCAAAATCAACTTTATCTCCCTATTGCTCAACTCAACTTGACCACTAGATTGAGGATGATAGGGAGATGCAATCCAATGATTAACATCATACTTAGCAAGCAGCTTACGAAAAGCACCATGAATAAAATGTGAACCACCATCAATCATTAAATATCTAGGGACTCCAAACCTTGGGAAGGTAACTTCCTTGAGCACTTTAATAGAAGTGTTGTGATCAGCACTATTAGTGGGGATAGCTTCCACCCAATTAGTAACATAATCAACATCAACTAAAATATGAGTATACCCATTGGACTTAGGAAAAGGACCCATATAATCAAAACCCCAAACATCAAATGGTTCAATAACAAGAGAATAATTCATAGGCATTTCCTGACGTCTACTGATATTACCAATTCTCTAATATTCATCACAAGATAAGACAAACTTACGAGCATCCTTGAAGAGAGTAGGCCAATAAAAACCAGATTGCAATACCTTGTGTGCGGTTCTTTCTCCAGCGTGGTGTCCTCCATATGCTTCAGAGTGACATTTCCGAAGAATTTGTTCCTGTTCATGCTCAGGTACACAATGTCTAACAATACCATCTACACCTTCTTTATAAAGATGTGAGTCATCCTAGAAATAATGTCTCAAATCATAAAAGAACTTTTTCTTTTGCTGGTAAGTAAAACTAGGAGGTATAAACTTAGCAACAATGTAATTAGCATAATCTGCATACCAAGGAGTACTATGAGAAACATTAATAGCAGCTAGTTGCTCATCAAGAAAGCTATCATCAATAGGTTGTGGATCATCAAGCACATTTTCCAATCTAGACAAGTTATCAGCTATAGGGTTCTCAGCCCCTTTCCTATCAACAATATGAAGATCAAATTCTTGGAACAAAAGAACCCACCTGATAAGCCTAGGCTTAGCATCTTTCTTTTCCATAAGATACTTGATAGCAGCATGATCAATATGAATAGTAACTTTGGAATCAACAATATAAGACCTAAACTTATCACAAGCAAACACAACTGCTAGAAACTCTTTTTCAGTAGTAGCATAATTCCTTTGGACAGTGTCCAAAGTTGTACTAGCATAATGAATAACATTCAACTTCTTATCAACTCTCTGTCCTAGAACAGCACCAACAGCATAATCACTAGCATCACACATAATCTCAAAAGGTAAATTCCAATCAGGTGGCTGAACAATAGGTGCATAAATTAAAGCTGACTTAAGAGTTTCAAAGGCTTCTACACAATCATCATCAAAAACAAAGGGAACATCTTTTTGCAAAAGATTGGTAAGAGGCCTAGAAATTTTAGAGAAGTCTTTAATAAATCTTCTATAGAAACCAGCATGACCGAGAAGACTTCTTATACCTTTGATATCCTTCGGGCATGGCATCTTCTCAATAGCATCAACCTTAGCCTTATCAACTTCAATACCTCTTTCGGAGATCTTGTGGCCCAAGACAATAACTTCATTAACAATAAAGTGGCACTTCTCCCAGTTCAAGACGAGATTTTTATGTTCACATCTCTGCAAAACTCGATCAAGGTTGCTCAAGCAATCATCAAAAGAAGTTCCATAAATGGAGAAATCATCCATGAAAACCTCAACAATCTTTTCACAAAAGACAGAGAAGATAGCAGTCATACATCTTTGGAAAGTAGCAGGTGCATTGCATAAACCAAAAGGCATACGTCTATAATCAAAAGTTCCAAAAGGACAGGTAAAGGTGGTTTTCTCTTGATCAGATTGTGCAGCAGGTATTTGAGAAAAACCAGAATAACCATCTAGGAAACAAAAGTGTGTGTGCTTAGACAACCTTTCTAGCATTTGATCAATAAATGGTAAAGGATAATGATCTTTCCTAGTAGCTTTATTCAATTTTCTAAAATCTATCACCATCCTATAACCAATTACTATTCTCTGAGGAATAAGCTCATTCTTATCATTAGGAATAATAGTAATGCCACCCTTTTTAGGGACACAATGAACTGGACTTACCCATCTACTATCAGCTATGGGATAGACTATACCTGCTTCCAGAAGCTTTAATATTTCAGTTCTTACCACTTCTTTCATTTTTGGATTCAATCGACGTTGGTGGTCAACAACGGGTTTAGCATCTGGCTCCATATTAATCTTGTGCTGACATAGAATGGGACTAATGCCCTTAAGATCATCAAGAGTATATCCAATAGCAGCACGATGCTTCCTCAGAATTTTTAACAATCTCTTTTCTTCATGCTCTGAAAGGTTAGCACTGATAATAACAGGATATATTTTCTTTTCATCAAGATAAGCATATTTCAAAGTATCAGGCAATTGCTTTAATTCAAAAAACAGGATCACTCTTAGGTGGAGGAGGACCTCCAAGAGTTTCAACATGCAAATTGTGCTTAAGAATAGGCTGCTGATTAAAGAAAATATTATCTATTTCATTCCTTTCATTCATATGCATATCATTCTCATGATCAAGCAAATATTGTTCTAAAGGATCAGTTGGAGGCACAACAATAGAAGCAAGACCAACAATTTCAACTTTGCTAGGCAACTCTATATCATGGGGCTATCTACGAAACTTAGAGAAATTAAGCTCATGAGACACACCACCAAAGTTGACATTAACAATTTCCTTAGCACAATCAATTTGAGCATTAACAGTATTCAAGAAAGGTCTACCAAATATTATTGGACAAAAATCATCTTGTGGAGATCCAAGAACAAGAAAATCAGTAGGGTATTTGATCTTACCGCACAAGACTTCAACATCTCTGACAATACCAAGCGGTGAAATAGTATTTTTGTCGGCAAGCTTAATAGTGACATCGATATCCTCAATTTCAGCGGGTGCAATGTCATTCATGACTTCTTGATAAAAAGTAAAAGGAATAGCACTAACACTGGCACCCACATCACATAAGCCATGATAACAATGATCTCCAATTTTAACAGAAATAACAGGCATGCCAACAACAGGTTTATTCTTATGCTTAGGATCAGGGCTAGCAATTCTTGATGCATTATCACAAAAAGAAATAACATGCTCATCTAACTCATCAACCAAAAGATCTTTAACTAAAGCAATACTGGTTTCAACCTTAATTTGTTCAGAAGGTGTAGGTGTTCTAACATAACTCTTCCTAACCACAGAAGAAACCTTAGAGTGTTCCTTAATTCTAGTAGGAAAAGGTGGTTTTTCAAAATAAGTAGTAGGAACAACTGGATCAACATTGTAAACAATAACTTTCTCTTCCTTATCCTCAGGAGGTTCTTCTTTAATGTCTATGGGTGGATGGTATTTAAACCACTTCTCCTTAGGGAGATCAACATGTGTAGCAAAAGATTCACAAAAAGAAGCTACTATCTCAGAGTCAAGTCCATAATTAGTGCTCAATTTCTGAAAAGCATCGGTTTCCATAAAAGAGTTAACCCAATCAAACTCGAGATTTATACCTGACTCATTACCTTTGTCAATATCCCAATCCTCATGTTTGCGCTTAATCCTTTCCAAAAGATCCCATTTAAATTCAATAGTCTTCTTCATAAAAGAACCAGCCGAAGAAGAATCAAGCATAGTTTGATCATTACGAGAAAGCTGAGCATAAAAGTTTTGAAGAATTATTTCTCTTGAGAGCTCATGATTGGGGCATGTATGCAACATATACTTGATACTCCCCCAAGCTTGAGCGATACTTTGTCCTTCACGAGGCCAAAAATTATAGATATAATTCCGATCACGATGAACCAAATGCATAGGATGAAATTTCTGGTGGAATTCCAATTTCAGCCGGTTCCAATCCCATGTGTCAGTATCATCACAAAGCCTATACCATGTTAAGGCCTTTCCCTCCAAAGATAAAGGGAATACTTTCTTCTTAGCTCTATCTCCAGATAAACCTGCAAGCTTAAACAGTCCACAAATTTCATCCACATAGATCAAGTGCATATCAGGATGTTTAGTACCATCTCCTGCATAAGGATTAGCTAGCAGTTTTTCAGCCAAACCAATAGGAATTTCATAAGCAATATTTTCAGTAGCTTCAATAGGTGGTGGAGAGGCAACTCTTGTTGTTTCCGGTCGAGGTGAAGATACCCCGAACAAGCCTCTCAAAGAATTAGTCTCCATAGTGACAAGTAGCAACAAATTTCAGCATGTAACAAAAATGTTTCCTTACCAATTTCCACTTACCAAAGGTGCTTCACTCCCCAGCAACGGCGCCAGAAAAGAGTCTTGATGACCCACAAGTACTGGGGATCAATCATAGTCCTTTCGATAAGTAAGAGTGTCGAACCCAACGAGGAGCAGAAGGAAATGGCGAGCGGTTTTCAGTAAGGTAATTTCCGCAAGCACTGAAATAAGCGGTAACAGGTAGTTTGATAGCAAGATAATTTGTAATGAGTAACAAGTAACAAAAGTAAATAAGGTGCAGCAAGGTAGCCCAATCCTTTTTAGTGCAAAAGACAGGCCGGAACAAGTACTTATAATGAGACAAACGTTCTTGAGGACACACGGGAATTTCATCTAGTCACTTTCACCATGTTTGTTTGATTCGCGTTTGTTACTTTGATGATTTGATATGTGGGTGGACCGGTGCTAGGGTGCTATTCTTACCTGAACAAGCCTCCAACTTATGATTACCCCCTCTCGCAAGTATCCGCAACTACGAAAGAAGAATTAAGACAAAGTCTAACCATAGCATTAAATGTATGGATCCAAATCAGCCCCTTACGGAATAGCTCATAAACTGGGGTTTAAGCTTCTGTCACTCTAGCAACCCATCATCTAATTACTACTCCACAATGCATTCCCTTAGGCCCATAAATGGTGAAGTGTCATGTAGTCGACGTTCACATGACACCACTAAGAGAATCACAACATACATATCATCAAAATATTGAACGAATACCAAATTCGCATGATTACTTATGACAAGACTTCTCCCATGTCCTCAAGAACAAAAGTAACTACTCACACATCATCATGGTGTTCAAGATCAGAGGGGTATTGAATAACATAAAGGATCTAAACATTTAGTAATTCACAAAGCAAACCAACTAGCATCAACTATGATAAGTAATCAGCACTACTAGCACCCCACAAGTAACAATCTATAGTTTTGATACAAAGATTGAACACAAGAGATGATCTAGGGTTTGAGATGAGATGGTGTTGTTGATGATGATGATGAGGATTGGTCCTCCCACAATGAGAGGGTTGTTGGTGATGACGAAGGCTTCGATTTCCCCCTCCCGGAGGGAAGTGTCCCCAGCGGAATCTGCCCGCCGGAGAGCAAAAATGCTCCTGCTCTAGTTCTGCCTCGTGGCGGCGGTGCCTCGTCCCGAAAGTCTCTCCATAAAAGTTTTAGGGTAAAATGACTTATATACCAGAAGGAGGGGGCTAGAGCTGGGCCAGGGGCCCCACATGGCACGTGGGCGCGCCCTAGGGGGCGCCCAGGTGCCATGTGGGCAACTGGTGGCTCTCCTCTGGTGGATCTTCAGCCCAGTATTTTTTATATATTCTAAAATAGATCTCCGTTGAATTTCAGACCATTTGGAGATGTGCAGAATATGTATCTCTGTTGTAGCTTTTTCAGGCCCTGAAATACAGCTGCCAGTATTCTCCCTCTTTGTGTAATCTTTGCATATTAAGAGAGAAAAGGCATTAGAAATACTCCATGAAGTGTTATATTGATCAATAACTTTATAAATAACAATAGGAAAACATGATCCAAAATTGACGTATCAGTGAACTACTCACGCATCATCGAAGAGGCAGCAAGGATGATGTAGAGCCCCTCCGTGATGGATTCCCCCCTCCGATGGAGTACCGGAAAAGGCCTCCAGATGGGATCCTCGAGAACAGAGGCTTGCGGTGGCGGAAAAAGTATATCGTGGACTCCCCTGAGGGTTTTTGAATATTTGGGAATTTATAGTGCTGGAATTAGGTCAAACAGAGCCAGGGTGGGCCCACATGACACCAGGGCGTGCCACCCCACTGGGGCGCGCCCTGGTGCCATGTGGCCCAGCCTTATCTCTTCTGCCTTGGCTTCCAAGTCTGGATGGTCCCTTATCTTCAGAAAAAAATCTCCAAAAATTTTCAGGGCATTTGGACTTCGTTTGGTACTGATTTTCTGTAAAACCAAAAACAGGCAGAAAACATGAACTGGCACATGGCACTAAGTTAATAGGTTAGTCCCAAAAAATGATATAAAGTTGCATAAAACATATATAAAATATCCAAGATTGATACTATAATAGCATGGAACAATAAAAAATAATAGATATGTTGGAGACGTATCAATGCACCATACCTCGGCTCCGCCTACTTCCAAGATGGTCCCTCCTCGGGTGCGGGGAACGAGGTAGAAATACTTGCTCCACAACTCAAAATGGGCCTCGCAGCCCAAAAACATCTCACAAAGGGCGACGAAGCCCGAGATATACAGAATCGACCTTGGAGTGAGGTGATGAAGTTGGATCCCGTAGAACTCTAGCAAGCCCCTTAGAAAGGGATGGATAGGGAAGCCTAGGCCTCTTAAAAGGAAGGGCACGAAACATACGCTCTCTTCCTTGCTGGGGGTGGGGAAGTTTTCTGCAAAGGCTTCACCGTGCGCGAAAGTCAATCCAGCACAAACAGATGTAAGCTCTGAGGGAGGAAGATACCCTGGTATCTGAAGCCTGCTTAGCTGAAGATACGAGACTGACCAGCTCACCCAGTCGCCTGAAGGGGGCCTTGAGGGCGCGAGGAGGAGCCGGGGACGCCCGCCATTTTTTCTCTTGAGCTTGTTGGCGTCTCAACTTCTTGATTTGGGATGAGTAACCAATCATGTTCTAGGCCCGTTCAATAGGCTTTCCCCTCATTCCCTAAATGGGTATTTTCGTAAAGAAGTATTGAACCATTCGCCTCCTTCTAGCGCACGAAAGTCGAGGGGTATTTTACTCAAAAAGTAACCTTATGGGTTACATGATGATTCACTGGAAGCAAGGTGCCGACTAAGCTGAGTTATTGTTGGCCGAACATGAATGCCGAAGAGGAACTCGCCTTGCAAGGCAGAGACGGCAGATGCATGAACAGGACACCCTGGTTGTATGCATTCGAGACCCCGTTCGTATGTACGTACGTGGCCGTATTTTTTGCCCTGTGGCTCTATGCACGTGTACACGATTTAGACGGGACTGCTTGAACTGCTACCGCTCCTTACTCGGCCACGGTTCATCATGGCAAATAGACCGATCGACCAGTATGTACGTACATGTCTACGACCACACAGACAACGGTACATACGATTTGACCTGGTGGGTCCCAGCTATCAGGGAGGATAAGAACACATTTCCTTGCGTGCGAAGATATAGCTGGTGGGTCCCAGCTGTCAGGGGGAGGAATCATTTTTTTCACATAATAAGAAGGCACTTCCTTGTGTGCGAAGAGGTAGCTGGTGGGTCCAGCTGTCAGCCTCACCACGTACAGTCCTCTTCTGATGGCTGTCGTTCATTGACCATGTTGACGACGCCGCGCCGAGAGCACCAATGAGGTGGACGATGGCGAGGCCTATGAAGGGAATGAACCGAAGCCAAGGAAGACACGGCAGTGGTTTCCCACGCGGAAGGGAGCACGAGGGTTGATTGGTCACAACTATTCTTACAAACATGGATCATATCATATCCAATTCCAACTGCACGAAGAAAAAATTTCATTTTACTGTAGGTGTGTGGCAGCTCAGACGCATCTGGGTAAGATTTGCGGAAAGCAGCCAACATCGCATCGAATGATTTGTTGGTCATCCGCTCAGATGTCTTCACCTGAAGAAAGATGACCATAGCTGAGAATACTGATAGCTTATTTCCTGTGGTGACTGCCACGTTGCATTGTTCCAACATGCGGGCCCACCATTTTTCTTATGCAGGTGAAAGTTCTCGAAATGCGTGAGCATTTTGTAGCATTGTTTCAATGTTTGTCAAAATCACTCGCTCCGCCGCCAGCTCCTCCTCCTCCTCTTCCTCCTGAGCATCAGGAAGATCAAGATGGTGATCTGCTGCTTCCACATAGTCAGTAACATTGACGTTCATAGCTTCACCATGATGAACCGACCTAGTATATGTGACCAACATCCCATACAAGTGTAGATGATTTTGTACAGTTGACTAGGGTCTTGAAACTGAATTCATACAACTGCTACACGGGCAGAGCACATCTGATTTCGGACCATCGTACTTAGCTCTGATAAAGTTCATGAAGTTTTCAACCCCCTCGACATATGCTGGGGAGAATCTTGGAGCAGAAGTTATCCAAGTCCTGTCCATCTGTTAAACATACAAATTAGTTCTTCTACTAGATATTACAGGAAAAACCTATTTTTTTTATAAAGTCCAAATTTTTTTTCCTAGGTCAATGTCTAAAACTATGGCAAGATATTTGGACAAGCAGATCTAAGTAATGAAATATATGTAAAGCTAATTCAGCAAACAGATTGAGTGCTAAATTATGATAGGCTATTTCAGCAATCAATGAGGCCGAGCACACAGCCATCGAAGGCCATCTCAGCAACAAAGATTGAGTGTAAAATGGTGTCGAGGTATTTCACTTAACAAATTGGCTACTAGACCATGGCAATCTACTACACAATACATACATGGTCCTAATATATGGCAGGATATTTTTGCAACTAATCGGGCGTGGCATGACATCTCAACAAAGCAGATTGAGTGCAGAACATGGCAAGGAAGCTTCTTAAGCAGAGCATATTGACTAAAATAAACTATTTTGGCAAGCAGTGAGATTAACAACGTCTATCAGCTAACATTCAGTGCTACTCCGACATGCACGGGGCCTCAGTCTAGAATGCGCGTACCGTGGGAGAAGCTGATCGCCGTGCATCTCCACAAGAACGTCGCCAGCGGTGGCGGCGTGGCTGAAGGACAGCAGTCTACGAGAGCATACTGTGGGATCGAGAGGATCGCCGTGCGTCCCCTCAATGAACCACGGCACCGACGTATCTGCGCGGCGGGGAGGGCGGCTTTGGTAGAGCGAATAGAGTGGAGGGGCCGGGGGGTGGGGTTTGGGGAACATTATTGGCTAGTTGGCAGAAGGGCAGTTGAATTTGGGCTTTGGGGGGAATTTTCACGCGGTGGGCGGGGGAGTTTGGCGCATGGTCGGTTTCTCCAAATGCAGTCCCATGTGTCAGTGAAGAGGCAAGCTCAAGTGCGTTCCGTTTGGGTGAGCGGTGCGCAGGACCGACCGTGTGAAGGGTGCAATGCGACCGCGACAGGCGTGCTGTGAGTGTACCGCCTTTTTCCTTTTAAACTTGTTGCTTCACACGATCCATTGATACTAATCCCGACTAAAACGGTGCGTTCGGGTCTTTTCCCGTGCGATATGCTGGGAGGTTGGCTTAGTTGGTTTTTAGGACTTTTTTAGGACATGGCTTAGTTGGTTTGATAGACAGAGCGAGAGAAAGATGTGAAATGCGTGAATATGTAGTGGACATACTATTGGAGTGCCTAAGATATATTGTGTATGTAAACCCTATGTGTTTATTTACCGTGCATGTTAGCTTTGTCTTGGGTCAAACCTTCTAAACTTAGAGAAAGTTTATACACACAAAAACAATGACAACCAATACCAAGTACGTAAATATGATTAGAATCATCATTCAATATATTTTCATACAATATATCTTACTATTATTGTGAAAGTTCATATACACCGGAGGAGATTCATGCAAACACGACAGATTTTCATTACATTTCGAACTTTTTGGACAAAAAAAGAAAAGAAACCCGACCCTAAACCTATCCTACGGTGGCGACCGACGTACACTTTCCTTTGTATTTCCACATCGGTTACGACGTCCTCCATCTGCCGTCTCCATGAATGGCGGTGGGGTTCAAGACTCGTGAAGTGAAGGTGCGGTCTCCGACGAGGAAGAGTAGAACACGAGAGATGGACCGTCTAGTTGGCACAATGCCCTGCCGCCTCCCATGCCCTACTCATCCTCTGAGGAGTCCCCGACGTCGGCGGTGCCTGTGGACGTGAGGTCGATGATGATGGATGGACGGTCCGTTGCTGTTCACTGCTACTTGTAAACTTCATTGGATTTTTATCCCCGAAGAGGAGAGGATGATGCAGCACAGTAGAGTAAGTATTTCCCTCAGTTAAGAACCAAGGTTATCAATCCAGTAGGAGAACCAAGCAACACCACGTAAAAAACACCTACACACAAAACGCAAACCCTCGCACCCAACGCAAACGAGAGGTTGTCAATCTCTCGGTGGTCAAGTAACGAGATTTAAAGGTACATGATATATTGATAAATAAATAAAAGATAAAAATATGCAACAAATATTTCTTTGTATTTTTGTGTATAGAAAACAAGATAGATCTGATGATAAAAGTAGACCCGGGGGTCGTAGTGTTCACTAGAGCCTTCTCTCGAGAAAATAGCATACGGTGGGTAAACAAATTACTATTGGGCAATTGATAGAAGAGCAAATAATTATGACACTATCCAAGGCAATGATCATGATATAGGCATCACATCCAAAACAAGTAGACTGACTCCTGCCTGCATCTACTACTATTACTTCACACATCGACCGCTATCCAGCATGCATCTAGTGTATTAAGTCCAAAAGAACGAAGTAATGCATAGAACGATGACATGATGTAGTCAAGATAAACACAAATAAGAATTCATCCCAACTTTTTATCCTTAATGGCAACAATACATGCGTGTCATTTTCCCTTCTGTCACTAGGATTGAGCACCGCAAGATCGAACCCATTACCGAGCACCTCTTCCCATTGCAAGAAGATCTAATCTAGTTGGCCAAACCAAACCAAAACTTCGGAGAAGAAATACAAGGCTATACTAAATCATGCATAAAAGAGATTAGAGAAGAACTCAAATAAAACAAGGATAGATCTGATCATAAACTCACAATTCATCAGATCCCAACAAACACACCGCAAAAAGTCATTACATCGAATGGATCTCCATGAAGATCATGGAGACCATTGTATTGAGAAACAAAGAGAGAGAGAAAGTCATCTAGCTACTAACTACGGACCCGAAGGTTTATGGTGAACTACTCACGCATCATCGGAGAGGCGGCATGGATGATGTAGAGCCCCTCCGTGATGGATTCCCCCTCTGGCGGAGTACCGAAAAAGGTCTCCAGATGGGATCTTGCGAGAACAGAGGCTTGCGGCGGTGGAAAAAGTATTTCTTGGACTCCCCTGGGGGTTCTGGAATACCTCTAAATTTATAGTGGCGGAGTTAGGTCAAATGGACGCAGGGGGGCCCACATGGCACCTGGTTGCGCCCCCCTGGGGCATGCCGTGGTGCCATGTGGCCCCCTCTTTCATCTTCTGCCTTGGCTCTCAAGTTGGCGTTGATCCTTATCTCCAGAAAAAAATCTCCAAAAAGTTTTGGGACAATTTGATCTTATCTGATAGTGATTTTCTGTAAAACAAAAATAAGGCAGAAAACAGGAACTGGCACATGGCACTAAGTTAATAGGTTAGTCCCCAAAAATGATATAAAAATGTATGAAATGATATTAAAAACATTCAAGAATGATACTATCATAGCATGGACAATAAAAAATAATAGATACATTGGAGACGTATCACGCATCCCGAAGCTTAACTCCTGCTCGTCCTCGAGTAGGAAAGTGATAAAACAAAATTTTGATTGTGGAATGCTACCCAACATACTCAACAAGTTTCTTTTCATAGCATAGACATAAGGACTTATATGGTTCAAAGCAATAGTCTATTTGACATGAAGACATAGATACTCAAGTGATGCTAACAAGCAACCATGCTTTTCAAAACAACAATGCTAAAGAAAATTATCCCTAGCCATTATGCTCAATCATTGATCCACTCATGAAACACACTCGAATATCAATTATATCCCATGCACACACATGATCACATGACCCCCTAGTTGGTGCTTTTAAAGAGAAGGATGAGAATCGATATGCATAAAAGTAAATAGAAAGGCCCTTCGCAGAGTGAAGTATTGATTTACAGAGGTGCCAGAGCTCAAGTTTTAAAAGAGATGAAAAATTTATTTTGGGAGGCATGCTTTTCTCGTCAATGAGAATGACTTAAGGTTCCCAATACCTTCCATGCTAGATACATCATAGGCGGTTCCCAAACTGCAAATAAAAGTTTTGCTCCCCATCATCGTTCCATGGTTTTGAGACTTTTGTGGCTTTTTTCCATTCACATCCGAAGGAGTTTGTTTTTCCACCTTTCCTTATCACTATCCATGGCTAGCCGTATTCACCGGTGCCCTCCATACCAACACTTTCCAAGGAAATTTAATTTAATTTGGGACTGGGCATCCCTATTACTGCCACACTCTCGTGCAATGACAAGTGAATAAACACTCATCTTGAGAATGACATATCCAACATGGAATTCATCGGCCACCCCTCACCGCTTCATGAGCTATACGGGCACACAAAAGAGAAGTTTATTTTGAAAATTATTTAGAGATGGCACATGCAAATTTACTTAGGACGACAATGAAATACCACATATAGGTAGGTATGGTGGACACAAATGGCAAAACTGGGTTTAGGATAATGGATGCACAAGCAGAATTCTCGCTTAGTACAAATGGAGGCTAGCATAAAGATTGAGAAGCGACCAACTAAGAAACCATAATGATGCACATGCATACATAAAACATAACCAACACTGAATAATGCACCACAAGTAGGATCCAACTTCATTGCATAACTATTGACTTTGTGTGCTTGCATAGGGAATCATAAACCTTAACATCAATATTCATACTAGAGCATAATTACCCACTAACATAACTCACATATCATCATCTACATATCTCAAAACTATTACAAAGAATCAAGTTTTTCATGTCCCATAAAAATTTTATGCTAGTTTTCATTATCCCTCTTGAATATTCATCACATGGGGACCAAGCTCATAGCTTGTACAATTTACCATAACTATTTTCAACTCTGAAAAAGATATAAGTGAAGCGTGAGAGTACATTTCTTCAAAACTTCTAGCATAGCAACTCTCAAAAAGATATAAGTGAAGCAAGAGAGTTCATGTGTTTCTCTAAAACAAAAGATTTAAGTGAAGCACTAGAGCAACCACCTAGGTCAACAAATTTAAGTGAAGCACTAGAGCAACCACCTAGGTCAACAAATTTAAGTGAAGCACAAAGAGCAATTCTAACAAATCATGATGACATGAGGCTATCTCAAGCAAATGTGTTCAGAGGTGATGATTGTGATAAACTAAAAATAAAGAAAAGACTCATATCATACAAGACGCTCCAAGCAAAACTCATATCATGTGATGAATAAAAATATAGTCTCAAGTGTGATACCGATAGTTGTTAGAAAAAAGAGGGGATGCCTTCCGGGGCATCCCCAAGCTTAGACGCTTGAGTCTCCTTGGATATTACCTTGGGGTGCCTTGGGCATCCCCAAGCTTAGGCTTTTGCATCTCTTCATTCCTTCATCCATCGTGGTCATACCCAAAAATTTAAAACTTCAATCACACAAAACTCAACAAAACCTTCGTGAGATCCGTTAGTATAAAAAAACAAATTACCACTATAAGTACTGTTCCAAACCCATTCAAATTTTATTTTTGCATTATACCTACTGTGTTATAACTTGTCCATGGCTTGCACCCCCCCAATACAATCCATAGTTTAATCAAAATAAGCACACAATGCAATAAAAACAGAATCTGTCAAAAACAGAACAGTCTGTAGCAATCTGTTGAAAAGCCATACTTATGTAACTCCAAATATTCTAAAGAATTAGGAAAACGTGGGAAATTTGTATATAAATCATGTATAAAAAATTCAGAACCATTTGACACTATGACGAATTTATAAAAATTCTGGACTGGGCGTCAAAGTTTCTGTTTTTCACAGAATCGAGTCCACTATCAACCACATCATCCCAAAGGTCTTACTTGGCAAAAACACTAATTAAAATATAAAAACCAAATCAAAACAGAAAAAAATAAAGGGTAAACAAAATAAAAGAACCAAAAAGTGAAAAATAAAAATTTATTTTATTCGTTGGGTTGCCTCCTAACAAGCGCTATCGTTTTATGCCCCAAGCAAGGCATAATGCAATACATCAAGTATTGTCATCCTTGGATTTGACTCCATAGGTAGCCCTCATAATGGATTCATAGGGAGGTATTATTTTGGTCCTCGGGAAGTGTTCCATGCCTTTTTTAAAGGAAACTGAAACTTTATATTTCCCTCTTTCATATAAATCACCGCACCAATGGCACGTAAAAATGGTCTACCAAGAATCAAAGGACAAGACAGATTGCAATCAATATCAAGAACGATAAAGTACATGGGTACATAGTTCCTATGTGCAACAATAAGAACATCATTGATCCTCCCCAATGGCTTTTTTATAGTAGAATCAGCCAAATGCAAATTAAGAGAACACTCTTCCAAATTGGTAAAACCGAGAACATCACAAAGAGACTTTGGAATTGTAGAAACATTAGCACCCAAATCACACAAAGATTGCACTCAAAATTCTTAATCTTAAACTTGATGGTAGGTTCCCACTCATCATATAATTTTCTAGGAATAGAAATTTCTAACTCAAGTTTTTCTTCCAAAGCTTTCATTAAGGCTTCCACAATATGTTTAGTAAAAGCCTTATTTTGTTCATAAGCGTTTGGTGAGTTCAACAAAGATTGCAACAAATAAATACACTCAACCAAAGAACAATTATCATAATTAAAGTCATGGCAATCCAAGATAGTGGGTGCATTACTAGCTAAAGTTTTAACCTCTTCAAACCCACTTTCAACAATTTTGGCATCAAGTTTTCACCCTCCGAATCATGGAGACGCCCTCTATCTAAAGTTGACTCTTCTTTAGTCTCCTTGTCGACAAGATTAACATTACTAAACAAAGAATCAATAGAAGACACACCAATCATCTTAACATGCTCATCATTATTGCTACGAAAATTAGTAAGAGAGGGTTTTTCAAGCAATTCCCGCTTAGCATTCAACATAGCGGGTCTCTTCTTACTTTCATCAATAGAAACATACATAGCCTTAATAGATTCATTAATATCAACTCTCAAAGGCAAAGGTTTTGCCTTGAGATTTTCCACATCAAGAGAAAGCTTATCAATACTTTTAGACAAATCATCAATCTTGTTCAACTTTTCTTCTATTGAAGTGTTGAAAACTTTTTGAGCATTGATAAATTCTTTAATACTACTTTCAAAATCAGAGGCCATCCTTTGGTTATTATGGGAAGACTTACCATAAGGATTGCCAAAAACATTAGAGGAATTTCCAGGATAAGTCCTAGAATTGAAATTACCTCTATAAGCATTATTATTGAAATTCCTATGAGAGACAAAATTCACATCTATAGAATCACTATTTTGTTCAATCAAAGTAGACAAAGGCAAATAATTAGGATCTATAGAAGCATTCTTACTAGCAACCAATTTCACAAGAGCATCAACTTTATCACTCAAAGTACTAATCTCCTCAACGGCATTCACCTTCTTGGTAGTAGGTGCCCTTTCGGTATGCCATTGGGAATAATTAGCCATAATATTATCAAGCAATTTAGTAGCATCACCCAAAGTAATCTCCATAAAAGTTCCACCCACGGCGGAATCCAAAAGATTTCTAGAAACAAAATTCAAGCCGGCATAATTTTTTTGGATAATCATCCACAAATTCAAGCCATGAGTGGGGCAATTTCTCAGCATCAATTTCATTCTCTCCCAAGATTACGCAACATGTTCATGGTCAAGTTGCTTAAAATTCATAATCTGGTTTTAGAGAGAGATGATTTTTGCTGGAGGAAAATACTTAGTAATAAAAGCATCTTTGCATCTATCCCAAGAATCGATGCTATTGCAAGGCAAAGAGGAAAACCAAATTTTTGCACGATATCGCAAAGAAAATGAAAATAATTTCAACTTGACAATATCATTGTCCACATCTCTTTTCTTTTGCATGTCACACAACTCAACAAAAGTATTGAGATGTGATGCCGCGTCCTCATTAGGACTTCCAGATAATTGATCTTTCATAACAAAATTCAATAAAGCGGCATTTATGTCAAAAGACTCCGCACTAGTGGCGGGAGGAGCAATAGGAGTGCTAATAAAATCATCATCATTGGTATTGGAAAAATCGCACAACTTGGTGTTCTCTTGAGACATGAAGTCTATGCAAATAAAGACGAACAAAGAAAAGGTGAACGAGAAAACGGCAAAGGAAAAAAAGGCAAATGAAAATGGCAAAAGAGAAAGCAAATATTTTTGTAATTTTTTTTAGAAGTTGGGGAGAGGAAAATGAGAGGAAAATGGCAAATAAAGTAAATGCAAAGGTAAGTGTTGAGAGTATAGGTACTTGGTAATGTTGATGATGTCTCCCCGGCAACGGCGCCAGAAATTCTTCCTGCTACTTGTAAACTGCGTTGGATTTTTATCCCCGAAGAGGAGAGGATGATGCAGCACAGTAGAGTAAGTATTTCCCTCAGTTAAGAACCAAGGTTATCAATCCAGTAGGAGAACCAAGCAACACCACGTAAACAGCACCTACACACAAAATGCAAACCCTCGCACCCAACGCAAACGAGAGGTTGTCAATCTCTCTGCGGTCAAGTAACGAGATTAAATGGTATATGATAGATTGATAAATAAATAAAAGATAAAAATATGCAACAAATATTTTTGGTATTTTTGTGTATAGAAAACAAGATAGATCTAATGATAAAAGTAGACCCGAGGGCCATAGTGTTCACTAGAGGCTTCTCTCGAGAAAATAGCATACGATGGGTAAACAAATTACTGTTGGGCAACTGATAGCAGAGCAATTAATTATGACGCTATCCAAGGCAATGATCATGATATAGGCATCACATTCAAAACAAGTAGACCGACTCCTGCTTGCATCTACTACTATTACTTCACACATCGACCGCTATCCAGCATGCATCTAGTGTATTAAGTCCAAAAGAATGAAGTAATGCATAAAGAACGATGACATGATGTAGTCAAGATAAACACAAATAAGAATTCATCCCAACTTTTTATCCTTAATGGCAACAATACATGCATGTCATTTCCCCTTCTGTCACTAGGATTGAGCACCGCAAGATCGAACCCATTGCCGAGCACCTCTTCCCATTGCAAGAAGATCTAATCTAGTTGGCCAAACCAAACCAAAACTTCAGAGAAGAAATACAAGGCTATACTAAATCATGCATAAAAGAGGTCAGAGAAGAACTCAAATAAAACAAGGATAGATCTGATCATAAACTCATAATTCATCGGATCCCAACAAACACACCGCAAAAAGTCATTTCATCGGATGGATCTCCATGAAGATCATGGAGACCATTGTATTGAGAAACAAAGAGAGAGAGAAAGCAATGTAGATACTAACTATGGACCCGAAGGTCTATGGTGAACTACTCACGCATCATCGAAGAGGCGGCAAGGATGATGTAGAGCCCCTCCGTGATGGATTCCCCCTCCGGTGGAGTACCGAAAAAGGTCTCCAGATGCGATCTCGCGAGAACAGAGGCTTACGGTGGCGGAAACAGTATTTTGTGGACTCCCCTGGGGGTTCTGGAATATCTCTAAATTTATAGTGGCGGTGTTAGGTCAAATGGACGCAGGGGGGCCCACATGGCACCTGGGCGCCCCCCCTGGGGCGCGCCGTGGTGAGATGTGGCCCCCTATTTCATCTTCTACCTTGGCTCTCAAGTTGGCGTTGATCCTTATCTCCAGAAAAAATCTCCAAAAAGTTTTGGGATGATTTGATCTTATCTGATAGTGACTTTCTGTAAAACAAAAATAAGGCAGAAAACAGGAACTGGCACATGGCACTAAGTTAATAGGTTAGTCCCTAAAAATGATATAAAAATATATGAAATGATATAAAAAACATCCAAGAATGATACTATCATAGCATGGAACAATAAAAAATAATAGATATATTGGAGACGTATCATTCACCTGCCACAAGTGCCACCGAATGTTTGATGGCGGCAAGTAGGATGCATGGCTGGCGGTGCTCTCGTCGTTGGCCGCCAGCGCGGCCACCGCTTGTGCAGTCGCGTCTGCGTCCGGCTATGCTAGCATTATGTTGCGAGCGGCAAGTTGAGCAAGGGCGGCATCGCGGTGACCTCGAGCTTCATCCCCGAAGGCAAGCTCTCCCGCAGAGCGTTCCCGCTCATGGTCATGGTGGATGTGGTGCCAGGTAGGAGGATGCGCTCTGGTGTGGAGTTTAGCTGGGTGTTGCCACTTTAAGTAGTGCATTCCGGTGAGGCCAAGTGTCCAGGTGCGTCAATGAGTCACCGGAGTTGGTTCCTCGGGCAGCGAGCCTGCTTAATGACGGCATACGGATGGACGACATGAACGCGGGCAGCTGGCGGCAGCTGGGAATGCACATGCGTGAGAGACGATGGTTTTTTATGGGCCTTTGTAGTCAGCTGCGGGTGTGGCAACATTGGAGATGCCCTTTGCTCACATGCGATCCCACGTCATTGAAAAAGCAAGACGACCCGCATTCCCTTGGGTCAGCAGCATGCCGGACCGACCGTCTCGGGGTGCGACTTGAACGTGACACGGGTGCTGTCAGTGTACCGCCTTTTCATTTCGAACTCGTAAACCGAACACTTGTACTAGAGCGTAACACCGAAAGCATATATGAAGTTGGCACCTCACCTCTACCCAGCCTAGTAGGCCACATGTACTACAATAGTTATTCATACTAGCATAAGTACCATTATAATAGGTGTACCACTCTTTACTTTTCAACTTGTGAAGTGTAACACTTGATTAAGTAGCCGGAAGATGTGTGTTGCCTGTCTTTGAATGGCTTTGAGGTGTGCTAAGTGGTTCTTAATCTTCCGGCTACTTAATCAAGTGTGCGACATCCGCCCATTTCTGGAAATAGGGAAGGGAGATTCAGACACTTGATTAAGCACCACACCTCTGCCACATACGCATGTCTCCATGTTGTGTCCTGGCCAACTCGTTGCTTTTCTCGTTGTGCACGCACAGCCTTGCTGCACCGACCGCCTCCAGTGACGCACGCGAAAAAGAAAGAGGCAACTCGGGGACGTTTGGCTCTGAGGGAACGACAAGGCAGATCGGGGAAGCAGAGGTAGACGAGCAGTGCTCGCTGGTGGAGGAGATCGATGCACTGCCGAGCGCCACCTGAGGTGGAGAAGAAGACAAGGACGCCGTTGATTTAAAGCCTCCCGCTTTGATTCCTTTGGCAGGGAAGGCAAGCAGACTGATCTGAAGCTAACCAACATGGTCTTAGGTCCTGGGGATGCAGTTGGCCGTGCTAGAACACTCTGTGGACACATCGCGGCGCACGCACACACCGGCACCCCGTGCATCCTCGATGAGCCAGGTGTTGATCTGCTGGTCGTGCCACAGCGGTAGCGCCACCCTTGGCACCCTGAAGTCGAGCGTGTCCAGCAATGATGAGCGTGTCGCTCACCGCGGTCGTCGTGTCCAGAGGTGGTGCGGGAGCTGCGCCTCGTTGTTGGCCCCCATGACCCACATGAACAGTTGTCGGTGTCGAGGAGGTTGTGGGCCAGCTCCTCCATTGCCGTGGTAGAGACACGCACCGCAAAGACGAGAGTGACTGGCAGACAATGAAGAGGAGAGTGGCCGGCAGGGATAGGGCCAGCGGGTGGATGATGCGTATTGGAGAGAGAGACGAGGAAGAGAGAAAATTGAGAAAGAAGACGAGTGGCCGACAAGTGGGACTGTAGTCCACCTCAGCAGTTCAGATGTCAACTTGGACTAGTCTTCGCCACGTCCCCTACAGGTGGGCCCACCTGTCGGTTTAGCTATTTTCCCAGCCAAATTCGAGCGTGGTTTTGGGTAAATAACTCTGTTTATTTGCTAATTAATATCATCGCATGCATTGAACTGACCACAACATGCCGTGTTAGGTAGTCTAAAGTCATTAAAAACATACACCCCTCATGTCTCTTATTGGTTGATTCCTTTGTTCATGTCAAAACACAAGAAACCAAGAGGGACAAGGAGATAAAGGTTTGGCGTGTTTCTATGATAGAAATGATCGTGTGGGGTGGAGAGAAGGGGGGTGTTTCTATGTGCGCGCATCGGTCGTGTGAAGGAAATATGCCCGAGAGGCAATAATAAAGTTGTTATTTATATTTCCTTATATCATGATAAATGCTTATTATTCATGCTACAATTGTATTAACCGGAAACTTAGTACATGTGTGAATACATAAGATAAACAGAGTGTCCATAGTATGCCTCTACTGAACTAGCTCGTTAATCAAAGATGGTTAAGTTTCCTGACCATGGACATGTGTTGTCATTTGATGAATGGGATCACATCATTAGAGAATGATGTGATGGACAAGACCCATCCATTAGCTTAGCATAATGATTGTTTAGTTTTATTGCTACTGCTTTCTCCATGACTTATACATGTTCCTCTGACTATGAAGATTATGCAACTCCCGAATACCGGAGGAACACTTAGTGTTCTATCAAACGTCACAACATAACTGGGTGATTATAAAGATGCTCTACAGGTGTCTCCGAAGGTGTTTGTTGAGTTGGCATAGATCGAGAATAGGATTTGTCACTCTGAATGTCGGAGAGGTATCTCTGGGCCCTCTTGGTAATGTACATCACTATAAGCCTTGCAAGCAATGTGACTAATGAGTTGGTTGCAGGATGATACATTACGGAACGAGTAAAGAGACTTGCCGGTAACAAGATTGAACTAGGTATGATGATACCGACGATCGAATCTCAGGCAAGTAACATACCGATGACAAAGGGAACAATGTATGTTGTTATGCGGTTTGACCGATAAAGATCTTCGTAGAATATGTAGGAGCCAATATGAGCATCCAGGTTCCGCTATCGGTTATTGACCGGAGATGTGTCTCGGTCATGTCTACATAGTTCTCGAACCCGTAGGGTCCGCACGCTTAACGTTCGATGACGATTTGTATTATGAGTTATGTGATTTGATGTACCAAAGATTGTTCGGAGTCCCGGATGAGATTCATATATTGGTCGAGAGGAGTCTCGAAATGGTCGAGAGGTAAAGATTCATATATTGGAAGGCTATATTCGGACATCGGAAAGGTTCAGAGCGATTCGGGTATTTTTCGGAGTACCGGGGAGTTACGGGAATTCACCGGGAGAAGTAATGGGCCTTATTGGGCCATACGGGAAAAGGAGAGGCAGGCCACGTGAGGAGGCACGCACCCCCCCTTGCCCAAACCGAATTGGTCTAGGGGAGGGGGCGCAGCCCCCTCTTTCCTTTCCCTATCCCTTGCTTTCCCCCTTCCACCAAGTGGACTCCTACTAGGACTTGGAGTCCTAGTAGGACTCCCTTCTCTTGGCGCGCCCTAGGGGATGGCCGGCCTCCTCCCCTCCTCCTTTATATACAGAGGCAAGGGGGCACCCTAGACAACACAAGATCATTGATCCTTAGCCGTGTGCGGTGCCCACCTCCACAGTTAGACAACACAAGATCACCGTCGCCACGCCGTCGTGCAGATGGAACTCTCCCTCGCCCTCAACTGGATCAAGAGCTCGAGGGACGTCATCGTGCTGAACGTGTGCTGAACACGGAGGTGCCATACGTTCGGTACATGGATCGACCGGATCGTGAAGACGTTCGACTACATCATCCGCGTTACTAAATGCTTCTGCTTTCGGTCTACGAGGGTACGTAGACACACTCTCCCCTCTCATTGCTATGCATCACCATGATGGATCTTGCGTGATCGTAGGAATTTTTTTGAAATACTACCTTCCCCAACATCGTGTACCATCCAGCTATGGATCGATTGAAAGAGGACTAGGGTCGGTCCGGAGATCGACCCATCGATCGATCTAGAGAGGGGCAGAGAGAAAGATGAATGTATGCTTAAAAGATAGACTAGGGTCGCTGATCGGCCTACGCCAACTACTTGTCGGCCGGTCACCACTCACCACTGCCCCAAAATCACACCCCCTCTTTAGCCCATTCTCTCACCTTTCGATCCCCTAGACCACATCAGCCATCCCCTAGTTCGCCAGAAAGCCATGGTGTGCCGCAAGATCACGTACTACAAGATGCTGACGTCGGAGCATCGTGCAGAAATCATGGCCGCGGTCGGTGCCATAGACCTCCATTCCCAAGCTCGCTTTGTGGCAGGCCAATCCCCGAGTCCTCTGGAGCCGATCTCCAAGGAGGAGAAATCTGATCCAATGTTCATGGCGGAGGTCACGGCGCAGAAGGCCCCCGATGTGTATGAGATGATGGACATCGACTTCGTGCTGGCGTCTGGGTCCCCCATGGTGCAGGCGGACCAGCAGTTCAACCTGGTGATCCTAAAGGAGCACCGGGAGACGGAGGCTCAACTCAATGCAGAGCATGCGGATGCCACTGTGATCGAGGCCTCCTGTAGGCGAAACCGGATGTCGTGGACGTGAACTGGGCGGCGGAGGCTCAACTTGATGTGGAGCGCGCGGATGCCGCTGCCATCGAGGCCCTCCTGCAGGCGGAACCGAACGTTGTGGATGTGAACCGGGCGGTGCTCGCATCCGTGCAGAGCGTCCTCATGCTCTGCGTGAACAAGTAGCTGGAGGCCGAGGACAACCACACTGCAGAGACACACGTTGGCAGCTCCGGCTGATTCGTGCCGGCAACCAAAGACGACGAGGCCGGCTCGTTCCACGAGCAGTGATAGTTTTTCTTTACGTTGTTGTTTTTAGGGATCTTTTGCTATGTAAAAACATATTTATGCAAGGTCAGTCGACCATTTCAGACAGTTGGATGAAGATCCTATGTCTTCTAACCCTTCTTGTTCCTCACCTCTTCTTCCCCAACAGACCACCGCACGGGTCGCACATCTTCCCCAACAGGCGGTTGGATAAACATATTGTATGACCGAAAATTAGGTGTCAGCGGTTGGATGGCTGAGTTTGGTTTGATCACATGCGGTACCATGTGTCAGTGAAAAAGGCAAGCCGAGGCGCGTTCCCTTGGTTGGGTTTGCGACGTGCTGGGCCGACTGTGTGAGGGTGCGGTGCGACCGCGACAGGCATGCGTAAGTGTACCTCCTTTTCATTTTGAACTTGTAAATCAAAACATCTGGTTTGCAAGGGTGAGCGACTTCGATTTTAGTACGTACTATGTTAAAAAAGAAGGGCGGGTTTTTCCTTCGTGGGATTGATCGATACAGATCCTGATTAGAAATGCGACGGCGGGGCGGCCTAGTGTGTGTGGCCTATGGTCGGATTGCTAATATGCGTTCCCACATGCCAGTGAAATGCCAAGCCGATTTGCGTTGAGCCACAGGGCAGATCGAACATGCGTTGTTCTGATGCGAATGCCACAGGTGTGCGGCGAGTGTTCCTTTTCCTCATTTTAAACTTGTGAAGATAACCCCGTCAACAAACAAATTGTGAATATAATACTTGGTGGTTCTTTGCTTTCGCGATACATCGATGGAAATCCCGATTATAATGATGCTGAATTTTGTAGTACTAAATCCGGTAAAAAGGCGTCCTCTTCGCCCCTCCAGCCGCAATCATCGCGCTAATCATATACTCCCCCCATTTTTGTAGAAGTATACAAGGCCACAAACTCATATCAGGTGCTACCAGGGTAAACATTAAAGTCGGTTTAAGCCAATGTCAATTAATGCGTATTTTTTTCTCCAATGCCCAGCAAGCTAACCCTCTCACTTCTCATTGGTTAATTAATGCAGCGCATGCAAACCAACCTTCTCATTTCCGCATGCATGCAAGGGGATATTAATGTCTTGGCTGCTAGTATGAGGCAAACCCCATCAATTTTGCCTCCATTAGTGTTAGTGGTCTTATATAGCTGCAAATTGTAATTTTGGTTGTGGCCTTGTATACAAAAAAAATGGAGGGAGTAACTATTTGACTTCCTTCCCCATTACGGTGACGTCAATGATATCTCGATCATTGTGGCTTTGGCGAAGTGCGTTCGACGGAGCACACCATTGAGGTAGACCACGGTATGTCATTCGCAAGTGCCGCCTGCAAGCCGAGACAACCGCCTTCTTTGCATCCAGGAAGTCCGTTGAACCAAAGGAGGCCTAAATGTAGTACTCCTAGCACAATAGCATCGGCCGTCCAGCTTACTGCGGTAAAGTTGGTTTCTCGAAGAAGACGATGGAGAAGTGGAGTCAGCGAAGAGTGAAATGATGGTTGCTTCGTCCATGCTTTGTGATTTGACGCCTCACTGCTTTGTAATTTGTGATAGAAGGGACAAGGGAGTAGACTCTGTGGTCTATGCATGCGTCCAAACACGGGAGAAAGAGGAGAGAGGTTGCATTTTTCTACTCCTTCAATCAATTTGGCATCGGCGCACCAGGGAGCTTCAGTTCCCTCTTTTTTGGCTTTGGCAGCACCCTTCACAATAGTTCCCATCGATGCGAAAAGCTATTTTACCATTTGGCTACACATTGTGGATGCCCTTAAGCGTACCACTTGGTGTTGCTCCTTGGTGCTATCTATACAAATCTTGATTATATTGATCTAAAAAATATCAAGATTAGTAAAAATGAGGTGATTTTGCCACGCGGAAGGCGGGGGAGGTTTTTTTTATTTAGAGGAGGTTTGCCTGGAGGTTTGCTAACATGTGGTCCCACGTGTCAGTGATGTACCAAGCCGATGCACTTTCCACATGAGGCAGAACAACGGCAGAAGCAACGCGTGGTTAACTTGAAGAAGATGAGGGAGAAGCGGATTCAGCAAAGAGTGAAATGATGGTTGCTTCGTCCCTCCAACTTTTTTTAGCATCACTTCGTCCCTCCAACTTAACTACGGGAAAGGTCCAACTTTGTGATTTGACGCCTCATTGCTCATTACTACTATGACGCCATGACCGGGGTGCGTCCCCACTGCTGCTCTGCACTGTTATTTGGTGCCACTGCAACAAAAACACCATGTATGGTCGCTTTTTCTAAGTCGCTTTTTTATTCGTCTCTACGTCCATGAACGTTGGTGACTTAAAGACGCTTTTTAAGACGTTTACGTAGCGTCACAAGTTTTTTCTTATAATCAGCCTCCACAAAAAATAAGTTTTCTATTTTAATGAACTTAGAGACGATTTGTGAGACGTTTTAATGTGCGACTCTGTTCTCAGAGACGATTTATGAGACGTATGTGCGACTCTATTTTTAGAAACGAATCATGAGGTGTTTTGATGTGCAACTATTCTTATCTTAGACTTAAGAAAACTTTGAATAATTGTATTCTTTTTAACTTGATAGCTATTAAATTAGCTGCACTAAACTTTGAATAATTGTAATTTCTTATTTAATTGTCACCTTAATCATCTCCTCTGTACATATTCTTCTATGTATACTCTCTTTATACAAATATATAACGTAGTGTAAAAAAGTCTTATATTTTGGTACTGGTACTGAGGGAATATATTATTACCGGCACCAGCCGGCGGTCTTCCACCGCCGTTTGGCCCAGCGAGAGTTCTCAAGCCGCCGTCGTTCGCCTCCTCCCATAGATCTCACGCCGCCGCGCTCCCCCAGCCAGAGATCTGACGCCTCCGCAACTCGCCCCCAGCCCGAACTCCGGCGTCGCCCGACTCTCATCCCCCGCCGGCTCTCTGGCCAGAGCTCCCCCGCCGCCCGACGCCGCTCCTCCCAGCCAAGCTCCCCGCCACCATACATTGGTCGCCTCCCAGCGCAAGCTACACCCCCCCCCCCCCCCCCCCCCCCCCCCCCCCCCCCCCCCCCCCCCCCCCCCCCCCCCCCCCCCGCGCGCGCCACCTGACGCTCGTCCCCTGATGCCGGTTGCCCTCAGCGCCAAGCTCCGCCGCCCGCATAATACACTACACGGATGAATCCTCTCTCCCTCAGCTGCCGACCTCGGCAACGAACTCGCCCACACACCTCTGCTGCCAGGAGCTGCCTGCAGGTTGTTCTTTTCATTTTTCCATCTGTGCATCATGTGAAATATAGCTCGAATTGCGATATATCACCTCTGTTTTCCCTTTCTATCTTTTCAGTGATGCACTGTATTGTTGAAATTTGGCAATTGTTGATAAAGATCAGTGAATCCTTTTTGGTGATTTGATGAAATTGTTGTTAAATACAGGGGGTACTGTTGATTGGATGGCAATAATTGATGACATGATATTTTGAAGTAGATCTGGTTAAGGGGAATTGCATATGTCATGCCACACAAGAATATTCTACAGTGTGATGCTAAATTTGAATTACCTGAACTGTGTGACATCTCTATTTTCTTGTTTTAGCAAGAGGAACCAGTGGATATTACATATATTTTTAGTAACTGGTTATACCAGCTAGCCTTCTGCCGTTTATCCCTTGAATGAAGAAAAAATCAAGCATTGGAGAATATACATCCATTTTTGTCATCTATGAAACTTTCTTTATGTACGTCACATAAATTCTACTAGTAAAGACACATTTCCGCTTACGTTTCCAATGTAAAGGTGAATGATTGTGGTAAATCCTATTATACATTTTGAACCGAAGTATCTATTGCATAGTTTAAAATATTCATATAAACCTATGATTAATGTACAAGAGCATATGGAAAATTACAAACTAATCTATTTTGCTTTCATTACTACAGATAGCAAAGGGTCAAGGATCGAGGTTGGATGTGTAAACCAAGATCAACTACTGCTTATAAAGACGGCGTTGAGCAATTTCTATCTTTTGCTTTCCGTGATGTTTCACTTGGTGATAAAATCCTTTGTCCCTGTGTAAATTGTGGAAATAAAGCAACACAGAAATATGACGAAGTGTAAACCCACCTAAGATGTGATGATATTCTTCAGGATTACACAAAATGGGTTTGCCATGGTGAGTAGTATGATTCACCGTTGGATTATACAAAGGGCATGTGCATGTTTGATAGT
Source organism: Thinopyrum elongatum (assembly GCA_011799875.1). Taxonomy (NCBI): domain Eukaryota; kingdom Viridiplantae; phylum Streptophyta; class Magnoliopsida; order Poales; family Poaceae; genus Thinopyrum; species Thinopyrum elongatum. The sequence goes on from CM022301.1 coordinate 599,323,978, forward strand.
GCTGCTGAGCCAATTGGAAAGGCTATCGCTGTAGGTCAGATGGATGACCAGCTTCTAGTTCAAGCACGTCGATACGTCTTGCGACACTGTGATGAGCTGATGATCTCAATAGGTGTGTCTCGCTGCTAGCTTCTATTTTTTTGTTTTGTACAAGTTGGAAAAAACCATGATGTTGTTTGTGCCATTGTTACAGAGAATTTATGGATCAAGAGAAGAGGAAAGGGTGTAACTTAAAGTTGACAGAGAATGGCAAAGAGGATTTGATTCGTAGACACTTTGCTGACTGGTTGGAACAAAAGGTACAGTTCATCTTTAGCATGTTCTTCACTGTAGTTATATATAAAACTCAATGTAACCACTCTTACATAGAGGTTATACTAGATGATGGACCAGACATCACAGAAAAGGTAAGAGCATTAGCCACAAAACCAAGCAAACGTGGGGTGTGCTACAGTGGCTATATAATTAATGGTTTCAGGTTCCATACCATGAGTCATGAGACGGGACGCGTGACGCAAAATAGTGATGTACTGAACATTGCAGAAAATGGTGTGTCCTATTATGGCTGGTTATTTGACATCTTCGAATTGTCATACAGAGATTACAAGGTGGTATTCTTCAAATGTGATTGGTATGATGTTCATCATAAAGCTGGTATTATAAAAGATGAGTTTGGATTCACTCATGTGAACTTCTCCCAAAAAATAAATACAGGGGAGAAGTTAGAGGATGATCCTTTTGTATTTTCTTCCCAAGTGGAACACGTCTTTTATATCCAAAATCCGAGAATTGAGAATTGGAATACCATGGTGAAATTCAAACCTTGTGATATTTTTGACACGGGTGGAGAATCACCTTCAGATTAAACAGAGTCGTCTTTGTGCTTTCAGCTTGTTATCAGCAGCTAAGATATAGGTGGAGTACTTGTCATCCATGCTCCTAGGTAGAAAATTACTCCAATATTCTAGCTAGGTGGATCTTCTTCAGAATGCATTGTTCCATGTGTTACTCTGTAATGAACGGGCCTATGGTCCTTTTTTTTTAATGCGTACATTCCCTTTTGTTATGAATGAATTGTATGGCTACCCGTTTAGTTCTTTGAACAGTTTTTTAATACAATTTTTTTAAACTTCCACATGACAATACTACTGCTAAGTTTTGGAACCTTCTTCCGCAAAAAAAAAAAGAAGAAGTGTGTTTAGGTTCACTTGTCCTGATTGGATGCTTCTTTGTGCTAGTTTAGGAAATGGAAGTGGTCTAATCAATATTTCAATAATATTTTGCAAGTGTATAACATCGACTTTGCACGATTGACATCCTAGTCAACCAAAAAAAATATAGTCAACAAAAATGGAGAAGCTGGAAAATCATAAAAATCAAAAGCAATAAGGGATATTTGGTGAAATGAGTGAAGTGTTATAGTAACTACATTTCTTTTGTTATTCTTGAAGTCCTGCGAACGACCATGTATGGACGTTCACGTTCAAAAAAAGTTTAAGAATTTGGGATCAAAAAATCAAATTTGAAAATGTTCATAAGTTTGGAAAAAAAATCATGAATTTAAAACAAGTTCAGCGCTTCCAAAAATGTTCATGAATGTTCAAAAACATATTCACAAAATGCAGGAAAAATTAATTAAAAAATGTTGATGACCTTGAAAAATATTCGAGTATTTGAGAAAGTTTCACGAATTTGATAAAAGTTTAAAGCTTAAAAACTTTTTTGCAAAAAATTGAAAAAGTTCACGAAATTGAGAATAGTTCACAAATTCAAGAAATGTTCACGAACTTGAATTTATTGTGAATTTGAAAATAGTTCGCGTTTTTTAGAAAATCACGAATTCAAAATGTTCGGGAATTTGAAAAAGGTCACCAATTTGAAAAAAAAATTAAGAACTACAAATAAAATACAAAGAAAAGGGAAACCGAAAAAATAAAAAGGAAAAATAAATAAAAACTAAAACAGAAAAGGAAAAAAAAGAAAAAACCAGGAAAACAAAATAAAACCTAGCTTAAAAACCTAAACGAGATAAAGAAAACCCACGTGCACTCGCGCGTGACTGGCGGCGACTTCGAGCGCACAACTTGGTGGATCACAGTGGACCACGACAGTCGACGTTTTTTATGGGAGGACGCAACATTAGCGACGACTTGCCTCGAGCGGGGGAGAGAGCGAGAGTTGACCAGATCCGACGGTTGGTGGCAGATTCATCTGACAGTTGGTGCAAGACAGACCAAAATCTTCGCGTGTGTACCACTTTTGAAACATCTGCGCGCATTCATGCCGGTCAGAGTCGCTCCAGAGTGGACGCGACTAGACACAACTGCTGCAGAGCGGCGTCACCATACGAGAGGCGGCGTCGCTTCAATGAACAAGGCGACTGGGAAAGCCTACTCCTACTCCGGTCGTTGCGCCGCATTGAAGCGGCGTCGGTCCGCCTGCCCCGGCTATTTAAGCACGACATCAATGCCGGCCAACAAACACCTCATGTCCTATCCGCACCCTGTTTGCCTCCCCCCTCTCCTCTATGCTCTCCATCGTCGTCGCCCTTCTCCTCTTTGCCACGATGTGCAAGTCCGATCTGAACGTTTTGTTTTCTGCATAGGCGGGCGGATCCGGCTCTTCTGGCGAACTTGGAGTTCCTCCTAAAGTGGTTGCCCCGCAACCATGGTCCTACATTTCCCTTGCCGCTTCACCACCGCATCAAGGAGGAGCCCCCTCCCCCCGGCGAAGCTGCGGAGACCAAACCGGACATCGCATCAAGGAGGAGCCACCCTCCCCATTGCGCAGCATGTTCGGCCATTTCCACCGATCGGCATCACCGCCGCGCTGCAACTGGCGTGACAAGGCCGTGAAGGAGGAGGAGCCCTCTCGGGCGCCTCCTGCATTACCTCGGGCATGGTGGTGATGACACATTATCATGGAACACCATGACGGCGGCTGTCGGAACGAAATCTTGAAGATCTCGGGTAGGGGGGCCGATCTGGTAGCCTTGGCACAAAGGCATGGTATTTACCCAGGTTCGATACCTCTCGAGGAGGTAATAGCCTACTTTGATTGTATTGATGGGGTACAAAGTACAGGTGATCTGCCACGAGATCGTATGCAAATGTGTTCGTCCCTCTACGGCCATGGCACCTCGGTTTATATAGATACCGGGAGTGCCTAGGGTTACACATAGGTCGATTGTATCTAGGGGCAAACATGCCCGAGACTACCTCTAAATCTTCGAGTATGCACCAAGTCTTCGGATCATTCCTTTTGGTTCTTGGACCATATGAACGAGGCCCACCAGTTGATAATCTTAGGGGGGATCCTTGGCCCAGTACAAAGGATTGGTAATTGACTTGTCGAGCACCCCCTAATCCAGGACTCCGTCAGCGGCACGGGAGGATCAGGAGCGGCGCAATGTGCAAGGTCGAGCCACATTCGCCACATTGGACGCCGCGCCAACAGTGGGTCTGCATTGATCCCGACCTCGCGGAGGCCTGTGCCCTCGACTGGTCCAGGACCAACGCAGAGACATCGGCGCCACATCAGCGACCAATTGGTCAAGATCGACTTGGAGGAGTCGTTGCGCTCTGTTGCCCCATCACCAGCAAGGGCTAGGCGAAGGGAGGGTGCGCCGTGGCGGCATACACGGTTGACACGGCCAGTGCGCGGCTCCGTAGGGGGAAATCCAACTTTGATGTACCACTACCTTTATAATTTTTATTAAACTATGTCGATATTACTTTGATACGTATATTACCCAATAAAATTTGATCTTTTCTGAAGAAAAAAAAAGGCATACGGGATTTATCAAATAAAAGATACACCTCAAAAAAATTATTTTTCAATATATGTGTTTTTTATACACATCCATATATGTGATGACTTAGCGCTCCCAAACTATTTTGATTTCACCAAATTTTCCCACCCTAAAAAATCCAAATTTTCCTGGAGTATTTTCGCTTATCAAAATTTGGCACTGCGAATTGTTTTCTTTACCACGCAAGACTTCCCACGTCCCTCAATTTTTATCTCCGTATATATCGCCGGATATTTTTTCCTCCAGGCCATCTTCCCCACCTCCCCATCCAACCTCCGGATTCCAATCTGCCCGGCATCATCAACCCTGGCGCCGCCCATTCTCGCACCCCGCGCGCCGCCCATTCCCGCACCCCCGCGTGCCGCCCATGCCCACACCCCGCGTGGTGGCAGCCTCATCCTCAGGCTTTGCCTTCGGCCGCTAGCTCCGCCCGCCTCCGATGTTTTCCTCCATCAACAAGGTTGCTAGTTGGATCCTCGTCGGCGTCCGTCGTCCTCAGTGTCACGAAGCTGTGCTCCTCCCAACGTTGTCCTCACCGTCATGAAGCCGCATCCACGCCGATCTCATCCTTCACTCGAAGCTGCTCTGCGTGTGTTCCGTCTGTACGTCGCCGATCCAACATGTTCAGCCTCCACCACGTCAAGCAGGTGATCCCTTGAATCCCATAGCCCCAACAGTTTTATCATTAAATCGACCAAAGTGCCCTCCTTCATTTATGCATCTCACGTCTCGATTCTCTTCTCCTTCGTTTCCTTACTTCTTTCCTGTAGGCAATGCACTCTAAGTGTTTGGTGAATTGCTTGCTTGCCTACAATTCAATTCTGAAAGATTTTCTTGAAATTATGTGAGCAACTGCTTGGTCCAATCAAATTTTACATGGCAAAACTCAACAGTATTACAAGTGGTGTTACGTAGACTGGCAAAATAATCACATCAGGCTAGTAACTTTCACTTTCTAGGATATAAGATACGTGTTGGATACTAACCTCTAGATTTGTTGTTAGTATACTTTTGCGCCCCGCCAAAGATCAGTCACAGATACTGGTATAAGTGAGCTAATTCTATACCACTAAGAGGTGTAGTGGACCAAGTTACTAACCGTGTAATCGAACCCTTGTCCAAACTGAAGGGGGCCATTTTACTGACACATGCAACCCTTGGCTTAAAGAAGCCACCCCTTTGAAGTTTTGCATTGAACATTCTGTGCTGCAAAATGCGTCGATTCGCTGTTCTCAGGGGCGGAGCCTGAAAATTTAGCCTATGGGTTCATTCATTGATTAATTGTGAGGATTTTGTCTCATTAATTAAGTGTAAAGTCTGATTTTGCACTGAAGGTCAATTGTTTTTGCACCACCTTGCATCAAATATATAGCGCTCTGTTTCAAAGAACTATATAGCACTCAAAAAAGCATAATGGATAGAAATATAATATCATTTATGAATAGCAAATGCGGGAATATTTTCATTTGTTATTCCCTAGCAACACATTTAACTAGTAACTATAAAACCATACTGATTGAATTGTGTGATTATAGAGTCAACCTAGTTCCGGTGCATCTAGCCATTGGAAAATAACCTAAATATATGTGAATCGTCCCTGAAAATTAGACAAGTTGCAATATTCCAATTACCATGTAATCACTTTTAAAATTAAAAACCCTAGCAATACAATTTGGGAAGCAAACAATAGACGAAACAGAGGCACACGCTTGTAGTAATTGATGAGTTACCTCTTCAGAAATATGATGCACTTTACCTACGTTTAAGGTGGCCTTGAATTATATTATTTGGATGTAGTGATCGATTTCTCTCTTGAGAAATATATATCTTTCTATACCCTAGATCGGTCAAACAAAATAAGTACATGGAGTAAGCAATTAGAAAATTAAAATATGAACACCAGAGAGGCGATGTGGTGATGCAATCTCAGTACCTGGAATTTGGAGTTTTGGATAACGATCGCCGGCTTTGCTGTCGTCAATCTGCCGTGGCGTGTGGCGACGAGTGGCGGCTGATCATGGGCGTGAAGAATAGATTAGGGTACGAACAGGAGGTATAGAGGCAATTTACTATTGGGCTTTTGGGCTTTTTTATTAGGCTGTTCACCTGGCGTTGGAACTTGATGGGTTCAGGCCTTGTTTTTGGTTGGGTTCATACGATTACGTATCTATCTACGTATACTATACCAGGAAAAGTCGTTGGGCTCATCTGAACACAAAGCTAACACGCTGGCTCCGCCTCTGGCTGTTCTGTATCCTGTTTAATTCAGTACTGCCATTTGTATGCACCTGCGTCCACATCGTATTTTTGTATTACCTACAACCCGTCTGAATATCAGTATTCACTACGTTAGCTACAAATCCCAATGCGTGTGTGCATGGTCTACTTGTGATTAAGGTAAAGGCTTTAATAGAAACTTAGTGTAATGAGATGTTTGTATTTGTTTCAATAGGAGAAACTGGAAGAAAGAAAGAACGATAACAATGGGAGCCTTTCATTCAATGATTATACAGAAGTATTTCAAAGTGTGCATGGCGAAGAGGCAAAAGAACTTCAAGGGTTTTATGGTGATAAGTATTGGAGTGGAATAAAAGTTTCTCAGGGACTGACTTTTGTTCGGCATTCTGATAAATAAGAAAATATTCAATTTGAACTGCGGCCAATAGAGATAATGTAGAAAACATATCGGATGAGTTTGCTGTGATGCGTTCATTCCTGAAGCGAAAATTCCCGGAGAGGATTGGAGAAATGGATTTGTAACCACAGGAAGTGATGAAGTTGGTACCTAAACCACATTTCTTTCTGCAATGATAAAAGTATGAGTATTAATATACTATTATCATGTTCTTGTTTCAGGTTGATCTCAACGAATGAGTTGTTGGCAATGACCTCCCAAATGAATCACATGACATAGTTGAAGAATCACCTTGCAATATGCATGCTCCATTGAGTAAAAAAATTGCGGGTGGTGCTCCATTGAGTGATATGCAGGTGATGTAATAGTTTCTTCACTAATAAATATTCTAGTTTGTTCTCATACTTAAAATCAATTCTTCGTCATAAGTTGCAGGAACTACATTGTAGCAATTGTGTGAGAGCCAAATTAGTGTTACACCGGTTTATCGTTACCACATGAAAAAATGGTCGCTAAGACGTCTGTGCATAAATTTCTGCTTCGTTATTAAAAATTGCCTATGTTTTGTATAAGTTTACTTACAACTGAATTGAACTTCAATTCTAGTCTGATAGGGCCAATCAAGGAAGTGCATAAGCAACTTTACCGGACAAGCAGATCACCCAGGACTTGCATCCTAGCTTTTCTGCGAGAGCCAAAGAGGATTGCAATGGTTTATGTTTACCACACACGGTTGCTAAGGTGCACATGTGCATAAATTTCTACTTCGTTATCAAACATAGCCTATGTTTTGTGTATGTTTATGTACTACTGAACTGAACCTCTATTGTAGAAAGCACACATTGAGAAGTCTGATAGGGCCAATCAATGAAATGCGGAATCAACTATGCCGGACAAGCAGATCACTACCCAGGAATTGCATCCTGGCTTTTCTGCGAGAACCAAAGAGGATTACAATGGTTTATCTTCATCACACAGTTGCTAAGGTGCACATATGCATAAATTTCCGCTTCTTAATCAAACATAGCCTATGTTTTGTGTATGTTTATGTAGTACTGAACTGAACCTCAACTGTAGAAAGCACACATTAAAAAGTTTGATAAGGCCAATCAAGGCCGTGCAGAATCAACCCAAGAGGGTTACACCAAAATATCTTTACCACATGACACATGGCTGTTAAGGTGTGTCTGTTCTGCATAAATTTCTACTTCATTGTCACACAATGTCTATGTTTTGCATATGTTTACTTACAACCGAACTGAACCTCAATTGTAGAAAGCACACATCGAAAAAATTGATAGGGTCAACCAAGGGTGTGCAAAATCAACTTTACCGGACAACCAGTTCACTAACTAGCAATTGGATCCTAGCAATTGCACGAGAACAAAAGAGGGTTGCACCAGTTTATCTTCACCACATGAACTCATGGTTGCTAAGGGGTGTGTGTGTGTGTGCATAAATTTCTGCTTTGTTATCAAACAATGTCTATGTTTTGTATAAGTTTACTTACAACGGAACTGAACCTCAACTATAGAAAGCACATGATGGTCCTGAATCAAAGAATGGTGGTCCTAAACCAAGCGTACAGCTAAATCACGTCACTAAGAAGGTATATATATCTGAATGACAATGGATAGAATAGTTAGTTAGTCTAATTCCATGTGTAATCATCTGTTTTTGCATAAGATGTAATCTTCATGGTTTGTGATAATGAATGTTTCATTTCTTGAAACATGGGATACTAGCAAAGTCTTGTTATTTTCGTTGAAGATGCAACAATAAATATGTGGCTGAAGGAACTTCAGTGAGTAGAGATAAAACATATCTGGTTGGAGGAAACATGCTTGGAGAGCAATATGTAGCAGTTTTTTTTCCGCTATTTCAAGATTTGGAAATGAGACACTGGTTAGACCATATGAAAAATTGAAAACAGTAAGGGATGCTATTGGTCATGTTATTGCATGGCCTCTATCACACGTAAGTACACTTCCAGACAATCATCGATTATGCTCCAATGTACATACTTAAGGTTTATCATTTATGAAGAATCTTTGTGATTTTTAGGCCAGAAAACCAATCCCAATCACTCCTACACAGCCACAAAAAAAGCCACCAAACACTCTGGTACATCTCTTACAATTTCATCAAAGTACATTTCTTCTCCCACTACTCTTAAAGCTTCGTTCTAATTTTTTCTCTGTTATGTTTCTTGTCAGGATAGGTCAAGATTTAGAAAAAGAGTGCATTGCAGGAGCCAGGAGGAACTATAGAGAAAATTAGTTTTTAAATGGACAAATATTATGTATTATGTAAAGGATTTAGCTTCATAGGAAAACTTGGTTCTGGTTGTACGATCTTTTCTTAATTATTTGCATCTTTCATTTGAATGTCTGATTTGATTTAGTTCTGAACTCAAGGTGAACTATTTGAAATTGTGCGAATGAGACGCTTGTGAATAAAATTGGTGATATGAGTGGATATCCCCTTGTATAATGATATTTGTCGCCTATAAGTGTGACTGGTGATATGAGTGTATGCCTTTATATATACGATATTTTTTTTGTCATTCTGCACAAGCATGTGGTGTGATAAAGTAACTAGAATTGAAATGATGAAATAAAAATTCAAAATAAGTCATTGTTTAAAGTTAAATATTATGTACTTATAAAGAAGCATGTGTAATATTTATAGACGAATATAACGTCTCTACATAGCGTGTATAAGAATGAGGTCAGGGCCCATGATGAATGAATCGGCTCTGTGAGTAGAGACGTGATAAGCGCATCTAACAGAACGACTCTACATATCTAGAGACGCTTTTGAACGTTCCAATATAGCGCCTCATCTCGAGAGACGCTTTTGAACGTCCCAATATAGCATCTCATGCCATGTACACACGCTTAACTAGCGTGTCTACTTGTTTTGAGACGGTCCGTGGGGAGACGCTCCAAGGACGCTTTACTAAGTCGACTCTATGGTTGCCTAGAGGTGAAATAACACGTCTCTAGCTAAGGAATATGATGTCTCTACAGGCTGATTTTCTTGTAGTGTGCATGCCACGTGGACCCGATTGCTTGATGTCCCACAAGTCGGCGAAAGGAACTAGAACATTTATGAAAGCGAGCGCTCCACTCTTACGACGGAGGAGTACATGACACAGCGGCCCAGTGAATTGTTACTTGTACTGTAGTACTATAGTTTTGCTGTTTCCCATGATCCATCGACACAAACCCGATTAAAACTGAATAATTGAAGTAACAATATGAGATCTAAAACTAAAAACACATGTGATTTATTCTGTTAGAGTATAGTAGTATAGTACTGCATAGTTGTTAGATGTAACATGCGAGAATTGTGTAGGGACATACTTTTGGAGGGCCTACAGAGAGAAATTGGGCATAAAGTGGTTCAAATATTTTTATTCGTCTTCATAGCATTTGTAACTCATATCTAGAGTTTGTATGGTACACCAATTTAGGCAGTGGGAGATTGGCCTACTTGGCTCCACGGAGATAGCGACAGAAGAGATAAATATACTGGCGGTGAGTGTATTTGAAGCGAAAAGCATAACACGATCACCGGACTTCAGAATACGCTCATTACGGTCACTATATACATATTGCCATGATTATACGGTCACTCGCTCATCATTCAGCATCAGATTGCACTCTGTTGACAGGCAAAATAGTCGGCGTGACACTATCTTGAGTGGTTAATAAATGGACCATGTTCCTTATGGGTCCCACCTGTCGGTTGGCAGAGGAAAAAGTACTAAGATAAACACAAATTTACGACGGCGTGACAAGACTCCAACCCGAGCACGAGAACCACCTGGTTGTGTATGTGTGTGCCAGGGCCTGATGTGTGTGTGCATGCACGTGTAGGTTGAGTGTGAGCGTGTGTGTTGGTCGTGTGGTGTGTGCATGCATGCGTGTGTGTGTGCGTGTGAGTGTTGCATGCGCGCGTGTGTGCCTGTGAGTGTTGCGTGCATGTGTGTTTGGGTGCGAGTGTTGCATGGGTGCATGTGTATGTGTGAGTGTTGCGTGCGTGCAGTTCATGTGCATGTGTGCGTGTGTGTATAATCACCACACTAGCTGATGTGTATTAAAAGAGACAGCTCAGCATACCAATACAAGGCCATCTTGTCTGCTGTGCCCACGGTCATGACTTCGAATACCCACCGTCTAATAATTTATTTTCATTTGTTTTCATTCTTATACCCGCCGACAGGTGGGCCCTATGGTAGTGAGATATTACGTGCTGATGATGCAACACTAGATGCGCCACGTGGAGCGTTTAACTGGTCAACTAATCATGTCTTGAACAAATACATAGCTCTACGGTGAGCCCGTGACTGTATAATAAGCACAAGACTTATATGGTGGCCGTAATGAGTGGATTCTGAAGTCCAGTGAATGTATCATGCTTTCGCTTCAAATACAGTGATCATCGGTGTATATCTCGCGAGAGAACGATGAAAGAGGCGTGAATGTGTTGGGGGCATACTTTGAGAGGGCCTAGGGATAGTTTGTGTGCGTACGTCAAAGGGGCATAGAGGGGGGGGGGGAGGTGGAGAGAGAAATGCTCTTCGTTTCTCTTTATCATGACTAACTTTATTTATAGTATAAAAATATAAAAATTCACAATGTAGAGTAAATATCATTGGGTGCACCATGCAAATTAACTTTCATACTCCATATAACTTTGTAATATTGTATATATGTAGATTTTCTAAAAAAATGGCCACACTTTGTGTAGTTTTTATTCAAAAGGAATGTTATATGCGAAGTAAAAGTGAAGAGAGGGCTTTTTAGATCAATGGGGCACATGATAAGATGTAACATGTGTGAATGTGTAGTTGACGTGTTTGGCGGGGCCTAGAGATGGTATGTGTACGTATTCGAGCGAGGCATGGATAGAGGCCCCCCCGGTGGGGCGATGAGAGAGAGATAGCACGAGAAATGAGAGAGGTCTTGAGAGAGAGAGAGAGTGACGAATAGGATGTCTCGGCGAGAGATGCCCTTGAGTGTGTCTATGCAAGGGAGAAGGGGAGAGAGTCATGAGCAGAAATAGTGTGTGCGGTGTGTGTGTTGGTATGTGTGGGTGTGAGAATATACCAGGACCTAGGGGTAGAGGGTGTGTGATCGTGTGAGGTCTGGTGGACCGAGTTGAGGCCCCTATGTCGGTTCCATCCTGCGCCACATTGCTCGGCCCGTGACACATTACACGGAGACCCATGGAGTACTAGTCGTACAAGACAAAGATACCAGAGCCGCGAAGGACTCTGTGTCCAGTGACAAAGCCGGCATGGATTTGTAACCCTAGGTCCTAGGTATGTGCAAGCCCGGGACCTAGTTCTTTGACAATATTCACAAAATCCGTTGGTATCCATACTCACAAATAGACATGACCGGGAGTATGGTATTACTTGGATCGCAACAAGGGCCCGAACTAAGGTAAACCCTTGTCTCTGATTACCATTTATCCAACCTAATTATAAGGGGCATCGTACTGAATGCTCTGCTGGAATCATATTCGACAACAAGGAAGAGAGGTGGAGACAATGCGTGCGAGATAGGCCTAAGATAATGTGTGTGTGGGAGACACATAGGCACATGTATTTATAGAGAAATGGTTGCTGGGGATCATGCGTGCGTATGCATGTGAGAGAAAGAGTGATTGTGACAAAGGTTAGTAAAAATAGTCATAGATGGTTGTGAGAGAGAGGGAGGGTGATATAGAGAGCATGTGTGTGAGAAAGACACCTCGGGAGAGAGCGTGAGCATGTGTGAGAGATCGCCGATGGATATACACCATGTGCATGTATGTGTGAGAGAGAAAGTTAGCGCGTGTGTGAGGAGGGGTCTAGGGATAGTGAATCTACGCATAAAAGACTGGTGTACACATTGATTTAAAATATAAATTGTATCCAAATATTTTGATGGGATCATGATATTTTGCAATTCGCGTAAGGAACGGTCATTGGTCTATCAAACATCCATATTCTATCGAATTTGAGCATGTCTATGTTATTATTCGACATAATTGATCCATAGAGTCAGTATTTTGAACTCCAGACAATGCATCACCTTTGCAATTCAAATATAAACGTGAGTATAGTTTATGTTGTGTGTGTATAGCACATTATACATACAAAAGTTACACAGTGAACATTCTAAATAGCTAACTTGGAACTAGCATACATTTGAATTCAACTTAAGGTGGTTTAAAAAATTTGAATTTAACATGAAGTCCATTCAATTATTTGAATTCGAGATCATGGCATTTGTAAATCATACCTAAATTAAGGGGGCATCAATCTTTGCTATGCTTTTGTACATAATAGCATGTATAGTGGTGTACAAAATAGATTTAAATTTACCTCCTCCATTCCAAAATAATCATAGTTATAGGATTTTCAAGAGTCAAAATTTCAAAAGGAAGCGCATAATTTAATGAGGTTTTCAAACATACATGGCCAAATTTAACATTGTCTATTTAGGTCAATCCTCAAATTTCAAGAGTACTCTAAACGTGAATGCTTCTGTTTCAGAATTTTGAACAAAGCGCCAAAAGAGCCTCTACTTGTCCAAAGGTCTAAACTGGGGTAGGTTTGTAACTTCATCTAGACGCCACGCAACCGCCTCCGAAAAACATTCATAAATCGTGGCCGCCTAAACACACATGTGCTCAGCCAAAAACGCTCCCGCCCACAATTTGGGATACCTAGGATTACCGTCCTACCCCCGACCCGCAGTAGGTCCGAAATTTAAGAGGGGGGCAAAGTTGGTATTTTCCCCAAATTTCAAACAGGCGCAACCCAGACCGAAACATGGTTCCTCCTTAGCTCCCCCTGCCCCCCCACCGCATCCGATTCCCCATTCATACTCCGTGGGCACCAAAATTACCTCTCCACCAGCCGCAAAACCCCAGCGTTCTCCGTCCGCCACCCCATCCCACCCATCAACCGCCACCCTCCTCCATCACGCCGGAGCAGATACCCCTACATCATCGTCCACCACAACCGCAACCTCAACGCCCTCCATGGCTAGTAGTTGAAGCCGAGGCCGAGCTGCCTCCAGGATGCCGACGTGCGCCGTAAGCAAGCCAGTTCAACCACGTCATCCTGCGCCTCACCGATGCTGCTCCAACGTCGCCAGCGTCCACCGCATCGGAGCTGTTCCTGCTACGCCATCCTTCGCCACCTTAGATCTGCATCCCCTTGCTACTTGTAGACTGCATTGGATTTTTATCCCCGAAGAGGAGAGGATGATGCAGCATAGTAGACTAAGTATTTCCCTCAGTTGAGAACCAAGGTTATCAATCCAGTAGGAGAACCAAGCAACACCACGTAAACAACACCTAGACACAAAACGCAAACCCTCGCACCCAATGCAAACGAGAGGTTGTCAATCTCTCGGCGGTCAAGTAACAAGATTAAAAGGTACATGATATATTGATAAATAAATAAAAAATAAAAATAAAAATATGCAGCAAATATTTTTGGTATTTTTGTATGAGAAAATAAGATAGATCTTATGATAAAAGTAGACCCGGGGGTCATAGAGTTCACTAGAGGCATCTCTCAAGAAAATAGCATACGGTGGGTAAACAAATTACTGTTGGGCAATTAATAGAAAAGCGAATAATTATGACGCTATCCAAGGCAATGATCGTGATATAGGCATCACATCCAAAACAAGTAGACCGACTCCTGCCTGCATCTACTACTATTACTTCACACATCGACCGCTATCCATCATGCATCGAGTGTATTAAGTCCATAAGAATTAAGTAATGCATAAAGAACGATGACATGATGTAGTTAAGATAAACGCAAATAAGAATTCATCCCAACTTTTTATCCTTAATGGCAACAATCCATGCGTGTCAATTCCCCTTCTGTCACTAGGACTGAGCACCGCAAGATCGAACCCATTACCGAGCACCTCTACCCATTGCAAGAAGATCTAATCTAGTTGGCCAAACCAAGCCAAAACTTCGGAGAAGAAATACAAGGCTATACTAAATCATGCATAAAAGAGATCAGAGAAGAACTCAAATAAAACAAGGATAGATCTGATCATAAACTCACAATTCATCGGATCCCAACAAACACACTGCACAAAGTCATTACATCGGATGGATCTCCATGAAGATCATGGAGACCATTTTATTGAGAAACATAAAGAGAGAGAACAGAGGCTTGCGGCGGCGGAAAAAGTATTTCGTGGACTCCCCTAGGGGTTTTGGAATATCTCTGAATTTATAGTGGCGGAGGTAGGTGTAACACCCCTGTGTAATAGCCATGATGATCAACTGCTAAACTTGCCAAGTCATGATCATTTGCAGTGCCATGTCATATGGGTTAATGATCCAATTCAAATTCACATCTGAAAATCAACTCAATTTCATAAGTGCAAAATAAATTTGCTCAAACATCTTTGGAAAAATGTCCATTGGATGGCAAATAATCTAGGAACATTTCTAAAATTAACATCAAAATAATTGGAGTTGGGTAGATGACTCAATCAAGATGAAACAGCCCCAAAAACAGAATATTTGATATATTTAAAATCATAATAAATTCAAACAAACTTCAATTCTGTCCAAACCACTTTTTGGTGAGAGATAATATTGCATTGCAATATTTGGGACAGCTCTCACATTTTACAAAGGTGTGGAAATGCCCTAGTTGAATCGAAACAGAAAAGGTTAAAAAAGAAAAAGAGAAACAGAAACAGAAAATTAAAAGCGAGGCACTGTGCACTGGGCCTTAGTGCACAGTGCCCCGGTCGCGGCCCAGCCGAGCGGTCGTCCTCCTCCTCCCGGTGCTGTCACTCGCGTGCGCCGACACGCCGACGCCACGCCGCGCGTCGGGCATCCGGCGGTCCCCGGCGCCTATATGGCTAAGCCCCGAGCCCCTCGCCCTCTTCCCTAACCCTAGCGCCCCAGTCCTCCCTCCTCCTCGCTCTCCCCCTCAGATCCAAGCGAGGCCGAGCGCCACCGCCGCCGCGCTCCGCTCGGATCCGCGGCCACCGACGTTCCCGAGCTCCACTAGCACATCCACGAGCCCCGCCACTCTCTGCTACTTCTCCCTCAACCACGAGCAGGAGCCCGGAGCCCCAGCAGCCGCAGGACGACATCGCCCCTTTCTTCTCGGCCTCCGGCGATCTTCCTCGTCTCCGGCGCGAACTGCTGCTCCTAAGCTGTCACAGGGCCACCTTGTGCCTCCCCGGTGAGCCCCTCTGCCTTCCCCTGCTCCCTGCTAGACCTGCCGTGTAGCCTAGCTACCTTGTCCACGCGCGCCTGGACGTAACGCCGCGGAGCTCACCGTCGACGAGGCTCCGGTGACCAAATGGTCACGGGCATAGGTCCATTAACTTCCCCGTGTCACGTAGAGCGCACGTAGCTGCTTCGTTCAGTCGTTCGCATGCCGCACCGTCGAATCCCCGAACTCCCGAACTCCACCGCCGCGAAACCTCGTCGCCAGCCCAGCTCCGGTCATCCCCTGGTCCGGCGAGTGCCACCACTCGACGCGCGAACCTCCTAGCTTTCGAACGCACCCAGCCGCAGCTCGAATGGAGCTCCACAGCGCAATCCCGACGAGCTCCGGCGACGCGCCGCCGTGTTTATGGTCGCCGGCGCAACTCCGGCGCCGGCCGCCGATGTGGCCGCCACGTGGGACACCCCTGGGTCACTGCCAGTGGGACCCATGGGCCCCGCTGACCACGCTGACTGTGGTCAACGCGCTGACGTGGCGGCACAGTGCCACTGACAGGTGGGCCCCCGCGGCTAATTAACCTAATTACAAATTTAATTAAATAAAAACTAATTAGTTAAGCTAATGACCCACTGACCGATGGGGCCCACCCACTAATTATCTCAGTTAGTTAATTTAAATACACTGTTAAAATAACAGAGGCTGACATGTGGGTCCCACTGGACCCACATGTCAGGTTTGACCCTGGTCAGCCGTCTGTTGACTGCTGACGTCACAGTGACGTCATGCTGACATCATAACCCATTTTCTGTTAATTAAATAAATCCAAAAATTCAAATAATCTTTGAAAATTCATAACTTTTAAACCGTAGCTCAGATTGAAAAAGTTTATACATGAAACTTGCTCAGAACGACGAGCCGAGCCTGATCGTGCCGTCTGTTACTTCATTGGAACCCCCTACGTAGAAGAACTCGTAACTCCGGACCCGTATCCGGCAGATGAATAGTGCACCCGCACCGGTAAATAAATTCCAGAAAAATTCTAAAACGACTAAAATGACTTAGATGCATATTCAGGCAACCCTGCACTGCATCATAGCATAGCACGCACTGAGTGGCATACGTTTGCATTGTTTTTACCTGTTTCGTCCCCCTCTTCTCTCTCGGTAGATCCCGACGCAGACGTAGCTCCCGAGGCAGACGCAGCTCCGGAGTATGACTACGTCCCCAAAGACACCCCTGAAGACCTTGCCCTTGCCCCCGAGCAAACAGGCAAGCACCCCCATTTTGAGCATTCCGATATCGCCTACTCTCTTCCCTCTTATGCTTGCATTAGATGTTACTGCTGCTGTTGCTATCCTATATCTGTTGCATAGCCTGCTTATTTGTAACCTACTGTTGATACATGCCTGATATCCTAAACTGTTTAGCATAGGATGGGTAGAGCCATATCAGAGACCCACTTGTCCCGACTGCCCCGCTGGATACTCGGAAGACCCGTTTTACGGGATTGAAGATCAGACCAGGGCACCGCACATCACTTTTCCCCCCTTAAGTGCTCGACACTACTGGGTCACCATCGGGTGCCGAGGGTGATACCTCGTTAGCACTTCTGATGATAACCTTGTAGGTTAGTTACTCGGTCGTGGTAAGCGAGGGTGATTCCTCCTACACCACCCCCGACACCGACATCGTCGCGCAATACTTCAAGTGTGGACCTCGAGGGTGGTTCCTCCTTCGTTCACCTTGATAATAACATCGAGCGGGAATTTCGTCGAGGGTGATACCTCAGGGTTCCCTTTGGTGTCAGACACACAGTTACCTTGATTATCGTGACTTGACACTAATACATGATACTAAAGACGGGTCGGCCCTGAGGGGTACCCGCGCGAGCTGTTAAGCGAAGTGATGTGGAGTCGGGTTGACCTGGATGGTGCCCGCGAGATAACACGAGGCGTGGCCGGGCATTCTTAGCCCTTGCCGCAAGTCCTCGAGACGGGGCGACGGGGTCACATCGATCGTGAGTCTCTGCTCGTTTCCGCGCGATCCTAAACCACTAAATGGTTTGGATATTTGATCCGAGGGGCCTCTGGCCCGATAGCACTAACCATCACGTGGGCATAGTATGGGCGTTCTGCGTCGTATACTTCAGCCGGAGCTTAATAGACGTCAGCAACTGAGCGGCGTGCGCTGAATTGGACTGGGAACGCAACCGCGCTTGTATAAGGGGTTGCTAGGTCTGCTTTCAGCCGCCCACGCAACGCGCAGGAGTTCCCGGGGCGAAGGCCCGAGACCCCTGGGGGCATAGGTTAGACCGGCGTGCTGACCTCTCTGTTAGGTATTCGGTCGGGTTGCGGCATGTTGTTTGGCCGAGGCCGGGCATGACCCAGTAAAGTGTGTCCGGCCGGAGTTAAGCGAGCGTGGTGGGTAAGTTGGTGCACCCCTGCAGGGAAGAAACTTCTATCGATAGCCTATCCTATGGTAACGGACACTCGGAGTTGTATCCCGATCGGTACAACTAGAACATGTGAAGATAACTGAATAGTACGGCTCTGGGATTGCTTTCTCGCAGGGAGTCGAGAAAGGATCTCAGGTCGAGGTTGCTGAAACTACTACTGCTACTTTACTTTATGCTGATATGCTGCTCTCTTCTCATGCTGAAAGACTGCTGAAGACTGTTGAAGATGCTAGTCTTCGATAGGACTAGGCTATCCCCTCTTTCTGGCATTTCTGCAGCTCAGTCCACTAATACAGCCCCCTTTTGAAAATGTTGCATATGTAGTGTAGATCCTTGCTTGCTGAGTACTTCGGATGAGTACTCACGTTTGCTTTATTTTCTTTTTCCCCCATACTTTCCTTTTGATGCCACCAGACGTCGGAGCCCCTGAGCCAGATGCCCCAGTTGACGACCACTACTACTACCCGCCTGGCGAGTACTACTACTACGAGGTGCCACCTGACGACCAGGAGTAGGATCGGAGGGTCCAGGGCAGGAGGCCTACGCCTTTCGATCGTAGTTTTTATTTTACCCCGCCTCTGTGAAGGCCTACTTCTCTCACTCTCTTTGTAATATATCTGTACTCAGATATCTGATGCTTCCGCTGACGCTTGTATGCCATCGAGCTATGTATTCGAGCCCTCGAGGCCCTGGCTTGTAATATTAAGCTTGTATGACTTTATTTATGTTTTAGAGTTGTGTTGTGATATCTTCAAGTGAGTCCTTAGGCTTGATCGTGCGCATTTGCGTGTATGATTAGTGCACGATTAAGCCGGGGGCGTCATAGGTTGGTATCAGAGCCGACTGCCTCTAGGAATCCCCCTTCCCAATTCCTTGGCCGAAGTTGAGTCTAGTGGTCCAAAACTGTTTTACTAACTTGACTGTGTGGCTTACGGGCCCACGTCGCCAACTGGGTGGTATTAGGATCTTTTATTCCTCGATCTTTGCTCTGGGACTCTAAACTCTCTCCTATTCGGGTCTAATAAAATTACTAACGCCGATACATAGGATCACGTAACTCCTATCCTCCCGGAGAGCTGGATTCAGTGCGATTTCCCTGTCATTGATCTGATTAGTCTGATAATCATTTCCTTTCCATTGTTTTGTTTAACCTTTCCTTTTGAGATAGGTTATATTTCTCAATGTCTTATGACAACTCTTGAACTTCTTATTTCAGATGGACTGTCTGTTTCCCCCTCGTCCTACGACGCAGCTCGTGCTTCGCACCTGTGCTCGAGACGTCCCTGGGTTTCCAGCTGTTCTGATCGCCCTCTTGATCAGGCTGGGATACCGTTGGTGCCCCGAGTACATGGTCTACGAGGTTTATCGTGAGTTCAACCAGGAGCAGTACTATGCTGATGTTCGCATCTATGATCAGCAGGATAACTCTGACACTGAGCTTCACCGTTTTCACGGTATCGGCGTGACGATTGAGATGGCAGTACATGATGCTGCTTACTCTGCTGTCGCACGACTTCGAGGAAAGTTCAGTGCTGATTTGGATACTTCTGAGTATCGGTATATTCCGTATGCCCCTGCTGGAGATGCTACCGGATATTACACAGCTATCTGTGCCCCGTACGAGCCTCGTCGCTACGATCAGCGAGTTCTGATCCACTATGCTCAGGCTCAGGATCGCACTGTCCGTGCACTTGCTGTCGAGTTGTTTGCCACTCGAGCACGCTACAACGAGGCTATGACACAGTTGCTACCAGCTGTTCGTGCAGGGATACATCCGGAGTACATTCTTTACCCGAGCAGGACTGAGATGCCATCAGGGATCGTTTGGCCTGCTGTGGGAGGTCACACGCCTGCACGTGGACCTCTTCTTTCTTCTCGAGACCGGGTTCTGCATCAGAGTGCCCATGGAGCGCAGGATCCTTCTGCGACGAACATCCGTCGTCCGCACTTGCAGCTACCCCGTTTCAGTGGTTTTCTCCGACGTTGATGTAGCCTTAGCTATGTCGCGTTGTGTACTTCCTTACCGCGTGCCTGCGCGCCGCCTAGCATGTCTAGCTTTTCATTTGCGCCGTTATGCTGCCCGAATGTAACCGACTATGTATGGATCTGTATGTCTTAATGACTACTTTTAGCATCTGTGCACCATTTCAATAATGTCGAGTTACATCATGTTTATTGCTAGCATTTGCATAAGCTACCGCTAAACTACCCCTGTTGAATTAGCAGGATGGCTGACAACAATCCACCACCGCCGCCACCACCTGATTACATGGCAACGATGATGCAACAGTTTGAACTCAACCGCCAGTTTATGACGGGAATTATGCAGCAGTTCCCTCGTCCTGAAACTAATCAGCAGCCATTTTCCATCACCTTGCCAGAGTTCATGCGGCTCAGCCCATCCTTCTTCCGCAACACAGTCAACCCATTGGATGCCGATGACTGGCTGCGTGACATCTCCCATGAGATGGAGTCTGCTGGTGTCGCCCTAGTCAACTATGTCACATTTGCGACATACCTTCTGAAGGGTCCCGCATCTCAATGGTGGGCCACTTACCGACAGACCCTGCCACCTGGTACTGTCGTCACATGGGCAGAGTTCAAGATTGCTTTCCGTGCCCGCTACATTCCTCAAGCTGTCATAGCTCGGAAGAAGGCCGAGTTCCGTAGCCTTGTGCAAGGAAACAAAACTGTGGAAGTATATCAGCGCGAGTTTCTTGACTTATCTCGCTATGCTGAAGAAGACATTCCTACTGATGAGCGAAGACAGGAGAAGTTCCGTGAAGGACTGCATCATGATATACAGTTGGCCCTGCTTGTCCAGGATTATCCTGATTTTGCCACCTTGGTGAATAAAGCTATTATGGTTGAAACTGGACTGAAGAAGCATAAAGAAGCGTCCAGACGCACTCGTGAGTCGGGCTCATCTTCGGGCTCGTCTTCCCAGAAGCGCCGCATCTGGTTTCCTCAAGGCATGTTTCGTTCAGCAGCACCTGCACACAGGCCCTCTTATGCTGCTCCACGTCTGCCTCCTCCACCACCGAGGCAGCCTCTGCCAGCTCCAGCACCTCGAGCTCCAGCACCCTGTCCTGACAGCGGACTATGCTTCAAGTGTGGCAAGCCAGGTCACCGTGCTAGAGACTGTTCACAGAATCAGAATCAACTGGCTCTTCCTTCTGCTGGCCGTGGTATTGGCCGTGGTATTCCTCAACAACGCAACTTTAATGCCAGACCTTCTTATGGTCGTGGGCAGAGCTATCACGTCAACATGAATGAAGACCCCGATCAACCAGATACTGTGATGGGTACACTTCTTGTTAATTCAGTACCAGCATCCGTTCTATTTGATTCAGGAGCATCGCATTCATTTATGTCAGAACAATTTGCACTCTTGCATGATGTTAAGTGTGAAACGCTACAACATCCGATAGTAATAAACACTCCCGCGGGACGATGCCGAACTTCCATATTCAGCCCCCGAGTTACTATTGAGGTTGAAGGGTTGCATTTTAATGCAAATCCCATTATCCTGCAATCTTCAAAGATTGACCTTATACTGGGAATGGATTGGTTGAAGGCTCACTACGCCTCAATCAATTGCGCCACAAAAGTTGTTCACCTTCTACACCCATCGAATGAGCTAGTGAATTATCAAGCTCATATCACACAGAACGCTGAGGCTCAGATTTATGCCTTAAATGCGTTGAATGCTTCTCCGCTTGATGGGATTGAGAATATCCCCGTTGTTTGTGACTTCCCGGATGTTTTTCCAGAAGAACTTCCAGGAATACCCCCTGCTAGAGCTGTCGAGTTCGTCATCGACTTGAAGCCTGGCACCACTCCTATTGCAAAGCGTCCATACAAGATGCCTCCGCACCATCTTATTGAGCTTAAAGAAGAAATTGACAAATCACTTAAGAAGGGTTTCATTCGTCCCAGTTCCTCTGCCTGGGGAGCACCGTCTCTCTTTGTCAAGAAGAAAGATGGTACGAATAGGTTGGTCCAAGATTACCGTCCTATCAACCAGGCAACCATTCAGAATAAATATCCGCTTCCCCGGATCAACGATTTATATGATCAACTCGCTGGATCTTCGGTGTTCTCTAAACTCGACTTGAGGTTGGGTTATCACCAGATCCGTGTCCGCGAAGAGGATATTCCCAAGACCGCATTCGTTACACGCTATGGTTCATATGAATACACCGTCATGTCATTTGGTCTGACGAATGCTCCAGCTACCTTCTCCCGCTTAATGAATTATATATTCATGGACTACCTCGACAAGTTCGTCGTGGTATATCTAGATGACATCCTGGTATATTCAAAGAATAAGGAAGAACATGCCGAACATCTTCGTCTTGTTCTGGAGAGACTTCGAGAGCACAAGCTGTATGCCAAGTTCTCCAAATGTGAATTCTGGCTTCCTGAAGTGACCTACCTTGGACATGTGATTTCCAAGGACGGTATTGCCGTTAACCCGGAGCGTGTTCAGGCTATCCTTGACTGGACTCCTCCGAAGAATGCCAAGCAAGTCCGAAGCTTTCTCGGTTTAGCCAGCTATTGTCGCCGATTCGTTGAGAACTTCTCTAAGATCGCCAAGCCCCTGACTAATCTGCTCCACAAAGGCGTTAAGTTTGAGTGGACAGACAAGTGTCAGGAAAGTTTCCAGACCCTCAAAGACAAGCTCACTTCTGCTCCAGTGCTTGCTCCTCCTGATTCTCGCAAGGACTTTGTCATATATTGCGACGCCTCTCGTCAGGGATTAGGCTGCGTCCTAATGCAAGAGCGGAGAGTAATTGCATATGCTTCACGTCAGTTGCGTCCACATGAAGAGAATTATCCGGTGCATGATCTTGAACTTGCAGCAGTGATGTATGCATTGAAGTTATGGCGACACTACCTTCTGGGTAATCGGTGTGAAATCTATACCGATCACCAAAGTCTGAAATACTTATTCACTCAACCGGATCTTAATCTCCGACAACAACGATGGTTAGAAACTATTGCGGATTATGACTGTGGTATTACATATACCCCGGGCAAGGCTAATGTAATGGCTGATGCCCTGAGCCGCAAGTCATATTGCAACAACCTCATGGTTAGGCGAGCTCAACCTCGTCTTCACGCAGAACTGACTCAGTTGAATCTGCGAATTGTTCCCCAAGGTTTTCTTAATAACCTTGTGGTACAGCCAGACCTTCTGAACGCTGTTAAAGAAGCGCAAGCCAAGGATGCTGAAATTGACTTGATGAAGAAGGAGCTTCACCTTGATAAGTATCGAGATTTCTCAGTTGTTGAAGATGGAACGTTATATTTCAGAGACCGCATCGTAGTACCTCGCTTCGAACTGATGACTGACAAAGTCATGAAGGAGGCCCATGATACTCCGCTGTCCATCCATCCGGGTAGTACTAAGATGTATTGAGATCTTCGTCCAAGGTACTGGTGGTCTAGAATGAAGCAAGATATCGCTCGTTATGTTGCTAAATGTGACGTGTGTCGTCGCGTGAAAGCAGAACATCAGAAGCCTACTGGAATTCTGCAACCACTTCCTATTCCTCTGTGGAAGTGGGATAAAGTGCAGATGGACTTCATTACTGGTCTTCCTAAGTCTCAGAAGGGTCACGATGCCATTCTTGTCGTCGTCGACCAACTTTCCAAGGTTGCTCATTTCCTACCTGTTAAGGAGACTATCACCGCTAGCCAGCTAGCAGAACTGTACATCGCCAGAATTGTTTCCCTCCATGGTATTCCGAAGGAGATTAGTTCAGACCGAGGTGTTCTTTTCACTTCCAAGTTCTGGGAAGGTTTCCAAGAAGCCATGGGAACTCATATTACTTGGAGTTCCGCATATCATCCACAATCCCAAGGCCAAGTTGAGCGAGTCAACCAAGTGCTTGAAGATATGTTACGTGCTTGTGTTATATCCTTCGGTAAGAAATGGGAGGAATCTCTTCCATATGCTGAGTTCTCTTATAACAACAGCTATCAAGCCAGCTTGAAAATGGCCCCCTTCGAAGTTCTCTATGGTCGTAAATGTTGAACCCCTCTGAATTGGTCAGAAACTGGGGAACGACCTCTTGTTGGACCGGACATTATTCAGCATGCCGAAGAACAAGTCAGAATTGTCCGGGAAAATCTTAAGGCGGCCCAAGACCGCCAGAAGAGTAATTATGATCGCAAGCGATGGGGTGTAATATATCAACCGGGTGATCATGCTTATCTTTGAGTCACTCCTATGAAAGGCACCCGATGTTTCGGAATCAAGGGCAAGTTAGCTCCTCGATATATTGGTCCTTTTCGAATTGTTGCCAGACGTGGACATGTGGCATATAAATTGGAATTGCCGCCACAGTTCTCTCATATTCATGATGTCTTCCACGTGTCGCAACTTCGAAAGTGCTTCAAGGAATCTCCGCACCGTGCAGTGGATCATGAGATGCTTCAACTGCAAGATGATCTTTCATATAAGGAGCATCCGATTCGAATCCTCGATGAAGCTGAACGTCGAACCCGACAGAAGACAACCAAGTTCCTTAAAGTGCAGTGGTTGAATCACACTGAAGATGAAGCCACTTGGGAACGCGAGGATCATCTTCGGGAAGAATATCCCGGACTCTTTCCTTCTACCTCCTAAATTCTCGGGACGAGAATTTCTTTTAGAGGAGGAGAACTTGTAACACCCCTGTGTAATAGCCATGATGATCAACTGCTAAACTTGCCAAGTCATGATCATTTGCAATGCCATGTCATATGGGTTAATGATCCAATTCAAATTCACATCTGAAAATCAACTCAATTTCATAAGTGCAAAATAAATTTGCTCAAACACCTTTGGAAAAATGTGCATTGGATGGCAAATAATCTAGGAACATTTCTAAAATTAACATCAAAATAATTGGAGTTGGGTAGATGACTCAATCAAGATGAAACAGCCCCAAAAACAGAATATTTGATATATTTAAAATCATAATAAATTCAAACAAACTTCAATTCTGTCCAAACCACTTTTTGGTGAGAGATAATATTGCATTGCAATATTTGGGACAGCTCTCACATTTTACAAAGGTGTGGAAATGCCCTAGTTGAATCGAAACAGAAAAGGTTAAAAAAGAAAAAGAGAAACAGAAACAGAAAATTAAAAGCGAGGCACTGTGCACTGGGCCTTAGTGCACAGTGCCCCGGTCGCGGCCCAGCCGAGCGGTCGTCCTCCTCCTCCCGGTGCTGTCACTCGCGTGCGCCGACACGCCGACGCCACGCCGCGCGTCGGGCATCCGGCGGTCCCTGGCGCCTATATGGCTAAGCCCCGAGCCCCGAGCCCTCTTCCCTAACCCTAGCGCCCCAGTCCTCCCTCCTCCTCGCTCTCCCCCTCAGATCCAAGCGAGGCCAAGCGCCACCGCCGCCGCGCTCCGCTCGGATCCGCGGCCACCGACGTTCCCGAGCTCCGCTAGCACATCCACGAGCCCCGCCACTCTCTGCTACTTCGCCCTCAACCACGAGCAGGAGCCCGGAGCCCCAGCAGCCGCAGGACGACATCGCCCCTTTCTTCTCGGCCTCCGGCGATCTTCCTCGTCTCCGGCGCGAACTGCTGCTCCTAAGCTATCACAGGGCCACCTTGTGCCTCCCCAGTGAGCCCCTCTGCCTTCCCCTGCTCCCTGCTAGACCTGCCGTGTAGCCTAGCTACCTTGTCCACGCGCGCCTGGACGTAACGCCACGGAGCTCGCCGTCGGCGAGGCTCCGGTGACCAAATGGTCACGGGCATAGGTCCATTAACTTCCCCGTGTCACGTAGAGCGCGCGTAGCTGCTTCGTTCAGTCGTTCGCACGCCGCACCGTCGAATCCCCGAACTCCCGAACTCCACCGCCGCCAAACCTCGTCGCCGGCCCAGCTCCGGTCATCCCCTGGTCCGGCGAGTGCCACCAGTCGACGCGCGAACCTCCTAGCTTTCGAACGCACCCAGCCGCAGCTCGAATGGAGCTCCACAGCGCAATCCCGACGAGCTCCGGCGACGCGCCGCCGTGTTTATGGTCGCCAGCGCAACTCCGGCGCCGGCCGCCGACGTGGCCGCCATGTGGGACACCCCTGGGTCACTGCCAGTGGGAGCCACGGGCCCCGCTGACCACGCTGACTGTGGTCAACGCGCTGACGTGGCGGCACAGTGCCACTGACAGGTGGGCCCCCGCGGCTAATTAACCTAATTATAGATTTAATTAAATAAAAACTAATTAGTTAAGCTAATGACCCACTGACCGATGGGGCCCACCCGCTAATTATCTCAGTTAGTTAATTTAAATACACTGTTAAAATAACAGAGGCTGACATGTGGGTCCCACTGGACCCACATGTCAGGTTTGACCCTGGTCAGCCGTCTGTTGACTGCTGACGTCACAGTGACATCATGCTGACATCATAACCCATTTTCTGTTAATTAAATAAATCCAAAAATTCAAATAATCTTTGAAAATTCATAACTTTTAAACCGTAGCTCAGATTGAAAAAGTTTATACATGAAACTTGCTTAGAACGACGAGCCGAGTCTGATCGTGCCGTCTGTTACTTCATTGGAACCCCCTACGTAGAAGAACTCGTAACTCCGGACCCGTATCCGGCAGATGAATAGTGCACCCGCACCGGTAAATAAATTCCAGAAAAATTCTAAAACGACTAAAATGACTTAGATGCATATTCAGGCAACCCTGCACTGCATCATAGCATAGCACGCACTGAGTGGCATATGTTTGCATTGTGTTTACCTGTTTCCTCCCCCTCTTCTCTCTTGGTAGATCCCGACGCAGACGTAGCTCCCGAGGTAGACGCAGCTCCGGAGTACGACTACGTCCCCGACGACACCCCTGAAGACCTTGCCCTTGCCCCCGAGCAAACAGGCAAGCACCCCCATTTTGAGCATTCCGATATCGCCTACTCTCTTCCCTCTTATGCTTGCATTAGATGTTACTGCTGCTGTTGCTATCCTATATCTGTTGCATAGCCTGCTTATTTGTAACCTACTGTTGATACATGCCTGATATCCTAAACTATTTAGCATAGGATGGGTAGAGCCATATCAGAGACCCACTTGTCCCGACTGCCCCGCTGGATACTCGGAAGACCCGTTTTACGGGATTGAAGATCAGACCAGGGCACCGCACATCACTTTTCCCCCCTTAAGTGCTCGACACTACTGGGTCACCATCGGGTGCCGAGGGTGATACCTCGTTAGCACTTCTGATGATAACCTTGTAGGTTAGTTACTCGGTCGTGGTAAGCGAGGGTGATTCCTCCTACACCACCCCCGACACCGACATCGTCGCGCAATACTTCAAGTGTGGACCTCGAGGGTGGTTCCTCCTTCGTTCACCTTGATAATAACATCGAGCGGGAATTCCGTCGAGGGTGATACCTCAGGGTTCCCTTTGGTGTCAGACACACAGTTACCTTGATTATCGTGACTTGACACTAATACATGATACTAAAGACGGGTCGGCCCTGAGGGGTACCCGCGCGAGCTGTTAAGCGAAGTGATGTGGAGTCGGGTTGACCTGGATGGTGCCCGCGAGATAACACGAGGCGTGGCCGGGCATTCTTAGTCCTTGCCGCAAGTCCTCGAGACGGGGCGACGGGGTCACATCGATCGTGAGTCTCTGCTCGTTTCCGCGCGATCCTAAACCACTAAACGGTTTGGATATTTGATCCGAGGGGCCTCTGGCCCGATAGCACTAACCATCACGTGGGCATAGTATGGGCGTTCTGCGTCGTATACTTCAGCCGGAGCTTAATAGACGTCAGCAACTGAGCGGCGCGCGCTGAATTGGACTGGGAACGCAACCGCGCTTGTATAAGGGGTTGCTAGGTCTGCTTTCAGCCGCCCACGCAACGCGCAGGAGTTCCCGGGGCATAGGCCCGAGACCCCTGGGGGCATAGGTTAGACCGGCGTGCTGACCTCTCTGTTAGGTATTCGGTCGGGTTGCGGCATGTTGTTTGGCCGAGGCCGGGCATGACCCAGTAAAGTGTGTTCGGCCGGAGTTAAGCGAGCATGGTGGGTAAGTTGGTGCACCCCTGCAGGGAAGAAACTTCTATCGATAGCCTGTCCTACGGTAACGGACACTCGGAGTTGTATCCCGATCGGTACAACTAGAACATGTGAAGATAACTGAATAGTACGGCTCTGGGATTGCTTTCTCGCAGGGAGTCGAGAAAGGATCTCAGGTCGAGGTTGCTGAAACTACTACTGCTACTTTACTTTATGCTGATATGCTGCTCTCTTCTCATGCTGAAAGATTGCTGAAGACTGTTGAAGATGCTAGTCTTCGATAGGACTAGGCTTTCCCCTCTTTCTGGCATTTCTGCAGCTCAGTCCACTAATACAGCCCCCTTTTGAAAATGTTGCATATGTAGTGTAGATCCTTGCTTGCTGAGTACTTCGGATGAGTACTCACGTTTGCTTTATTTTCTTTTCCCCCCATACTTTCCTTTTGATGCCACCAGACGTCGGAGCCCCTGAGCCAGATGCCCCAGTCGACGACCACTACTACTACCCGCCTGGCGAGTACTACTACTACGAGGTGCCACCTGACGACCAGGAGTAGGATCGGAGGGTCCAGGGCAGGAGACCTACGCCTTTCGATCGTAGTTTTTATTTTACCCCGCCTCTGTGAAGGCCTACTTCTCTCACTCTCTTTGTAATATATCTGTACTCAGATATCTGATGCTTCCGCTGACGCTTGTATGCCATCGAGCTATGTATTCGAGCCCTCGAGGCCCTGGCTTGTAATATTAAGCTTCTATGACTTTATTTATGTTTCAGAGTTGTGTTGTGATATCTTCAAGTGAGTCCTTAGGCTTGATCGTGCGCATTTGCGTGTATGATTAGTGCACGATTAAGCCGGGGGCGTCACGGTAGGGCAAACACAACCAGGGGCCACATGGCACTTGGGCGCCCCCCTGGGGCGCGCCCTGGTGTAACACCCTGGATTTTGACCATTTCTTTTGATTTTTGGTCTGGATTTGCTTTTCAGTAACTAGTAGTCCTGAAACCTGGGGAGATCACCTTTGATTCCTCTTCCCAAGTGGATTGCCAACCTCTAAACCATCCCAAGACCTTGTCATTTCTATCTTGGACCAATCCCGATATTCTTTTTCTTGGGAACATTCCTTTTTCTAAATAACCCTGTTTGCATTGGGTTATGAAGCAACCCACATCTCCATCACTCCAAAAATTTCCAAATAATTCTCATAAATTGTTTGGGTCATACCATCCTTAGATATGTCAAAACCCTTCCTTGCCATGTTCAAAAATATTCCACCAATATTCCTTTTCTGATTCTGCCCTAGCTGTCAAGTTGTGAAGCAAGTACCCTTTATATTTGCTTGCTTGCTCTCAAACTTTTTGGGAACTCTTTCCTATCCATATCATTGCCACATGCCAAAATTCAACTCAATTTGGATAGTAAATATTTCTTGGCAAATTTCTAATGTTTCTGATCAAATGGAAGCTTTGTGAAACAAGTGCTAGCTAAGAGTATCCAAATGAGTTTAAATTTTGCAAGCCTCTTCATATGCTCAAATTAACACTGTCCACAAGATTTGAGCATCATTCCATTATCTATGTTAGCACAGCATCAAATCTTTGTCTCTGGTCATTATTTTGGATTGTGAAGCAACTATATCTTATGTTGCTCCATAATTTCTGAAATTTTACCAGGACATTCTCCTAACAATATAACACCTCTCCACCAAATTTGGGCTCATTTCATCTAGCCAATTCTCCTCAGCTATTTTCCTAAGATTCTGTCCAGTAGGATGCTGTGTGAAGGAAGTACCATTTTGGTTTATCCAAATGGTATGAAATTTACATAGTGTCTTCATATGATCAAATCATCCACCTCCTCCAAAATTCAGCTCATGAAACACTACTAGGGAAAACCCTAGTAGTAGCGCTTGTTTTATAGCTAGCAGTAGCGCTTCTACAAGCGCTACCAGTAAGGCGCTACAGCTAACTGGTAGCAGTAGCGCTGGAAAGCGAGTGCTACTGCTATACCTAGTTAGTAGTAGCGCTTTGTACGGGAAAGCGCTATTGATAATAGTAAGTAGCAGCAGAGTTTCTTTTGAAAAGCGCTGCTGCTAACTTTTCCTGTATTTTTGAAAATGCAGCTTATTGTCGCTGTAGGTTTTATATACAGTTCTTTCATCATATGATTTTATGACCATGATTAGTTATTATATATAACAGTGGGTGAAATGAACGTGGATTAGATTCAAGTGGAGGCAACATGTGGTGTGCATGTTGAATGTACTACTAATCCAAACTTGATCTAGTTTGGATTAGTAGTACTTTCGATGTGCACCACATATTGCCTCCACTTGAATCTAATCCATGTTCATTTCACCCACTGATATATATATAATAACTCATCATGCTCATATAACAACTTAGCATCATGCATCATCGATCATAATAATAAATAACTCATCATTGGTATCATAATAACAAGTCCTACTCATCATCATCATACAACTTCTACTCGTTATCATAATAACAAGTCATACTCATCATCATCATAGTCATCTAACCAACCCTACTTAATTGTTCTGAGCACATGATCATGAGTATTAGCTAGGACCTAAATACCCTCTCTAAGGTAAAATAGCATAAAACAAGATAGACCCTGACTCTCCATTATGGAGAATGGAGATTATCCTGTCTCCAATTCTTGCGCTTCGCACAATGTTGCTTCCAAGTAGCTCCCTACGATTGACCATACATTTTTTTCAATCTTTGATTGTCATGTCTTCATCGGTTTTAGAAATCCGGTATGAAGAACAGTGATGCGTAGGATGACCTGGCCGTAAGCTCATAACATCAAGGCGACCTTTCGGAAACATCAGATGAGGCATACAATCCTTCGGGATTTTCTGTTGAAAAACATAGTAATAACTTCGTAGTTAGCAATGTAGTTGAGTTTTAGAAGAATTTATGCAAAAGATGCATGGATGCCGTAATAGTCAAAAATCTTACCATGACATCTCCATGGATGTTACCGTAGTTCAACACGTGCACTAGTGGCACATACTGACCATAATGTGCAGGAGTTTGATAATAGATATTGTAATTCTCAAGATCAGTAATAAATGAGATCAGATGATTTTTCTCCTGATAAGTTAATTCCGAGCCATCGGTGTAGTAGGTTCTGTCTACCATCTTCCGCACATTCTTTGAAGAATGAAAATAAGCTATCAATGAAAATAAGCTATCAACTATTTTGAAATAAACAATATAAATTACTTAATAACTATGTTTGAGAAACTCACATAGCGGTAGAATTGGAAGCGTATCAACAAGGACCCAAATGTCCATATTGTCTTCGGCGATGTCAGGATCACCAAGATCCATGGTGACAAGCATACCCTCATGAAAATCATACGTCTTGCAAAGTGCTTCCCAATTCGGGCAACCAAAATGGGATACGCTCTCAGAATTGTATAGATTTACATCAAAATCCATACCATGATGGGTCCTTAGGTGAATTATCTTTGTTTCCATACTTTCATGATCTTCAAAATCCATCCTCTCCAAGACATTGCGTCTTGCATGGCATGGGATAAGCTAGTCAGATTGTAAAAGACGAAAATTACACGTTGAAGTAGCAGAAGTCGTGCTTAATTACGAAAAAAACACTTGTCGTCGTTGCGTACCATTTCAACATCGAAGGTCTCCTGGAGCTTAATGCTGAAGCGCCGACCTTCTACCAGGTGGGGCCTGTCGCACAGACCCCGGTCGTCGCCGCACCAGTCGCACTCCGCCAGGAGACTTTCGTCGTCCGATGATGACATTTCCTAGGTTCATAATTCAAAGATTAAACTTGTACAATTAAATATATGTACTAGAAAAACTAAATTAGATCATTATTATTCATCACGGGTTGACTATGGGTCTGTCGAGTCTTTTCTTGAAAACTCTCAGCTCACGTGGTGTATACATTCGACCGTTGGTGATGGTCGCTCCTCCTTTTGTTCCCAAGTGCATTACACCAAAATGTCTAGCACACGGGAACGAAGGAGAAGCGACCCCCACGACAACAGTCGGGATTCTTCTTCTCTCATATATGGTGCAGACCTTCTCCCTCACTCATTTGTTGACTGCCATATATGGAGCCTCGACAGACTTCAAGTCAACCCGAAATGTTATTTAATTATCTTTCTACAAAATCCGGGCGACTCGATATTTCCTACATATTCTAGCACAAGTCATGCCAAAATTCACAGAAAAATCCGGCATGACCTTTGCTAAAAAAGGACATATCGAGCGCCTGAAATTTGCCGGAACAGAAATGAATCAACACTCCGGCAAAACATAGGCCACTCGGAAATGAATCAACACTTCGCACATGAGCATAAACTGGTGCTCATTGCATTTCAATGGTTCAATATTGACTCGAAACATTTCAATATATCTTATAACCCGAACATTTCATTTGGTTAAGAAGCATAACTAAATACCCTAGTTCTACTCTATTCAACACCGAGGAGTGGAGAAGGAGGAGGTGGACTTTTAGCTCACTGACTCGGGTGTAGAGGTAGCTCGGATGACGATCACTCCAAGGAGACACGACTCTACAAAGACTGCATATTCCACCGAGTAAAATTTTAATTAGATCATCAAATCTCATATAGCATTCTTTGATGACAAAGTGATAATGACATAAATTCAACTAGTTCTATTAATTCAACTAGTTCAACTAAGCACTTACTAAAAATAAACTAGGTCTATTAATTTTCTTACTAAAAATAAACTAGTTCTATTAATTTTCTTACTAATTCAACTAGTTCTATTAACCACTTACTATAAATAAACAATTTCTACTAACCACTTCCGAATTAAATAAACTATTTCTATTAATCCTACTCTTCCACCATCTTACTCCCACTACCTGCTCATAGATCACCCATCCCCATTGACTCCGCCCCCCCTACTTGCTTCCACATTTCCCCGCCCTTCTACACCTCCTTGTCTCTCCTCTTTTTGGAAAAAGCCCTTGTCCATACTTCTTCCCCCCATCCCATCAGTCTCTTCACCGTACTTATGCTCCCACCATTCTCTTACAACCCTACTCTCCCATTATTGTCCTCACACGTTCTAAACTGTCCCCCCTCCATTCCACACCTATCCCCCCTGTATTTTATCCATTCTGCTCCTTCCCCGACTTCCTATCGCTCTCATACAATTTTCGCCTCTAAATTACCGAAACCTATCAAGCCACAAATTATGGACAACTTGTTACCAGATTCATATCCGAGAACGACCTAGCCCGCTCATAACACTGCATCCGAGTTAAACTAAATATCATGAAACACTTACTAAAAAACAGTAAAAAAACTACATTATACAAGACAGTAGGGTGGGATGAGGGAGGAGGAGGGGAGGGGGTGGGTGGAGGGAGGAGAGAGGAGGGGGGAGGAGGGCGGTGGGGGAGGGCTGCCGGCGGAGGGCTTGGCCGGACGAGGAGGGAGAAGGGAGGAGGGGGTGGCCAGAGGAGGAGGGAGGGGCGCGGTGATAGGGAGGAGGGAGGAGAGAGGAGGAGGAGGGAGGAGGGAGGAGGAGGGATGGAGGGACTACCTCAGTGGAGGAGGAGCAGGAGCGGCGGCGGCGGCGGGCAATGACGGTGGTCGGGGAACGGCAGCGGCGGCGGACGACAGGGGGTGCGGGGCCGGGAGCGAGAGTGAGAGTGGAGAGGGAGAGTGGGGGCGCGAGGCCGGTTGGATAAGGCGCTTAGCAGTAGCGCGCGTCAGGATAAAACGCTACTGCTAAACTCCATAGCAGCAGCGCTTTTAACTCAAGAAGCGCTACTGCTATGCCTATGGCAGTAGTGCCTTCTGCAAAACGCGCTACTGATAAGGCTAAGTATGTAAAAAAATACATTGGTCATCAATGATCTTTTTGTGTAGAATCTAAATTGTCAATAGGAATCTTCCCCGGTTTAAGAACCGGCGAAGATTCCTATTGCGGCCACAGATCCTACACATAGAGTTCAATAAAGACAAAGTGGTTGTGATGGTTTGAGAAGCACCATATTTAAGGTGGTAAACATTCTGTTCACGGAGCGAGGTGGGACTAAACTTTGGTCTTATTAGGGGGCTGAATGTAGCAGTAGCGCTGGTTATGGGAAAAGCGCTATTGCTAAGATCAATAGCAGTAGCGCTTTTAGCGAATGGGCGCTACTAGTATCCCCAGCCTACCTGCAACGGTCTTGCAATTGTAGTAGTAGCGTGTTTTCTTGCTACAGCGCTACTGCTATGGTCATAATAGCAGCGCTCGAGTTTCCCAAGCGCTCCTGCTATATAGCAGCAGCGCTTCCTTTTTAAAAACGCTACTGGTGAGCTCCTGTGTATAAGCATTTCCCTAGTAGTGAAAGCTAACCCATTCCTCAAAACCATCTTGTTTTGGTTTTTGTCCAATCTGCAAGGTTGTGAAGGAAGTGCTAGCTAGACCTGTCCATTTGGGCTGAGATTTTGCAAACATAATTACCTTAGTAAGTGATCAACCCCTGCCCAAGATCATGCCAAGAGGTGCACTGTGGTGGCCACACTACATGTCAAACACTTTGCTGTTGGAAACTGGTTGATCAGGGTGCAGTCACACCAGTGCTCTCTCGTGGCTTCCAGCTACATAGGTAAACTCCGTAAAGGGTGTAGAACACCCTAGACATCTTTTGGCATCGAGCGGGGCGTGGCACTGCCGTGGCCACGCGGTGACCACGGGCAGAACGTGCCAACCGCGTGCCCTGTGCTCCGTACGCGTCGGGAGGTCGCCTCTAGCGGGTTCCAGCTCATCCGCGAGCGCCGGAGAGCTCCCCACCGCACGCGTGTGCCTTCTATACCCCTCTCTCCTTCGTCTCCTAGCTCTGGTCGGCTGTTCCGACGCGGTCGAGACACTGTTGGGATGCGGCCACGGTACCGCGTGCCCACAGGCCTCCCCTCGTCAGCTAGCTCGCTCCAGAGCCTTCTCCGCGGCTATATATAGCTGCCCTGAGGTCCCTCGCATCCCATCCACCTCTTCCTCGCCCTCCAAGACCACCGGAGCTCCTCTCCCGCCGCCGTAGCCGCCATTGCCGCCGTTTGGCCCCGCCAAAATTGGAGCGAGCCTGAGCTCCTTTCCTCCTCCTCTCCCTGCCAGAAGACCACCCGAAGCCCAGCGAGCATCCCCATGCCACCAGCCCCTCCCCTATGCCTCTGTTGTCGTGAGCACACCGATGCCCGCCGCTGCCATCCACCATGGTTGCTGCCCCGTCCTTCTCGTCGCTCCCCGGCGGCCGTATCATGCTCAGGCGGATGCGGCATTCCTCTCTGAGTGTGCCGGTGGCCAGAGCGTCGCCGGAGACGGCCCCTAGCGCTAGCAAGCCTCACTGGAGCCCGCCTCTGTTCTTTCCTCGGGTGCCAGAGCCGCTGCCAGTGCTGCCTTCCCCAACTCACGACGAGCCTCTGGATAGATGCAGCACGTCTTCCCGAGCTCCCCGGTACACAGAACGCCTCGAACGATGGCCGGAGCCGTCGTCGACCCTCGCCGGATTCCGCTCCTGTCGTCCGCCACAACCGGCGCTGTGGGCACCACCGTCCTTCCCTGCGGCTCCTGCTGGGTCTCCCCGGCGCGGCGCTCCACGACGAGCACTCCGGTGGTCCGAGCTGTGCCGGAGGCGGTCGGAGTTGGCAGGGCCGGCGCTGGCCTCGTCGCTGCCTCGCGCCCTCCTCTGTCCACCACGAGGAAGAAGACAGGGAGCGGAAGGAGAGAGAGTCAACGCCTGCGGGTCTCGCCTGTAAGTGGCTCACAGCCCGGGCCCGCTGGCTTAAGTGGAGGCGCAGTTCACCGAATACGTTTTCTTTTGGTGAAAGCGTATTTTCGATCCACTTCGGTTAAAAAGGCGCTTCCCAGTACAGAAGGCGTATTCTGCTCGAAGGCTCTTTCTGTTTTAGCCGCCAGGGACTTGTTTGTGAATATTTGTTTTACAGATTAGTCCCTGTCCTTCAATCGGCTATATCTTTTCTTCCGTAACTCCAAACGAGGTGATTCCAAAGCCTACTTCTTCGTCTCTTCGAGCCCGTCATGATTGTATCATTTTCATAATGTTTTGACACTATGGAAATGACCATTTTTCCCTTGTCCGTAAACAGCCCCCTCCGAGAGAGAACTGTTTCCGGCAACTCCTTCCACGACCTTTCCGCACTTCTCCCCGGTGGATCCCTCACCCCAGGCAAGCCAGGACACCCATCACATGAAGCATTTGAATGGCATTGCATATTTATATGATTTACTTTCATTTATTTGCTATATAATAATTCAAAGTGAATTGATTTGAATACTTAGTTGCTGCCATCCGTAGTATTGTGATGAACTACCATGCTTGCTAAGTAAAACCTAGTTGGTTGATCTCAAGTCACCTATCCGGGCTTATTCGTGCAACCACATTTGCCGGTATGTGACGGCCTTGACTTGGTCTGGCTTCGTGCTCTTTTATCGGTACCTCCAAAGAGGGAAGGTTATGCGCGCGTGCTACCCTGGCCCGGTAGGCGGCGATAACCTTGTGAGCCCAGTTGAGATATATGGTACCAGGTCCCCGTTTGGGACAGTTTGTTTGGCCACGACGATGGCAGGTGTCACGAGGTGACACAGGGGCCACCCTGGGCTTGACTCTGGGGGAGGATGATTGCCAGTGGTACGATAGAAGAGTCACGGGTCAGGCAGGTTTCGTTGGAGCAACGCTGGTCCACCCGAATGGGATCACGAGGCTAGGTGCTCCATGGTGTGGGTAAAGTGCGCAACCTCTGCATAGTGAAAAATCTATTCGAATAGCCGCATCCACGGTATTGGACAGCCCGTCCAGACCTCACTAGGTGGTCAACCGTAACAATGATAATGATGGAAGAACTTGTCTTATAATTTGTGGATCATGAGTATTCAAAGGGTTGTGGGACAACCCGGAAGAGTAAGTTGATGATCGGTAACTGTAAGTGAATTACTCAAGCATTTAATATGATAATTGCTATGCTATTATTTGCTGCATTGTTTGGTTGTCGTGAGCTTGCGAGTACATTCAAAGTACTCACCTGGCGTGTCATGCCAGTTTGCAGGTCTTGGCAGGTTTGCTTGCTTGTCGTGGATGTCGAGTTTGCGAGCTAGGATGCGCGTTCCAGCCAGAGTCCCTGCGGAGTGGAGTTCATCACCGCCGTCGTTGTTCCGCTGCCGAGTAATAGTCCGCTTCCTCGAGTTGTTCCGCTGTTAGCATAGAGTTACCCTGGGCAGGCGTAGTATCGTCGTGCCGGTGTAATCCATGTACCCTTTGTAGCCATATCTATTGTAATAAAGAGCTGATTTGTTCTATGCCAATAGTGCCGTATTCTAGGAGACTTGTCCCTGGGCTGGAATACGGGGCGTTCGGTCTCCTCTGAGCCGGGGTGACACAAGCATTGGTATCAGAGCAGGTCTGGCTATAGGACGTGCGGTCTAGACGCGAGCGTTAGTAACCGGTAGTATAGGGTCTGGTTGGTTTGCTGCACTTGTTTGTTGCATTTGTTTGTGCATAGCATGCATATAGACTAGATATTTTATCACTAACGGTTGATCTGGCGAGTGCAGGTGGCATCGGTGTCGACCCACTACCTGCACCCTCAAGTTGCATACCTGTTCCTTGGTGTGGTGTCATCTTCATCCCAGCGGAGTGAAGCCAAGGTGCTTGGTGGTGTCGATCCCTTGTCGGATTGATGCACCGGTACCACACCAACTCATTCTCTTCAGCCACCCCTATCGTTTCGGTGATAGACATGTCTCTATCCCGGATCTGGTCATTCCCCTAGCCGCGTTGGCAACCCTTACTGATCTTTGTTATCAGAAAAGGGCAATGCCACAAGGCTTCTTTTTTATCGCCATCCATTCCTGCCATCCATCCTCTGGATGAGTACGGTTTTCTTCCGTCCGCTTGATGATGATGTGGTCGTGACCTCCGTGTTCCGATCCACGATCACCAAGTCCGTCCTCACCACCGCGTCCGTCCAGCTGGAACCGGTGTTAAGCCCGTGTTTGGTGTAGCCTTGTTTACACCAACTTTCTTCCACACATCGATTCACTTTCGTTCACATCGTCACAGCATGTTAGACCGTAATACCAGAGTTCTTATGAGATTTGTGAGCTTAAGTTGGAATGCATATTATTGTTGTGCATAGCTGTAGAGTATGATATTGCTTGTGTGTGATCCTGTTGCTTTGTGTGTTTTTGTTTTTAGTCTTTTCTTTTGCTTCTTTCTTTGGGCCCTTGGTGTTACCTTATTTTTCCCCTTATGGTAGTTGCTCACCGATACTAGACTCAAAGAAATCAGTGAAGAGACAGTCATTTGGAAGTTCAGCTCAGCAAAATGGAATTTTCAGCAGACAGTATTATATCGGGAATATCGGGCCTGAATATAAATGATATCCTGGGTGAATTGATTATCAGCATCAAGTGTACACCAGTGCAACCTTCACAGCAGTAACCATCGAATCAGCAAGACGACAAATTGTGTGCATAATCCATCGTACATTTCGAGTCATAGGTACGGTTCATATACAAGGTGTGAGTCTGCTATGAATACCCTTTGAAACCTGCTATATTTCGGAAGCAAGCCGGAATATGTTATTAATGCGGTGTTCAGCAAGAAGGATAGCTGAATACCCTGTTTCATACAACAAGTGACCGACAGCAGTAACATCAAGGTATATATATATCTGCGCTCAGTCCGCATCTGACAAAAAGAAGTTTCGGGTGTAAGCAACCCAGTCTTTCTTCACAAGCTACCTAAGAAGCGTACAACGCAAGGATTCCTGTCTTCCTCGATACGACACATGGACATCTTTCGATGCAAGGTACTCAGGCTTCTTCAGTAAGATACCGCAGTAGTTTCTGGTATAAGGTACTGAGTCTTCCCTAGCAAGTCTGTGAGGGGGGAAGCTTCTAAGGTACGGTACCCAGTCTTCTCCAGCACGCTATCCCAGCAGAAGCTTCAGACACAAGCTATTCCATCTTCCTCAGCAAGATACTCTCGATGGCTTCCAGCACAAGCTAAACAACCTTCGTCTGCAAGACATCATATCCGTAACAGTACAAGATGTTTCCTAGTCAGTTGGCAGCATATGACCATACGTCCCTAGAGTCAGATCCGCAACAGTTGGCCAGAAGACAAAAACCAGACAGGACACAAGCTTGCCTTAGGAATCAAGTGGCCAGCTACATATGTTCCATAGATATGGTGAACATGCTGCCAGGGTCATACGAGCTACTCATAAAATGATGTCAGCCCAGTGAGGATCCGACTATTGCATGAGCTATGTAAGAAGAAGAAGAATGCCAGTTATACACTTCAGTGCGATGACCAACAACCTATGGAGCAAGCCGACCATCGGATATATGCCCTAAAGCATTACTCTGTGATATCTCTTACATGTTTAAATGCATGCGCTTGTCTGTGTAGTAGTGAGCTGTATGGGACGCTATTGAACCCATGCCTGCCTTTCTTTAGCAACGGCACCATGCCTGTGTTCTAAGCTGTTTACGGCCGTCCGGGGTGGATGCTGACTTTTATTTCTCTTGTCAGCAACTGGCCCGTGTTCTGAGCTGTTTTTCGGCCGTCTCGGGTAGCTATTGAATTTCTTTCTGTAGCAGTGACCCTATGCTCTGAGCTGTTCTTCGGCCGTCTTAGGGAACTGCTACTTTCTTCTTATCGACACCGTCTCATGCTCGGAGCTGCTTTTCAGCCGTCTTGAGTCGGGGTTGAGTTACTCCAGTAATGTCCCAGATCTGAGTTGTAAAGACCGTTCTGGTGGCTACTGGTTTATTTTCCGGTTTCATCCAAGGGTTTCAGACGGTCGTTACCCTACAGCTACAACCTGTAAAGTAATATGCTTGCCGAAATATTGCACCTGACAGCCCCCATGGTCACCCAAAGAATCAAGAATACATAAGGCCAAGCTCTTTCAGTTAAGGATCCAGGCAAAGAAAACCATAATGGAGGAGCCAGATTGGCCATACAGGTATGATAATGGTTACATGATCAACATGGTACAGATACCCAGAACTGTCTGGTTTGATGCCGATCACCATGGGAACACACCCACGGGGTCTAATCCATTTGCAAGAACCTCATATCGAGTCAACCCGCTCAGCCAGCGATATATTCTCAGAATAGTCAGAAGAGGATATTGAAGCTTGTCAGGTAAGACCGAAGTGTCAGCTCAGTAGTTTGATTTCAGCAATCATTACACGGCCTACCAACCACATAAAGATACCGACAGACTAAGTAATCAGAAGGATGAATAACAGTCTTGAAGTATGTGCCCTCACATATGGGAGTAAGTTAAAGAATAGCCTGCCGTGAACAAGATTCGTCTGCCAGAACCACCGCCAGTCAAGTCTGTAGAAAATATCGTTATAAGGTCATACCCCTTTATGCTAGTCATGACAGGTGACAGTCAAATCTTTGGTACGAATGTGATAACCGAGATAGTGAAGATACCCAAGATGTCTCAGCAATTCTTGCAAGGAGTCAGATTCCACCAGGAGAACGGTATGATTTACAGCACCATTTGAACCTAAAGGATACCTATTCCTTTTAAAGCAGCCAGTGCAAGGAGTAAAAGATTTCATGTCCACCGAGAGAATCTGTTCACAACTCAATGGATGGTCGTTCGTATTGGACCTCGTCACAACAAGTCCGAGAGTAGTTTGTCACAACCCGTCCATGGGAAACAACTATCAAGAAGGGCACGTAGCTCAGTCAGTATAATTTATCGCATCCAGATCAGTCAGCAAGACATAAAAGGATTGGAGCTAGAGTAATATAGGGTAAGATTTGCCAGAAAAAGGATCTAGTGAAGCAAACCACCCCGAAGTCAGGTAGTCAGTCAGATGAAAATTCAGTAGGAGCATTATACAAAGGCAAAAAGGAAACCCGAGTTGGAAACGGTTTCCTCAAGTGGGAATATTCATGCTTGACACCTGAGCAACCAAATCTCGAGGACGAGATTTCTTTAAGGGGGGTAGGTTTGTAACACCCTGGATTTTACCCATTTCTTTTGATTTTTGGTCTGGATATGCTTTTCAGTAGCTAGTAGTCCTGAAACCCGGGGAGATCACCTTTGATTCCTCTTCCCAAGTGGATTGCCAACCTCTAAACCATTTCAAGACCTTGTCATTTCTATCTTGGACCAATCTCGATATTCTTTTTCTTGGGAATATTCCTTTTTCTATTAAAGGAATAACCCTGTTTGCTCTGGGTTATGAAGCAACCCACATCTCCATCACTCCAAAAATTCCCAAATAATTCTCATAAATTTTTTGGGTCATACCATCCTCAGATATGTCAAAACCCTTCCTTGCCATGTTCAAAAATATTCCACCAATATTCCTTTTCTGATTCTGCCCTAGCTGTCAAGTTGTGAAGCAAGTACCCTTTATATTTGCTTGCTTGCTCTCAAACTTTTTGGGAACTCTTTCCTATCCATATCATTGCCACATGCCAAAATTCAACTCAATTTGGATAGTAAATATTTCTTGGCAAATTTCTAATGTTTCTGATCAAATGGAAGCTTTGTGAAACAAGTGCTAGCTAAGAGTATCCAAATGAGTTTAAATTTTGCAAGCCTCTTCATATGCTCAAATTAACACTCTCCACAAGATTTGAGCATCATTCCATTATCTATGTGAGCACAGCATCAAATCTTTGTCTCTGGTCATTATTTTGGATTGTGAAGCAACTATATCTTATGTTGCTCCATAATTTCTGAAATTTTACCAGGACATTCTCCTAACAATATAACACCTCTCCACCAAATTCGGGCTCATTTCATCTAGCCAATTCTCCTCAGCTATTTTCCTAAGATTCTGTCCAGTAGGATGCTGTGTGAAGGAAGTACCATTTTGGTTTATCCAAATGGTATGAAATTTACACAGTGTCTTCATATGATCAAATCATCCACCTCCTCCAAAATTCAGCTTATGAAAGCTAGCCCATTCCTCAAAACCATCCTGTTTTGGTTTCTGTCCAATCTGCAAGGTTGTGAAGGAAGTGCTAGCTAGACCTGTCCATTTGGGCTAAGATTTTGCAAAGATAATTACCTTAGTAAGTGATCAACCCCTGCCCAAGATCATGCCAAGAGGTGCACTGTGGTGGCCACAGTACATGTCAAACACTTTGCTGTTGGAAACTGGTTGATCAGGGTGCAGTCACACCAGTGCTCTCTTGTGGCTTCCAGCTACATAGGTAAACTCCGTGAAGGGTGTAGAACACCCTAGACATCTTTTGGCATCGAGCGGGGTGTGGCACTGCCGCGGCCACGCGGTGACCACGGGCAGAACATGCCAACCGCGTGCCCTGTGCTCCGTACGCGTCGGGTTGTCGCCTCCAGCGGGTTCCAGCTCGTCCGCGAGCGCCGGAGACCTCCCCACCGCACGTGTGTGCCTTCTAGACCCCTCTCCCCTTCCTCTCCTAGCTCTGGCCGGCTGTGCCGACGCGGTCGAGACACCGTTGGGACGCGGCCGCGGTACCGGATGCCCACAGGCCTCCTCTCGTCAGCTAGCTCGCTCCGGAGCCTTCTCAGCGGCTATATATAGCTGCCCTGAGGTCCCCCGCATCCCATCCACCTCTTCCCCGCCCTCCAAGCCCACCGGAGCTCATCTCCCACCGCCGTAGCCGCCATTGCCGTCGTTTGGCCCCGCCAAAATTGGAGCAAGCCTGAGCTCCTCTCCTCCTCCTCTCCCCGCCGGAAGACCACCCGAAGCCCGGCGAGCATCCCCATGCCACCAGCCCCTCCCCTATGCCTCTGTTGCAGCGAGCACACCGATGCCTGATGCCACCATCCACCATGGTTGCTGCCCCGTCCTTCTCGTCGCTCCCCGGCGGCCATATCATGCTTAGGCAGATGCGGCATTCCTCTCTGAGTCTGCCGGTGGCCAGAGCGTCGCCGGAGACGGCCCCAAGTGCCGGCAAGCCTCGTCGGAGCCCGCCTCTGTTCTTTCCTTAGGTGCATGAGCCGCAGCCATTGTTGCCTTCCCCAACCCGCGACGAGCCTTTGGATGGATGCAGCACGTCTTCCCGAGCTCGTCGGTACCCAGAACGCCTCGAACGGTGGCCGGAGCCGCCGTCGACCCTCGCCGAATTCCGCTCCTGTCGTCCGCCACGACCGGCGCTGTGGGCACCGCCGTCCTTCCCCGCTGCTCCTGCTGGGTCTCCCCGGCGTGGCGCTCCACGGCGAGCACTCCGGTGGTCCGAGCTCCACCGGAGAAGGCCGGAGTTGGCCGGGCCGGCGCTGGCCTCGCCGCTGCCTCGCCCCCTACTCTGTCCACCGCGAGCAAGAAGACAGGGAGCGGGAGGAGAGAGAGTCAATGCCTGCGGGTCCCGCCTGTAAGTGGCTCACGGGCCGGGCCCACTGGCTTAAGTGGAGGCGCAGTTCACCGAATATGTTTTCTTTTGGTGAAAGCGTATTTTTGATCCACTTCGGTTAAAAAGGCGCTTCCCAGTACAGAAGGCGTATTCTACTCGAAGGCGCTTTCTGTTTTAGCCGCCAGGGACTTGTCAGTGAATATTTGTTTTACAGATTAGTCACTGTCCTTCAATCGGCTATATCTTTTCATCCGTAACTCCAAACGAGGTGATTCCAAAGCCTACTTCTTCGTCTCTTCAAGCCCGTCATCATAGTATCATTTTCATAATGTTTTGACACTGTGGAAATGACCATTTTTCCCTTGTCCGTAAACAGCCCCCTCCGAGAGA
Source organism: Thinopyrum elongatum (assembly GCA_011799875.1). Lineage (NCBI taxonomy): Eukaryota > Viridiplantae > Streptophyta > Magnoliopsida > Poales > Poaceae > Thinopyrum > Thinopyrum elongatum. Next base: position 599,367,889 of record CM022301.1, read on the forward strand.
GAACTGTTTCCGGCAACTCCTTCCGCGACCTTTCCGCACTTCTCCCCGGTGGATCCCTCACCCCAGGAAAGCCAGGACACCCATCCCATGAAGCATTTCAATAGCATTGCATATTTATATGATTTATTTTCATTTATTTGCTATATAATAATTCAAAGTGAATTGATTTGAATACTTAGTTGCTGCCATCCGTAGTATTGTGATGAACTACCATGCTTGCTAAGGAAAACCTAGTTGGTTGATCTCGAGTCACCTGTCCGGGCTTATTCGTGCAACCACATTTGCCGGTATGGGACGGCCTTGACTTGGTCTGGCTTCGTGCTCTTTTATCAGTACCTCCAAAGAGGGAAGGTTATGCGCGCGTGCTACCCTGGCCCAGTAGACGGCGATAACCTTGCGAGCCCAGTTGAGATATATGGTACCAGGTCCCCGTTTGGGACAGTTTGTTTGGCCACGACGGTGGCAGGTGTCACGAGGTGACACAGGGGCCACCCAGGGCTTGACTCCGGGGGAGGATGATTGCCGGTGGTACGATAGAAGAGTCATGGGTCAGGCAGGTTTCGTTGGAGCAACACTGGTCCACCCGAATGGGATCATGAGGCCAGGTGCTCCATGGTGTGGGTAAAGTGCGCAACCTCTGCAGAGTGAAAAATCTATTCGAATAGCCGCGTCCACGGTATTGGACAGCCCGTCTAGACCTCACTAGGAGGTCAACCGTAACAATGATAATAATGATGGAAGAACTTGTCTTATACTTTGTGGATCATGAGTATTCAGAGGGTTGTGGGACAACCCGGAAGAGTAAGTTGTTGATCGGTAATAGTAAGTGAATTACTCAAGCATTTAATATGATAATTGCTATGCTATTGTTTGCTGCATTGTTTGGTTGTCGTGAGCTTGTGAGTACATTCAAAGTACTCACCTGGCATGTCATGCCAGCTTGCAGGTCCTGCCAGGTTTGCTTGCTTGTCGTGGATGTCGAGTTTGCGAGCTAGGATGCGCGTTCCAGCCAGAGTCCCTGTGGAGTGGAGTCCACCACCGCCGTCGTTGTTCCGCTGCAGAGTAATACTCCGCTTCTTCGAGTTGTTCCACTGTTAGCCTAGAGTTACCCTGGGCAGGCGTAGTATCGTCGTGCCGGTGTAATCCATGTACCCTTTGTAGCCATATCTATTGTAATAAAGAGCTGATTTGTTCTATGCCAATAGTGCTGTATTCCAGGAGACTTGTCCCTGGGCTGGAATACGGGGCGTTCTGGTCTCCTCTGAGCCGGGGTGCCACAGCTGGTGCCATGTGGCCCCCTCTAGAAGCTTCTGCCTTGGCTCTCAAATTGACGTTGATCCTTATCCCTAGGAAAAAATCTCCAAAAAGTTTCGGGACGATTCGATCTTATCTGATAGTGATTTTCTGTAAAACAAAAATAAGGCAGAAAACAGGAACTGGCACATGGCACTAAGTTAATAGGTTAGTCCCCAAAAATGATATAAAAATGTATGAAATGATATTAAAAACATCCAAGAATAATAATATCATAGCATGGAACAAGCAAAAATAATAGATACGTTGGAGACGTATCACCCCCACGCCGACAGCCGGCCACCGCAACATAGTCAACAACTTGGCCATGGGTTCGTCCAAGGCTGCACCATCCTCCACAACATCAGGTCCCCTGGTAAAACGAAGAAGATCGCCGCGAAATCAGGAGGACACAGCACTGGCAGCCGGAACTGGTACCCCTCTTCCCTTATTCATGCAAATCTTACATGTCTGCTTGCATGGTATTCATCCCACCGAAGACACTAGTTGACCGCTTCATACTGCACCTTCTTCCCGATACTACATGTTCCTAGTAACTCGCGATGCACAAGGTTTCTCCTCATTTACTATTTCACCTTAGCTAGAGGTTCGTCGCCCCCTGGATTTCAATTCCTGGTTAGTTGATTCCCAATTAAAGGAAGCACTGCCCGCGGAGGCACTAGTCCACCTGTTCGCTGAGGAAGCAGCGCCTTGGCGTTTATCTTAGGGGTGTGGGGGGCGCAGGAGCTACTGTCGCCCGATCTGGAGGTCGGCCGGGCTTAAAGGGATGGCCGTGGGGCGGTGCCAATCACGGCGGTGGTGTGAGGTCGAGGGGAGGGCGGGGCGACGGAGGTAGGGTCTGGGCCGGTGGTCGCTGGCGGTTCGAGAAAGATCGTCAACAGTGACTGGCGGGAGGTAGATGAAGGCCATCTGCCCGTTCCTTGTAGATCGGACGATTCAGAAAGAAATCGACTAACCTATTTATTTTCAGTCGATTGTTATTTTGATAGGAACACCTGTGGTGGTGTGCTGGAGGAGTACCTACATTTCCCAGCCATCCCTGTGCTCATATTGCAAAATCCTAGAATCTAATTACGTGTGCCATGCATGTTGTAGAGCTACCATATGCCTCTTGTCATTTATTTTTCACCCACCTGCTATCTGCTACTTTTACAGTGCACTAGTTCTGCACACACTTTACCCATACTCTCACTATTTTTTTATGCATCGGTATATAAGCCTCTACCACACTGTTGATAAATACACGAAAGAAAAGAGAGAAGTCGCTCCAGTGTAATTCATGGATAAGCCCAAAGCATTTAAGCCTTTTAAAGGGTGTAGTGTCAGCAGATGGGGACAGTAAATGTAGCTCTGCAGTTGATGATCTCGGTCGCCATGAACCACCATCCCATGTGCTTGATTTAACTTCACGGTGTTATATGTGGTTGCATGTTGCATATGGTGTCTCGATTGTAATTCTTCCAATCTGGATAAATTGCATGTGTTATTCTGCTTAGTTTATACATTATACCTGTTAATGTGACATGCCTTCCTATTTTTGGTATATACTACATCTGTCTATTAAGCATGTCCTTACATAAAACTACACTTTTTTTGTATCCCTCATCAATCAATTATGATGAGATACCTTTAGTATATGCAGTGTGATATTGGTTGCATCTTTCATATGATTTATAGCATGCACTGCTTCTAATTTGTTGAAACGCCATTTATGATTGGACGCTTTTAACTTGGCAGAGTCATATTGGTTGCATCTTTCATGTGGTGTCTAGCTTGCATTGCTTCTAAGTTGTTGAAATCGCTTCTGCTTAGTTCACACAAATAGTTGTGAATATGCCATGTCGTCCTGTTTTCGTACATATTCCATCCTCGTATCATGAATTTGCCTTACATGAAAGTAGTGATTGTCAGTATCATGCATGACTGAGTTCTGAAGAGTGAATTTTATTGCTTTTTCTTATCGGTTTTACTTGACAATGCAAAATCAATAAAGCGGAAGAAAATTAGCAAGGCAGTAGATAATGGTGCTCCTTCCGACCAACTGAAACGGAGGGCCTTGACAGATTCTACTCCGCCATCCCCCCAACAAGATTCGCAAGACAACACGTGCATAGACACTCAACGTAGTTGTGTTGATGATGAGCACATCTCCCCTTCTCCACCATCACAGGTGCTCCCTCTTAACTTGGCACTGTTATATCTAGTTGCATGTTACGTATGATGTCTAGCTTGTATTGCTTCTAATTTTGTTGAATTCCATCCGCTTAGTTTACACATTATACTTGTGAATAAGACACGTGTTCCTATTTCTAGAACATACAATATCTGTCTATCACACCATGCTCTTTCATCAAAGTACTACTGTTGTGTAACCTGCAACAATCACTTATCATAAGACATGTTTAACTTGGGAGTGTAATATAGGTTACATCTCGCATTCTTTTCTAGCTTGTACCACTTCTAATTTGTTGAAATGGCACTTATGATGAGACAGTTTTAACTTGGTAGAGTGATATTCATTGCATCTTTCATATGGTGTCTAGCTTCCATTGCTTCTAATTTGTTGAAATGCCTTCTGCTTAGTTTACACATCAGAGTTGTGAATATGCAATGATGTCCTTTTTTCTTACACATTCAATAGTCCTATCATGCGGTCGCCTTACATTAAAGTAGTGTTCGTCAGCATCCTGCATCAATGAGTTCTGAAAAGTGATTTTTTTTTCATTTTTCTTCTGGGTTTGACTTGACAAGGCAATAAAATTAAATAAGAGGAGGAAAAAGATTAAGGCAGGGACTGATGGCGGTGTTTCGGTGGAACCGACATCCCAGGTGCTTTCTGTAGCTTGGCAGTGTGATATTTGCTTGCATGTTGCATACGGTGTCTAGCTTGTATTGCTTGTAATTTGATTAAATTACTTCTGCTTAGTTTACACAAATAGTTGTGAATATGCCATGCCGTCCTATTTTTCGTACATATTCCATCCTCGTATCATGTGTTTTCCTTACATCGAAGTAGTGATTCTCAGTATCATGCATGAATGAGTTATGAAGAGTGAATTTTATTGCCTTTTCTTGTCGGTTTTACTTGACAATGCAAAATCAATAAAGCGGAAGGAAATTAGTAAGGCAGTGGATAATGGTGCTCCTTCCGACCAACTGAAACGGTGGGCCTCTACAGATTCTACTCCGCCATTCCCCCAACAAGATTTGCAAGACAACACATGCATAGACACTCAACGTAGCTTTGTTGATGATGAGCACAGCTCCCCTACTCCACCATCACAAGTGCTCCCTCTAACTTGGCACTGTTATATGTGGTTGCATGTTATGTATGATGCCTTTCTTGTATTGCTTCTAATTTTGTTGAATTCCATCTACTTTGTTTACACATCTATAATACCTAAATAGTTCATCCCCACTATCTTATTTCTCTTGACATGCAGCCTATCCACATCAGCAGGTCAGCCACATCATCATTCTACAACCGGCTTACAGGTGGGGCCAAGCAAAGTTCAGCAACGCAGAGAAATCCACCTCAACAATCAGTTACCAGTTTAGAGAACCGAACATTCGCTCACCAACGGTACAGAGTACAGAAGAGGACAACCACCTCGTGCGTGAACCCACCCAAAAAAACCAAGCTTTTGTCATCTTTCCCCACAAATTTTCCCCACGTCGGTTCCAGAGGAGCCCTCCTTGGGCCGGCGCCTCCCCGCACCGGTGGTCAGAGCCGGAGGACCTTGCTCATGTCCTTCATCTGCTCCGGTTAGTCGTCGTGCCTGTGGCCTCGGATAGATCGGACGCGGCCATCTCGGCGGGCCCCCTCTTCCAGTGGGAACGGGAAGGAGCTCGGTGGCCTCCCCCAACCTCCTCGCTGCCGCCACCAACGCCAGCAAGAGTCGGAGGAGCTCCCTCGTGCCGTCGTTGTTCTCCGGGTCCTCATCCAGTCGACAGCCTTGGACGTGCCTGATGCGCCCATCCTCGCCGTGGCAACAATTCTAGCGTGATGAGCTGGGCAAGGAGAGGCTCGCCGGCCTCCCCCACCTCCTAGCCGCCGGCATTAAGGCCCGGAAGCAATGCCCCGTGTAGCCGATTCACTGGTCCAGGTCACCTCCACCGCTTAGCAGCTGCTGGCGGTCACGACGGGTAGGGCTCCCGGCTAGTCTCCGTCATGGCCGCCACCACCACCTCCGACGCTCCCCGTTCACAGGTGTGCATTAACTCGCCTATTGATTGACCTTCCCGCTACCACCCTATTGCTGCCACTATCCTTCCGCCTCCACGATGTATGCTCTCCCGACCACAAATGCCCATGAAAGATTGAAATGACCTGAGGCACCGCAGCATTCATGGCCCCTGTATCGCCCTCCCTTACCCTACAAATGCGGAAAAACTGCTTCTGCATTCATGTTTAAAAACCAGTCTATGTTGCCATCGTCATCAAGCACACACACATGCTCGCGTCCTCATCTACGAACCGTCCTCCACTCTGGAAGTTGTACTCTCCCTAATATTAGCCACACTAATTTTTACTATCCCTGAGCTTATTTTTATGAATTTCTCTAATTGCAAATTGGATCGAAAGGTGCTCGATGATTCGCTTCATAGGACTGTTGCTGCTCGGATTGATTTCGTTGTTACACAGGTCTTTTGCTAATCATGTTTGTCCAGATTGTTCTTTGCTCTGACTTTCATATGCAAAAAGCATACAATACTAATATGGAATAGTAGTCTTTCAAGTTTCATGGTACTTCCTATTTCCTCTTCTCGGCACAACTTTGCTCATCCAAGAAAAAATCACGGAGCCTTGGTTCCAATATTATTTCTGTTTTGTGTGTGTTTATTGTACGATTGATTATATCCATTTCTAATAGGGATAATAGGGATGATATGTTCATGGTAGAGTTTAAACTCTAAAATCAGACAAGGGCAGTGTGTTCAGGATGTGGTTGAGAGAATAGTAGTTGGCAGATACGAGATTAACTGATCAGAAAGAGTATCATGGAATTGGATACGGACTTTCCTCAGGTTCTTGCAATTTAGATTAGCAAATCACTTTTACTATGTACCAAACTGATCTGTTTCTTCTCATTTAGGATAGATGTAGTAGAAAGGATGTCATCATGTTTCTCCAATATACTCCCTCCATCCCAAAATAAGTGTCTTTGATTTATTACAACTTTGTTGTGTTTTCAGTGCCGTGTGTCGTATTTTGATGTGCTAAAATTTTATGAAGCTACTAAATTTATTGTTTAACATCCAAGAAAACTTATGCACGTGAATATCTTCATTTTACCATATCTTGGGTTGACAGGAAAAAAGCTATCCCCCATGATTTTTAGCTTTGATGTGCCCACAACTTCTGTAAGTAGCCTCTCTATCCCTCTCAAATTATTTTTCTTAAAGATCTCGATGTATACACAAGGCGCAATAAATTACCTTGCTTCTTTCCTGAAAAGTGTACTGAAGTCACTTTCGTATTTCATGCTTCCGTGGACAGATTATAAACATTGCACACTGGTTGGTAAACAAAATTGCTCAAGCAATTTCGAAGTGATGTGTTACTTGGTGCAGTCTAATCTGAACTTTATTCTTATTTTCCATTGTTACTGAGGATTATTTTGTACACACACACACACACGCAACTTTGAAGGTATATGTGTTTTTTGTTTTTGGACAAGTCATATACATGTTTGACTGCTAATCATGATGCCTTGCTTCCTTTCTTTGCTGAAATTTTACAACAATGCCTCTACTAACCTCATTTCAATTGATGAGTACACACCTTCTGTTTGTTTGTGTGTAGCATAGGAATTTTCTCCCCTGGAGCTTTCCAGTTCAGACTTCAGAGAACTGAATTTGACAATCCAAATCAGAAGACACCATTCAACATTACTAAGCAAGGTAACTTCAGAAATATTTTCCTGTCGATGATAGAAACAGAACAGATATGGACACTCCAAATCAGAAGACACCTTTTTTCCTTTTTGGCGAAATTGCTTCCAAAATCTTGATTACATTTATATCACAAACTAGTCAAAATGCTAAGCTAAATTGTACTACAACAACACCCTATCTACAACTATAGCCAGCAGCTACAACAGCTGAGCGCACATCACATGGACCTAGCCAAGTAGGTTTGCAGTGCAAGACAGTCTCGACGACATTGACAAAGCAAAATTTGTCATATTTCTCCCATCAATTGTTTTGTTCTGTGGTGGTTCTTATGATGAACATAAAATAAATGTATGCTTGCTGCTCATTATCAGGCTATGAGGCAGACAAAGCAACTACAAGAAAATGTATCCTCGCTAGCTTCACCAATATGTTGCAGCAGCAAGTCAAGCCACAGAAAATATATGAATGCTTGCTGTTAATTTCATTGGAATGCGGAATGGCTGACTAAGAGCAGTGTGTAAATCTATGAAGGCCAAACGAGGCGTTGGACTCGAGGATTTGACATAATTTGGATCGAATTACTGCTATCCAACCTATCTTTCTCTCCTCGGATCTTGGTAGTTCGTACCTGAGATTGGTTTTCTATGCCTAAGAAAGTGGAATGGTGGGAGTAAGGCCTTCAGGTCTTATTTATTATAATTATAGTCAATGTAGTTCCATTTTCATGTTGTAGTGATGATATTCGTTGTGTTACCTTTGGCCTGTAGGAATGTGAACAGGCTTTACCTATGGAATACTGAGTTTATTCTCAGTACTTTATTAGCAATCATTTTTGTTAAAAGTATCTGTACACCAGCCATAGCCGTAGTGGTGAGAGTTCATTCTCTAAACAGAACACTCTTGCATTGCTATGGACTTGGCCTCAGACCAGATTGTATTGAACAATATTGCATTTTATTGTTAGCATCCCATGATCGTTATTTAGAAATTATCACTTATACTATGTTCATTTAACCCTATCTTTGCTAACAAGCATTACCATGTTTAATGAAGTGTTTTTGAAGCGTACGTTCCCGCAACAACGCGTGGAGTGTCATCTAGTTATACTTGTGAATAAGACATGTGTTCCTATTTCTAGAACATACAATATCTGTCTATCACACCATGCTCTTACATCAAAGTACTACTGTTGTGTAACCTGCAACAATCACTTATCATAAGACACATTTAACATGGAAGTGTGATATAGGTTACATCTCACATTCTTTTCTAGCTTGTACTACTAATTTATTGAAATGGCACTAATGACGAGACAGTTTTAACTTGGTAGAGTAATATTCATTGCATCTTACATATGGTGTCTAGCTTTCATTGGTTCTAATTTGTTTAAATGCCTTCTGCTTAGTTTACACATCATAGCTGTGAATATGCAATGCTGTCATTTTTTCTTACACATTCAATCGTCCTATCATGCGGTTGCCTTACATTAAATTAGTGCTCGTCAGCATCCTGCAACAATGAGTTTTGAAAAGAGAATTTTTATTCATTTTTCTTGTGGGTTTGACTTGACAAGGCAATAAAATTATGTAAGAGGAAGGAAAAAATTAAGGCAGGGACTGATGGCGGTCTTCCGGCGGAACCGGCATCCCAGGTGCTTTCTGTAGCTTGGCAGTGTGATATCTTCTTGCATGTTGCATACGGAGTCTAGATTGTATTGCTTCTAATTTTATTAAATTACATCTGCTTAGTTTACACATTATACATGTGAATATGGCATGTCTTCCTTATTTTGCATATACTATATCTCTGTATTACATGTTCTAACATCGAAGTAGTGTTCGTGTCTATCCTGCATCAATCACTTATGACGAGACACCTTGAACTTGGTAGTGTGATGTTGTTTGCATCTTGCATATGATTTATTTCTTGTACTGCTTCACATTTGTTTAAATGCCAGTTATGACGAGACACTGTTAACTTGGCAGAGTGATATTTGTAGCATCTTTCATATGGTGTCTACCTTCCATTGCATTGCTTCTAATTTATTGAAATGCCTTCTGCTTAGTTTACACATCATAGGTCTGATTATCTCATGTCGTCCTATTTTTCGTACATATTACATCCTCCTATCATGCGGTTATCTAACATCAAAGTTTAGTTCATCTGTATCACGCATCAATTAGTTCTGAAGAACTAAATTTTGATTCCTTTTTCTTATCGGCTTGACTTGACATGGCAAAGAAAAAGAGGAAGGAAGACAGAATGGTAGGGGATGGTGTTAGTACTCGGGACGCACGGAAACGGAAGCGGAAGAGTTGTGTAGATTCTGCTGGTACTGATAGTGCAAAAGAAGGTCGAAGTCCACCGGATAAATGTACAAACAATGTATCCCCTACTACACCTACTACAAAACAATTCAAAGACAAACGAAAAGCTGCCACCAAACAAGCAACGACAGCCCTAGTTGTTGCAGCACCTTCTTCCAGAGTACCAACATCTGCACGAGTTACTCGTTCGGCAACTCTGCTAGCGGCAAGTTCCCAAGCTCCGTTGCCACTTAACACTACTTCCGAAGCACTCTTGACACAAGAGGACTTGGCAAGATCAGATGAACCTTGTGAGCTTCAACAGCAAGAAGTTAGTTGCTCGAGTCAAGTTACAGTTGCATGCTTCTTTATATGTAGTCTCATAGTTTGATCTACACTAACACTTCCCATGTACGTTGTAGAACTAGCACCTAGGCGCAAGAGGAAACAGACATCTGGGATAATGCTCGATAGGTTAACTACATCTAGAAGAGGAAGAATGGAGATCCATTCTGAGGTAGGTTTAAAGAGGCCACGTGATGCTACAAAGTCAGCCAAGTTAGTATCAAAGGCAGTCGTTGCCGTTAGGTGTCATGCACGTATCCTCCCAACATGGATTTAGTACAGGAATGACAAAGACGAAACCCAGTTTAACACCTTCCTCGACCATTTATCTGTAAGTATGGTTATGTATGGAAATTAGTAATATCGTCTTGCTCTGTCCCATACTTTCTAGGTTGCTGGTAATGAGACTCCCATAATTTTCAACATATGAGGTTCAAGTTGGATAGCCAAGATGACGCAACCAGACAAGCATGCACCCATGTTTTCAAGTTTGCCCTGCAACAGTATCGGTATAACTTGAGGAAAACTCACTTTGAAGGCAAGGCTAACAGTGAACTTGCCCAAACATCTCCAGTGGAAAATATAACGGATGAAGACTGGAGAGGCCTTGTTAAACACTGGTCTGATCCAAAGTATCAAGTACATTATATATATGTGATCATATCACATGTTGAACTCCGATTTACACATGTGCCTCACAAATCTATCTTCTAGGTGAATTGTTCAAAGAACAAGGCCAACTGTACGAAAGTGAAATTCCAACAGACGATATGATCTCGTAGCTATATTGCACACTGCGAGGCTCTTGTAACTAGTTGTTGTTTCACTCTTTTCGCTGTGCCATATTATCAGATCTATATTGACTTGTTCCAAATTCAGAGGAAAGCCCGCAAGGACCAAAAAGTACCAGAACCAAATGCTATGGAAATCTTCAAGGACTGTCACACCAGCAAGACGAATAGCATGACTACACCAGTCAAAGCCGTTGTTGTAAGTCCTCATGCCTTTTAACTACTAGTTACTCTGACTTGTGCATTGAATTGCATGATTTGCAGCCAATGTCTATTACTATTTTCAATTTTATATAGAGTTGTCTTAGCGTATCATTGCACCTTACAAGGTTTAAAAGAGAGGAGTGATGTTCCTTTGATCTTGATCTGTAATCTAGTTCCATGCTGGACTTGCCCACACAATGTTACAATTGCATGTTTGTCTGTTCTCGGTTGTTTTGTGATATGAATGATGTCATACTATGCTTACCGTATTATAAACAATGTGAAGAAATAGACAATACATTAGCCATGGTACATGGTCATATGTTTGGAACCTGGTTTTATTATGTATTTTGAAGTAAAATACAACTAATATTTTACACGGGTTCACCAAAATAAGTTCTGTATATAGACCAAAGCTATTATGTTTGGTTTTGCTGCCTCCTTAATAACTTCTGTTCTGGTACTACTAATGTACAAACACAACTTTTCAGCAAGCTATGGAACAAATGGTGGAACCGCCACCTTCTGAAGGTGACGAGGCAACCAAAACCGGAATGTCACCTCTTGCTACAGTGGGTCAGTACCTGTCCACTAACAGTGCCAAAAGCACCTTCCTGCGTAATACTGGGTTGGTTGTTAAGGCAATCTCGTCCAAACTGCCTCATGATCAAGATATGCAAGCTCAAAACAATGTTATATCTGCGCTCCTGACACAAGTCCAATCCCTAACAGAGACCCTTTGTGAAATAAGGACATCCATTGTTCGATGTCGTCAAGATATGCATGGTTTTGAAACCAGACTATCAGACATTTGCTATGTTGTTCAGGAGCCTAGGAGAAATGAAGGCAAAGGTTATGGTGCTCCATCAGATAGTACAACATGAAAACGTAACAGTCAGGTCAAATGAACTGAGCTTCTGAACTTCTGATGGTGCATTTATCTCCCGGACTGTTAACTTTTATGCCAACCTTCCTTTTGTTATATGGCTGTAATTTGTTTTGTTGCGATACAACATTTGTTCTTCACGGGCAGCAACTAGCTGAAGAAAATAGTAAACCATTTTGTATAGTGTAGGATGTTCCCTATATTTGCACTGGTGGCGAACTTTGATGCCTAGTGGATGTAATCTGTGCAATCGCCTTAATAGGCTAGCATTAGTTTCTGGCTTATTTATTTCCTTAGTCTTATTTTTCCTTGGTTTGCTAGTGGCCACAACAACCATGGGCCAGATACGGACCGTGGTAACCTTGAGCCTGCTACGGGCCATAGGATCATTGGGCCTCATACGGGCCATCGGATAAATGGGCCTCCAACGTGCCGTAGGATCCATTGGCCACGCATGGGGCCAACAATTCGTGTGACAAAACCGGACAGCTACATGGGCCATAAACGGGCGTAATTGGTATCGGGCCAGCATGGTAATGGGCCGTTAACAGGCCGGAAGACAGCAAAGGCTTAATTCTGTCACAGGCATAATGGGTCGTTAATGGGCCCGAATACATGACGGGTTGGAAACGGCGCAATGTGTTAACAGGCCACAAACTGGCCGATTGTAACCACGGGCTGAACTTAGCCCATTAGGAGAATAGGCCAGTAACGGGTCGGAAGTAATCTAGGGCTGAAAAGGAGCCCAAGAATTTATGGGCCCTCAGTATGCCAAAAGCTAACACGGGCTAGAAACGACCCATGTGAATCATGGGCCGTTAATGGGTATAAAGAAATTTACTGTTTATTATGGGCCAGAGTCACCACGGGCAATTAAAGGGCCCAAAGATACGAAAGGCCTCATATGGGCCGAAAGACGTCATGGGTCATACATGGGCCAAAAGTGAAATGGGCTGGTATTATACTAGACGGCCCAAATGACACTGTTGGGCCGAATTCGGAAAGACCAGAATGGGCCGTGAGTTACCGGGCCGTAAAATGGGCTATATGCGAACAGACCATTAATAGGCTTTTCATGAGCCGGCCCGCTAGCTTTTGACCAAGTCAAACGAGCCGGCCTTTGTAAGCTAAATGGGCCACTGTTGGGCCATGCCACGTGTCGGCATATCATAGGCGCCTCTTGTCCATTGAATGGATAACATCTGTCCCAACGGCGAGCTGACATGTGGTTCCTGTCGCCAATGAGAATTTTACACGTGGAAAATCCCCATTGGTCCGGGCTGTTAACGGGTTATCGGATGCAAACTGGAATCTGATAGCTTAACGGCGACCCGTTACGGTGGAAGCCACGTGTCGGTTACCCTTGACGAAAACACTTCCATGATGCGACATTTATCTTCATGGAAGTGGACACTTCCGTGATGATATTTTTAGTATTGTCATGGAACACTTCTACGACAGCACAGGTATGACTATCTTGATTTTGTCATAAAATTGTCATGGATGTACACACATGACAGAAAACGTGACCTACTGTGACAAACACGTATCATCATGGAAGTGTTTTTTTGTAGTGCATTGCACTACCTCTTATGAATTCTTGTTGAAATAATACTTCTCACCATTTTAGTCACTCCGCAAATTTGAATTGTCTGTCACTCGAGAACTGTGACAAGTGACTCAAATACACACTGTGATTAAGTACTCCTAGTACTTTGTTGCTGAGAAGTTTAATACTCCATGTCATTCCTAGCCTGATCGGCTACATCATTATCATGCTAATTTTAATGGTGCTACCTGGTCCTTCTTTCCTGAGCACAATTTTCGATGATGAGCTAAGCTTACGTCAAACTTCTTCATCATATCGATTCGTGATACGTCTCCAATGTATCTATAATTTTTGATAGTTCCATGCTGCTATATTATCAACCTTGGATGTTTTATATACATTTACAAGCAATTATATATCATTTTTTGGGACGAACCAATTAGCTTAGTGCCCAGTGCCAGTTATTGTTTTCTGCCAGTTTTTGGTTTTACAAATTATCAATACCAAATGAAGTCCAAATGCCATGAAACTTTTTGGAGATTTTGTTTGGACATAATGAACACTAGAAGCATCGGGAGAGGGCCAGAAGACCCAGGAGGTGGCCACGAGCCACCAGGGTGCGCCTGGGAGGGGCGGCACGCCCTGGTGTCTCATGGGACCTCCTTTGCTCTGTTTGACCTAATTCCACCTCTATAAATACCCACAAATTGGGAAACCAGCAGGGGAGTCAACGAAATACCTTTTCCGCCGCCGGAAGCCTCTGTTCTCGAGAGATCCCATCTGGAGGCCATTTTCGGTACTCCACCGGAGGGGGAATCAATCATGGAGTGGCTCTACATCAACCTTGCTGCCCTTCCGATGATGCGTGAGTAGTTTACCATAGACCTTCGGGTCCATAGTTAGTAGCTAGATGGCTTCTTCTCTCTTTTTGATCTTCAATTCAATGTTCTCCTTGATGTTCTTGGAGTTCTATCCGATGTAATCACTTTTTACGCTGTGTTTGTTGGGATCCGATGAATTGTGAGTTTATGATTAGATTATCCATGGATATTATTTGAGTTATTTGAGTCTTCTCTGAACTCTTTTATGCATGATTATTATAGCATCATATTTCTCTCCGATCTATTGATTTGGTTTGGCCAACTAGATTGATTTGTCTTGCAATGGGAGAGGTGGTTTGTAATGGGTTCGATCTTGCGGTGCTCAATCCCAGTGACAGAAAGGGACATGACACATATGTATCATTGCTATTAAGGGTAAAAAGATGGGGTTTATTCATGCATGAGTTTACTTTGTCTCAATCATGTCATCTTACTTAAGGCGTTACTCCGTTCGTTATGAACTTAATAATCTAGATGCATGCTGGATAGCGGTCAATGTGTGGAGTAATAGTAGTAGATGTAGAATTGTTTCGGTCTACTTGTGTAGGACGTGATGCCTATATACATGATCATTGCCTTGGATATCGTCATGATTATTTGCTTTTCTATCAATTGCCCAACAGTAATTTGTTCATCCACCGTATGTTATTTTTATGAGAGAAGCCTCTAGTGAAAACTATGGCCCCCGAGTCTATCTTTTATCATATATAAAAATCCTAAAAATACCTTGTTGCACTTTTATATTATTTATTTTATTTTGTATTTTTGTTTAATCTATTTATCGATCACATACAATTTAATCTTACACTTTACCGTCGAGGGATTGACAACCCCTTGTTCGCATTGGGTGTAAGGAGTTGTTTGCTTGTGTGTAGGTGCTGCTAACGAATTGTTGCTTGGTTCTCCGACTGGATTGATAACCTTGGTCTCATAATTGAGGGAAATACTTATCTCTACTGTACTGCATCATCCTCTACTCTTCGGGGATTTTACCAACACAGCTAACAAGTAGCAGGAAGAATTTCTGGCGCCATTGCCGGGGAGACATCAGCAACAACTATCAAGTACCAACGCATAAACTTTCATCTCCTTGCATTTATTTCATTTGCCTTTGCCTCTTGTTTTCATCTCCCCCAATTCTCTAAAAAATTAAAATACCAAAAATATTTTGTGTTACTATCTTTGTTTGTGTTGCCATGTGCCTTCTATTTGCTTGCATCTTCGCTTGCCAAAAATCTATTGATATGGATCCTCATCCACTTGCTAATCTTTTCAAAAGATCCAATTATGATGAACCAATTCCTAGTGAGTTGAGTGCACTTGATTATCTCTATGAAGTTTTGCTTGAAAATCATGAATCTAAAAATTGTGATGAAGTGTTGAAAGAAGAAATTTATAAAGTGATTCATGATAGCTCCTTGAATGAAAACATGATTGCAATGATGTTATTATAAATAATATATTAATGTAAATTGTGTTAATAATATGCAAAACCACAAGCTTGGGGATGATAATTTTGTCATGCCCACTACTTATTGCAATGATCATGATTGGGGTGATAATGTTTCTTATGATCTTGAAAATTTATTTAAGCCTCATGATGAATATGTTATTGATAATAAAAATTGCAATACTATTAAAAGTGGGTTTGTAAGACCATTAACTTTAGGTAATAAGAATCCCACATATTCAGAGAGTGCTCAATCTTATGAATTTTTTGATAAAAGTGGGTTTGGAGAGGTCATGACTTTAGTTGATATTAATCCCTCTATCTTGGAAGATTATAAAACTTTTATGCACGTGGATCATGAAGACAATATTTTAAATGATAGCTAAATTGTTGAATTTGATTATGATCCTACATGTAATTATTATGAGAGAGGAAAATATGGTTATATAAATCTTCATGTCACAAAGTTACCTCTCTTGATGTTGAAATTATTAATGCTTCATTCTTCCCATTTGCATATGCTAGATATTTTTTGTCTTGATAATTTATTTTCCTACAAGATGCCTATGCATAGGAAGTATGTTAGACTTAAATGAGTTTGTCACATGTTATATGATGCTCTCTTTGTGCTTCAATTCTTGTATTTCATGTGAGCATCATTAAAATTTCAAGCCTATCTTGATGGCTATAAAGAAAGAGCTTGTTGGGAGGCAACCCAATGAATAAAATATTTTTTACTTTTTATTTATATTCTTGTGTGTTAACATAATTATAGCCTCCGTTAAAATTGTGTTTTTATATTTTAATTAGTGTTTGTGCCAAGTAAGACCATTGGGATAGTTTGGATGATAGTTGACTTGATTCTGTGCAAAAACAGAAACTTTTGCGCCCAGAGAAGGAATTTTCAAAACTCATCAGAACATAAAAAGCTTCTGAATTTTTTACATATGATTTATATAGAAATTTTCCACGTTGTCCTATTTTTTCTGAATTTTTGGATTTACAGAAGTATAGTCAATGTTTAGATTGCTACAGACTGTTTTGTTTTTTACAGATTCTGTTTTTGATGCATTGTTTTGCTTGTTTTGATGGAACTATGGATTTTATCGCGGGGGGGGGGGGGGGGTATTTAGCTAATGGAGAAGTTAGAATACAGTTGGTATAATTCAAAAATAAAATATGAATGGGTTTGCAACAGTACCTAAAGTAGTGATTTGCTTTATTATACTAACGGATCTCACGAAGGTCTTGTTAAGTTTTGTGTGATTGAAGTTTTCAAGTTTTGGGTGAGATCACGATGGATGAAGGAATAAGGAGTAGCAAGAGCCTAAGCTTGGGGATGCCGAAGGCACCCCAAGGTAATATTCAAGGAATACTTGAGCGTCTAAGCTTGGGGATGCCCCAGAAGGCATCCCCTCTTTATTCTACCAACTATCAGTAATTTTACTTGGAGCTATATTTTTATTCGTCACATATCATGAGTTTTGCTTGGAGCATCGTGTATTATATGAGTCTTCACTTTGTTTGTTTTTTAGTTTGTCACAATCATCTCCTTTGAACACACTTATTTGAGAGAGCCACACGTTTACCATAATTTGTTAGAATACTCTATGTGCTTCACTTATATCATTTGAGCTAGGCAGTTGCTCTAATGCTTAACTTAAATCTTTTTGAGCACGGTGGTGGCTATATTTTGAAGAAATACTTGAACTCTCATGCTTCATTTAAATTATTTTGAGAGTTATTATGATGAAATTTTGAAGAAATGTTTGCACTCTCATGCTTCACTTATATCTTTTTGAGAGTTGATGAAATTTTGCAGAAATGTTTGCACTCTCATTCTTCACTTATATCTTTTTCAGAGTTGACAATAGCAATGGTAATTTGCATAGGATATGAATTTGGTCCCAAAGTTATGAATATTCAAGAGGGATATAATA
This sequence comes from Thinopyrum elongatum, assembly GCA_011799875.1. NCBI lineage: Eukaryota > Viridiplantae > Streptophyta > Magnoliopsida > Poales > Poaceae > Thinopyrum > Thinopyrum elongatum. Next base: position 599,385,453 of record CM022301.1, read on the forward strand.
AAAACTTTCATATAGATCATTGGACATGATAAGCTTGATTCCTTGCAATAGTTTTGTGATATGGAGATGATAATACGTCAGCCATGTTTGTGTGTAATTGTGATTTAGTAAGAATATTGGTGTTAAGGTTTTTGATTCCCTATGCATGCACGTAAAGTCAATAGTTATGCAACGAAATTATATCCTACTTGTGGTGCATTATTCGGTGTTAGTGATGTTAAATGCATGTTTATGACTGTTTTCGTTTTTTGGTTGGTTGCTTCTCAATCTATTTGCTAGCCTCTACTTGTACTAAGCGGGAATACAGCTTGTGCATCCAACTCCTTAAACCCAAGTTGTGCCAACTGAGTCCACCATACCTACCTATATGCTGTATTTCCATGTCGTTCTAAGTAAATTTGCATGTGCCAACTCTAATCTTTCAAAATAAACTTCCGTTTTGTGTGCCCGTACCGCTCATGAAGCGGTGAGGGGTGGCCAATATTTTCCATGCTAGGTGTGGTATTCTCACGATGAGTGTTTATTCACTTGTCATTGCAAGAGACAGTGGCGGGTAATAGGGATGCCCAGTCCCGAAATGACAAAAAAATTATATGATGTTAATAATAAATTCCTTGGAAAGTGTTGGTATGGAAGGCACCCGTGGATACGGCTAGCCATGGATTGTCAAAGAATGGTGGAAAGGAAATAAACTTTACTTTTTGTTTGGGAACCGCCTATGATGTATCTAGCATGGAATATATTGGGAACTCTTAGTCGTTTTCGTTGAGGATAAAAGCATGCCATCCAAAATAATGTTTTCTCTCTAATTTAAACCTTGAGCTCTAGCACCTCTGCAAATCAATGCTTCCCTCTGTGAAGGGCTATCTATTTACTTTTATGCAATTTTATTTTATTTTGAGTCTCCATCTTCTCTTAAAAAGCACCAACTAGGGAGCACTATGTTCATACTTGTGCATTGGATGTAGCTAATATTCGAGTGTGTTTCATGAATGGATCAATGATTGAGCATAATGGGCTAGGGATAACTTCCTTTAGCTTTGATATTTTGAAAGGCATGGTTGCTTGTTAGTATGCTTGAGTATTTATGTCTTCATGTCAAATTATAGACTATTGCTTTGAATCATTCAAGTCCACATGTCCATGCTACAAAGAAAAGAATATATGATGAATATGATAGATAGCATTTCACATCAAAAATTCTGTTTTTATCACTTACCTACTCGAGGACGAGCAGGAGTTAGGCTTGGGGATGCTTGATACGTCTCCAACGTATCTATAATTTTTTATTGTTCCATGCTGTTATATTATCAATCTTGGATGTTTTATATACATTTACAACCAATTATATATAAATTTTTTGGGACTAACCTAGTAACTTAGTGCCCAGTGCTAGTTGTTGTTTTCTGCCTGTTTTTGGTTTTCTAGAATATCAATACCAAACGAAGTCCAAATGCCACAAAACTTTTTGGAGATTTTTTTCTGGCCATAATGAACACTAGAAGCTTCGGGAGAGGGCCAGAAGACCCAGGAGGTGGCCACGACCCACCAAGGTGCGCCCTGGTACCCCGTGGGCCCCCCTTTGCTCCGTTTGACCTAATTCCACATCTATAAATACCCATAAATCCGTAAACCAACAGGGAAGTCCAAAAAATACTTTTTCCGCCGCTGCAAGCCTCTGTTCTCGAGAGATCCCATCAAGAGGCCTTCTTCGGTACTTGGTCGGAGGGGGAATCAATCACAGAGGGGCTCTACATCAACCTTGCTGCCCTTCCGATGATGCGTGAGTAGTTTACCACAAACCTTCAGGTCCATAGTTAGTAGCTAGATGGCTTCTTCTCTCTTCATGATCTTCAATACAATGTTCTCCTCGATGTTCTTGGAGTTCTATCCGATGTAATAACTTTTTGCGCTGTGTTTGTTGGGATCCAATGAATTGTGAGTTTCTGAACAGATTTATCCATGAATATTATTTGAGTTATTTGAGTCTTCTCTGAACTCTTTTATGCATGATTATTATAGCATCGTATTTCTCTTCGATCTATTGATTTGGTTTGGCCAACTAGATTGATTTGTCTTGCAATGGGAGAGGTGGTTTGTAATGGGTTCGATCTTGCGGTGCTCAATCCCAGTGACAGAAAGGGACATGACACGTATGTATTGTTGCTATTAAGGGTAAAAACATGGGGTTTATTCATGCATGAGTTTACTTTGTCTGAATCATGTCATCTTGCTTAAGGCGTTACTTCGTTCGTTATGAACTTAATACTCTAGATGCATGCTGGATAGCGGTCGATGTGTGGAATAATAGTAGTAGATGCAGAATTGCTTTGGTCTACTTGTCTCAGACGTGATGCATATATACATGATCATTGCCTTGGATATCGTCATGATTATTTGCTTTTCTAACAATTGCCCAACAGTAATTTCTTCACCCACCGTATGCTATTTTTATGAGAGAAGCCTCTAGTGAAAACTATGGCCCCCGAGTCTATCTTTTTTCATATATAAAAATCCTAAAAATACCTTGCTGCACTTTTATATTATTTATTTTATTTTGTATTTTTGTTTAATCTATTTATCGATCACATTCAATTTAATCTTACACTTTACTGTCAAGGGATTGACAACCCCTTATTTGCGTTGGGTGTGAGGAGTTGTTTACTTGTGTGTAGGTGCTGTTAACGAGTTGTTGCTTGGTTCTCCTACTGGATTGATAACCTTGGTTTCATAACTGAGGGAAATACTTATCTCTGTGAAATAACCTTCCGATTCCTTTTGCTTGATGTCATCGCTCATCGATTACATCTTCATGAAACTCGTCGTCTAGATGTGTCATGATCATGCTATTCTTGTCCTTGGGAAGCATATACTCCTAATACTTCTGTATAATCACATTTTCCTTTCCATTGGCCGGTTTAACCTTTCTTGCAATTTACATGATCTAAGCAATAATAATTCCCTACTTAGGTAAACACCTCGGTGTACAACCCTGTCAGTAATTCTTGTTACTATTGTTGTTGACATTCCGGTAACCACCGATGGATGAGAACTTTGCCTATTGGTTTGCCTCGTCTTAACAAGCAAAAAAATGGTTCTGTTCGTCCCCCGCCCTTGGCACCGACATGGTTGCTGGAATAGCTAACAAGCTATCCTCTGACATGCCTTCTATCGTGACCGTGCAAGACGTCACCACCCTTCCTACTCTTAATCCACACTAACCATAGTTCCACATGATCGAAACCAGATTCTCCTGTCCATCCCTGTTTCCAATGTTATTCTTCGCACTTGGCTTCGTATGTAATTCATGAGCCACCTTCCTAGAGATGATCTATTCTGGTATCAGACACAATACTTATTCCCGTTGCTCTGAACCCCATTCACACTCTAGGTTGGGCATTAAATGACTGCCTACCCGCTTGAAACTTCTCATGCTTTCTTTTATTTCTCTAGATGTATTTCTAGAGTTCAAACTTGAGAGTTACTTATTACTACTTGTTAGCTGTACTGGTAAAATCCCCGAAGAGGATAGGATGATGCAGTACAGTAGAGATAACTATTTCCCTCAGTTATGAAACCAAGGTTATCAATCTAGTAGGAGAACCAAGCATTAACAGCACCTGCACACAAACAAACAACTCTTCACACCCAACGCGAACAAGGGGTTGTCAATCCCTCGACGGTAAAGTGTAAGATTAAATTGTATGTGATAGATAAATAGATTAAACAAAAATAAAAAATAAAATAAATAAGATAAAAGTGCAGCAAGGTATTTTTAGGATTTTTGATATATGATAAAAGTAGACCCGGGGGCCATAATTTCACTAGAGGCTTCTCTCATAAAAATAGCATACAGTGGGTGAACAAATTACTGTTGGGCAATTGATAGAAAAGAAAATAAGCATGACGATATCCAAGGCAATGATCATTTATATAGGCATCACGTCCGAGACAAGTAGACCAAAACGATTCTGCATCTACTACTATTACTGTGGCACCCCGGCTCAGAGTAAACCGGAACGCCCCGTATTCCAGTCCCAGGGACAAGTCCACTGGAATACGGCACTGTTGGCATAGCACAAATCAGCTCTTTATTGCTATAAATACGGTTACAAAGATTACAAGGATTACATCGGCACGGCGACACTACGCCTGCTCAAAATAGCTCTATGCTAACAGCGGATCGACCTGAGGGAGCGAAGCAACTCTCGGCAGCGGAACAGCATCGACGGTGATGGACTCCACTCCGCAGGGACTCTGGCTAGAACGCGTATCCTAGCTCGCGCAATCAACAACTCCAACAAACAGTCAATCATGGCATGACCTGCAAACTGGCATGATACGCCAGGTGAGTACTTTGAATGTACTCGCAAGCTCACAACAAACATCAGCATTAAGGCAAGACAACATCACAGCAATCAAGATTAAGTTAAGATTTATTGTTACCGAAGGAATGGTTGAAAAGAGCAATAACAGGCTACTCTTCCTGCATTCTGGTGACCAACTCATGATCACTCCAAGAACATCCAACGATCATCCTCGAGATCGTTACCAAAACTTGCCCATGGCATACTGTCCAACTGTTACCAAACTCAGATGAGTTCTCCCAACATTACTGTCATTATAACGGTTGATCTCCTATAGAGGTCTGGACGGGCTGTCCAATTCCGTGGACACGGCTATTCGAATAGATTTAACACTCTGCAGAGGTTGTACACTTTACCCACACCACGGAACTCATGGCCTCGTACTCCCATTCGGGTGGACCAACGACGTTCCGACGAAACCCGCCTGACCCGTGACTCTTCCATCGTACGACCGGCAATCATACTCCCTCTTGGAGTCAAGCCCTGGGTGGCCCCGTGTCCTCAAGACACCTGCCAGCGTCCTGGCCGAACAAACTGTCCCAAACGGGGACCTGGATCCAATAACTCAACTGGGCTCACAGGATTATCGCCGCCTACCGGGCCAGGGTAGCGCGCGCGCATAACCCTCCCTCTTTGGAGGTACCGGTGGAAGAGCACGCGATCAGACCAAGTCAAGGCCGTCCCATATCGGCAAATGTGGCTGCACGAATAAGCCCGGACAGGTGACTCTCGATCAACCAACTAAGTTCACTTATTAACCAGGTTGTTTCATCAAGTTAACTTAGTTGGTCAAATTAGGCATCTTATCCCCGAACAATCTTGCTGATACTGCTGATACTCCGATATTATAGTAATCCAATAACCGGTATGCTTAGGCTACTGCTACTAGTTCATATCCATGAACTGCTAGATGAACTCCAAAATAATCATAGACAGTGATCTCAACATCATAGTATCGACAAGTGGGTAAGCTACTAGTAATCCAGTATTCACCATCTACTCATGCATGTCATAATCCAACTCATTTCACAGATGCTCATACTTGCCGTTAAAATAAATAGTTAAACTATGACATTGCAATGCGATGATGCAGATGAGGGTTGTGGCTTGCCTGGGGATGAAGGAACCATCGGGAAGAAGTGCGGAGAGTCCGCGGAAATGATCGCCGGAAACAGTTCTCTCTCGGAGGGGCTGTTTACGGGCAAGGGCAAAAGGGTCATTTTCACTATGGGACCGCATAGTGAAAATGATACCAGCACGACGGGCTCGACGAGACGAAGACGTGGGCGCTGGTTTCGTCTGAATCGGAGTCCCGGGCAAAAAGATATGAATGATTTTCTGCCAGGGACCAATCAGCAAAAGAGATAATTGCATCTGGGTCCCTGAGCAGCTCAGCCGCTTGCGCATTCAAATAAAATGCGTTTTCCCCAGAGGAAGACGTATTCCGGAGGAATACGCCTCCACTTATCCACCTCAGCAGTGGCGGGGCCGGCGCTAGAGTCGCTGACGGGCGGGTCCCACTCCTTTCTCTCTCTCCTCCCGCTCCTCTTCTTCTCCAGCTCGACGCCGCCCGCAGAACAGAAGATCGGGCCGGCCCCGACGAGGCTCGCCGGCGGCACCGGCCACCATCGGCGGCGTCCGACCTATGGGAGAGATCAGAAGGACGCGGCGCACCCGCCTGGTGGGTACACGCTCGCCGGAGAGCCCTGGCCCGAGCGGAACACCGGCCACGGCGGCGACCGAAGACGGACGGGGATGGGCAGGGTACTCCGGTGGGGAAGAAGAGGGGGCAAGGCTACGGGGAGGTTCACCGGAGTGGTGGGGGTCTACTGGTGGTGGTAGAAGTGAGGGAGGGGCTCGGCTCGAGCTAATTTTGGCCGGAGGGGACGGCGGCCATGGCGACGAACCGAAGGAGGGAGAGCTCCTGGAGCTCGTTTGAGAGGCGGGGCAGGGTCCTGGGAGCGAGGTGGGGAGGCTGGTGAGCTCGTGGAGGCACGGGGAAGCTTATTTATAGGCGAGCGACGGGGGTGGCCGAGCTCGGCCGTGGCGACGCGTGCGCCGCGCTCCGGAGCTTCGGGAACACGCCGGGAGGAGGGGAGATGGTTCCACGAGCTTCGCCGAGGATCGAAGAGGGATCAGGCGAGGCCGGGAAGGCTCGGGAGAGCTCGAGGGCGCTCTGGCCACATGGAGATGGGGGAGCAGAGGCAGGGCATGGCGATGGTGATGTATCCACAGCGAAATAAGACGGGGCGGCAGAGGGGAAAGGACCGCTCGGGCACGAGCTAGCTACCGGACATGAAGGGACGCGAGAGGCAGAGGAGAAACCGACGAGACCGAGGGTCCCATTGCACAGAGCGCGCGTACTGCACACTGGCCGCGCGGTCACCACGTGCACCATGGCATACAGTGCTCCCTGGCGCCCAATTTGTTGTCTAGTAGAAAGTACTTGCTTCCCACGGCATTCTGGAAGTGAAGGTTCAACAGATGAGTAACTGGTGTGATGGCAAAGATCACTACAAGTTTGCTGTTGCCAACTTGACCACACTACTGTGATCCACAGGAAAGGGATAAGAACTAAATGAGATGTCTGGGAGGTTTAGGGTAGGAAGAACTATGATACTGTGAAATTTTAGAAGAAATGGATCAAGATTTAATGGGGTTGCTTTGCAACTGCCCAAACTGGTCCAGAAACTGAATCTTGATGTGCCACTCACATGGAGTAGCAACTGGAGCTGAAATTTGTCAAGGCAGAGTTTTTTGGACATATGAGGATGCTGTATAAATTTCATACCAAATGGACAAGCCATAATGGTACTTGCTTCACAAGCATCCTCTCTGTCCAGAAACTTGGGATAATTTTTGAGGAAAATTGGGAAGATTAATTGATCCCAAATTCGGTGGAGATGGATAATATGAGTAGGAGGATGTCCTGGTAAATTTTCAGCTTAAATGAAGCAATATAAAATATAGTCGCTTCACAACTGAAAAATATGGCCAGAATCTAAGAATTGATGCTCTGCTCACATAGATGACTAGATAGCGTTGAAAGTTGGTGGAGAGTCATGATTTGAACAAATGAAGGTGCATGCAAAATTTCAACTTATTTGGATACTCCTAGCTAGTACTTCCTTCATTAAGCTTCCAGTTAACCAGAAACTTAGGAAATTAGCCATGGGAGTTTTATGAACCAAATAAAGTTGAATTTTGGCATGTGGCAATGATATGGATAGGAAAGGATGCCCAAAAAGTTTGAGAGCGAGCAAGCAAGTATAAAGGGTACTTGCTTCTCAATCTGACAGATAGGGCAGAATAGGAAAAAGATTATTTGTGAATTATTTTTGGACATGGCAAGGAATATTTTGACATATAAGGATAATATATGTCCCAAAGGATTTATGAGAATTATTTGGGAATTTTGGGAATGATAGAAATATGAGTTGCTTCACAACTCAGAGCTGACAGGGTTATTCCTTTAATAGAAAAAGGAATATTCCCAAGAAAAGAATACTGGGATTGGTCCAAGATAGAAATGACATGGTCTCGGGATGATTTAGAGGTTGGCAAGCCACTTGGGAGAGGATTCAAGGGTGATCTCTCCAGGTTTCAGGACTACTAGGCCACGGAAAAGCAAATCCAGACCAAAATAAAAAGGAAAAGAAATGGGCAAAATCCAGGGTGTCACAAACCTACCCCCCTTAAAGAAATCTCGTCCTCGAGATTTGGTTGCTCAGGGGTTAAACCTGAATATTCCCCTTTGAGGAAACCGTTTCCCACTCGGGTTTCCCTTTTAACCTTTGTGTTATGCTCCCGCTGATTTCTTCGATTGACTGCCTGGCTTTGATGTGGTTCATTTCACTGGATTCTCATTCTGACAGGTCTTTCCTCATATATTATTCTGACTTTAATCCTTTTATGTCTAATGGCCTGCCTAGGTGCAATGAATTATCCTGACTTCAATACCCGTCCTTCTCGCAAGCCCGAGAGTTGTTCCTTATGGACGTGTTGTGATGAAGTCCAATACGGATAATCGTCCATTGACTCGTGAACAGATCCTCTCGAGGGACATGAAATCTTTTACTCATCATGCTGGGGTGTCCTCAAAGGGCTGTATGTCCTCCAAGTTTGAAACAGTACTGTGATTCATATCGTTCTCCTTCTCGCATGGTTTACTGAATCATCTTTGGTATCTGTACTATTTCAGGTATCACATTCGTACCAAAGATTTAATTGTCACCTGTCGTGACCAGCATAAAGGTGTACTGTGATATTATCCATAGACTTGACTGACAGTGGTCCTGGCAGCAGAATCTTGTTCACGGCAGGTTATTCTTTATCTGTTTCCCATATGTGAGGACATGTGCTGCGAGACTGTTGCTCATCCTTCTGAGTGCTCAGTCTGACAGGCTTGACTATTCTCTTCTGATGATTCTTGGAATATTTAGTTGGCTGAGCGGGTTGACTCGATATGGGGTCCTTGCAAAAGGGATTAGACCCCGTGGTGTGTATCCCCATGGTGACCGGTATCGAACCAGTCTATTCTGGCATTTGTACCACGTTGATCATGTAACCATTATCATATCTGTATGGCCAATCTTGCTCCTTCATTATGGTTTTCTTTACCTGGATCCTTAGCTGAAAGAGCTTGGCCTAATGTATTCTCGATTCTTTGGGTGACCATGGGTACTGCCAGATGCAACATTCCGGGTGACCATGGTGACCATGGGTACTTTACAAGTTGTAGCTGTAGGGTAATGACTTTCTGAACCCTTGGATGAAATCGGCAAATAAACCAGTAGCCACCAGAACGGTCTTTACAACTCAGATCTGGGACATTACTGGAGTAACTCAACCCCGACTCAAGACGGCTGAAAAGCAGCTCAGAGCATGAGACGGTGTCGATAAGAAGAAAGTAGCAGCTCCCTAAGACGGCCGAGAAACAGCTCAGAGCATAGGGTCACCGCTACGGAAAGAAATTCAACAACTGTCCGAGACGGCCGAAAAGCAGCTCAGAACACGGGCCAGTTGCTGACAAGAGAAATAAAAAAAAATCAGCATCCACCCCGGACGGCCGTAAAACAGCTCAGAACACAGGCGTGGTGCCGTTACTAAAGAAAGGCAGGCAAGGGTTCAGTATCATCCCATACAGCTCACTACTACGCAGACAAGCACAGGTATGTTGATTGAAACCGGGCTGACATCATGGTCTGAGTACTCATGTAACCTTGGCGGCATGTCCATCATATCCATAAAAACATGTGTAGCTGGCACTTGATTTCTGAGGCAGGCTTGTGTCCTGACTGGTTTTTGCATTCCGACCAACGGTTGCGGACCTGACTCTTGGGATGCATTGTTATATGCTGCCAACTGTCTGGGGAGTATCTTGTACTCTGAGGCTTCCTTTTTGCCACATACGGACTGAGTGCATATATCTATTCCTTAATGTTTCTGTCATCAGTTACTTGTTATAAGCCACATGGTATTCAGCTATCCTTCTTGCTGAACACCGCACTCATAACATATTCTGGCTTACTTCCGAGATATATCAGGGTTCAACCTGTACTCATAGCAGACTCAAACCGTATATGGTAACCATACCTTTACATGAAATGTACTATGGATCAGCACACAATCTGTCGTCTTGCTGATCCGATGATTTCTGCTGTGAAGGTTGCAATGATGCATACTGGATGCTAATAATCAATCCAAAATACCATTGGTAGTCAGGCCAGGTATTTCCCGATATCAGGCAGTCAGCGGAAAATTCCATATTGTTGAGCTGAGCCTCCAACTAACTGTCTCTTCACTGATTTCTTTGAGTCCGGTGTCGGGGAGCAATTTCCATAAGGGGAAATAAGGTAACACCAAGGGCCCAACGAAAGAAACAAAAGCATACAAGGCACTAAGATCACACACAAGCAATATCATATATTACAGCTATCCACAACAATGATATGCATGCCTACCTAAGCACACAAATCTCGCGGAGACTCCGGTACTACGGTCTAACATGCTGTGGCGATGTGCACGAAAGGAAGTCAAGGTGTGGAAGGAGTTGGTGTAAACAAAGGTACACCAAACACGGCTTAACACTGGTTGCAACTGGAAAGATACTGAGGCGAAGACGGACTTGATGATCGTGGATCGGGACACAGAGGTCACGATCACATCGTCATCAAGCGTACGGAAGAAACCGTACTTGTCCTGGGAATGGATGGCTGGGAAGAAAGGCTCGCTGGCATTGCCCTTTTCTGATAACCGAGATCAGTAAGGGTTGCCAAGGCGGCTAGAGGGATGGCACGATCCGGGATAGAAACATGTCTACCACCGAACCATAGGGATGGCTAAAAAGGATGCAATGGTGTGGTACCGGTGTATCAATCCTGCAAGGGATCGACACTGCCAAGTACCTTGGCATCACTCCGCTGGGACGAAGATGACACCAGACACCACAAAACATGCAACTGGAGAGTACAGGTAGGGGATTGCCACCTATACTTACCAGATCAATCGTTAGTAATAACTAGTCTATATGCATGCTATGCAGCAGACAAGTGCAACAACCAAGTGCAGCAAACCGACAAGGCTCTATACTACCGGTTTCTAACGCTCGCGCCTAGACTGCGCGTCCTATAGCCAGACCTGCTCTGATACCAACGCCTGTGGCACCCCGGCTCAGAGTAAACCGGAACGCCCCGTATTCCAGTCCCAGGGACAAGTCCACTGGAATACGGCACTGTTGGCATAGAACAAATCAGCTCTTTATTGCTATAAATACGGTTACAAAGATTACAAGGATTACATCGGCACGGCGACACTACGCCTGCTCAAAATAGCTCTATGCTAACAGCGGATCGACCTCAGGGAGCGAAGCAACTCTCGGCAGCGGAACAGCATCGACGGTGATGGACTCCACTCCGCAGGGACTCTGGCTAGAACGCGTATCCTAGCTCGCGCAATCAACAACTCCAACAAACAGTCAATCATGGCATGACCTGCAAACTGGCATGATACGCCAGGTGAGTACTTTGAATGTACTCGCAAGCTCACAACAAACATCAGCATTAAGGCAAGACAACATCACAGCAATCAAGATTAAGTTAAGATTTATTGTTACCGAAGGAATGGTTGAAAAGAGCAATAACAGGCTACTCTTCCTGCATTCTGGTGACCAACTCATGATCACTCCAAGAACATCCAACGATCATCCTCGAGATCGTTACCAAAACTTGCCCATGGCATACTGTCCAACTGTTACCAAACTCAGATGAGTTCTCCCATCATTACTGTCATTATAACGGTTGATCTCCTATAGAGGTCTGGACGGGCTGTCCAATTCCGTGGACACGGCTATTCGAATAGATTTAACACTCCGCAGAGGTTGTACACTTTACCCACACCACGGAACTCATGGCCTCGTACTCCCATTCGGGTGGGCCAACGACGTTCCGACGAAACCCGCCTGACCCGTGACTCTTCCATCGTACGACCGGCAATCATACTCCCTCTTGGAGTCAAGCCCTGGGTGGCCCCGTGTCCTCAAGACACCTGCCAGCGTCCTGGCCGAACAAACTGTCCCAAACGGGGACCTGGATCCAATAACTCAACTGGGCTCACAGGATTATCGCCGCCTACCGGGCCAGGGTAGCGCGCGCGCATAACCCTCCCTCTTTGGAGGTACCGGTGGAAGAGCACGCGATCAGACCAAGTCAAGGCCGTCCCATACCGGCAAATGTGGCTGCACGAATAAGCCCGGACAGGTGACTCTCGATCAACCAACTAAGTTCACTTATTAACCAGGTTGTTTCATCAAGTTAACTTAGTTGGTCAAATTAGGCATCTTATCCCCGAACAATCTTGCTGATACTGCTGATACTCCGATATTATAGTAATCCAATAACCGGTATGCTTAGGCTACTGCTACTAGTTCATATCCATGAACTGCCAGATGAACTCCAAAATAATCATAGACAGTGATCTCAACATCATAGTATCGACAAGTGGGTAAGCTACTAGTAATCCAGTATTCACCATCTACTCATGCATGTCATAATCCAACTCATTTCACAGATGCTCATACTTGCTCTTAAAATAAATAGTTAAACTATGACATTGCAATGCGATGATGCAGATGAGGGTTGTGGCTTGCCTGGGGATGAAGGAACCATCGGGAAGAAGTGCGGAGAGTCCGCGGAAACGATCGCCGGAAACAGTTCTCTCTCGGAGGGGCTGTTTACGGGCAAGGGCAAAAGGGTCATTTTCACTATGGGACCGCATAGTGAAAATGATACCAGCACGACGGGCTCGACGAGACGAAGACGTGGGCGCTGGTTTCGTCTGAATCGGAGTCCCGGGCAAAAAGATATGAATGATTTTCTGCCAGGGACCAATCAGCAAAAGAGATAATTGCATCTGGGTCCCTGAGCAGCTCAGCCGCTTGCGCATTCAAATAAAATGCGTTTTCCCCAGAGGAAGACGTATTCCGGAGGAATACGCCTCCACTTATCCACCTCAGCAGTGGCGGGGCCGGCGCTAGAGTCGCTGACGGGCGGGTCCCACTCCTTTCTCTCTCTCCTCCCGCTCCTCTTCTTCTCCAGCTCGACGCCGCCCGCAGAACAGAAGATCGGGCCGGCCTCGACGAGGCTCGCCGGCGGCACCGGCCACCATCGGCGGCGTCCGACCTATGGGAGAGATCAGAAGGACGCGGCGCACCCGCCTGGTGGGTACACGCTCGCCGGAGAGCCCTGGCCCGAGCGGAACACCGGCCACGGCGGCGACCGAAGACGGACGGGGACGGGCAGGGTACTCCGGTGGGGAAGAAGAGGGGGCAAGGCTACGGGGAGGTTCACCGGAGTGGTGGGGGTCTACTGGTGGTGGTAGAAGTGAGGGAGGGGCTCGGCTCGAGCTAATTTTGGCCGGAGGGGACGGCGGCCATGGCGACGAACCGAAGGAGGGAGAGCTCCTGGAGCTCGTTTGAGAGGCGGGGCAGGGTCCTGGGAGCGAGGTGGGGAGGCTGGTGAGCTCGGGGAGGCACGGGGAAGCTTATTTATAGGCGAGCAACGGGGGTGGCCGAGCTCGGCCGTGGCGACGCGTGCGCCGCGCTCCGGAGCTTCGGGAACACGCCGGGAGGAGGGGAGATGGTTCCACGAGCTTCGCCGAGGATCGAAGAGGGATCAGGCGAGGCCGGGAAGGCTCGGGAGAGCTCGAGGGCGCTCTGGCCACATGGCGATGGGGGAGCAGAGGCAGGGCATGGCGATGGTGATGTATCCACAGCGAAATAAGACGGGGCAGCAGAGGGGAAAGGACCGCTCGGGCACGAGCTAGCTACCGGACATGAAGGGACGCGAGAGGCAGAGGAGAAACCGACGAGACCGAGGGTCCCATTGCACAGAGCGCGCGTACTGCACACTGGCCGCGCGGTCACCACGTGCACCATGGCATACAGTGCTCCCTGGCGCCCAATTTGTTGTCTAGTAGAAAGTACTTGCTTCCCACGGCATTCTGGAAGTGAAGGTTCAACAGATGAGTAACTGGTGTGATGGCAAAGATCACTACAAGTTTGCTGTTGCCAACTTGACCACACTACTGTGATCCACAGGAAAGGGATAAGAACTAAATGAGATGTCTGGGAGGTTTAGGGTAGGAAGAACTATGATACTGTGAAATTTTAGAAGAAATGGATCAAGATTTAATGGGGTTGCTTTGCAACTGCCCAAACTGGTCCAGAAACTGAATCTTGATGTGCCACTCACATGGAGTAGCAACTGGAGCTGAAATTTGTCAAGGCAGAGTTTTTTGGACATATGAGGATGCTGTATAAATTTCATACCAAATGGACAAGCCATAATGGTACTTGCTTCACAAGCATCCTCTCTGTCCAGAAACTTGGGATAATTTTTGAGGAAAATTGGGAAGATTAATTGATCCCAAATTCGGTGGAGATGGATAATATGAGTAGGAGGATGTCCTGGTAAATTTTCAGCTTAAATGAAGCAATATAAAATATAGTTGCTTCACAACTGAAAAATAATGCCAGAATCTAAGAATTGATGCTCTGCTCACATAGATGACTAGATAGGGTTGAAAGTTGGTGGAGAGTCATGATTTGAACAAATGAAGGTGCATGCAAAATTTCAACTTATTTGGATACTCCTAGCTAGTACTTCCTTCATTAAGCTTCCAGTTAACCAGAAACTTAGGAAATTAGCCATGGGAGTTTTATGAACCAAATAAAGTTGAATTTTGGCATGTGGCAATGATATGGATAGGAAAGGATGCCCAAATAGTTTGAGAGCGAGGAAGCAAGTATAAAGGGTACTTGCTTCTCAATTTGACAGATAGGGCAGAATAGGAAAAAGATTATTTGTGAATTATTTTTGGACATGGCAAGGAATATTTTGACATATAAGGATAATATATGTCCCAAAGGATTTATGAGAATTATTTGGGAATTTTGGGAATGATAGAAATATGAGTTGCTTCACAACTCAGAGCTGACAGGGTTATTCCTTTAATAGAAAAAGGAATATTCCCAAGAAAAGAATACTGGGATTGGTCCAAGATAGAAATGACATGGTCTCGGGATGATTTAGAGGTTGGCAAGCCACTTGGGACAGGGTTATTGCTTGTAAATGTATATAAAACATCCAAGATTGATAATATAATAGCATGGAACAATCAAAAATCATAGATACGTTGGTGACGTATCAAGCATCCCCAAGCTTAACTCCTACTCGTCCTCAAGTAGGTAAGTGATAAAATAGAATTTTTTATGTGTAATGCTACCTATCATATTCATCATATAATCTTCTCTTTTGTAGCATGGACATTTGGACTTGAATGATTCAAAGCAATAGTCTATAATTTGACTTGAAGACATAACTACTCAAGCATACTAACAAGCAACCACCCCTTTCAAAATTTCAACACTAAAGAAAGTTATCCCTAGCCCATTATTCTCAATCAAGTATCCATTCATGAAACACACTCGAGTAGCTACATCCAATGCACAAGTATGACAATAGTGCTCTCTAGTTGGTGCTTTTTAAGATAAGATGGAGACTCAAAATAAAATAAAAATTGCATACATGTAAATTGCATAAAAGTAAATAGATAGGACCTTCGCAGAGGGAAGCAGAGATTTGCAGAGTTGCCAGAGCTAAATGTTTAAATTAGAGAGATAAAATTATTTTGGGTGGCATGCTTTTCCTGTCAATGAAAACGACCAAGAGTTCCCAATATCTTCCATGCTAGACACATCATAGGCGGTTCCCAAACAGAAAATAAAGTTTGTTTCCTTTCCACCATTCTTTCACAATCCATGGCTAGTCGTATCCACGGGTGCTTGCCATACCAACACTTTTCAAGGAATTTATTATTAACAACATATAAATTTTTTTCGGGACTAAGCATCCCTATTACCTGCCACTCTCTCGTGCAATGACAAGTGAATAAACACTCGTTGTGAGAATAACACACCTAGCATGGAAAATATTGGCCACCCCTTGCCGCTTCATGCGCGGTACAGGCACACAAATAGGAAATTTATTTTGAAAGATTAGAGTCGGCACATGCAAATTTACTTAGAACGGCATGGAAATACCACATATATGTAGGTATGGTGGACTCATTTGGCACAACTTATGTTTAAGGAGTTGGATGCACAAGCAGTATTCCCTCTTAGTACAAGTGAAGGCTAGCAAATAGGTTGAGAAGTAGCCAACCAAAAAGTGAAAACGGTCATAAACATGCATTTAACATAACTAACACCGAATAATGCACCACAAGTAGGATGTAATTTCGTTGCATAACTATTGACTTTACGTGCATGCATAGGGAATCACCAACCTTAACACCAATATTCTTAATAAATCACAATTACTCACTAACATGACTCACATATTATCATCTCCATATCGCAAAACTATTGCAAGGAATCAAACTTATCATGTCCAATCATCTATATGAAAGTTTTTATTATATCCCTATTGAATAATCATCACTTTGGGACCAAATTCATATCTTGTGCAAATTACCATTACTATTATCAACTCTCAAAAAGATATAAGTGAAGCATGAGAGTTCAAACATTTCTTCCAAATTTCATCATATCAACTCTCAAAATAATTTAAGTGAAGCACGAGAGTTCAAGTATTTCTTCAAAATTTCATCATATCAACTCTCAAAATAATTTAAGTGAAGCACGAGAGTTCAAGTATTTCTTCAAAATATAGCCACCACCGTGCTAAAAAATATTTAAGTGAAGCACTAGAGCAATTGCCTAGCTTAAATTATATATGTGAAGCACATAGAGTATTCTAACAAATCATGATAAACGTGTGGCTCTCACAAATAAGTGCGCTCAGAGAAGATGATTGTGACAAACTAAAAAGAAAACAAAGCAAAGACTCACATAATACACGACGCTCCAAGAAAAACTCAAGATATGTGATGAATAAAAATATAGCTCCAAGTAAAATTATCGATAATTGGTAGAATAAAGAGGGGATGCCTTCCGGGGCATCCCCAAGCTTAGATGCTTGAGCATACCTTGAGTATTACCTTGGGGTGCCTTGGGCATCCCCAAGCTTAGGCTCTTGCTACTCCTTATTCCTTCATCCATCGTGATCTCACCCAAAACTTGAAAACTTCAATCACACAAAACTCAACAAAACCTTCATGAGATCCGTTAGTATAATAAAGCAAATCACTACTTTAGGTATTGTTGCAAACCCATTCATATTTTATTTTTACATTATACCTACTATATTATAATTTCTCCATGGCTTATACCCCCGATACAATCCATAGTTCCATCAGAACTAGCAAAACAATGTATCAAAAACAGAATCTGTCAAAAACAGAACAGTCTGTAGCAATCTGAATATGGACTATACTTATATAACTCCAAAAATTCTGGAAAAATAAGAAAACATGGAGAATTTGTATATCAATCATGTGTAAAAAATTCAGAAGATGTTGACGTTCTGATAATTTTGAAAAATTCCTGCACTGGGAGCAAATGTTTTTGTTTTTGCACAGAATCAAATCAACAATCATCGAATCTATCCCAAAGGTCTTACTTGGCACAAAAACTAATTAAAACATAAAAATACAATCATAAAATAGGATATAATTATGTAAACACACATGAACAGAAATAAAAAGTAAAAAATTTATTTTATTGGGTTGCCTCCCAACAAGCGCTATTGTTTTATGCCCCTAGCTAGTCATAATGCATAGTTTTCAAGTATTGTCATCTTTGATTTAGTAATCTTTGTAGGGGATTTCTCAAATCCAGGAGGTTCTTTATGTTTTCCATTATTCTCTTAGAAATAAGCAATTTTAATGTCTAAGATATCCAACCGCTTATTGCAAAGGGTGATCAAAGTGTTCGTCCGATTGAGGTTTCCACTAATATTTCTAAGAGGTTCATTAGACTTTTGAAACTCAACCAAATTTTTCTGCATGTCACCCAATTTATCTAATATTTGAGCCCCCTGTTGAGTAAAAGCAAAACCCTTTTGTGGTGGTGGAACCCCCAATATACCCTCTATTATTTCATAAGCAGAGTTGGCCTCACTTTCAATAAAATTCCCTTTTGTGGCAAAATCCAAAAGTTGTCTATGATGCATGGTCGAGCCTATATAGAAATTGCGAAGAAAAATATTCAAATCCCCTTTTATAGAGCAAACACAATAGGATTCCATTAACCTATACCAAGCATCCTTAAGATTTCCTCCTTGTTTTTGTTTGAAGTAAAGCACTTCAAAATCCGGTGACAAAGGAGGGATAGTTATACTAGTCATGATGGCAAGGTAAAAAATCATGTAAAAGGCAAACAAAAAATATTTTTGTATTTTTGCAAGAACTTTTTTAGAAGTGGGGGAGATGAAAATGAGAGGCAAAGGCAAATAAAATAAATGCCAGGATATGAGAGTTTATGCTTAGGTACTTGATAGTTGTTGATGATGTCTCCCCGGCAACGGCGCCAGAAATTCTTCCTTCTACTTGTTAGCTACGTTGGTAAAATCTCCGAAGAGGAGAGGATGATGCAGTATTGAAGAGATAAGTATTTCCCTTAGTTATGAAACCAAGGTTATCAATCCAGTAGGAGAACCAAGCAACAACTCATTAATAGCACCTGCACACAAACAAACAACTCACACCCAACGAGAACAAGGGGTTGTCAATCCCTCGACGGTAAAGTGCAAGATTAAATTGTATATGATAGATAAAAAGATTAAACAAAAATACAAAATAAAATAAATAAGATAAAAGTGCAGCAAGGTATTTTAAGGATTTTTTATATATGATAAAAGAAGACCAGGGGGCAAAGTTTTCTCTAGAGGCTTCTCTCATAAAAATAGCATACGGTGGGTGAACAAATTACTGTTGGGCAATTGATAGAAAAGGAAATAATCATGATGACATCCAAGGCAATGATCATGTATATAGGCATCATGTCCGAGACAAGTAGACCGAAATGATTCTACATCTACTACTATTACTCCACACATCGACCGCTATCCAGCATGCATCTAGAGTATTAAGTTCATAAAGAACGGAGTAACGCCTTAAGCAAGATGACATGATGTAGACAAGATAAACTCATGCATGAATAAACCCCATCTTTTTACCCTTAATATCAACGATACATACATGTCATGTCCCTTTCTGTCACTGGGATTGAGCACCGCAAGATCGAACCCATTACAAAGCACCTCTCCCATTGCAAGACAAATCAATCTAGTTGGCCAAACCAAATCAATAGAGCAGAGAGAAATATGATGCTATAATAAACATGCATAAAAGAGTTCAGAGAAGACTCAAATAATATTCATGGATAAGTCTGATCATAAACTCACAATTCATCGGATCCCAACAAACACACCGCAAAAAGTGATTACATCGGATAGAACTCCAAGAACATCGAGAAGAACATTGTATTGAACATCATAAAGAGGCAAGAAGCCATCTAGCTACTAACTATGGACCCGAAGGTCTGTGGTAAACTACTCATGCATCATCAGAAGGGTGGCAAGGTTGATGTAGAGCCCTCCATCTAGGGGGGATACCAAGGAAGAAGAAGAAGGAGGAGGGCTCTCTCCCCCTCTCTCCCGGTGGCGCCGAAGTGCCGCCGGGGCAAGGATCATGATGGCGATCTTCATCAACAACCTTGCTACCGTCAACACTAACTTTCTTCCCCTCTATGCATCGGTATAACCTCTCTATTCCCGTTGTAATTCTCTACTTAAACATGATGCTTAATGCTACATATTTTTATCCAATGATTTGTGGCCATCCTATGATGTTTGAGTAGATTTGTTTTGTCCTATGGGTTGATTGATGATAGTGATTGGTTTGAGTTGTATGTTTTATTTTGGTGCTATCCTATGGTGCCATCCGTGTCGCGCAAGTGTGAGGGATTCCCACTGTAGGGTGTTGTAATACGTTCATGATTCACTTATGGTGGGCGGCTAGAGTGACAGAAGCTTACACCCGAGTAAGGGGGTTGTTGCGTATGGGAGTAAAGAGGACTTGTTACTTAATGCTATGGTTGGGTTTTACCTTAATGATCTTTGGTAGTTGCGGATGCTTGCTAGATTTCCAATCATAAGTGCATATGATCCAAGTACGGAAAGTGTGTTAGCTCATGCATCTCCCAATATAAAATTGCAATAATGATTACCGGTCTAGTTATCTATTGCCTATGGACAAAATCTTTCTCTTGTGTTACAAAAAGCTATCTACAAAACAATTAATTTTATTATCTTGCAAATTACTTGTAGCTTTATTCTCACAAAGTACTTCTAACTTTATTCTTGCAAAGTTATCCTATCACCTACAAAATAGTTTCATACTTGTTCTAGGTAAAGTAAACGTCAAGTGTGCGTAGAGTTGCATCGGTGGTCGATAGAACTTGAAGGGAATATAAATTCTACCTTTAGATCCTCATTGGGTTCGACACTCTTATTTATCAAAAAAGCTACAATTGATCCCCTATACTTGTGGGTTAACAAGACCTTTTTCTGGCGCCGTTGCCGGGGAGCAATAGCGTGGGGTGAATATTCTCATGTGCGCTTGTTTGCTTTATCACTAAGTAGTTTTTATTTTTTGTTCCACTAAGTTGTTTTTATTTGTTGTTCTAATTTGTTTTATATCTTTAGTTATGGATATGGAACACGAAACACTGATACGTCCATTTTGCATCACGTTTTACTACTGTCATTTATGATGTTTTTGATCAATATTACACTTTGTGGAGTAATTCTAATGCCTTTTCTCCCTTAATAAACAAGGTTTACACAAAGAGGGAGAATGTAGGCAGCTGGAATTCTGGACCTAAAAAAGCTACATCAGAGATACCTATTCTACACAACTCCAAATGGGCTGAAATTCAATGGAGAATTATTTTGGAATATATATGAATTATTGGGCATAAGAGATAGCAGAGGGGGCCACACAGGAGCCCCCTAGGCACCTGGGCATGCCAGCCTCCCCTGGCACGCCCAGGTGGCTAGTGGAACCCCTGGCAGGCCTCCGCCCCCCCTTCTAGTATATAATCCCATTTACCCTAGAAAAAATCAAGGATATACTTTTGGGAAGGGGTGCCGCCGTCTCGAGGCGGAACTTGGGCAGGAGCACTTTTGCCCTCCGGCGGAGCGATTCTGCCAGGGATACTTCCCTCTGGGAGGGGGAAATCGAAGCCATCGTCATCACCAACGATCCTCTCATCGTGGGAGGACCAATCTTCATCATCATCTTTAACAGCACCATCTCATCTCAAACCCTAGTTCATCTCTTGTATTCAATCTTTGTATCGAAACCTCAGATTGGTACCTGTGGGTTACCAGTAGTGTTGATTACATCTTGTAGTTGATGCTAGTTAGTTTACTTGGTGAAAGATTAAATGTTAAGATCCATTATGTTATTCAATACCCCTCTGATCTTGAACACCATGATGATGAGTGAGTAGTTACTTTTGTTCTTGAGGACATGGCAGAAGTCTTGTCATAAGTAATCATGTGAAGTTGGTATTCGTTTGATATTTTGATGATATGTATGTTGTTGATTCTCTTAGTGGTGTCATGTGAACGTCGACTACATGACACTTCACCAGTTATGGACCTAAGGGAATGCATTGTGGAGTAGTAAGTAGATGATGGGTTGCTTGAGTGACAGAAGCTTAAACCCTAATTTATGCGCTATTTCGTAAGGGGCTGATTTGGATCCATACGTTTAATGCTATGGTTAGATTTACCTTAATTCTTCTTTTGTAGTTGTGGATGCTTGCGAGAGGGGTTAATCATAACTGGGAGGTTTGTTCAAGTAAGAATAGCACCCAAGCACCGGTCCACCCACATGTCAAATTATTAAAGTAACGAGCGCGAATCAACCAAACATGATGAAAGTGACTTGATGAAATTCCCGTGTGTCCTCAAGAGCATTTTACTTACTATAAGAAACCGTTCTGGCTTGTCCTTTGCTATAAAAAGGATTGGGCCACCTTGCTGCACTTTGGTTACTACTTTTACTTGTTGCTTGTTATGAAATATCTTGCTATCAAACTATCTGTTACCTATTGTTTCAGTGCTTACAGAAAATACCTTGCTGAAAACCGCTTATCATTTCTTTCTGCTCCTCGTTGGGTTCGACACTCTTACTTATCGAAAGGATTATGATTGATCCCCTATACTTGTGGATCATCAAGACTCGTTTCTGGCACCTTTGCCGGGGAGTGAAGTGCCTTTGGTAAGTGGAATTTGGTAAGGAAACATTTATATTACGTGCTGAAATTTACTGTCACTTGTCACTATGGAAAACAATCCTTTGAGGGGTTTGTTCAGGGTATCTTCAACTCGACCGGAAGCACAAAGAGTTGCTCCTCAACCTACTGAACTTACTAATCCTATTGAGATTATTTTCTATGAGATACCTTCAGGTATGATTGAAAAACTGCTAGCTAATCCTTATGCAGGAGATGGAACACTACATCCTGGTTTACATCTTATCTATGTAGATGAGGTTTGTGGATTATTTAAGCTTGCAGGCTTACCCAAAGATGGTGTTAAGAGGAAGGTTTTCCCTTTATCTTTGAAGGAAAAGGCATTGACAAGGTATAGCCTATGTGATGATATTGGAACATGGGATTGGAATCGGCTGAAATTGGAATTTCATCAAAAGTTTTATCCTATGCATCTAGTTCATCATGATCGGAATTACATATATAATTTTTGGCCTCGTGAAGGAGAAAGCATCGCTGAAGCTTGGGGGAGGCTTAAGTACATGATGTACACATGCCCCAATCATGAGCTCTCAAGGGAAATTATCTTACAGAACTTTTATGCTCGGCTTTCTCATAATGATCAAACCATGCTTGATTCTTCCTCTACTGGCTCTTTTATGAAGACTATTGAATTCAGATGGGATCTTCTGGAAAGAATTAAATGCAACTCTGAAGATTGGGAACTCGACAAAGGTAATGAGTCAGTTATAACACTCAAGTTTGATTGTGTTTAAACTTTTATGAATACAAATGCTTTTCTTGAGTTTAGCAACAAATATGGACTTGACTCTGAGATAGTAGCTTCCTTTTGTGAATCATTTTCTACTTATGTTGATCTTTCTAAAGATAAATGGTTTAAATATCATCCACCTATAGAATTAAAAGAAGAACCTTTTAAGGTAAAGGAAGAAGAAACTATTGTTTATAATGTTGACCCAGTTGTTCCTACTTCTTATATTGAGAAACCACCCTTTCCTGTTAGGATTAAGGAACACTCTATAGTTTCAACTGTGGTTAGCAAGAGTTATATTAGAACACCTAGACCTTCTGAACAAATCAAAGTTGATCCAAATATTGCTATGGTTAAAGATCTCTTGGTTGATAATGTAGATGGGCATGTTATTTATTTCTATGATGAAGTAGCTAGAATTGCTAATCCAAATCCTAAGGATAAGAATAGACCTATTGTTGGCATGCCAGTCATTTCTGTTAAAATAGGAGATCATTGTTATCATGGTTTATGTGATTTGGGTGCTAGTGTAATTGCTATTCCTTTTACTTTATATAAAGAAATTATGAATGATATTGCACCTGCTGAGATTGAAGATATTGATGTTACTATTAAGGTTGCAAACAGAGATACTATTGCATCACTTGGGATTGTCAGAGATGTTGAAGTCTTGTGTGGTAAGATCAAATAACCCGCTGATTTCTTAGCTCTTGGATCACCACAAGATAATTTTTGTCCCATTATATTTGGAAGACCTTTCTTGAATATTGTTAATGCTCAAATTGATTGTGTTAAAGAAATTGTTAGTGTTGACTTTGGTGGTGTGTCTCATGAGTTTAATTTCTCAAAGTTTCGTAGACAACTCCATGATAAATATTTATCTAGTAAAGATGAAATTATTGGTCTTGCTTCTATTGCTTTACCTCCTACTGATCCTTAAGAACATTATTTGCTGGACCATGAGAATGAAATGCATATGAATGAGAGAAATTAAATTGATAAGATGTTCTTTGATCAATAGCTTATCCTTAAGCATAATTTGCATGTTGAGACTCTTGGAGGTCCACCTCCGCCTAAAACTGATCCTGTTTTTGAGTTGAAGCAATTGCCTGATACTTTGAAATATGCTTATCTAGATGAAAAGGAGATATATCATGTTATTATTAGTGCTAACCTTTCAGAGCATGAGGAAAGGAGATTATTAAAAGTTCTGAAGAAGCATCGTGCCGCTATTGGATATACTTTTGATGATCTTAAGGGCATTAGCCCCACTCTATGTCAGCACAAGATTAATAAGGAGCCTGATGCTAAACCCGTTGTTGACCACCAACGTCGATTGAATCCGGAGATGAAAGAGGTGGTAAGACCTGAAACATTAAAGCTCCTCAAAGCAGGTATAATCTATCCCATAGCTCATAGTAGATGGGTAAGTCCCATTCATTGTGTTCCTAAGAAGGGAGGCATTACTGTTGTTCCAAATGATAAAAATGCACTTATTCCACAAAGAATAGTAACCGATTATAGGATGGTAATTGATTTCAGGAAGTTAAATAAAGCAACTAGAAAAGATCATTATCCCTTTTATTGATCAAATGTTAGAAAGATTGCCAAAGCACACACACTTTTGCTTCCTTGATGGATATTCTGGCTTTTCTCAAATACCTGTTGCACAATCTGATCAAGAGAAAATTACATTTACTTGT
Organism: Thinopyrum elongatum; assembly: GCA_011799875.1. Classification (NCBI taxonomy): domain Eukaryota; kingdom Viridiplantae; phylum Streptophyta; class Magnoliopsida; order Poales; family Poaceae; genus Thinopyrum; species Thinopyrum elongatum. Next base: position 599,410,038 of record CM022301.1, read on the forward strand.
CCTTTTGGAACCTTTGCTTATAGACGTATGCCTTTTAGTTTATGTAATGCACCTACTACCTTTCAAAGATGTATGACTGCTATCTTCTCTGACTTTTGTGAAAAGATCGTTGAGGTTTTCATGGATGATTTCTCCGTTTTCGGAACTTCTTTTGATGATTGCTTGAGCAACCTTGATCGAGTTTTGCAGAAATGTGAACAAACCAACTTTGTCTTGAATTGGGAGAAGTGACACTTTATGGTGAATGAAGGTATTGTCTTGGGGAACAAGATCTTCGGAAAAGGTATTGAAGTGGATAAAGCTAAGATTGATGCAATTGAGAAAATGCCATGTCCTGAAGACATCAAAGGTATAAGAAGTTTCCTTGGTCATTGTGGTTTCTATAGGAGATTTATTAAAGATTTCTCTAAAAACTTTAGGCCTCTTACTAATCTCTTGCAAAAAGATGTTCCATTTGTTTTTTATGATGATTGTGTAGAAGCCTTCGAAACACATAAGAAAGCCTTAACCATTGCACCTATTGTTCAACCACCTGATTGGAGCCTACCTTTTGAAATTATGTGTGATGCTAGTGACTATGTTGTTGGTGCTGTTCTAGGACAAAGTGTTGATAAAAAATTGAATGTTATCCATTATGCTAGTAAAACTCTAGACAGTGCTCAGATGAATTATGCTACTACTGAGAAAGAATTTTTAGCAGTTGTGTTTGCATGTGATAAATTCAAGTCTTACATAGTTGATTCCAAAGTGATTGTTCACACAGATCATGCTGCTATTAAATATCTTATGGAAAAGAAAGATGCTAAACCTAGACTCATTAGGTGGGTTCTTTTGTTACAAGAATTTGATTTGCATATCATTGATAGAAAGGGAGCTGAGAATCCCGTAGCTGATAATTTGTCTAGGTTCGAAAATGTTCTTGATGACCCACTACCAATTGATGATAGTTTTCCTGATGAGCAACTAGTTGTTATAAATACTACTCATAGTACTCCTTGGTATGCATACTATGCTAATTATTTTGTTGCAAAATTTATACCACCTAGTTTTACTTACCAACAAAAGAAAAAGTTCTTTTATGATTTAAGACATTACTTCTGGGATGACCCACACCTTTATAAAGAAGGGGTGGATGGCATTATTAAACTTTGTGTACCTGAGCATGAACAGGAACAAATTCTACGGAAATGTCATTCTGAAGCATACGGAGGACACCATGCTAGAGACAGAACTGCACACAAGGTATTACAATCCAGTTTTTATTGGCCTACCCTCTTCAAGGATGCTCGTAAGTTTGTCTTATCTTGCAATGAATGTCAAAGAGTTGGTAATATCAGTAGACGTCAGGAAATGCCTATGAATTATTCACTTGTTATTGAACCTTTTGATGTTTGGGGATTTGATTATATGGGGGCGTTTCCTTCCTCTAATGGGTATGCACATATTTTAGTTGCTGTCGATTATGTTACTAAGTGGGTAGAAGCTATTCCAACTAGTAGTGTTGATCACAACACTTCTATCAAAATGCTTAAGGAAGTTATCTTCCCAAGGTTTGGAGTCCCTAGATATTTGATGACTGATGGTGGTTCACATTTTATTCATGGTGCTTTCCGCAAATTGCTTGATAAATATGATGTCAACCATAGAATTGCATCTCCTTATCATCCTCAATCTAGTGGTCAAGTTGAATTGAGCAATAGGGAAATAAAATCAATTCTTTAAAAGACTATCAATAGATCTAGAAAGAACTGGTCTAAGAAATTAGATGATGCATTGTGGGCATATAGAACTGCTTACAAAAATCCTATGGGTATGTCTCCCTATAAAATGGTTTATGGTAAGGCTTGTCTTTTACCCCTTGAACTTGAACATAAGGCATTTTGGGAAATTAAAGAACTTAACTATGATTTCAAGCTTGCAGGTGAAAAGAGGTTGTTTGACATTAGCTCATTAGATGAATGGAGAACCCAGGCTTATGAAAATGCCAAACTTTTTAAAGAAAAGGTTAAGAGATGGCATGATAAAAGAATCCAAAAGCAGGAATTCAAAGTAGGTGACTATGTTTTATTATACAATTCTCGTCTCAGATTTTTTGCAGGAAAACTCCTCTCTACATGGGAAGGATTGTATGTCGTTGAGGAGGTTTACCGCTCCGATGCCATTAAGATCAACAATGCCGACGGCACAAACCCGACGGTTGTCAACGGGCAAAGAATTAAACATTACATCTCAGGTACACCCATCAATGTTGAAACTAATATTATTGATACAATTACACCGGAAGAACACATTAGGGAGTCCTTCCGGAACACTCCAGAACCCTTAAAAGGAAGAGGTATGTGATACGGTAAGTTAACCGGCTCCGAAAATTCTGCAAAAATATTTTTTATTCATTTTGGAATATATACAAAAATAGGAAAATAATAAACAACCGAGAAGGCAACCCAGGTGCCCACTAGGCACCTGGGCACGCCAGGGCCCCCTGGCGCGCCTAGGTGGCTTGCGGGCCCCTCGGGTGCCTCCCGACTCCGTTTTCTCCCAGGTTACTTGTTTTGCAAGATAAAAATTCTATATATAGTTTACCGGGTGTTTTGACCACCGCATCGCAGAGAAATCCTCTGTTCCTAGTTCTTCCTATTTTTCTAACAGATCTAAATCTCCATGGCTCCACCAAGCTCCTCCAAGGACAAGTTCTACAAGAAGGTCATCAACCCCTACCTTTCGGAGGTGATGAAACACCCTCAAGCCATTGTGATGCGTGAGGGGGTGCTTCACATCCGAGACGTTCAAGGACCCAAGAAGACCGGGAGCGTGGAAGCCGGGCTCGAAGCGGTGGAGCAAGAGATCTTCAAGTGCCAAGGGATGGTGGAGCATGGACTCAGCGCCAACCACTCTATGATCAAGCTGTTCACCCGTGAAAATAGGGTGGATAGCCAATCAATGGGGGATATCGTCTCCAAGCTCAATGAACGCATTGATTATCTCCAGGACCAAATCTATGATCTCCAACACAAAAACTATGAGTATGAAGAAAAATTCATAGGTATGAGTTTAGCTGCAAGTTTCAGGACTCCGGAGACTCGGCCATCCTATTATGGTGAGGATCATATGCCATGGAAGCCGGAGGACAAACCCACTCCTTCATCACCACCACTGCCAAAGATGGAAGCTTGATCACACGGGTATGGGCACTCCCCTTGGCTTGTGCCATGCTTGGGGGAGGTGCCCCGGTATCGTATCACCATCACTTTTATCATCTCTATCTACTTTTAGTTCGATCCTTAGTTATTTCATGATTTAGTTGAATAAAAGTTTAGTATGATCTATTTTTTAGTGCTACTTTCGTGATCTATCTATCTATGTAATCGAGTGAGAGTTATATAATAAAGAGTAGTTTGAGTTTTGCTTCTTTACTTTCATGTTTCAATCAAAGCAATGAAATAATGAAAAAGATCATATGCTAATCTTATGGTGAGTAATGACATTACATAAAGAAAAGTATAAGTGGTAAAATTTATTGAAGGTTGACAAACATAGCATGGGTCAATGATGCGATTCATGAAAAAGTTAATAAAGGAAGAGAAGATTCACATGCAAATATACTATCTTGGACATCTTGTATGGTTGTGAGCCCCCATTAAGTATTGTATGCCAAACGGTTGACATTGGACAAGGAAGAAAATGTACTGAGTTATGCTTGTTCATATTCACATAGAAGTTATATTGTCATGGATCCTCCAACATGTGGTGCTTGCCCAATATCTTTGCTAGCCAAAAATTCACACTAAGTAGAAATTCTACTTGTGCATCCAAAACCCTTTAACCAAATTCATGCCATGAGAGTCCACTATACCTACATATGGATTGAGTAAGATCCCTCAAGTAAGTTGTCATTGGTGCATAAAGCAATAAAAAGTTGCTCCTAAATGTGTATGATCTTTTATTGTAAGGGAAAATAAGTGTGGTACGAACTTGTGATGGTGAAGAAATAAAAGCGACAGACTTCATGATAAAGGTTGCTATCACAAGGGGCAATATCATGTGACGTTCCTTTGCATTAAGAGTTTGTGCGTCCAAAAACTAAAAGGGTATGACAACCTCTGCTTCCCTCCGCGAAGGGCCTATCTTTTACTTTTATGAATTTACTTTTTATGCAAAGAGTTAATAGTATTTTCCTCTATTCCCTTTTATTTTACTCTTTGGCAAGCATCATGTGGTGGGGGAAGATCTAGCCACTGCTCCGTCACCCACGCGGCCACCGGCGCCAGCTCGTCCTCTCGCGCTGTCTAGAAGGTCCGCCGGCGACGGCCTCTTCATTCGGTGCTCTCCACTGGGGCCGGGGAGCCCTGCTGACGCCGAATCGGCCTCGTCCCCATCTCCGGCCACCGCGACGTCGCCGCCGTCGATTCGGCCTTCCTCTGCACTCCCGTTCACCCAAGGGCCTTCGTGTGCCGTGCCGTAAGCTCCTTTCCCCTTCCATCCCTCCCAGTTTGCCCGCGCGCGCTCGCTAGCCAGCTCGCCGCCATGGCCGTCGCTCACCGCCGCCGCCGTGATTGTTGCCGCTGCTGTGGTTCGCTTCCGGCTCGGGCAAGCACACCACGGTGCTCCTCGCATCACGTGGAAGCTTCCTAGCCCTTCGGTACTACGCCTGCGTGCTCCTAGCGCCACTTCTGTCACGGCCGTGGTTCGGCTTCTGCCTCCACTCGACGCCGGCGCCGTTTCCGGCCATCTCAGCTCCAGCCACCACTCCCATTCAACTCAGCGAGCTCTTCTCGTTCGAACGCGACCAACCCCGCACCAAACCGGTGACCGTAGCCGATTTCCAGTGAGTTCCCGAGCCGCGCCACCGTGTTCGAGGTCACCGGAGCCCTCTCCGGTGCCGCGCCGATGTGGCGTGGCCTGGGTCCCACCCCAGGTCACTGCCAGAGGGCCCCATGCCGTCGTTTGACCGCGTTGACCGCAGTCAACGCGCGCACACTGTTCACTAGTGTCACTGACATGTGGGCCCATGCGGTTAATCACTGTTAGTGGTTAAATTAATTAAAACCTGTTATAGACACTGACACCTGAGGCCCACCCCTAATTAGCTCTGTTAGTTTAATTAACTCACTGTTAAACCCGACAGAGGCGGACAGGTGGGCCCCACCTGTCAGTTTGACCAGTCAGCAGCTCAGTTGACTGCTGACGCAATGTTGACCTCATGCTGGCATCATAATTAAATTCTGTTAATTTAAATAATTCTAGAAAATGTTTTAAACTTTGAAAATCCGTAGAAATTAAACCATAGCTCGGATCGAAAAACTTTCTATATGAAAGTTGATCAGAAAAACGAGACGAATCCAACTGTGCCATCTGTTTCCGTGTCGGGACCCTCTACGGAGGTGAACCCGCAACTTTTCAACCATTTTCGGTAGATGAATAGTGCATATATACCGATTAATAATTCCAACTTAAATCCTAAAATAACTAATATGACTTAGACATGCTTTTAGGCAACCCTGCACTGCATCTTAGCATGGCAAGCTCTGTGTTGCATATGTTTGCTAAGTATTTATCTGTTTCTTCCCCCTCCTCTCTCTCGGTAGAGCCCGGTACCGGCATAGCCCCTGAGACCGACGCAGCTCCGGTGATTGGCTACACTACTGAAGACCAGACCTTTGCCGCAGAGCTTCGAGGCAAGCAAACCCCCTCGAACATGCCTATATTGCCTATTCTCTTCTATCTTTTGCTTGCATTAGAACTGCTGTTGTTTTCAATTAATCCTATCCTGATGCATAGCCTGATTTTGTAACCTACTTTTGATAACTACCTGCTTATCCTAAACTGCTTATAATAGACTGGTTAGTGAACCCCGGAGATCTCCACTTTGTCTCAGTTGCCCCGCTGGATTATCAGAAGACTCGATCAATGTGATCGACAACCAGGCCCCGGCACTGCACATCACCCCCCCCTAGTTCTATGATGCTGCAGAGTTACTATCGAGTGCCGAGGCTGATACCTCGTTTAGCACTTTTGATGATAATTCTGTAGAGTAGCTAATCGGTCGTGGTCATCGAGGGTGATTCCTCCATCATCACTTTCGGTAACGACGTTGTCGTGCAACACCTCAAGTGCGAACCTCGAGAGTGATTCCTCCTAAGTTCGCCGTGATGTTACATCAGGTGGGAATCCATCGAGGGTGATTCCTCGGGCTTCCCCCTTGGTGTTATAGACACACGGGTACTATGACTTAACACTGAACCATGCTAGAAGACTGGTCGGCCCCAAGGGGTACCCGCGAGAGTTACTGTTATTATAGGACTGGAGGGACAGGCGGTACCACCCAGTAGAGGTGGACCTGACTTCCCGACAGTCTTTTGCGAGTCGGGTGACCATGGAGAATACCCGCGAGATGATGTGAAGTCGGGTGACCAGAGAGAGTACCCGCGAGATAAGTACGAGGCGTGGCCGGGCATTCTTAGCCCATGTTGCAAGTCCTCGAGACGGGGCGACGGGGTCACATCGGTCATGAGTCTCTGCTCATTACCGCGCGCTCCCAATACACTAACGATTTGGATATTTGATCCGAGTGGGCCTCTAGCCCGATAGCACTAACCATCACGGGGGATTAAATATGGGTACTCTGTGTCGTATGCATCAGCCAAAGCTCTCTAGACGTCAGCGACTGAGCGGCGCGCGCCGAATTGGACTGCGAACGCCCGGACTTGTATTAAGGGGGCCAGGTCTGCTTTCAGTCGTGACGTAATGTGCAGGAGTGCGCAGGGCGAAGGCCCAAGACCCCTGTGCGCATAGGTTAGTGCGGCGTGCTGACCTCTCTATTGAGTTTTTGGTAGGGCTACGGCGTGTCATTTTAGCCGAGGCCGGGCAGGACCCAGAAAAGTGTGTCCGGCCGGAGTTAATCGAGCGTGGTGGGTAAGTTGATGCACCCCTGCAGGGAAGAACTAATCTATTTGAATAGCCGGATCCTTGGTAACAGATGCTCGGAGTTGTATCCAGGTCGATACAACTAGAACTCGATACTTATGATGAGAATGGATATTAGGGCTCTGGGATTGCTTTCTCGCAGGGAGTCGAGGAAGGATCTCTGGGCGAGGTTGATACTTAATGCTACTATTATTTTATACTGTACTAAGCTACACTCTTCTAATGCTGCAAGACCACTGAAGATGCTAATCTTTGATAGGACTAGGCCTTCTCTCTATCCTGGCGTTCTGCAGTCAAGTACACATAAACAACCCTCCTTTGAAAATATTGCATGCTTAGAATAGATCTGATGCAAGTCTTGCTGAGTACTTTGGATGAGTACTCACGGTTGCTTTGCTTCCCTTTTTCCCTACACCCGCATGATGTGACCAGACGACGGAGCCCCGGAGCCAGCTGCCCCCTCGACGACTTCTTCTACCACCCCGAGGGTGGTTACTACTACGAGCTTGCCGACGACCAGGAGTAGGATCGGAGGGTCCCAGGCAGGAGGCCTGTGCCTTTTCAATTGTAGTCTTTGTTTGGCCCCGCCTTCTTAAGGCTTATCTGTTTCTCTTTTATATCTGTACTCAGATATCTGATGCTTCCGCTGACGCTTGTAAGCGAGCTTATGTATTCAAGTCCTCGAGGCCCCTGGCTTGTAATATAAAGCTTGTATGACTTTTACTTGTGACTAGAGTTGTGTTGTGATATCTTCAAGTGAGTCCTTAGGCTTGATCGTGTGCATTTGCGTGTATGATTAGTGCACGATTGAGCCGGGGGCGTCACAGGTTGGTATCAGAGCCGACTACCTGTAGGAACCCCCTTTCCAACATCTTGGCCAAAGTTGAGTCTAGTATCTGAAAAACTCTTTTACTAACATGGTGGTGTGGCTTACGGGCCAACGTCGCCAATTGGGTGGTATTAGGATGTTTTATTCCTCGTCTATACTCTGGGACTCTGATCTCTCTTCTATTCGGGTTAAACAATTTTGCTAACTCTAGGATCTCATGATCACATCCACCCAGAGATTTTACCATGCCTCTCTTGAATTCGGAGCCTGAATCTGCTTAGCACAGTTTATGGACTGCAGGATCCTTTTATCGAGGGCACCCTGCGTCGTCCCTGGCGGATTCCTCGCTCCAGCAGTTTTCTCTGACGTGATGTAGCCTTTGCTATGTCCCATTGTTGTATCTCTCCACCATGTGCCAGTGTGCCGCCTAGTTGTCTAGCCTTCCCCTTTCAACCGTCGTAATGCCGGTTTGCATCCGAGACTATGTATGGATCTGCATGTCTTGTTTGACTATGATGAAGTATCTAATGCACTTCCTTCTGTTGCGCGTGTTACTTCATGAATGATTCCATACATCTGCAATGATTCGTTGCTAAACTACCCCTGTTAAATTTTAGCAGGATGGGTGACAACAATCCTCCGCCACCCGACTATATGGCTGCCATGATGCAACAGTTTGAGTTGCACCGTCAGTTTATGCAAGGGGTGATAGATCAGTTTCCTCACCCCAATGCCAACCAGTAGCCTACCGCAATCACTTTGCAAGAGTTCGTGCGCCTCAACCCAACTATCTTCCACAACTCAGTGAATCCGCTGGATGCTGATGATTGGCTGCGCGACATCACCTATGAGATGGAGTCAGCTGCTGTAGCCCCTACCAGCTATGTCACCTTTGCGTCTTACTTTCTGAAGGGTCCCGCAGCTCAATGGTGGGACACCCACAGGCGCACATTAGCTGTCGGAGCAATCATCACTTGGGGAGAGTTCCAAGCTGCTTTCTGTGCCCGCTATATTCCTCAAGGAATTATGGACCGAAAGAAGACTGAATTCCGAAATCTCTCTCAGGGCAGTAAGACCGTAGAAGCCTATCAGCGGTAGTTCCTTGAACTATCTCGCTATGCTGAGGAGGATATTGCTACTGATGCTCGTCGACAGGAAAAGTTCCGTGATGGACTCCACCCTGATATACAGTTAGCCCTGCTTGTCCAGGACTTTGCCGACTTCGCCACCTTGGTGAATAAGGCCATTCAGGTAGAGACTGGATTGAAGAAGCATAAGGACGCGCTCAAGCATACTCGTGAAGCGGGCTCATCTTTGGGCTCGTCTCAACAGAAGCGCCGTATTTGGATCCCTCAGAGCATGTACCGTCCAGCCACTCCTGTATACAGGCCTGCATATGCTGCACCTCATCTGCCCCCTCCACCACCAAGACAGCCTCTTCACGCTGCACCACCCCGAGCCCCTGCACTCCGTCCCGACAGTGGACTCTGCTTCAAGTGTGGCCATTCAGGCCATCGTGCTTTCTCCTGCTGGCCGTGGAAATGGTCGTGGAATTATTCAGCACCGCAACAACAATGTCAGGCCTTCTTATGGTCATGGACAACACTATCATGTCAACATGGCTGAAGCTCAGGATCAACCAGAAACCGTGATGGGTACTCTCTTTGTTAATTCAGTACCCGCATCTGTTTTATTTGATTCAGGAGCATCGCATTCCTTCATGTCAGAACATTTCGCACTCATGCATGACGTTAAATGCGAAACATTACCCCGTACTATAATGGTAAACACTCCCGTGGGTCAATGCCAAACCTCCGTGTTCAGCCCCGAAGTCACTATTGAGATTGAAGGGTTGAAGTTTCAGGCATATCCCATTATCCTGAATACTTCCAAAATTGACCTTATACTGGGAATGGATTGGCTGAAGGCTCACTGTGCCTCAATCAATTGTGCCACTAAAGTTGTACATCTTCTGCACCCGTCAGATGAGCTAGTAAATTACCGAGCTCATACAACTCAAAATACTGAGGCTCAAATCTACGCTTTGAATGCGTTGAACGCTTCTTCGCTTGAGGGGATAGAGAACATTCTAGTTGTCTATGACTTCCAAGATGTATTTCCGGAAGAACTTCCAGGAGTACCCCCTGTTAGAGCACTCGAATTTGTCATCGACTTGAAACCAGGCACAACTCCTATTGCTAAGCGTCCTCATAAGATGCCTCCGCATGAACTCCTCGGGCTTAAAGAGGAAATCGACAAATCACTCCGCAAAGGCTTTATCCATCCTAGTTCCTCTGCCTGGGGAGCATAGTCTCTCTTTGTCAAAAAGAAAGATGGTACGAATAGGTTGGTCCAAGATTACCGTCCTATCAACCAGGCAACCATTCAGAATAAATATCCGCTTCCTCGGATCAATGATCTGTATGATCAACTTACTGGACCATCAGTGTTCTCTAAACTCGACTTGAGGTTGGGTTATCATCAGATCCGTGTTCGTGAAGAGGATATTCCGAAGACTGCCTTTGTTACTCGATATGGCTCTTAAGAGTATACTGTTATGTCATTCGGCCTGACTAATGCGCCAGCTACGTTCTCCCGCCTGATGAATTATATTTTCATGGATTACCTCAACAAGTTCGTCGTGGTATATCTGGATGATATTCTGGTATATTCAAAGAATAAGGAAGAACATGCTGAACATCTTCGCCTTGTTCTGGAAAAGCTTCGAGAGCACCAGCTGGATGCCAAATATTCCAAATGTGAATTCTGGCTTTCTGAAGTAACCTACCTTGGTCATGTGATTTCCAAGGATGGTATAGCAGTTAACTCGGAGCGAATTCAGGCTATTCTTGACTGGAATCCTCCGAAGAACGTCAAGCAAGTGAGAAGTTTTCTTGGCCTCGCAAGCTACTGCCGTCCATTTGTCGAGAACTTTTCCAAGATTGCTAAGCCTCTGACTAATCTGCTTCACAAAGGCGTTAAGTTTGAGTGGACAGACAAATGTCAAGAGAGTTTCCAGACCCTCAAGGACAAGCTCACCTCTGCTCCAGTGCTTGCTCCTCCGGATTCTCGCAAGGACTTTGTGATATATTGCGATGCCTCTTGTCAAGGATTACGCTGTGTCCTAATGCAAGAATGAAGAGTAATTGCGTATGCTTCACGTCAATTGCGTCCACATGAAGAGAATTATCCAGTGCATGATCTTGAACTTGCTGCAGTGATTTATGCATTGAAGCTGTGGCGGCATTACCTTCTCGGTAACCGGTGTGAGATATATACTGATCATCAAAGCTTGAAGTATTTATTCACTCAGCCGGATCTCAATCTCCGCCAACAGAGATGGTAGGAAATAATTACGGACTATGGCTATGGTATTTCTTATACCCCTGGCAAGGCTAATGTGATGGCCGATGCCTTGAGTCGCAAGTCCTATTGCAACAACCTCAGGGTTAAACGAGCTCAACGTCATCTTTATGAAGAGCTGCACAAGCTGAACCTGCGTATCGTTCCACAGGGTTCTCTTAATAACCTTGTGGTATAGCCAGACCTTGAGAAAGCTGTTAAGAGTGCGCAAGCTAAAGATGCTGAAGTTGATCTGATGAAGAAAGATCTTCACCTTGAGAAGTACAGGGATTTCTCGCTGTCTGAAGATGGAACCTTGTATTTCCGAGACCGCATTGTGGTACCTCGCTTCGAGCTCATGACTGACAAGGTCATGAAGGAGGCACATGATACACCGCTCTCTATTCATTCGGGTAGCACCAAGATGTATCGTGATCTCCGTCAAAGGTACTGGTGGTCTAAAATGAAGCAGGATATTGCGTGATATGTTGCTGAATGTGATGTTTGCTGTCGCGTTAAAGCAGAACATCAGAAGCCTGCTGGAATTCTGCAACCACTTCCTATTCCTCTTTGGAAATGGGATAAGGTTCAAATGGATTTCATTACTGGCCTTCCCAAGTCACAGAAGGGTCACGATGCTATTCTTGTCGTCATCGACCAACTTTCCAAAGTTGCACACTTTCTTCCAATCAAGGAGATGATCACTGCTAGCCAGTTAGCAGAGTTATATATCTCAAGAATTGTATCACTCCACGGTATTCCGAAGGAGATTAGTTCGGACTGTGGCGGCCTTTTCACCTCAAAGTTCTGGGAAAGTTTCCAAGAAGCTATGGGAACTCATATTACCTGGAGTTCAGCTTATCATCCCTAGTCCCAATGCCAAGTCGAGCGAGTCAATCAAGTGCTTGAAGACATGCTTCGGGCTTGTGTTATATCTTTCGGCAAGAAGTGGGAAGAATCTCTCCCGTATGCTGAATTCTCTTATAACAACAGTTATCAAGCCAGCTTGAAAATGGCCCCCTTCGAAGTACTTTATGGACGTAAGTGTCGAACCCCTCTGAATTGGTTAGAAACTGGGGAACGACCGCTCATGGGACCGAATATTATCCAACACGCTAAAGAGCAAGTTCGTATCGTCCGTGAAAATCTCAAGGCGGCTCAGGACCGCCAGAAGAGCAATTACGATCGCAAATGATGGGGTTTGACTTATCAACCTGGTGATCAAGCTTACCTGTGTGTCACTCCTATGAAGGGCACCCACCACTTCGGAATCAAGGGCAAGTTAGCTCCACGCTACATTGGTCCCTTCTGCATTGTTGCTAGACATGGATAGGTGGCATATAAATTGGAGTTGCCACCGCAATTCTCTCATATCCACGACGTCTTTCATGTGTCACAACTTCATCGTTGCTTCAAGGAATCTCCGCACCGAGCAGTGGATCATGAATTGCTCGAATTGTAAGATGATCTATCTTATAAAGAGCATCCGATCCGCATTCTCGATCAAGCTGAATGTCGAACCCGCCAGAAGGTTACCAAGTTCCTCAAAGTGCAGAGGTCAAACCATACTGAAGATGAAGCCACTTGGGAACGCGAGGATAACCTTCGTGCGGAATACCCCGACCTCTTTCCTTCTACCTCCTGAATTCTCAGGATGAGAATTTCTTTTAGAGGAGGAGAATTGTAGCACCCCTATGTAATATAGCACAGTGATCCTCTGATAATCATGCCAAGTCATCTTGAATTACAGTGCTTGATCATCAATGGTTCATAACTCATTTCAAATTCTATCCCAGAAATCAATTCAAAGCACAAGTGAATTTTTGAGTTGTTCAAATATTGCTGCAAAAATGTTCATCACTTAGCAAATATTCCACAACATTGATTTGTTAAGGAAAACAACATCACTCCTATGCAAAATAAACAGTAGCATTTAAAACAGTGCCATTTTAGCACTTTAAAGATGCTATTTCATTTATGGAAAATCCAAACAGATTCAAATAATCCTCAAACTTGTTGTGGCAGTGCATAAAAATGCCATGGATTTATTGGGCCTAGTCCCATATTTTTCCAACACCATTTGGATGCCCATTTATTTCATCTCTCTCTCTCTCTGTTACTAAATAAAAGAAGAGATAGAAAACAGAAGAGAAGAGAAAGGCTAGAGGCCACTTACCTGGCACGGCCCAGCCGGCCCGACACTGTTCTCCTACCTGCTCCCTTCCCCGTGTCGACGCCGCCGCGGCCACAGCTCGCCGCTGCCGCTTGCCGCTCGCCACCGTGGAGCAGGTGGGCGAGGGGATAAGGCTCGCCCAAGCCCTCCCCCCTGGACTCCTCCCTCTCACTTCCCTCTCCCTTTCTCTTCCTCACACGCTCGCTCGCTCCCTCTCGTCTCTGCCGAGCACGGCCGCCGCCACTGCTCCGTCACCCCACGCGGCCACCAGCGCCGGCTCGTCCACCCGCGCTGTCTAGAAGGTCCGCTGGTGACCGCCTCTTCGTTTGGTGCTCTCCGATGGGGCCGGGGAGCCCTACTGACGCCGAATCGCCCTCGTCCCCATCTCCGGCCACCGCGACATCGCCGCCGTCGATTCGGCCTTCCTCTGCGCTCCCATTCACCCGAGGGCCTCCGTGTGCCGCGTTGTAAGCTCCTTCCCCCTTCCATCCCACCCAGTTCGCCCGCACGCGCTCGCTAGTCAGCTCGCCGCCATGGCCGTAGCTCACCGCCGCCGCCGTGATTGTTGCCGCTGCTGTGGTTCGCTTCCGGCTCGGGCGAGCACACCACGGTGCTCCTCGCATCGCGTGGAAGCTGCCTAGCCCTTCGGTACTACGCCTGCGTGCTCCTAGCGCCACTTCCGTCACGGCCGTGGTTCGGCTTCCGCCTCCACTCGACGCCGGCGCCGTTTCCGGCCATCTCAGCTCCGGTTACCACTCCCATTCGACTCGGCGAGCTCTTCTCGTTCGAACGCGACCAGCCCCGCACCAAACCGGTGACCGTAGCTGATTTCCGGTGAGTTCCCGAGCCGTGCCGCCATGTTCGAGGTCGCCGGAGCCCTCTCCGGCGCCGCGCCGACGTAGTATGGCCTGGATCCCACCCCAGGTCGCTGCCAGAGGGCCCCACGCCGCCGTTTGACCGCGTTGACCGCAGTCAACGGGCGCACACTGTTCACTAGTGTCACTGACACGTGGGCCCGTGCGGCTAATCACTGTTAGTGGTTAAATTAATTAAAACATGTTAATTAGATATAAACACTAACACCTGGGGCCCACCACCTAATTAGCTCTGTTAGTTTAATTAACTCACTGTTAAACCCCACAGAGGCTGACAGGTGGGCCCCACCTGTCAGTTTGACCAGTCAGCAGCTCAGTTGACTGCTGACGCAATGCTGACCTCATGCTCAGATCATAATTAAATTCTGTTAATTTAAATAATTCCAGCAAATATTTTAAACTTTAAAAATCCGTAGAAATTAAACCGTAGCTCGGATCGAAAAACTTTCTATATGAAAGTTGATCAGAAAAATGAGACGGATCCAACCGTGCCATCTGTTTCCGTGTCGGGACCCTCTACGGAGGTGAACCCACAACTTTTCGACCATTTCCGGTAGATGAATTGTGCATATATATCGGTTAATAATTCCAACTTAAATCCTAAAATAACTAATATGACTTAGACATGCTTTTAGGCAACCCTGCACTGCATCTTAGCATGGCATGCTCTGTGTTGCATATGTTTGCTGAGTATTTATCTGTTTCTTCCCCCTCCTCTCTCTCGATAGGGCCCAGTATCGACGTAGCCCCTAAGACCCACGCAGCTCCGGTGATTGGCTATACTACTGAAGACCAAACCTTTGCCACAGAGCTTCCAGGCAAGCAACCCCCCGTCGAACATGCCTATATCGCCTATTCTCTTCTCTCTTTTGCTTGCATTAGGACTGCAGCTGTTTTCAATTAATCCTATCCTGATGCATAGCCTGATATTGTAACCTGCTTTTGATAACTACCGGCTTATCCTAAACTGCTTAGAATAGACTGGTTAGTGAACCCCGGAGACCTCCACTTTGTCTCAGTTGCCTCGCTAGATTATCAGAAGACTTGATCAACGTGATCAACAACCAGGCACCGCACATCACCCCCCCCCCCCTTAGTTGTACGACGCTACAGAGTTACTATCGAGTGCCGAGGGTGATATCTCATTTAGCACTTTTGATGATAATTCTGTTGAGTAGCTAATCGGTCGTGGTCATCGAGGGTGATTCCTCCTTCATCACTTCCGGTAACGATGTTGTTGTGCAACACCTCAAGTGCAAACCTCAAGGGTGATTCCTCCTAAGATCGCCGTGACGTTACATCAGGTGGGAATCCATCGAGGGTGATTCCTCGGGCTTCCCCCTTGGTGTTATAAACACACAGGTACTATGACTTAACACTGAACCATGCTAGAAGACGGGTCGGCCCCAAGGGGTACCCGCGAGAGTTACTGTTACTACAGGACTGGAGGGATATGCGGTACCACCCAGTAGAGGTGGACCTGAGTTCCTGACAGTATTTTGCGAGTCGGGTGACCATGGAGAGTACCCGCGAGATGATGTGAAGACGGGTGACCAGAGAGAGTACCCGCGAGATAAGTACGAGGCGTGGCCGGGCATTCTTAGCCCTTGTTGCAAGTCCTCGAGACGGGGCGACGGGGTCACATCGGTCACGAGTCTCTGCTCATTACCGCGCGCTCCCAATACACTAACGATTTGGATATTTGATCCGAGTGGGCTTCTGGCTCGATAGCACTAACCATCACGCGGGAATAAATATGGGTACTCTGCGTCATATGCATCAGCCGAAGCTCTCTAGATGTCAGCGACTGAGCAGCGCACGCCGAGTTGGACTGGGAACGCCCGCGCTTGTATTAAGGGGGCCAGGTCTACTTTTGGCCGTGAACGTAACGTGCAGGAGTGCGCTGGGCGAAGGCCCAAGACCCCTGTGCGCATAGGTTAGTCCGGCGTGCTGACCTCTCTATTGAGTTTTTGGTAGGGCTGCGGCGTGTCGTTTTAGCCGAGGCCGGGCAGGACCCAGAAAAGTGTGTCCGTCCGGAGTTAATCGAGCGTGGTGGGTAAGTTGTTGCACCCCTGCAGGGAAGAACTAATCTATTCGAATAGCCGAATCCTCTGTAACGGACGCTCGGAGTTGTATCCAGGTCAATACAACTAGAACTGGATACTTATGATGAGAATGGATATTAGGGCTCTGGGATTGCTTTCTCGCAGGGAGTCGAGGAAGGATCTCTGGGCGAGGTTGATACTTAATGCTACTATTATTTTATACTGTACTAAGCTACACTCTTCTAATGCTGCAAGACCACTGAAGATGCTAGTGTTCGATAGGACTAGGACTTCTCTCTATCCTGGCATTCTGCAGTCAAGTCCACATAAACAGCCCTCCTTTGAAAATATTGCAGGCTTAGAATAGATCTGATGTAAGTCTTGCTGAGTACTTTGGATGAGTACTCATAGTTGCTTTGCTTCCCTTTTTCCCTATACCCGCATGATGTGACCAGACGACGGAGCCCCGGAGCCAAGCTGCCCTCGTCGATGACTTCTTCTACCACCCCGAGGGTGGTTACTACTACGAGCTTGCCGACGACCAGGAGTAGGATCGGAGGGTCCCAGGCAGGAGGCCTACGCCTTTTCGATCGTAGTCTTTGTTTGGCCCCGCCTTCTTAAGGCTTATCTGTTTCTCTTTTATATTTGTACTCAGATATCTGATGCTCCCGCTGACGCTTGTAAGCGAGCTTATGTATTCGAGTCCTGGAGGCCCCTGGCTTGTAATATAAAGCTTGTATGACTTTTACTTATGACTAGAGTTGTGTTGTGATATCTTCAAGTGAGTCCTTAGGCTTGATCATGTGCATTTGCGTGTATGATTAGTGCACGATTGAGCCGGGGGCGTCACAACCGACCTCTTCAGGAAGAGCAACCAAGACCAAGAAGACTCGTTAGAATTTCGTAACCAATTCTTTCCCCCTAACTCTCCTCTTAAATCTCGGACGAGATTTCTTTTAGTGGAGGAGATTTGTAACACCCCAATAATCATGCTACAGTAATCCCAACCTAATGTTGCCATGTCACCATGTTTGCTAAACTAAATTGTCACTTAGTTGAAACTCGAGTTAAATTCAAATTCAAATGCAAGTCAAATTATTATTTCTTGAAATAGTAAATCAATAATGTTTGTTGGGCTGCAAATATTCACTAACTTATTTTCATGAATAAACCAACATTATTTGAGTTATTAAAATGGCCTTAACTTAATTAAAACAGAGCTAGCAGCATCAAGTTGAGGCATTTCAATTTAAACAAATACTTAAACTGTTCAAAATAAATTGAAACTCTGTGTGCTAGCTCAAAGCATTGTCTAGTATTTCTGTGATAAATATAAAGTTCAACTAAATTCATTTAATATAGAAAAGAAATACAAAACAGTGACATAAAATAGAAAGAAGAAGAAGAAAAGAAAAAGGTCAAAGACCCACTGTGCAATGTTAGTTGTGAGCTGCGTTGGTATTTCCCCAAAGAGGAGGGGATAATGCAGTACAGTAGAGATAAGTATCTCCCTCTGTTATGAAACCAAGGTTATCAATCTAGTAGGAGAATCACGCAATAACTCATTAGCAGTACCTGCACACAAAATAACAAATCCTCGCACCCAATGCAAACAAGGGGTTGTCAATCCCTTGGCGGTTAATTGCAAAATTAAATTGTATGGTGATAGATAGATAGATCGAACAAGAATAAAAAATAAAATAAATAAAGTAAAAGTGCAGAAAGGTATTTTTAGGATTTTTAATATATGATAAAGGTAGACCTGGGGGCCATAGTTTTCACTAGAGGCTTCTCTCGAGAAAATAGCATACGGTGGGTGAACAAATTACTGTAGGGCAATTGATAGAAAAGCAAATAATCATGGCGATATCCAAGGCAATGATCATGTATATAGGCATCACGTCTGAGACAAGTAGACTGACTCCTGCCTGCATCTACTACTATTACTCCACACATCAACCGTTATCTAGCAT
Organism: Thinopyrum elongatum; assembly: GCA_011799875.1. Classification (NCBI taxonomy): domain Eukaryota; kingdom Viridiplantae; phylum Streptophyta; class Magnoliopsida; order Poales; family Poaceae; genus Thinopyrum; species Thinopyrum elongatum. Next base: position 599,428,199 of record CM022301.1, read on the forward strand.
GCATCTAGAGTATTAAGTTCATAAAGAACGGAGTAAAGCCTTAAGCAAGATGACATGATTGAGACAAAGTAAACTCATGCATGAATAAACCCCATCTTTTTACCCTTAATAGCAATGATACATAAGTGTCATGTCCCTTTCTGTCACTGGGATTGAGCACCGTAAGATCAAACCCATTACAAAGCACCTCTCCCATTGCAAGATAAATCAATCTAGTTGGCCAAACCAAATCAATAGATCGGAGAGAAATACAAAGCTATAACAATCATGCATAAAATAGTTCAGAGAACAATCAAATAATATTCATGGATAATCTGATCATAAACTCACAATTCATCGGATCCCAACAAACACACGGCAAAAGGTGATTACATCGGATAGAACTCCAAGAACATCGAGGAGAACATTGTATTGAAGATCAAAAATAGAGAAGAAGCCATGTAGCTACTAACTATGGACCCGAAGGTCTGTGGTAAACTACTCACGCATCATCGGAAGGGCAACAAGGTTGATGTAGAGCCCCTCCATGATTGATTCCTCCTCCGACGGAGTACCGGAAAAGGTCCCCAGATGGGATCTCTCGGGAACAGAGGCTTGCGGCGGCAGAAAAAGTATTTCGTGGACTCCTCCATTGGTTTCCCAATTTTAGAGAATTTATAGAGGCGGAGTTAGGTCAAACAGAGCCACGTGGGCCCCACGAGCCACCAGGGCGCACCCTACCCCCCATGGACGCGCCCTGGTGCCTCGTGGGCCACTGCTCCATCTTCTCATGTCCTCCCGAAGCTTTCAAGGTCTCTTATGTCCAGAAAAAAATCTCCAAAAAACTTCGTGGCATTTGAACTTCATTTGGTACTGATATTCTTCAAAACCAAAAACAGGCAAAAAACAGCAACTCACATTCGGCACTAAGTTAATAGGTTAGTCCCTAAAAATGATATCAAATTGCTTGTAAGTGTATATAAAACATTCAAGATTGATACTATAATAGCATGGAACAATCAAAAATTATAGATACGTTGGAGACGTATCATGCACTTGGGCCATCAGTGCACAGTGCGGCCTGGCCCAACCACCACGGGTCATCCCCTACCTCTGTTCATCAGAGGCTAGGTGGACGCCACGCACTCGTCCGTGGCCGCGGATGGCCACGTGTCACGCATCCGCCGTCTCCCCACGCTCCATAAGGTCCTTCCCAACCACACTGACGAACCCTAGATCATTCTTACCCCTTCTCTGCGCCGCCTTCTTCCTCCTCACGCTCTGCCGAGCTGCCGTCGCCATGGCCGAGCTCGTCCACGCACTCTCTGTCACTCCCACGCCCTAGGACTTTGCCCAACTGTTTTCCCAACGTCGACCGCGTCGTCTGCTGCCACCAGCTCTAGCCGAGCGCCACCACAACCTGCGGATCAAGCTTGTCTCGTCCCTACGGTCACCGACGATCTTCTCCGATTGCGGCCACCCTGCTACTACTAACCTTTCGCCGACCTTTCTTGAGCCTCTCGGTAAGCACCACACCCCTTTCCCCCTTGTTTCCCCATTGAATCCAAGCTCCATGCTGTCGTCGCCATTGTTACCATAGCTCGCAGTCGCTACCTAGCCCACCGTCGTAGCTAGGGCCATTTCCATGCCTCCCCGAACACTGCATCGTGCTCTGCGCACCTCTAGGGAGTCGTAGCACCATCCCGCTCGCCCTCCCGTGCATCCTACCGAGGAGACCGAGCTCGCCCGAGCTCCGGTCACCGCACAGCTCATCACCGTCGCCGCTAAGGCCACCCCAGGCGCTGCCACCGCCACCATTCGACGTGGCTTGTTGCCCGCGTTTGAACCCGCCCAACCGCACTTCAATCTGTGCCCTGTGCACGATTTCTAGCGAGACCTGTGCGTCTCCGCCGCTGGTTTGGTCGCCGCCGGCGCGCCACCGTTCGAACTCCGACCGGAGTCACTAACTCGTGGGCCCATGCCATTAGCGCAGTAATTAGCCACCAATTAACCCCCTAACACTCACTGACAGTTGGGCCCCATCAGTTTTAATTAGGATAATTGACTCGGTTAAATAAAACAGTCCTGGGTCACTTACAAATGGGACCCACTCCACTATTCCAGTGGATAAGATCTCGTTAGCCACTTACTATGACATCTGGATCCCTTTGGACCCTGTTGACCAGTCAACTCTACTGTTAACTGCTGACTGGACATGTTGACTGGGCAGTTGACTAGGTCAACTGGCCCCACCTGTCAGCCTCAGAGCCTTCTGCTGTGTACACTTTCTGTGTGCACCTAGTAATTTCCTTTTAATTTCAAAATAATAATAAATCCAGACAATCATTTAAACTTTGGATATTCATTTTAAATAATCCGTAACTTGGATGAAAATAATTTATGTATTAAAAATGATCAAAAATGTAACACATCTGAATATGCCATCCACATACCTGTTACACACCTCTAACATAGTGAACATGGACAATTTGCCCCTGGTTCATTATACCGATAAATACCTGGAGCTGGGAAAATATTACCAGATATTTTCCCTCTTCTTTTAAAATACTTAGTGGTGCATTAGAGCATGTCACCCACACATCTTGCCATGCCATTGCATCTGAGTTGCATTTGTTTGCTCTCTTATTTATTGTTTCCCCCCTCTGTTACTTCCTTTTCGGTAGACTTCGAGACCGCTGATGATCCGGTGATCGACTACACCGTGAAGATTCGCTTTCGTCTGCAAAGCAACCAGGCAAGCAAACCCCCCTTGATCATTCCGATATCGCCTATTCCTTCTCTCTATTGCTTGCGTTAGAGTAGTGTTACTGCTACTGCTTTATCGGTAGATCCTATACTGCTACATAGCCTGTCCTTGTTAACTGCTGTTGATACCATCCTGTTATCCTATATGCTTAGTATAGGTTTGCTATTATTCCATCAGTGGCCCTACACTCTTGTTCGTGTTTCCAAGCTGTACTATCGGGGTTATCCGAGATGATGTATCATTCTACAGAGACCAGAACACCCCTAAAGGCCCTTACAATTGTACGACTCTACCAAGCCGTATCAAGTGTGATCTACCGAGGGTGATTCCTTGTATTTCACTCTCGATGACAACTCTGTAGTGTAGCACATCTAGTGTGATCTACTGAGGGTGATTCCTCGTAATTCACTCTCGATGATGTCTCTGTCGTGCAGTATATCAAACGTGAACTCATCGAGGGTGATTCGTCAGTTTCACCTTCATGGTATGGACCTGATCCCCGACAGTCCCCAATATTAAAGACAGGTTGGCCCCAAGGGTACCCACAAGAGATTCATATTAAAGACAGGACGGCTCAGAGAGCACCCGCAAGTGATCCACTGTTGGCGCAGTGACAGGGCAGGCGGAGACCTTCCCGAGAGCGTTGGGCCTAGTCCCTGGTCGTGGTCCGCGAGTTACCAAGTCGGCGCGACAGGAGCCCTGTTCGTGTCCACGAGCTTCTAATAAAACACTAATGGATTTGGGTATTTGATCTGAGTTGGCCACTGGCCTAAACGCACTAACCGTCGCGCGAGATAATGGTTTATGGGGCCCTCGGCGTCGTACAATTCTCCCGAAAGCTCTTTCAGATGTACAGTTCAGAGATGCGGCGCGAAGACTAGCTAATATCCTGCGGATCAGGTGAAGCTAGACCGCCCTCGCGACATGCAGGAGTGCTTAGAGCTGAGCGGCCGAACTACCCCTTCTCGCTTAGGATTTAGACTGGCGGGGACCTCTCTGGAGAGCCTAGGTAGGACTACGGCGTATCGATTATCCGAGGCCGGGCATTACCCAGGAAAGTGTGTCCGACCAGAGGTAATTGAGCGTGTCAGGTAATGTGGCACACCCCTGCGGGGAAGTAATCTATTCGAATAGCCGTGTTCACGGTAACAGGACGCTTGGATATATGAGACTATCCCAATCTTATACAACTTGAACCAGATACTTGTTGAAATACATTGCTCAATAAATATGGAATGCCCGCGTATCTTTTCTCACAGGGAGTCGAGGAAGGATCTCAGGGTATTGTATTGTTGTGTTAACTACAAGTTGATATCGTATGCACTCATAATTCTTCGCTTGCTGCAAGATGATCTGCTCTCCTCTCATCTATTGCTGCAAGATGGTGGCCCTTGTGTTACATAGAACTTCCCCCCTCTAGTTCTGGCATTCTGCAGTATAGTCCACTGATATACCCCATTCCTCTGATACCGATGCATATGTAGTATAGATCTGATATAAGTCTTGCGAGTACTTCGGATGAGTACTCAATGTTGCTTTGCACCCCTTTTCTTCTACCCGGTTGCTGCGATCAGGTGGTGGAGTCCAGGAGCCAGTGGATCCCGAGGATGTTTGCTACGTGGAGTTCAACGTCGAGGAGTAGTTCGGAGTTCCCAGGCAGGAGGCCTTGCCTTTTCGATCTAGGGTCGTTATTTGTTTTCGCCTTCTTAACGCACCTTTGTAATTGTCTGTAGTCAGACCTAACTCTTGTTGTAATATCGTGTCGTATGACCCTGGCTTGTAATATATTGTTTTATTTGTTTAATTTGAGTCGTAGAGTTATGTTGTGATATTACACCGTGAGCCACTGATCTTGATCGTGCATGCTGCGTGGATGTTTAGTGCATGATTAATTTCGGAGGCGTCCCAGCTGCGCCCCACAGCATCCCAGCGCTACCCGAACTCATGGTCCCGAAGGATGGGAGGAGAGGCCCCGCCGCTGTCGCGCCGACCTGGCTTGCCCGGTCGGCGCCTGCCAACGACGGCGCAAGAGGAATGGAGGGAGGAGGCGGGCTGGCCCGGCGGCTCGGGTTCCCATCCCATCGCTCGCGGGAAGGTGGGAAAAAACGCTCCCTATGTTCTATCTACTTATGCTAAGAGGACAACATTAACACCCATGGACGAATGCTTTTTTAAAAGGTTTTTGGGTGTGCAACGAAGCACATCTAACATCTCCATCTCATGCATGTTTCTCTGTAGTTCATATGGTGACGAGACATCACATTTATACCCTTTAAAATGCTGTTTAAGTAGCTATACTCAAGTTATATACTATTGTACTCGGGAGTACTATTAAGTAGCTCTGCTACAGGAGTTGATCCTAAGTTCACTAATGGAGAACCATAACAAATTATCACCGTCATGCGGATCATATGGCATTCGCGCAATCGTCTCGACATGACGTTGAGGAAATAGATCCAGCAACATCCATGAGGAGGACAAAGGAAGCCCTTGCTTTGCTCGAGTTGCAGCCGGTCCTTCCGTGCCACGGCTGGCGCCCACCGAAGCACGACGTCATCAAGATCACCACCGACGAAGCCACTAACAAGGTGGGGGGCGTGGCGCATTCGTCGAGCACCTTCCTTGGTACTTGCTACAAGCTGCACATTGGTATTTCTGACCCACTTATAACGGAAGCTATTTCTTTGCGAGAGGGTGTAAAGTTTACAAATCTATGTGGCTACTCGCATGTGATGTGGAGATGGACTGCCTAGAGATGGTGCAGCTCCAGAAAACTCGCCACAATTCTTGTTCGTTTGGGGCTCCTATCTTAGTTGAAATTGAAGAGGTAGCTAGCAATTTCCTATTCTTTGATATTCAGCGTGTAATTCGACCAGCTACTATCCCATCGCATCTTTGTGCCAAGCGTGCTTGCACAGTAAAATGACGGAGAGCTGTCAATGAGAATCCTAGCTTCCTAGTAGCCAACCTTCTGACTGATTGTCCTGTGAATGCCTTTGTTTGAATAAACCTCTCTGAATTGCCCGTAAAAAAAGAAAAGAGTTGGGTAATCTTCGTTAAAACCATTAAATTAACTTCCTCTACGAATCTTCTACCGTGGGAGATCTTCATATTCAGATTCCGTGATTTGCACTAATTTTGTCCAGTACTCATTTCGAATAAAGTAAGGGAAACAGTAATCACCGAAGACATTTAATTACCCGTGCGATCAGCTTGACCATATAGTAGCAGCAGAATTGCGTGAATGAGGATCGATTGATCGATTAGTACCACTACTACCACGGTACGTACTGGCTCCAAAGCTCCAATGGATCAGGCAGACTTGAGTACGAGAACGGCGTACCAACCGCGCTGCTAGTCTACGGTACGTACGTAGTACCGAGATGGCTTGATATCGTAGCGGGCGACAGGTCTGGTCTTCCAGCTTAATGGCGGGGCACTGTATCGCCGTACCCGTGTAGTCTCATGTTTGTTTGTAGGCGTACGGGTCTGTCATCGCCATGATAACTTCTCTTGTTCATGTGGGGTTTACCGCAAATCACGTACGTACGTGCATTCCGCTATTAACCATGTATACAAAGTTAGCTAGGCTTGCGATTGCTAGATTGTGGTTCATATTGAATTAATTTATAATATGTTAAGAAAAAAGTTATTTTTTTCTCAAATACGCACGAGTGTGCGTACTTTATATTAAAGAAGGAGAGGGGATAAAGAGCCCCTTTCACTTGGGATTACAAGCTCCGCATGTACACCCAACGCCACACGCATTCTGCGTACCGTACAATGTTGCTAACTACTCGCGTCACTACCCGCCGTTAGAGCTACGAGGAACCCATCCATGTCCGTCTTCAGGATACCCGTCGTCTTCCAGGCTCTACACTCAACACCTATCCTACGGATTACGCTCATGGAGGATGGGCTTGCTCGGTCGAAGACGATCGCATTCCGGTGTTTCCAGATTTCCCACATGACGAGCAATGTAAGGGCCCGTATGTCCTTGTTGCCGGTAGCCCTACCATCAACGTGTACACACCACTCCAGTAATCTTGTAGTGCTATTTGGCACCCATTCCCGCTTGTTCATTGCTCCGCATACCCGAGTCCACACCTCCCTAGCAAGCACGCATTGTGAGATGATATGGTCCATGGTCTCCTCTGCTTGGTCACAAAACGGGCATGCATCTTGGTGGTCCAGTCCTCGTCGAGCCAGTCTATCTGAGGTCCAACATCTATTTGGGAGCGCTAGCCACGCAAAGAATCTGCATCTCAATGGCGCCATTGACTTCCATGTGAACTGTGTTGCTGGTGTCACTTCGCGTCCCCAGAATCTAACGTTGTATGCCGACTGTACTGAGAATGTTCCATTCGGCTCCCACGCCCATCGCACCGAGTCGGCCACGTCTTGATCGAGCTGTACTATCGCCATCCGCTCACATAGCATCAGGTATTCGTTTAGCATCAGTGGTGTCAAATCTGGGCCAACGTCCAAGGCCCAAGATCCATGCATCAATCCTTGTTCAACCGTCCGAAGGGCTCTTGTTGCTTGCCGAACCTGCCTGTATAGGTTTGGAACTAGCTCCTCCGCTCTATGACCACCCATCCATCTATCCTCCCAAAATAGCGTATGTCGTCCGTTGCCCACCGCAGTGGAGGTGGCAGCTCTAAACAGCTGCATCGACTCCTCAGGCACCTGTATGTCAAACTCACTCCATGGCCTTGTGGGGTCCGTCCGTTTCAACCATGGCCACCGTGACTGCATGGCAATATTCAGCCACCTCAGGTTCGGGATGCCCAGTCCACCTGCCCATCTCGGAGTGCACACATCTTCCCACGCTACTGCACATTGGCCACCGCTTGCCTGAGCCGTTGCACACCATAAGAACCCTCTGCATATTTTGGTCATAGCGGTGATCGTCTTCGTCAGAATGTCCAGAGCCATCATTGCGTGAATGGGAATTGCACATAGCACAGACTTGACCAGAATCATTCTGCCGCTCTTGGGCATATTGGCAGCCTTCCAACTCGTAGTTGTGTCGCCAATTGGTCCACCAGTCCAGCTAGTTGCGCTGCCGTTTGCTTTCTGATCATGAGTGGAAGCCCTAGGTACTTGCACGGGTAGGTCCTGATCGGACACCGAAGAATCTGGATCACCTGGTCCATTTGCCTTGCGTTGCATCGAATGGGTAGTGTTGCGCACTTGTTGAGGTTGACACGCAATCCAGAGGCCTCACCAAACATATGTAGGATGCTTGCACAAGTTTGGAGGTCCCTTGTATCCGGTTTGATGAAAACCATCATGTCTTCCGCGAACATTGAGACTGTCACGCCAAATATGCGATCCTATTCTCGAGGGACTCGGAGGCCCCACCAAGAGTAGAAACGCATATTGGAGACGCTTGCAAGATGGATATCATTACATCGTACCACTTAAATAATAGATGGGGATACATATAGATACATAAAATCATCATATGAATACAACAATACATATCAAACATCATACAGAAGAGCAGCATCCGACTACGGATGAAACCAAACAAAAAACTCGAACAACATCCACCCTGCTAGCCCAGGCTGCCGGCCAGGAACCTATCCCGAGATCGAAGAAGAAGAAGAAGAACTCCAAAAGCAAACGAACATCGCTCTCACGTCAAGTCATCGCATTAACTGTACCTGCATCTGTTGTTATAGTAATCTGTGAGCCACGAGGACTCAGCAATCTCATAACCATGGGTATCAAGACTAGAAAAGCTTAATGGGTATGAAAGGGGTAAGGTGGTGAGGTTGCAGCAGCACTAAGTATTGTATGGTGGCTAACTTACGAGTACAATAATAATAAGATCAACTACGCATAGACGCAAACTACAAATGATCACTAAGTGTTCCTGAACACCTACTTACGTGTACAAACATAACCCCACCGTGTTCTCTTCTCAAACTTTCTCGAAAAGAGACGGTCACGGTTACGCACGCGGTTGGTGGATTTTAATTAGGATTTAGTTTCAAGTTGTCTACAACTGGAGGTTATAAATTTCCACGTATCACATAACCGCGGGCACGGCTTCGCGTAAGATTTAACCCTGCAGGGGTGCTCCAAGTAGTCCATTATAAATTGCCACACGTATCCGATGGAACATCCTCACACCATGATAACACGATGCTTACGATAAGGAATCCCGGTGGACAAGTCACTCGCAAAAGGGAAACTAAACCAGCAAGACCTCCCAGCGTGTCGATGATCCCGATAGGAGCCGCGTATCTCGTTCTCATGACACGACTGGATCGTCCAAACTTCCGGTAGGCCAGCGCCAGAATTGCCCCTGGTGGCCACCTGCGGTTGACAGGTTTGGACCAACACTCATGAGGAGCACTGGCTCGGGGGTTGTTGATTAATTATCCACGGGGGCCGGCAGGTCCCTATGCAAGTTTTAGTTGTTATTAGGCAAATGATAAAACCAAATTTGGGCCTTGCTGGAAAAGTCTCAACCTAAAACGAATGAACAGGGGGGGTTCTCATATGCCCCACATGTGTTAGGAGCGCTCAACATGGAACATAACACCAGTATTACGGAAACTAGGGCGGCATGAGTGGAACAAAACACAAGGTAAAAGGCCGAGCCTTCCACCCAAAACCAAGTATATTGATGCATTAATTAAATAATAGATATTATGATATCCCATAATATCCATGTCGCAACATGGAACAACCTGCAACTAGCAATGTTATAAGAAAGGGGCTGAGCAAAGCCGTAACATAGCCAAACAACGGTCTGCTGTGTAAGGATGGTTAGAGGCTGTATCATGGCATATGGGAGGCTGACATATATGTGATAGGAAGCGTGACATAGCGATAGCAACGAGACAACTAGCAAGCAAAGATAGTAGAGATATCCAAGGTTATGGTCATCTTGCCTGAAATCCAGCTCGGAAGAAGATCGAATCCCTGAAGAAGACGAACAAGCGTAGTCGAACGAATCCTCACACTTCGCAACGTAACCGGACTAGAAGAAGCACAACCGGAAAGAAACAAACAACATGATAAACACACAAGCATAATCATTGCATGATGCACAATCAAGTATGATGCATGACCAGTTTAATGAGGCATGGCATGGCAAAATGCACAAACAATCAATTATTACATATTAAGTGAAGCTCAATATGTAATGGGTTGCATATTGACGAAACTTCACAACAATTATTTTGTTCACTCCTGTTTGTGCTACTCAACAATATTAAATGTTGGTTAACATGGCAAGAGATGAAGCATAATTAAACAACATATTTAAGCATTTTAAATGGGGCCGGAAACAACATAAAACAATTTCAGAAAATCCCCATATGTAATTTCGAATTTGGTGTTGTTCTGCCCTGAACATAATTTTAATGTTGTTAAACATGCAAAGAAAGTGCACGATGATAATCTACATATTTTTTCACCCCATTTGCATATAAAGTTTATTTAATTCAGAGCTACGGTTATTTAGTTATGAAATAAATCATTTAAGCATGGCATTTATGCAAATTATTGCAAACAACAATTTTAAACAATTTAACATGGATGAAAGTTGGATATTATGAAACTAGATGAAATTCTAAGCATTATATATATAAAGTTTGTTTAATTATGATGCACGGTTTGTGAGTTATTATATGCATGAACATGAATGACTTTTCTGTAAAATGGCAGTTCTCTGATAAATGAATAATTCGTCTTGTGGAAAAAAACATGTATCGGACCGAAATCTAGAACAGGCGCTAGCAGGCAGCTCACCATGGGCCAAGGCCTGGTCGGTGGAGAGGCTTGGGGCAGCCAGAGCCAGCTGGGCCGAGGCGAGGCCGGCCCAGGTGCAGTCAACATGGACCGGGCGGTTCTGGCGCTAGTCATCCTCGCCCTTGCGTGCTCACACGCAGAAGCAGGGGAGGCAGCGGGCAGGGCAGCGTCGGCGACCTTCGGCGACGCGTGGATGGCGGGGATGGACAGGGGGGTGCGGATCCGGACGGAATCCACCAGATCCGCCCGTTTGCGACGCCGGTGGTGGAGATCTGGCAACGGCATAAGGCGGAGCTCGCGGGGCGCGGCCATGGTGGTCTCTTGTGAACGCGACAGAGGAAGGAGAGAGTTAGAGAGAGGGACAGAGGAAGGAGGCGGGGAAGAGAAGGGCGTCGGGGTCGGCCTGGTGGTCGACGACGGCGAGGTGGCGTCGGGGTCCCGAAGTAGCGCGGGAGGAGAGGAGCTTGAGGCAGAGAAGCACTCCCACTTGGGGCTTGGCGATGAGGGCATGGAAGAAGGAGAGGGCGAGGGCGTGGAGGCAGCCGGATGTGTTCGGGGACGAGAAGGGGCGGCAACGGAGGAGCTCTACTCCGACGAGCTGGTCTTCATCGGTGGCTCGCCGGCGACGTGCTGCTCCGGCGAGGCGAGGCGCGGGGATCGATCCAGAAGGGAGCGAGGGCCCCTCCTCGAGCGGTTGTGCTCGGGCCGACAAGGGAAGCGGCACTGAGCGCCGGTTGGTGGTGGATGGACTTGATCGGGAGGATGGATGGTGGTTGGCTGGGCGAGGGGATCGAAGAGGAGACCAGGTGAGCAGCGCCCTAATTTGGTAGAGGGGGAAAATCAAGGAGGGAGGCGGCTGGTTTGGTGGATCTGGAGACGAACCCGAGGAAGAAGGTGAGAGGGTGTGGGTGGCGGCGGCTGAGGGGGTGGAGATGGGACATCTCCCTAAAATTTAGGGTTTGTCTAGATTTGGACTAGGTGGTCTATATATATAAGGAAAGGAGGGAGTTTGGATCATCCGATCGAAATCGGACGGTCGAGATAAAATGCTATGGGCACTAATAGAAAACAGGGAACTAGTCCCGATTCCAGAGGGCCTTTAGTCCCAGTTCTGGAACCGGGACAAAAAGGTCGGGACTAAAGCCCAAAACCTTTAGTCTCGGTTCTCTTACGAACCGAGACAGAAGGGGCTCCACGTGGCATTGCGGGGCGCCCAGGCAGGAGGACCTTTAATCCCGGTTGGTAATACCAACCGGGACCAAAAGGCATCCACGCGTCAGCATCTGGCAGGAGCTGGGGTTTTTTTTTGAAAGGGGGGGTTTAGGGGTTTTGGAGGGTTTAGGGGTTGGCGTGTCGGCCATCCCGCGACTCCCCCCAGTGGATAAGCCCACCCCGCCATCCTCATTCGTACCCTCCCCCCCCCCCCCCCCCCCCGCACTCTCCCCTTTCCTCTTGCTCTCTCTCTCTCCTTGACTTGCATCCGAGCGGGCTCGTCGCCACCGTTCGCCGCACCGACTAGTCCAGGAGGACAGACCTCTCTTTCTCCGTGCTTGGTCGACGGTAGCTACTACATACAGAGAGAACGTACTCGACGCTAGCTAGTAAGCAAATGAAGGAACCATTAATTACACAACATCGTGATCATGAACATATACAGAGAAAAGTGACCTCTCTTTCTCCGAGATTGGTCGAACAACAAGTTTTCGTATATCTATCCGAAGCTACTACATATATACAATATAACATCTCCTACGATCCCTGACATATATCATCTACCAAAAATCAGCTTAAATTTCCACATGGTATTCTCCCTTTTCATGTATGACGTGTTCAAGAAAGAATCCTGCCAATTCCTCTTGAATTGCTCGTATGCGATCATGTGGTAGGAGTTCATCCCGCATCACATCCATCTAATTTAAAGAAGGGGGTCAATACATATATATGAATGAAACTCAACACAATTGATGGTAATAAAATAAAATTGTGAATTTTTTTTACGTACTTGAAATTGTTTGTCAGAGTTGCCCCGCTCAGAGGTCGAGTAGCGCATGAACTCGCAAACGTAGTATCCACATAAATTATTCCCGCCTTCCTGCCACACACACTTTACGAGAATAGAGTTCAATCAAACTGATAATCATCAAGCATGATAATGGTATTGATGAAATTAGAATCAATGAGAGATGCGCAGAACTAGCTATTACTACTTACTTTGTGTTGTGTAAATCGCAGCTCCTTCTTCAGACCTGGAACCTTTCCGGTGAACTTTTTCCAAACCCTGCCCGGCAAAGAAAATGATTACTTCATATCAGCAAATGAACAAAAGTTGCCGATATGGTGCGCTAATGATTGAACTTACTTCTGGAGCATTTCAGTCATGTCCGCATACTCTTGTGGATCTTTACGTCTCGAGTCTAAGACAGTTACTACTCCCGCGTCAAGCTTAATGGATAGCAGAATAAAGTGGAATCTGCCCACGCATAACTCATCAATTACAGTACTTAACCTCGAGTAAGCGAAACCGAATATGCACAAGACAGTAACACTCACTTGAAGTTGTAAGGAAAGAGTATTTCACTTTTGTTTTGATGTCGAAGGAACGATTTTAGCAAGTTATCCTCGGTATCTTGAACTCTGTTTTTTACCGTCCATTCATTTACGGTATTTGGGCTAATGAACCCAATGTCATAGATCCGTCCTGTCTTGCATTCGACGATCTTCAATCTGCATAATATAGCGAGGATAATTATATATACATGCAATGAACGAGCTGAGCTAGAGACTTAATTACAGAAATAATACTTACAGACAGTAGCAAGCCATGAGTTGTTTGTCCAGGGCGTCTTGATTGAATAACTGAAAAAATTCCACAAATTCAACAGGCATCACCTCAACTCCAATGAAGTCGTGCTTATCTTTAATTCCCAGCAATATACTGTCGGTCCCAGACTTGCTGCAGGTTTCCAAGTACCAGTCATGCAATCTTCGCATCATCGTTGGTAGTTTCTTTAGCTCATCATCACTTTTGACGAGAGGCTTCCCGTGCTCGTACTTAAAGGGAGGTACTACCTCAGCAATTTCATACTGTACATCATCGCCCACGTAATCACCAATAGTGGTACCGGGCAGTAATCCCGGATGATTAGCAATATCGCTAGACACCTTGAGTGGGGGGCACGATTGATTCTCCTGTTTGCCGAGCTGGGAAATTGTTTTCCCACTTCGTCGTCTTGTATCACTTGTAGTACTTCCCGACCGCTGCGCTTTAGCATATGTCTTTTCAATACATCGGTTATAGTGGGATTGCGGCGGAGGCGGTGGTGGTCGCTCAAGGGCATCAAGAGTGCGCTTCGCTTTCACCGGATCTACTATTTCCTTCTTTTCTGGATGTTTTCATTCAAAATGGGCCCGCACTTCGGCAGCACTAATTTCTTTGAGTTCCTCGTCAGTCCTCTCATATGGTAACTTGGCAGGAGCCTTGTGGCTTGGACCAAATTTGAATTTCTTTCCACCACCTCTTGTACGGCTAGCCGCCGGAGCGGCGGCGGCTCTCTTCTGCCGTTGCTGACACGCCGGAGGAGGCGGAGGAGGAGGTTGAGTGGCCTGACGCACCGGAGGAGGAGGCGGAGTGCCCTCACGCGCCGGAGGAGGCAGAGGAGGAGCCGGAGTGCCCTCACACGCCGGAGGAGGCGGAGGAGCCGGAGTGCCCTCACACGCTGGAGGAGGCGGAGTGCTCATCGGAGGAGGCGGTGGAGGAGCCGAAGTGCCGTCACGTGCCGGAGGACGCGGAGGAGGAGCCGGAGTGCCGTCACGCGCCAGAGGAGGCGGAGGAGAAGGTGGAGTGCCCTGATCACTCGCCGGAGGCGTCCAGTTTGGAAGCTTGATGTACTCCTTCCTCCACAGACAGGTACTCCTCAAAGCATAAAACAGATGATTCTCCCCTTCACCTGTAGGGTGGTCAAGCTCCAGCTCCTCAAATCCCTCCATTATTTCATCCACTGTCACAACAGCATAGCCATGTGGAATCGGACGGCAGTGAAAAGTTCCGTCAGCTTGAGGAGGTGCAACAGAGCCGACAGCCGCCTTCAAAGTCAGGTTCTGCCATTTCGTCATTAGCTCGCAATGTTGAGCCTCCGTGATAGTATCCACGGGGTAGTGAGGAGCCATGAAATTAGGATGAACGGGCTCCGTGGAAGCCACGCTGCTTCTTCGCTGAGATGGTGGGGTAGCTTCTGGGCTAGCTTTGTGCCGCTGAGATGGTTGGCCGGTAACTCGCTGGCTCTCAAGTTCCTCTAGCTTTGCTATTCTTGAATTGAGCTTCTGCATTTCGCTTGCTTCCACTTTCCTCTTTCTCTCTCGGCTTCTGTAACCACCGCTGTCGGGAAACCCATACACCCACGGAACAGAGCCTGGTGTGCCTCGTGTTCGTCCAGGGTGCTCAGGATTCCCGAGGGCCTCAGTTAGCTCGTCCTTCTCTCTGTCTGGAATGAACTTCCCTTCCTGCGCTGCGCTGATAAAATGTTGAAGCTTCTTGAAGGTTATTGCAAGTTGCTCGTCCGTCCAACGACACTCCCCTATTTCTGCGTCCAAAGTTCCCCCAACCCCGAAGAAGCAAATCCTTGAACGGTCTGGCCAGTGCAATGTCGCTGGTTGGACCCCTTTAGCAAGCAGGTCTTGCTCAGCTTTGTCCCACAACGGCCGGGCTTTGTAGTAGCCACCTGACCCCGTGTGATGGTGATACAGCTTCTTTGCAGCATTTATCTTGTTTGTCGCCGACCTTTTCTTACCCTTCTCCGAAGTCTTGTAGGCCACAAATGCGGGCCAGTGATCTCTTATCTTCTCATATCGGCCGGTGAATTCTGGAGTCTTCCCTTTTTCGACAAACTTTGTGGTCAACTCTTTCTTCCAGTTCCTGAATAGATCTGCCATCTTCTTAAGAGCAAACGCCTTGACCTTTGGCTCTATAACTGGCTTATTCGGATCCTCCTCTGGCGGTAGGGTGAAATTTGCCTTCAGCGCGGTCCAAAGATCAGCTTTCTGTCTATCCTGGACATAAGAAACTTCAGGGTGGTCCTTACTCTTATTCCATTGCTCGACGCTGATCGGGATGCTGTCCCTAACAATAGCTCCGCACTGACTAACAAATGTGTCCTTCGTCCGCTTGGGTTCAATCGGTTGGCCATCGTCGTTGATTTTTGTGATAGTGAACCTTTCATCCTGGGCAACCTTTTCTTCGGGCCTCGTCTCTTTACGGAAGTTTGGTTCGATCCAAAGGGCTGTAAAAGAAGAAAGATGCGTTAATATATGTACATACCAAAACAATTAATGCATCAATTAGTCAGCACTGGCTTAATTAATATATATACCTCGCCGGACTTTGCAACAGCTGCCTCCTCCGTTCGGTCACCGGAGCCGTCATCATGATCTCCTTCTTCCTCCGCCATTCGGTCACCGGAGCCGTCATCATCTCCTTCCTCCTCCATTATTGGATCACCGGAGCCGTGATCCTCTCCTTCCTGACCATCGGTGTCGTTGAGAAACGAGAAGGGATAACCTCCGCCGAGGATTATATCCCCCAACAACTGTTCTTGTTCCAAGTCTCTTTCCATAGTTTCTGCAAATATTACAACATGGCAATATACAAACATGAGAGATGGATATATTAGTGGCAAACATAGACCTATCTAGCTAATCACAACAAGGGATCATATGCACAAACATATACCTAGCTAATGACAACAATGAACATAACAATTACGGGTAGGGGCGGGAGGGGGTAGATCGACAACGCTCTTTCTTCGTCTAGGTTTTGGGGTGGCCTCGACAACGCTCTTTTAACTTGGTAAATTTGGGTGGCCTCGACAACTCTTCTAGGGTTTGGGGTGGCCTCGACAACGCTTTTTCAGTCCCGGTTTGGGTGGACTCGAGAGTTGGTCGGGTGAGAGGGGGTTGATCGACGTCCCCCCTCATGTCTAAGTCAATGAACAACAATATGAAATCATTCACTAATATTGATGTTGGACTCGACTAAATATGCACTCCATAGTCCAATCAAGTATATAAGCCCGCGGTGATCAAACACATACAAGTTACAAAAATTTCTATGCTCACAAAAATATAAGCCCGAGGGGAATTGAAGTTATCGGGGTTATGTTTATACAACAAATGGACATCTCATCTCATCTGAAAAAATAGAGCACATCTAAAAAATATATATACATACATACATACATGGAAAAAAATTGCTATGAACAAAAAAAAATCTATGAACAAAAAAAACATCATATATGAACATTTTCTATATCCATCCATACATACATACATACATACATGGACAAAAAAATGCTATGAACAAAAACATCAGTAGTAATTATTTTTATAATGATTTGGCCTCAAAAAATTCTTTTATTAGTATTCTCAAACTCTAGAATGACCCTGTTGCACTAGAACTATTTCAAATAATTCTTTTCAAATGCCACAAATTTTTTGAGAAGTCCTCTGATGCCTATAGATCATTTTTATGCAAAAACCCACTTTGGTCATTTGAAAATTTTGAGCACAACTTCCATTTTTCAATTTTGGTCCAATCTTGGCATTGAACTACAACCCTATTTTTCCTTACTAAAAAAATTCTGAAAAAATTACTCCAACTTCATGACAGTACCCACACTCCATTTCACCAAAAACCTTCTGATCCATAGTTCAAATTTTTCAAATTTCATTCAAATGAAATTTGAAACAGATTCAAATTCCTTGCTGAAAACCTATTCTAAACCACTCCAAAAATTCTGAAATTTTGCCATCACCTTTGTCTTGCATCAGTACCTCACCACAAAAAAATTCAGAAATTCCAAAAAAAGCCCCAAGCCATCTAGCATTTCATCAAACACCTTCTATGCACTGTTCATCACTGTAAAAAAATTCAGAAAGTTCATCGTTGCTGCTGCTCCACTCCTTCTCCTCTCCTTCACGGAGTTGCTGCTGCTCTTCAATGCGTCAGGGCCGGCGGCGATCATGGACAGTGGCAGAGCAACAAGGGGCTCGGGGGCACGCGGAGACGGGGAGCAGGGGACCATGGGAAGGGGGGGCTCACTGGGAGGGGCGGCGTTGGCTGGAGGCCGGTGACGAGGACGGCGGGCTCGGGGCGGCACACGGCGACGGGGACAAGGACAGCGGGCTCAAGGCGGTACGCAGCGACGAGGACGAGGACGGCGGGCTCGGGGATGCTGGCGATGAGGACGGTGGGCTCAAGGAGGCGACGACGTGGTCCGGCAGCCTGGCGGCGTCGATGAGCACGTGGCGACAGGGATGAGGACGGCGGGCTCGGGGCAACTGGTAGATGAAAACTGAAATTTTCTAAGTGTTTTCTTATATACAAGAAGCATTGGTCCCGGTTCGTGGCACCAACCGGGACCAATACCACCCTTTTGGTCCCGGTTGGTGCCACCAACCGGGACTAAAGGTCATTTTCGTCAGCCCAAAGGGCGGGAAGCAGAGACCTTTGGTCCCGGTTGGTGGAACGAACCGGGACGAAAGGGGGGAATTGGTCCCGGTTCATGGCATTGGTCCCGGTTTGTGCCACCAACCGGCACCAATGGCCTTGCACAGCGGCATGGTGGGAGTTTAGTCCCACCTCGCTAGTTGAGAGAGTGCCGCACCTGTTTATAAGGCGCGATGCACCAGAGCGTTCGAGCTCCTCTCTAAAGCAGGCTTACGAGCCTAAGCACTCTGTATCTGCCTGTGCGCCTACTGGGCCTTCTGCGGGCCTGAATCCTGGCCCAACTGGCTGGTTGGGTTTCCAGTCGTATTCAGGCCGTGGTGGCCCAGTAGGCGGCATTTTTAATTTTTTTGCAGTTTTTTTGTTTTGTTTTTTGCATTATTTAATTTCTTTTGTTTTTTGCTTTATTTTTTTTAATTCTTTTTCCTGTTAGGTCACAAAAATTATAAACTTTCTGTTAGTGCCATTAGTTTTCAAATTTGAATAGTTTCAATTTGAATTCTTTGGAATTTGTGTGAATCACTAGTTTGTGAATAACTTTACTATAAAAATAGATTTTTGAGTAATTCTTTTTTCTGCTATTTAATATTACTGTGTTTTATCATTATATTCAAAAACAGATTTTGTTATTTTAGTTTGCTATTAAAGTTTCTAAGAAAAAAAATATTTATTAAAATTCTTTTTGCTGTTAATGTTTTGAACAAAAAATTCTTTGATAATTTTAGTTGCATAAATTTTTTATAATTTTAGTTTCAAAAATACTAGAAGTTTATAAAATCTTTTTAGTTGATTCCTTTTGCTATTAGAGTTTTATAAAAGCTTTTTAGTTGATTCTTTTTGCTATTGAAGAATATTATACTTTTGTTTTAGTTGATCATAACAGAATATTTTAATTAATTTTTTAGTTCATTCTTTTTGCTATTAGAGTTTCATAAAAGTTTTCTAGTTCATTGTTTTTACTATTAGTTCATTCTTTGAGCTAAATGACCCTGAAATAGAAAAGCACTTCAAATGAACTCTGAAAAGGTTGAAAGTTAGCATGGTATCATCATTTCACCCACATAGCATGTGCTAAAAAGTTGAGAGGGTTACGGCAAAAACTGGACGCACTTCATGTACAAAATGGACAATCTCTTTCGATGTATCAGGGTTTCAGACGAAAACTCATCTGTTACAAAGGGATTTCATTTTTTTGAACTTATTTGAACTCCAGACTTTTTTTGTGTTCAAAATGCACAATTCAAAGCCACATCATCAATTTTCAACCCTTTCAGACTTCATTTGGTATTTTTCATGCATTTACTGATTTTTTTTAAGCTAAATGACCCTGAAATTGAAAAGCACTACAAATGAACTCTGAAAAGGTTGAAAGTTGGCATGGTATCATCATTTCACCCACATAGCATGTTCTAAAAAGTTGAGAGGGTTACGGCAAAAACTGGATGCACTTCGTGTACAAAACGGACAATCTCTTTCGAAGTATCAGGGTTTCAGACGAAAACTCCTCTGTTACAAAGGGATTTCATTTTTTTGAACTTATTTGAACTCCAGACTTTTTGTGTGTTCAAAATGCACCATTCAAAGCCACATCATCAATTTTCAACCTTTTCTGACTTCATTTCCTATTTTTCATGCATTTACTGATTTTTTTAGGGACATTTACATCTATGCCCCTAACTTGATCCCACTACTCAGATGTGCCCCTAATTTCGAAGGATGCTCAAATTTGCCCCTCTGCCGTTAGTTGGCCTTATAGAAATGCCCTTCTGCGCCGTTAGCGTCCGGTCAAAGGGCTTTGACCGCACTGAAAAAAATAGTAAAAAAATCTGAAATTTTGTGGGATCGAAGGTACTCAAGTGCGCAAGGTGCGTGCAGATTTTCATGCTGTTTGGACACTCTAGGAGCTCATGGCAAAGGAAAAACAGTAAATATGTACGCCTATGAACAGTAAATTCAAAAAATAGCAAAAATATTCAAAAAAATATGAATTTTTTTGGCATCCAAGATGCTCGGGTGCGCAAGGTGTGTGCAAAATTTTGTTGTGTTTGGACATTGTAGGAGCTCGTGGAGAAAAAAACAAAATATGGCTCGAAAAAAACTTTGAAAAAAAATACACTATTTTGTTTTTTTTGCTAGAGCTCCTGGCATGTCATTTGATAACAGAATTTTGCACACACCTTGCGCAACCGATCATCTTGGATGCTAAAAAATTTCATATTTTTTTGAATTTTCTTGCTATTTTTTTGAATTTACTATTCACGGGCGTACATATTTACTGTTTTTCCTTTGCCATGAGCTCCTAGAGTGTCCAAATAGCTTGAAAATCTGCACGCACCTTGCGCACTTGAGTACCTTCGATCCCACAAAATTTCAGATTTTTTTACTATTTTTTTCAATGCGGCCAAAGCCCTTTGACTGGACGCTAACGGCGAAGAAGGGCATTTCTATGAGGCCAACTAACGGCAGCGGGGCAAATTTGAGCACCCTTCGAAATTAGGGGCAAATATGAGTAGTGGGATCAAGTTAGGGGCACAAATGTAAATGGCCCATTTTTTTAAGCTAAATGACCCTGAAATTGAAAAGCACTACAAATGAACTTTGAACAGGTTGAAAGTTGGCATGGTATCATCATTTCACCCACATAGCATGTGCTAAAAAGTTGAGAGGGTTACGGCAAAAGCTGGATGCACTTCGTGTACAAAATGGACAATCTCTTTCAAAGTATCAGGGTTTCGGACGAAAACTCATATGTTACAAAAGGCATCATCATAATAGTTGTGGAGAGAAAGTCTTTACTTTTTCTTCGCTTGTGTCCTTTGCTTATTGCGCCGTAACCATGGATAATCTTCATCGTTTAATAGGGTGCTTGGGTCAGCCTTGACTTTGAAGGGAGGAATTTCATTAAATTATCATAATCTTCAGACATGTCTGTCTTGCCCTCCATTCCCACGATGTCTCTTTTTCCTGAAAGAACTATGTGGCGCTTTGGCTCATCGTATGATGTATTCGCTTCCTTATCTTTTCTTTTTCTCGGTTTGGTAGACATGTCCTTCACATAGAAAACCTGCGCCACATCATTGGCTAGGACGAATGGTTCGTCTGTGTACCCAAGATTGTTCAGATCCACTGTTGTCATTCCGTACTGTGGGTCTACCTATACCCCGCCTCCTGACAGATTAACCCATTTGCACTGAAACAAAGGGACCTTAAAATCCTGTCCATAGTCAAGTTCCCATATGTCCACTATGTAACCATAATATGTGTCCTTTCCCCTCTTGGTTGCTGCATCAAAGCGGACACCACTGTTTTGGTTGGTGCTCTTTTGATCTTGGGCGATCGTGTAAAATGTATTCCCATTTATCTCGTACCCTTTGTAAGTCAATACAGTCGAAGATGGTCCCCTGGCCAACAAGTACAGCTCATCAGAAACAGTGTTGTCACCCATGAGACGTGTTTGCAACCAACTCCCGAAAGTCCTGATGTGTTCACATCTAATCCAGTCGCCACACTGCTCCGTGTGTTTGGAGCGCAGAATATTCTTGTGTTCGTTGACATTCGGGGTCACCAAGGTAGAATTCTGTAGAACTGTGTAGTGTGCTTGAGACCAAGAATGCCCATCCCTACATATTATTGAGTCCACTCCTAGCGTGCCTTTTCCAGTCAGTCTCCCCTCATACCGCGATTGAGAGAGACCAATCTTCTTAAGGTCAGGAATGAAGTCAACACAAAACCCAGTGACCTTCTTTGTTTGATGGCCCGTGGAGATGCTTCCTTCTGGCCTAGCACGGTTACGAACATATTTCTTTAAGACTCCCATGAACCTCTCAAAGGGGAACATATTGTGTAGAAATACAGGGCCCAGAATGGCAATCTCGTCGACTAGATGAACTAGGACGTGCGTCATAATATTGAAGAAGGATGGTGGGAACACCAGCTCGAAACTGACAGGACATTGCACCAGATCACTCCTTAACCTTGGTAGGATTTCTGGATCGATCACCTTCTGAGAGATTGCATTGAGGAATGCACATAGCTTCACAATGGCTAATTGAACGTTTTCTGGTAGAAGCCCCCTCAATGCAACCGGAAGCAGTTGCGTCATAATCACGTGGCAGTCATGAGACTTTAGGTTCTGAAACTTTTTCTCTGCCATATTTACTATTCCCTTTATATTCGACGAGAAGCCAGACGGGACCTCCATACTGAGCAGGCATTCAAAGAAGATTTCCTTCTCTTCTTTGGTAAGAGCATAGCTGGCAGGACCTTCATACTGCTTTGGAGGAATGCTGTCGTTTTTGTGCACACGTTGCTGGACCTCCCGTGCCTCCGGTGTATCTTTTGTCTTCCCATACACGCCCAAGAAGCCTAGCAGGTTCACGCAAAGATTCTTCGTCACGTGCATCACATCGATTGCAGAGCGGACCTCTAGGTCTTTCCAATAGGGTAGGTCCCAAAATATAGATTTCTTCTTCCACATGGGTGCGCGTCCCTCAGCGTCATTCAGAACAGATAGTCCGCCGGGACCCTTTCCAAAGATTACTTGTAAATCATCGACCATAGCAAGTATGTGATCACCAGTACGGACGGCGGGCTTCTTCCGATGATCTGCCTCGCCTTTGAAATGCTTGCCTTTCTTTCGACATTGATGGTTGGTCGGAAGAAATCGACGATGCCCCAGGTACACATTCTTCCTGCATTTGTCCAAATATATACTTTCGGTGTCATCTAAACAGTGCGTGCATGCGTGGTATCCCTTGTTTGTCTGTCCTAAAAGGTTACTGAGAGCAGGCCAATCATTGATGGTTACAAAGAGCCACGCATGTAGGTCAGATTCCCGCTCGTCGTGCTCATCCCACACACGTACACCTTTTCCATTCCACAGCTATAAAAGTTCTTCAACTAATGGCCTTAGGTACACATCAATGTCGTTGCCGGGTTGCTTAGGGCCTTGGATGAGAACTGGCATCATAATGAACTTCCGCTTCATGCACAGCCAAGGAGGAAGGTTATAGATACATAGAGTCACGGGCCAGGTGCTATGATTGCTGCTCTGCTCCCCAAAAGGATTAATGCCATCGAACCTTAAATCAAACCATACGTTCCTTGCGTCAACTGCAAAGTCCCCCCACTTTCTCTCGATTTTTCTCCATTGCGACCCGTCAGCGGGTGCTCTCAACTTCCCGTCTTTCTTACGGTCCTCCTTGTGCCATCGCATCAACTTGGCATGCTCTTTGTTTCTGAACAGACGTTTCAACCGTGGTATTATAGGAGCATACCACATCACCTTGGCAGGAACCCTCTTCCTGGGGCGCTCGCCGTCAACATCACCAGGGTCATCTCGTCTGATCTTATACCGCAATGCACCGTATACCGGGCATGCGTTCAAATCCTCGTAATCACCGCGGTAGAGGATGCAGTCATTAGGGCATGCATGTATCTTCTGCACCTCAAATCCTAGAGGGCAGAGAACCTTCTTTGCTCCGTACGTACTGTCAGGCAATTCTTTATCCTTTGGAAGCTTCTTCATTATTTTCAGTAGCTGCTCAAATCCCTTGTCAGATACACCATTATCTGCCTTCCATTCCAGCATTTCCAGTGTGGTACCAAGCTTTGTGTTGCCATCTTCACAATTTGGGTACAACGGTTTTTTGTGATCCTCTAACATGCGATCGAACTTCAACTTCTCCTTTTCAGTCTCGCATTCTCTCTGTGCATCAACAATGACCCGGCGAAGATCATCATCGGGCACATCGTCTGGTTCCTCTTGATCTTCAGCTTCCCCCGTTGCAGCATCACCGTATTTAGGGGGCACATAGTTGTCATCATCCTCTTCTCCTTCATTGTCTTCCATCATAACCCCTCTTTCTCCGTGCTTGGTCCAAACATTATAGTGTGGCATGAAACCCTTCTCAAGCAGGTGGATGTGAAGGGTTTTCGAGTCAGAGTAAGACTTCGTATTCCCACAGATAGGGCATGGACAACACATAAAACCATTCTGCTTGTTTGCCTCAGCCACTTCGAGAAAATTATGCACGCCCTTAATGTACTCAGAGGTGCGTCTGTTACTGTACATCCATTGCCGGTTCATCTGCGTGCATTACATATAATTAAGTGTGTCAAAAACCATTACAGAACATCATGAATAGAGAAGTGATGACCAAATTAATACAAGTTCATCATCACATTAAAACCAAAGTACTGTAGTGATCAATTGTTATTACTGAAAAAATAAATACATAAAGTTCATACATAGTTCTCATAGAACAACATATAGCTCTCTAGCTAGAGCATCTAATTAAAACATACATTGAAATTATCGCAACTAAGGTAACAATTGATCCAACAGCATAATGATACCAAGCCTCATTATCAATGGCATATTTTCTAATCTTTCTAATCTTCAAGCGCATTGCATCCATCTGGATCTTGTGATCATCGACGACATCGGCAACATACAACTCCAGTTTCATCTTCTCTTCTTCAATTCTTTTCAATTTTTCTTTCAAATACTCGTTTTCTTTTTCAACTAAATTTAACTTCTCGACAAGAAGTTCTATGTTGGTTGGAATTTCCGGTTCACATACCTACTAGATAAAAACATCTATGTCATGTTGGTCGGCATAATTGTCATAAACACTAAATAAAACAAATAGTTATAAAAGATAATATACCACATCCGAATCATAGACAGGATGAGGGCCGACGGGGGCGGATACCAAAACCATCGCACTATATAATAACAAACAATAATAAAATTAAGAAAATTATACAAGTATCTATCTAAACCATACAAGTAAGAATTTTTTTTCTTTTACAAAGAAGATAAGAACAAGAGGCTAACCACGGTGGTGCCGGCGACGAGATCGGGGCGGGCGATCGATGGCGGTGAGGACAGGGACGGGACAGGACGGACCGGCAAACCTAGACAAATCTTGAGGAAAATGGAGCTTGGACAAGGAGCTTCGAGAGGAGAAATCTTAAGTGTGGCTCGGGCATTTCATCGAACACCTCATGTGCATAGGAGGTGAGCTAGAGCACAACACACCTCTCCCACACCTCTCCCAAAAAAACAGAGCAGTGAGCTGAGCTGAGCGCGTGAGGGGTATATATAGGCTTCTCTTTAGTCCCGGTTTGTGGCTAGAACCGGGACAGAAGACAGACCTTTGGTCCCGGTTCCAGCCACAAACCGGGATTAAAGGTGCTGGGCCAGGAGCGAGGAACATTGGTCCTGGTTCGTGTCTGGAACCGGGACCAAAGGTGTCAGACGAACCGGGACCAATGGCCCCCGAGGCTCGGCTGGCGCCCTGGCCTCACGAACCGGGACTGATGCACCCTTACCGGGACTGATGTCCCCTTTGGTCCCGGTTCGTGAGTGAACCGGGACTAATGCCCTTATCCTGGCCTCAACCAAAGCCCTGTTTTCTACTGGTGGGTAGTCTAAATAAGAAACCGAAGATGTTGTGGGGATGTTCGGAGATGATCCGGGCCCATCGGTAACGGCAGCCCGGTATGGGTTCGGGGAAGTTTTCGAACAATGTTGCGAGGGCGTTAGAGAGAAGTCAACGAAGACAACGGGGTCTGACAACAGGCCACGGAGACAAGGGGGTTTTGTTGGGATCGGAGAAAAGAGAGAAGAGAGCGGTCAGACGAGAGTGAAAACGAAAACCCGATCGGTCTGAGAAAGGTCAACGAAGACGAAAAGAGAACCGGTAACTACAAACGCAATCGAAGTTTTACAAAAACACCCGGATGCAATGCAAATGATGCCATGATGACTGCAACAAACAAATAATAACGCGATGACAACGAAATATAACGGGAGGCATCTGGAGCATCGGTCTCGGGCTGTCACAACACTCCCTCACTTACAAGAGATCTCACCCCAAGATCTAAGAATGAGAAGAGGAAGAAATCTAATCCAAGATAGCTCCAATGAAGAATGATGGGTTTAAATATCTCATTCTTGACAACTGTTGAATAATGAAGCACGAAGGGAAATTGTCAAGAATGACATAACACCACCTCAAAAGACAAGGTAGAAAGGATTTGCACTTTCAAATGCAAGACGAAGATTACTTGAGCTCCAACAAGACTCTTGAAGAACACTTCGAGAATGAATTAAATCCTTGATGAACCACCATGTAGATCCTCCAAAAAGAACTCCGGTAATAAAAGGACGATGGAAAGAAAGGTTAAAAGAACATGATGAAGCCTTGCCATGATTGAGATGGAGCTTCGTGATGAGACAACCGAGAAAACTTGGAACTCTAGAAAAGAAATATGAACAAATTGGGATCGAGAATTCATTCAACATGAACAAACTCCGGAAGGAGGAATTAAATTTACCTCGATGAAATAAGAACAAGAATTATGAAATGCTTATCCTCATCAAATTAAATTGATGACAAACAATGGATTGGCATGCCACTTATTCTTCTTGTAAAGGATTGAAGAGAGATATAGTGCAAACTTGATGAAGTCTTCAATGAACCACTGGTAGGATTCTGGAAAGAACGAATGAAAATTGATACAATAATAAAGGAAGAGGAATGTTGAATGAACCACCGTTAGGATTGACAAGGAACGAAGAAAAAGAGAACGAATCACCGGGAAGAATTGGAAGAACAAATATACTTGAAGGAATTTAGATATAAGAGAACGAAGAGATCACGAGCTTATTGGAGAATACTTGAACGAAGCACCAGAAGAATTTGATAATGATAGATGAACGTTGAGAATGAATCA
Organism: Thinopyrum elongatum; assembly: GCA_011799875.1. NCBI lineage: Eukaryota > Viridiplantae > Streptophyta > Magnoliopsida > Poales > Poaceae > Thinopyrum > Thinopyrum elongatum. Next base: position 599,454,961 of record CM022301.1, read on the forward strand.
ATCTTCTGAAATGATGGCCTCCGGAGAATCAAAACGAAAACACTCCTAAAATGCCTCGGATGGGTATGAAAAGAATTTCTCACGATCGAAACAATTGTGAGGATGGCATGAAGCTAGAACCACAATCTTCAAGAGAACGGATGAGAGAAATTCTTCTTCGGTCTTCAAAGCTGAGAATGATGATGAGGAACACCATGAAGAATTTGTGAGATACTCCGGAATAATGAAGAATACAAAGGTTGAGCCGAAGATGAAAAAGAATTTGAAAGCGATCTTGGAGAGGCAATTGACTGATGAAATTCATTCTTACGTCAACTTTGAAAAGAATTTGAGAATAGCTCCGAAAAATTAGAAGAGCCAGGTAAGATCCTGGGAAAAGACCTGTGGGTTAGGGCCCACTAAAAGAGAACACTGTTGAGACGATTGCTTTAAAAGAGGTAATGCACCGGTTAGATTTTTGTGGCTTGAATGAAATAACAATCTCGAAATAGAACGAAGGGATCTTGAATGGAACCACGGATTTTCTGAGATATCTTTAGCACTCCGGAGAAGAAAAGACAGAGATGAATATCCACGAGATTCTTGGATAAGAACTTCCAACATGGGAAAGCAGGTGAACAAAACAAAATCATATGATCAACACCGAAAGTTTGAATTGAGTCCACCGGAGAAGAAAACGAGAACGAAAAATGATGAACTGTAGCTCCTGAGAATCTTCAGGAGAAATCACCGGTTAAGAACATTGAAGGAAAAGAATGGAGAGACTTCACGTTAATTAAATGGATACTTGATTGGAGAACTCCACAAAGAAAAAGGGTGGGAGGGTGGGGAAAACAAAGGCAACTTGGGACAGAAGAAATGAACTCCGTTGAGAAAACTGAGAATTGATCTTGCAAATGTTGAAAGGATTGGATTAACTTAAAGAGAAGCACATCGGGTGAAAAGAATTTACATGAAGTATTAGCAATCTTATAGAAATATGAGAACACCAGTTAGGAAAGGTATGGAATCAACACTTGACTTCAAAGCAACTCGAATACCACAACAAAAACAAAACAAGGATTTGGCTTGCAGAATAAGCCAGAACATACATGTGATAGAGATTTTGTCTGAAATGTTCGTGATGGGGCCCCCACGGGCATGATGTTACGGCGGTCATCACGTATGAGTACATGACTTACGCAACGTCCCCGAGCCATAGCAAAGCTACAAGGGCTCTTTAAGACGTCACGAGACCACAATAAGAACGCCCATGAAGGGGCGGATCACTAGACGTCGAACCCCAATCTCATATCATGCATCTGTCGGAAAGATATCCTAGATAACTACTTGAATTCCCACCTAAGAACTCCCGACATTCTTTGTTATGCAATTCGGTGCAACGACACAAGGAACAAAATATCAACACACAACTCCTAGCAGAATTCTACGCTCCAATGTACCGCCTCCATCAACACATAACCGAGAACCCCGGAAATCGTGTACCTCAGACCTTCAGAAAGCACATCCGCTACTTGCCGTGGTAATACATCTGAGCGCTCTCCCTAGTACTGGGTGACGTCAAACTACTCTCACCACAAACAAGATAGAAGAGACTTTTCGATGTCGGCGTCCTCTGGTATTCCGGAACTGAAATGATAGCGAATGTGACAAAAACCCCTTGGAGCTCAACTCCCCAGGTCCAATCCATACAGTCAGGAGGCACCAAGAATAGAGCCAAGTCACACCAATATCGTAACCATTCCAACAATACCCGCGTGATCCTAAAAAAAATTGAGTGAGAAGAGGTAGTAGAATAGAACACCTATGTCACAATTCCTCACCAAAGCGACGAAGGGGATAAGGAGTAAAAAGAATTCCTACTCTCCGATATATCAAGGGGGCTCCTATGGTCGGTCGAGGCTCTGATACCAACTTGTCACACCCAATATGCGATCCTATTCTCGAGGGACTCGGAGGCCCCACCAAGAGTAGAAACGCATATTGGAGACGCTTGCAAGGTGGATATCATTACATCGTATCACTTAAATAATAGATGGGGAATCATATAGATAAATACAATCATCATATGAATACAACAATACATATCAAACATCATATAAAAGAGCAGCATCCGACTACGGATGAAACCAAATGAAAAACTCAAACAACATCCACCCTGCTAGCCCAGGCTGCCGACCAGGAACCTATCCCGAGATCGACGAAGAAGAAGAAGCAGAAGAAGAACTCCAAAAGCAAACGAACATCGCTCTCACGTCAAGTCATCGCATTACCTATACCTGCATCTATTGTTGTAGTAATCTGTGAGCCACGAGGACTCAGCAATCCCATAACCATGGGTATGAAGACTAGCAAAGCTTAATGGGTATGAAAGGGGTAAGGTGATGAGGTTGCAGCAGCACTAAGCATTGTATGGTGGCTAATTTATGAGTACAAGAATAAGAGGAGCAACTACACATAACGGTCGCAAACTACAAATAATCACTAAGTGATCCTGAACACCTACTTACGTGTACAAACATAACCCCACAATGTTCTCTTCTCAAACTTCCTTGAAAAGAGACGGTCACGGCTACGCACGCGGTTGGTGGATTTTAATTAGGATTTAGTTTCAAGTTGTCTACAACCGTAGGTTATAAATTTCCACGTACCACATAACCGCGGGCACGGCTTTGCCTAAGATTTAACCCTGCAGGGGTGCTCCAAGTAGTCCATTATAAATTGCCACACGCATCCGATGGAACATCCTCACACCATGATAACACGATGCTTACGATAAGGAATCCCAATGGACAAGTCACTCGGAAAAGGGAAACTAAACCAGCAAGACCTCCCGGCGTGTCGATGATCCCGATAGGAGCCGCATATCTCGTTCTCAAGACAGACCGGATCGTCCAAACTTCCGGTAGGCCAGCGCCAGGGTTGCCCCTGGTGGCCTCCGGCGGTTGACAGGTTTGGACCAACACTCATGAGGAGCACTGGCTCGGGGGTTGTTGATTAATTATCCACGAGGGCCGATAGGTCCCTATGCAAGTTTTAGTTGTTATTAGGCAAATTGTAAAACCAAAGTTGGGCCTTGCTGGAAAAGTCTCAACCTAAAATGAATGAATAGGGGGGTTCCCCATATGCCCCACATGTGTTAGGAGCGCTCAACATGGAACATAACACCAGTATTACGGAAACTAGGGTGGCATGAGTGGAACAAAACACCAGGCAAAAGGCCGAGCCTTCCACCCAAAACCAAGTATATAGATGCATTAATTAAATAATAGATATTGTGATATCCCATAATATCCATGTCCCAACATGGAACAACCTGCAACTAGCAACGCTATAAGAAAGGGAGAGAGGAAGGAGGCGGGGAAGAGAAGGGCGTCGGGGTCGGCCTGGTGGTCGACGGCGGCGAGGTGGCGTCGGGGTCCCGAAGTAGCGCGGGAGGAGAGGAGCTCGAGGCAGAGAAGCCCTCCCGCTTGGGGCTTGGCGGCGCGGGCGTGGAAGAAGGAGAGGGCGAGGGCGTGGAGGCAGCCGGATGCATTCGGGAACGGGAAGGGGCGGCGACGGAGGAGCTCTGCTTCGGCGAGCTGGTCTTCGTCGGTGGCTCGCCGGCGACGCGCTGCTCCGACGAGGCGAGGCGCGGGGATCGATCTAGAAGGGAGCGGGGGCCCCTCCTCGAGCGGTTGAGCTCGGGCCGACAAGGGAAGCGGCGCTGAGCGCCGGTTGGTGGTGGATGGACTGGATCGGGAGGATGGATGGTGGTTGGCTGGGCGAGGGGATCGAAGAGGAGACCAGGTGAGCAGCGCCCTGATTTGGTAGAGGGGGAAAACCAAGGAGGGAGGCGGCTGGTTCGATGGATCTGGAGACGAACCCGAGGAAGAAGGTGAGAGGGTGTGGGTGGCGGCGACTGAGGGGATGGAGATGGGACATCTCCCTAAAATTTAGGGTTTGTCTAGATTTGGACTAGGTGGTCTATATATATAAGGAAAGGAGGGAGTTTGAATCATCTGATCGAAATCGGACGGTCGAGATAAAATGCTATGGGAGTCCAAATAAGAAACCGAAAATGTTTTGGGGATGTTCGGAGATGATCCGGGCCCATCGGTAACAACAGCCCGGTACGGGTTCAGGGAAGTTTTCGGACAATGTTGCGAGGGCGTCAGAGAGAAGTCAACGAAGACAACGGGGTCTGACAACAGGCCACGGAGACAAGGGGGTTTTGTTGGGATCGGAGAAAAGAGAGAAGAGAGCGGTCAGACGAGAGTGAAAACGAAAACCCGATCAGTCTGAGAAAGGTCAACGAAGACGAAGAGAGAACCGGTAACTACGAACGCACACGAAGTTTTACAAAAACACCTGGATGCAATGCAAATGATGCCATGATGAATGCAATAAACAAATAATAACGCGACGACAACGAAATATAACGGGAGGCATCTGGAGCATCGGTCTCGGGCTGTCACAGAGACCCTATGTGACAGACCCCTAGAGGCCAAGGGCGAGAAGATGCCTCGCTCCACCGCAAGCTCAAAGATCTTTTGTAGTGGCTCCATTATGAGCAAGAAGAGCATTGGTGATAATGGGGCCCCTTGTCGTAGACCTTGCCAGTTCAGGATGGGTCGGCCAGGAGCACTGTTTATCATGATACGGGTTGACGAGCTAGCAAGGAGGCCACAAATCCAGTCCCTCCATCGCGCACTAAAGCCCATGTGCAAGAGTACTTCCATCATAAAAGGCCAATGCACGGAATCGAAGGCCTTCGATATGTCCAGTTTGAGCATCACTGCCGGCTCCTTGAGGGAATGCAAGCGTCTGGCCGTCCCTTGTACTAGCATGAAGCTGTGTTGGATGGAGCGCCCCTTGACGAAGGCACTTTGGTGCATGCCTACTAGGTTTGGTAGTTCCACTGCCAGCCGGTTGGAAAGCGTTTTGTCAAAAATCTTGATCGCCCCGTGGACCAAACTCACTGGCCTGAAATCTTTAACATCCACCGCTCTGTCCATCTTCGGTAGTAGGGTGACGATAGCTTTGTTTATAGCCAGCAATCCTCTCATGTCACCCCGATGAAAATAGTCTAGTGCCGCCATGATATCCACTTTTATTATGTCCCAGCATGATGCATAGAAACGCCCGGTAAATCCATCCGGCCCTAGCTCCTTATCCATGGGCATGGACTTGATCACTTTCCTCACTTCCTCTTCAGTGAATGCATCATCTAGCGTCCGCATGTCCACCGTAGGCAACTGTAGCTCGTTCAAGCAAATGGTGTACTGCTCGTTCCAAATATGCCCTCATAGTAAGCGTCCACCATATTTGCAAGCTCGTCGTGCCCCGTCGCAATCTCCATCCCATTTGTCAGCGTACTATATATAGCGTTTCTCCTTTGGCGTTGGCACGCGCTCTGATAGAACAGCCTCGTGTTCGCATCCCCCTCCCTTAGGAACAGGAGCCGCGATCTTTGTCGTGCGATGGTTCTCTCGAGGGAGCATAGACCCAAAAGCTAGTGCTTGAGTATGCTGCGTAGCTCTCTCTCTTGGTCCGTAAGGGCTCTCTGATCCATAGCTTTGTCTAGCCGCAAAATGACTTCTTGCGCAATTGCAATTTGCAATTTTATGTTTCCAATCCAGCGGTCGCTCCATCTCTTCAAGGCCTTGGCCGTGGCCCTAAGCTTTCTGTCCAAGACCACATACGGGTTGCCTCCACGTTGTACTGATTCCCACGCCTCGGCGATGGTGTCCATGAAGCCCTCAGCCTTGGTCCAGAACGCCTCAAACTTAAACCTTTTGCTCATGCTTAACTCCGCGTTGAGGTCCAGGAGTAGCGGACAGTGGTCAGAGACTGCTGACCCTAGTGCCGATAGGCAGGAGATCGTGTATAGGTCCTCCCAGGACGTGGTACAAAAGACATGGTCCACTTTTTCCAAAGTCGCATGTGCCCTCTCATTTGACCAAGTGTATCTTCTGCCGTTCAAGTATATCTCCTTCAGCTCGAGGCGATTGAGATTTGCTCGGAATCTTGCTAGCATTCTTCTATTGACTCTATCATTGTTCTTGTCCTCCTGATTGACGAGGAGATTAAAGTCTCCTACAACCATCCACGGCCCCGCGTGCAAGTTCCGGATCTCCACCAGTTCCTCCATGAATTGTATCTTTTCCGCATCCGGTTGTGGTCCGTATACGCCCGTGAGCCACCATTGCTCCCCACTCCTCGTTGCAACCAACGCCGTGAGTGTATTGTCGGTGTAGTGCGGGTTTGACAAGGACACCACCGTGGCGTCCCATGCCAACAAAATTCCGTCGCGCGTGCCCGCGGCCGGCAAGTAAAAAAAGTTTTCGAATCTATTTCCCAGACAATGTTTCACTACATCCACGTTCACAACTTCCATCTTAGTTTCCTGCAAACAGACGATGCTAGGGTTCGCTGCATGCACCACTTGTGATATGACGTTCCTACGCGCCGGCGTATTCAGTCCGCGCACGTTCCTCACCAAGGTTTTGAAGGGTTGGCTATTCATATGCACGCCCTACGTCCATCTACCGCGACTGGTGATCCTGTCACGTGTCCACCTCGCCTTCATCCGCGCCTAGCGGCATGATTTCCGGCTCCCAGCCAAACAATGCTAGGATCGCCGAGATTTGCATGTCAGTTAGCGGCTTCTCAAAAAGCTGCACGTAGGCCTGCAGCGTCTCATCACTGATCACTTCCCCTTCATTTGCGAGACACAGCTTACGTATCAGAACGTTCTGTTGCTTGGAGGCCTTGGCGGCCTTGGCGAGCCTAACACTTCTGCATGGGTTGGATACTGGTGGGCGCTTCTGCCGAGTCCGCCTTCCTTGTGCAGCACCCGGGGAAGTTATGAAAGCAACGAAAATGGATCCCTGGAAAATAAACAAAAAATACTTGAAAGTTGAATTATCAAGAAGCCTACTTTCCGTTGACCTTTTTGGTCCATACCCGGGAAGACTCAACTGCAACCTTTTCGTCCAGATTCCCGCAAAAAGAAAAAAAACCTTTAGAAAAACCTGTAACTTTATTCAAACACGAGAACAATTACATTACAGGTACCTTTCGAAAGAAAGAAAAAATAACCATTACAGGTACAATCCTTCGGATCAATGATCCAAGAAATTACAAAGTAGCTCATACAACGGGAATTATACATGAGCTCTTGGGTGCTCCACCCTCTATATGAATATTAAATTAAAAAATACAAGGAAAATTAAAAAAAAAACTGAAATCTTGGGATATCAAACTTGGGCGCCCAATACACTCCCGTATAAAGTTTTGTAAAAAAAAATACCAGGAAATGTATCCATGGTGAAGAAAATACAGTCCGACCTATGATCCATCCAAACCCTTTTTTCTTCTTCTATACATAAGATTTTTTTCTCTTTTTTAGTAAGAATACGAGAGATGTCATTTTTTCACGAAACTTTACATGGGCGTAGATTGGGCACCCAGATTTGATATCCCAAAATCCCATGTTTTTTTTTTTGAATTTAATGTTCATATAGGGCGGTGGAGCACCAGGAGCTCCAAATCCTCTTCCCTCATACAACTAAGAATTACAATAAAATATCTCATATACCCCTTCTCCATGGTAATAATTTTTAGAAGACGAAATTCTCTAAATCCTTCAACAAATACACCATAATTGCACCGGAGTAGTGACACTGCTACTCTCCACAAACTTGATTACCAATGAAGATTTCAAAGAGCTCCTTGATTTGCCCATCCAAAAAGATGGAAGTCGTGAACAATGAACGGACATTGACTAGGGATGACCCCCTAGAAGTGCAGTTTGTCGAGCTGCTATAACTTCACCGTGATGCCATGGAAAGACTTTTTAGTTCCACAAAAAATAAAACCAACAGACTCTCCGACAGCACAATAGATTTGAAAGATTTATCTTGCATGGACATAAACCTAAACTCTGCAAGAACAATTGCACCAAACCTAAAGAGGAGACATAGCTCTGGCTCCGTGATGTGGCCTGAAAAAGTATCACCGCAGCAGGGTAAGAACCAGATTATCTTCATTTTCAATGGCACCGCGTCCACCACATGCATGTTGCCATTGAGGACCTCAAAACTCATCTCGAATGATTATTGAAACACACATATGAGCACATGAGGTTTCCCCCACCTCACAGTGTCAAATGACAGCGGGAGGTGAGGGGTACCAGGTAGAAATTTTGACGGCGGTAATCTTCTTCTCTTCTGCTTGGCAGGTTCGGCTATGGGGTGCAGTTCCATCAATGTATATGAAGTTCTGGACATCCAAGGCTTAGGGCATATCTAATCGACCCCAAAGTTAACAATAGAAAGAAAAAACTTCCAAGAGTTAACTTGTAAAGAATTTTGAGTATTGGGTGGTGAATTCTAACCGACCCCTAGACTTCGCCCCACCCCCCCCCCCCCCCTCTTTTCTTAATTGCAAGCCATTTTGCATAAAACAAATCCATTTTACTACATCTCCACATATATAGTATTACCAAGAAAATAGTTTTTCTGTGCCTATTGGCCATTTCATCTAACACCCTACGTCCGGTTGTCGGTTGAAGCATGACACAGACGAGCGGTTACTATAGCGGTTATGCAGCGGATGTACCACGACCCGATTCCCAGCCTTGCCAACACTCGGGTTGCGGCTTGGCTCGGGAGGTGGCAGCATTCGACACAGCGTGAGCACATGACTTGATAGGGAGCCTCGAAAGAGTTGCGCAAGGGTGTGAGAGGAGGCTTGGGAGGTGGCAGTGGCCGGACACGGCAATGGAATGGTGTGTTGGGGCGACAGCGTGGCCATGAGCTCCGACTTGGTGACAGGAGGTGGTGGCGGCGGAAGGAGGCTCGGGAGGCAGAGGTAGGCGACACCGGGATAAAGGGCATGGGTATGGTGCTAGGTCGGCTCGTCGAAGCCAGTGGCGTGGTTGGAGATGTCACCGACGCTGATTTTGGCGATCGTGGGGAGGTGGTTGGAGTAGGAAAAAAATTTATAAAAAATGAGGTATTGAGGATGAATGTGCTTTTCAAAATATTTAGACGGAGGGTTGCTTTTTGGATCACCCTAGAGCGTTTTGGTAAACTTGGTTCAGATGAATATCCAAATCATGTAAAATAGGAGTGATATTCTCGAAAATAAAATTAAAAATAGGAGTCACACTATATTACTGCGTTGGACCTAAATGCTACAGTGACTCTCCGTCGAAGCTAAGAGATGGTGCGGTGACTCGTGAAAAGAAAATAGTAAAGCCATTTATTTTATTTGAACACAGTACAGACGCAAGCGTTCATACATACGCGCATATACTCATCCCTATGAACACACATTCTATCACTATGAGCACCTCCGAGAGACTGAGCCGGCATATCATCTTGAGATTTACGAAGTCACTATAGGCGACTCGTCGTCGATGAGAACGTCTCCTTCCACTAAAAACGCATTACCGAAAATCCTGAAATAAATTCATGAATAATGCGAGCATGAGCACTTGAACCTGGTGGGCTGGGGAAGGAATGCACGCCGATCACTAGACGGACGGCAGGAGGCGCAACGGTACGTGTTCGGCCACGCCGGCCGGAATCTTGGGATCGGCGACCGAAAGAGGGTACAGTAACCGTACGTACGTAGCTAGCTAGGGACCTAGTGCCGCGTACGTACGTGCACGCAATTGAAAGGAGACGGCGCAACCAACCAACGATCGCGTCTCGTCTCGTCTCGTATCGGAAGAATGGATCGGATGGGACGGGCGGGCGGATGGATCGATCAACCGACTGGAAAGACAGCACCACGTGACCGGTGGTTACTGCGGCGGAAGGACCGGCTAATTTGGCGAGTCTAGCTGAGCTAGGGGGCGAGCGAGGCGAGGTCGTTAATGGCGGTAGGGGCCAACCAACCGAGGCGGCTCGGCCGCGCGCGCCGCCTCCGTCTGGTGGCGGAGGCGGAGGCGGTGTTCGCTAGTCGCTACGCTGCATGCATCGGATGCCTCCGAGCGCCAAGCCGTGGATTCTGTTGTTATCTTTTTTTTTTTTGAGGGTTGGATTCTGTTGTTATCTGTAGCAAAGTAGAACGAATTGACTCGTCGCCGGCCGGCCGGCCTGATCGCGTCCTGGTCCTGGCGTATTTTAATGCACCGCGCGCGCTGTCGCTGGTCGTGGGCGTTTCTGTTCCTTGTTTCATCCAGAGATCGAGCGGATAGTTACCTAGATAGATCTGGTGCACACAATACTGCGTAGGACGATGATACGATCTACCATGGACGGACGAGGTTTTGATGGAGGCACTCTGGATGCTCTAACTACTGCTAAATGTGCGCACTCCTGAGTGTCTTCCGTCAGTGTGGTTCGGGTTCGGCGGCGTACGGATGGCCCCTGCGGTTTGCTCGAGTCAGTGGTTGTGCCCTTGCCAGTGCAACCTGAGTTCTGACGAAGATTCCACAGAAGAGTATATTTGCTTGTTGATTAGAAATTTGGTGATAAGTTCATCGCACCGGACATCTGACTCCAGATCAGAAGGTTGCGTGTTCGATTCACGTCGGGTTCAATATCCCGAACAAACTTTTTTTTTTTTTGAGACAGGAATATCCCGAACAAATAATCCGGTTTTCTTTTTCTATCCCCGGGCTCAACGTTTTGGGCCGCATTTCCTTTCTAAACTTATTGGACTTCCTGTGGCTTTTGACAGCAGTCCATTCCCCCAGTTCAAACATCTTAGGCCGCATTTCCTTTTTGAGAGGCTTGGGCCGGATCTTTCTTTTCCTATCTACTAAACTTATTGGACCTCATGTGGCTTTTGACACGGGTCCATTCCCCCAGCTCAACATCTTGGGCATTTTCCTTTTTGTGAAGCTTGGGCCGGATCTTTTTTTTTCCATAAACTTATTGGACCTCATGTGGCTTTTCACACGCGTCCATTCCCCCAGCTCAACATCTTGGGCCGCATTTCCTTTTTGAGAGGCTTGGGCCGTATCCTTTTTTCTTATCTAAACTTATTGGACCTCATGTGGCTTTTGAAACTGGTCCATTCCCCCAGCTCAACATCCTGGGCCGTATTTCCTTTTTGAGAGGCTTGGGCCGTATTTCCTGTATACGACCTTAGTTCTAGGTTGCTTCAAAAAAGAAACTGAATTCCAAGCCTTCCTTTTGTTCCGAGTCCGATAATTTTGGTCCTTATTAGCCTAAAAAAAGAAACATAATTTTGGTCATAGTTTCGTGAAAATGACCGAAACCTTCTAATTTTTTTAATCCAACGAGACATGGGAATGACATTGATTATTACTAGTGCGGGCCCTCTTGAGTAAGTTAGGGGACGTTCCAGTTACCGATGTAGATTCATCTAAAAAAACTCGATGCACGGACATTTGCAATTTATAATTAGTGATTTTTCTGTCAGGAAATACTTTATATTACTTAAATATCAATGGTGCATTCCTCGTTACAACAATTTACTATCATACTTGGTCCAGACCCTAGCAAAACAATTGTGCGCTTCTGACATCCAACTTATATGATTTTGAGAGTGATACACATGAGTAATACGAGTATTTCGTTCTTCCATCTTTAGTTTTATTTCATCCATCATGAAAGTGTGTCTGATCTCATTCGCAAAAACAAAAAAAAAAGTGTGTCTTGATCTAAAAAGGTGGCAACCTTAACAAGATTAACTGCCTCCAAACAATTTATTTTCACCAGAATTGGTGAATTACTCCACGTAAGGGCCAGGGAAAGGCCCTCATCCAGCGCAGAACTCAGCTTCTAGTGCAACATGGCAGGACAGGAGATCGCAACATGCACTAAAAAAAAGTGCATGCATTGTCTCTGAGTACCATACCGCATCCTGCTTAATTATCAGAGGGGTCAAAGGATCCATCAGTGTTTAGTTTCACCCATCCCTGCATTCGCAGTTCCCAATGTGGAGTAGCGTCACATGAAATATTAGCACCCTTCTCACCACATATCTTGCAGATTCACGTCATGTTCAAGACCCCCACCGATCAAAGTGAGTGATGAAACATAGCTACACATGAATATGTAAAATACCCAGTTGGCCGCGCAGGCTTGAAGTGGACAACCTCGTTGCAGACGTACCAGATGCTCCAAGTAGCATGAAGAACTTCACCGTTTGATCCTCGAGAAAAATCACATGTAGTATGGAGAGACCATTCTGTGACGGTGTTTCTAATGTCTGCTGGCTTGGGGAGGCGCCAAATGGTAGCCATCGATGACCACAATTCTCTTGCATGCGTGCGTCTGCACTACACATGAAAGGAGTGTTCACATTCCATAGCACAAATGGTAGCCACCGACTCCTCCAATTTTCTTTCATGCTTCAGCTTTGAGGTCGACATCGAGTTAGCCGATAGTCTCCATGCAAAGATTGGCCAAATTTTTGCTTGATCTATCAAGGTACCATGCTAATCAAGATTCTTCCAGTTATGCACGTGCTGGAAATTTGGAAATTTGCCAATTTCCAGCAGGTGCATAACTGAATTTTTTTTATTAGCATGGTGCAACTCGTCAAAAGCGAGCCGATAGGTGCTTCTCACCGAGAAGTTGCCTGATTTCTCACATGCCATGCCAGGAAATCATCGTGGTTCCTATGAGAGATTTTATTTTTAGTATCTCCTCAGCATCAAGGCGAAAGTATTGACGGATCATGTGAGAGTTCCAAGTACCATTAAGATTCAACAATTCATAGACCCATCCCAACTTACACCGTCCTTGCATCGATAATACCTTGCTTTGATTTTTGTTGGGAATCCAACGATTTCTCCAAATCATAACTTGAGTTTGTTTCCAATTCTCCATATCAATTCATTTTTCAACAATTCTAGTCCATGACATATACCTTGCCACGAGGAAGATAGATTGCTGCTGAACACTGTATCCTCAAGCCTTATATATGGATAATACTTCGCCTTTAGAACTCTTGCACACAAGCTCTCGGGGTAAATCAGCAATCTCCTAGCCTGGCGGGCCATTAACGCCTGATAAAATAGATGGAAGTCTCGAAAGTCGGTGCCTCCCATGCCCTTTGGTTTGATAATTTGTTCCCACGACTTCCAGAGTAATTGTCAATCATTTGATTGGGGTCATCACATAGCCCTAATGAGAGTTCAAACACACTCAATAAATAGCCAGGGACCGACTGAGAAATGGATTTCATAAGAGCTTGTTTTCCTCCTTGGGAAGGACATTCTCAAAGCAACATTCTTTTGGGGAGCTTCACCTGCAGATTTTGTGATTTTCCTTTTACCAAGCGTCAATCCGGGGTTAACAGCCCTAAGTACATTTCCCGAAATCTAGCAACTTCAATTTCGTCCAAGGGTTAACAGTCCTATAGGTACCTTTCCGAAAATCCCGCAACTTCAGATTGTAAGGTTGCTCGAACAACTTCCTGGTCTGCTAAAGGGCAAGATTCCCCAAACAAATAGGACACTTGCTTGGGTTTACCAATTGTCCAGTGACTCGGAGAGCCTAAGCTTGATTTGCCTCAAAAAATAGGAGCGTGACATCCGCAAACAACAAATGAGAAATTCTTAGTGCTCTTCGGCACACCTTCACTAGTAATTAATGATCAAGCATTCAAGCATATGCTCGGGCTCTTGGTTTAAGTGCATATACCTTTACTGAATGTCGCTCCCATGGAACAAAAATAAATTCTCATCATAAGAGCAACTCTAGCAGATCCGCACAAATCTGTACCGCAAAATACGTTTGAGGGATCTCTAAAACAAAGTTCAGAGCAGCACCACCGACGTTCATCATACATTCATAACATAAAAACATAGATCAAACTAATCTAGACCTAGGGATGGCCGACTCATTGCTCGGCGCCAAGGTAGAACTCCTCCGTAGACCTCCAGAGAGCATGGGCGTAGTCATACTCTTCCTTGGTGGCGACAAAATGCTCGGCGGCGCCTTCTTCTTTGGCCGCTACCGCGCGCTGGGCGTCAAGGAGCTCCACATCCACTTCCCAACACATCTTGGTGTGCGGGTAGAGGGCGGCGTCGAGCTCTTTGAAGGGGGCCCACGTGTTTCGGCCGCCGCTACGGGAGAGGCGGCCGCGGTCGTATACCTACTTCGAACTCCATGGCTCGACGCCAGCTCGGCTGGTGCTGCCGGCCTCCGCGTCATGCTGGGCACACTTGTGCGATAGTGGCCCTCCGCAGCCCCTACGCCCGCAAGCTCCGCCGGCCATGGATCTGTGAAAAATGGAAGCAAGCATGCGGAATCGCTCGCCGGAGAAAGGAAACTGGACGCCGGAGGAAGGTGGATTGAGGCGGAGGGGGCGGGGAAAATTAAGGACCGAAACCTAAAACGCCCGTTGTCCGGTACATATAGCGGCGGAGGTGGATTTTTACGGGCCGTTTGTATATTTTTTGACGGGCCGGGTCATTTTTACCGGACCTGTTCCGGCCCAAAAAAGAACAGAACCTTTAAAACAGCCGGAATTATAAGGGTCTGCGAGGTTTTAAAGCAACTCTAGCCAATCCATTAAAAAAGAGGAGCAAAACGGCGGAGTAAGGCTTTTTATTCCAATAAATTTTGGTTGAACCTAGTCGAACTCCTAAATTTAACGAAGTAGAAAGCAAATTTTCATAAGTTCAATATAGATTCGATTTAAACAACCAAAATTCTACACATAATGTACATAATCATCTGCCAAAACATAGTCTAGATTTTAAACCTAAACATGAACTTAAAATTTAAACTAAACATGAACTTGTAGATGGCGAGCCAATCCACCCGTGAAATCCCACCGCCCATGGGCTCCGGCCCTGTGCCGTCGTTGCCGCAGTCGGGGAAGATCCTCTGCCATTTTTCAACGTCGAAATCCTCCTCATCGTCGCCGCCGTACTCCTCGTCGTCCAAGAGGATGATGACCTGCCCGTCGACCGCGCGCTCAGCGAAGATCTTTCGTTCCGCCTCCACCAGCTCGCTGCCAGACATCGAGGTACTTACTCTGTGGCTGCCATGACGGAGGGAGGTCGGGAAAGTCCGCATCGACGCGGCGGCGGCGGCTTGAGGACGAGCTGATGGAAATATGCCCTAGATGCAATAATAAAGTTGTTATTATTTTATATTTCCTTGTTCATGATAAAGGTTTATTATTCATGCTAGAATTGTATTGACCGGAAACTTAAATATATGTGTGAATACATAAACAAATACAGTGTCCCTAGTGAGCCTCTACTAGACTAGCTCGTTGATCAAAGATGGTTAAGGTTTCCTAACCATAGACATGAGTTGTCATTTGATAACGGGATCACATCATTAGGAGAATGATGTGATGGACAAGACCCATCCGTTAGCTTAGCATATGATCGTTCTGTTTATTTCTACTGCTTTTTTGAATGTCAAATACATGTTCCTTCGACCATGAGATCATGCAACTCCCGGATACCGGAGGAATACCTTGTGTGCTATCAAACATCACAACGTAACTGGGTGATCATAAAGATGCTCTACAGGTATCTCCGAAGGTGTCTGTTTAGTTGGCATGGATCGAGACTGGGATTTGTCACTCCGTGTTTCGGAGAGGTATCTCTGGGCCCTCTCGGTAATGCACATCATAATAAGCTTGCAAGCAAAGTGACTAAGGAGTTAGTTACGGGATGATGTATTACGGAACGAGTAAAGAGACTTGCCGGTAACGAGATTGAACTAGGTATGGAGATACCGACGATCAAATCTCGGGCAAATAAGATACCGATGGACAAATGGAATTGTGTATGTTGTCATTGCTGTTCGACCGATAAGATCTCCGTGGAATATGTAGGAACTTATATGGGCATCGAGGTTCCGCTATTGGTTATTGACCGGAGAGGCGTCTCGGTCATGTCTACATCATTCCTGAACCCGTAGGGTCCGCACGCTTAACGTTCGTTGACGATATAGTGTTATATGAGTTATGTGAATTGGTGACCGAATGTTGTTTGGAGTCCCGGATGAGATCACGGACATGACGAGGAGCTCCGGAATGGTCTGGAGGTAAAGATTGATATATAGGACGATCGTATTCGGACATCGGAAGAGTTTCGGAGTACACCGGGTAGTCATCGGGGCACTGGAAGGGGTTCCGGACACCCCCGGGAAGTGTATGGGCCTAATGGGCCAAAGGAGGGGACAGACCAGCCCACTAAGGGGCTGGCGCGCCCCTCTCCTTGGCTGGCCGGCCCTAGGGGAAGGAAAGGGGAGGGGTGGCCCCTCCTGCCTTTCCCTCCTCATGAGAGAAAGGAAAGGGGGGGCGCCACCTCTCTCTGCCTTCCTCCCGCACTCAAATAAGGAAGGGGGCGCGGCTTGGGGAAGTCCCCAAGTAGGATTCAGCCTACTTGGGGTGCCCCTTGGACTCTCCCCTCTCCCCCCCACCTATATATATACGGGGGGGCGTCACACATCACAACGACAATTGCTTAGCCGTGTACGGCGCCCCCCTCCACAGTTTCGTCCCTCGGTCATATTTTCGTAGTGCTTAGGCGAAGCCCTGCGGAGATAGCATCACCATCACCGTCACCATGCCGTCGTGCTACCGGAACTCATCCACTACCTCGCCGTCTTGCTGGATCAAGAAGTCGAGGACGTCACCAAGCTGAACGTGTGCTGAACGCGGAGGTGTCGTACGTTCAGTGCTCGGTCGATTGGATCACGAAGCTGTTCGACTACTTCAACCGCGTTGTCTCAACGCTTCCGCTTATGGTCTACGAGGGTATGTAGACAGACTCTTCTCTCTCGTAGCTATGCATCTCCATGGATAGATCTTGCGTGTGCGTAGGAAATTTTTTTGTTTTCCATGCAACATTCCCCAACAGTGGCATCATGAGCCAGGTCTATGCATAGATGATATGCATGAGTAGAACACAAAGAGTTGTGGGCGGTGATGTTCATACTGCTTACCACCAACGTCTTATTTTGATTCGGCGGCACTGTGGGATGAAGCGGCCCGGACCAACCTTACATGTCCACGTACATGAGACCGGTTCCACCGACTGACGTGCAACTTGTTTTGCACAAAGGTGGCTGACGTGTGTCTGTTTCTCCTACTTTAATTGAATCGAATTTGACTACGGCCGGTCCTTGAAGAAGGTTAAAACAGCAAACTTGATAATTCACCGTTGTGGTTGTTTTCCGTAGGTAAGAACGGTTCTTGCTAGATACACATAGCAGCCACGTAAAACTTGCAAACAACAAAGTAGAGGACGTCTAACTTATTTTTGCAGGGTATGCTGTGATGTGATATGGTCAAGACATGATATGATATACGTTGTTGTATGAGATGATCATGTTTTGTAATATATATTGACAGCCGGTAGGAGCCTTATGGTTTTCTCTTTATTGTATGAAATGCAAGCACCATGTAATTGCTTTACTTTATTGCTGTGCGTTAGCAATAGTTGTAGAAGCAATAGTTGGCGAAATGACCACATGACGACACGTTGATGGAGATCATGGTGTCATGCCAGTGACGATGGAGATCATGACGATGCTTTGGAGATGGAGATCAAAAGCACAAGATGATGATGGCCATATCATGTCACATATTTTTGATTGCATGTGATGTTTATCCTTTATGCATCTTATTTTGCTTAGAACGACGGTAGCATTATAAGATGATCCCTTCACTAAATTTCAAGAAAAAAGTGTTCTCCCTGAGTATGCACCGTTGCTAAAGTTCATCGTTTCGAAGCACCTCGTGATGATCGGGTGTGATAGATTCTATGTTCACATACAACGGGTGTAAGCCAGTTTTACACAAGCAGAATACTTGGGTTAAACTTGACGAGCCTAGCATGTACAGACATGCTCTCGGAACACTGGAGACCGAAAGGTCGAACAAGAGTCATATAGTAGATATGATCAACATGGAGATGTTCACCATTGATAACTACCCCATCTCACATGATGATCGGACATGGGTTAGTTGATTTGGATCATGTATCACTTAGTTAACTTGAGGGATATTAATTTAAGTGGGAATTCATTAGTAATTTGATTAATTGAACTTAAATTTATCATGAACTTAGTCCTGATAGTCTTTGCAAATTATGTTGTAGATCAATAGCTCGCGTTGTGATACGTCTCAAACGTATCTATAATTTTTTATTGTTCCATGCTATTATATTATCTGTTTTGGATGTTTTATATACATTTATAGGCTATTTTATATTATTTTTGGGACTAACCTATTAACCTAGAGCCCAGTGCCAGTTTCTGTTTTTCCTTGTTTTTGAGTTTTATAGAAAAGGAATATCAAACGGAGTCCAAATAGAATAAAAATTTACGGTGATCATTTATGGACCAGAAGAAGCCCAGGGAGCATTGGAGGTGGGCCAGAAGAGCCACGAGGCGATCACAAGCCTAGGGGGTGCCCCCCCCAGGGCGTGCCCCCCTGGCTTGTCGCCGCCTCGTGGACTCCCCTGACGTGATTCCAACGCCAAGTACCCCTATATATCCAGTAATCTCCATAAAGAAACCTAGATCGGGAGTTCCACCGCTGCAAGCCTCTGTAGCCATGAAAAACCAATCGGGAGCCCGTTTCGGCACCCTGCCGGAGGGGGAAACCATCACCGGTGGCCATCTTCATCATCCCGGCGATCTCCATGATGAGGAGGGAGTAGTTCACCCTCAGGGCTGAGGGTATGTACCAGTAGCTATGTGTTTGATCTCTCTCTCGTGTTCTTGAGATGGCATGATCTTGACGTACCACGAGCTTTGTTATTATAGATGAATCATATGGAGTTTTTCCCTCTCTATCTTGTGATGAATTGAGTTTTCCCTTTGAAGTTTTCTTATCAGATTGAGGCTTTAAGGATTTGAGAACACTTGATGTATGTCTTGCGATGGGATATCCGTGGTGACAATGGGATGTTCTATTGATCCACTTGATGTATGTTTTGGTGATCAACTTGCGGGTTCCGTGACCTTGGGAATCTTTGCATAGGGGTTGGCACACGTTTTCGTCTTGACTCTCCGATGGAAACTTTGGGGCACTCTTTGAAGTTCTTTGTGTTGGATTGAACATGATGAATCTGAAATTGTGTGATGCGTATCGTATAATCAAGCCCACGGATACTCGTGGTGACATTGGAGTATTTAGGTGACATTAGGGTTTTGGTTGATGTGTATCTTAAGGTGTTATTCTAGTACGAACTCTAGGGCTGTTTGTGATAATTAATGGGGATGGCTCATAAGATTGATCGGAAAGGATAACTTTGAGGTGGTTTCGTACCCTTCAATAATTTCTTCGTTTGTTCTCCGCTATTTGTGACTTCAGAGTGAACTCTTTGTCGCGCGTGAGGGATTTACATATGATTCAACTATGTTAGCATTGTTGGGAGATCGCACTAGTGAAAGTATGAACCCTAGGCCTTGTTTCTAAGCATTGCAATACCGTTTGTGTTCACTTTTATTACTAGTTACCTTGTTGTTTTTATATTTTTAGATTACAAAAACCTATATCTACTATCCATATTACACTTGTATCACCATCTCTTCGCCGAACTAGGGCACCTATACAATTTACCATTGTATTGGGTGTGTTGGGGACACAAGTGACTCTTTGTTATTTGGTTGCAGGGTTGCTTGAGAGAGACCATCTTCATCCTACGCCTCCCAAGGATTGATAAACCTTAGGTCATCCACTTGAGGGAAATTTGCTACTGTCCTACAAAACTCTGCACTTGGAGGCCCAACAACATCTACAGGAAGAAGGTTACGTAGTAGACATCAAGCTCTTTTCTGGCGCCGTTGCCGGGGAGGTGAGTGCTTGAAGGTATATCTTTAGATCTTGCAATTGAATCTTTTAGTTTCTTGTTTTATCACTAGTTTAGTCTATAAAAGAAAACTACAAAAAAATGGAATTAAGGTTGCCTCATATACTTCATCTTTATAATATCTTTCGTGAAAATGATGGAAAAGAAAATTGTGCTCAAGTGTTAAAAGAAGAAGTCAATAAAATGTTTGGCACTAAATCTTTGTATGATGAGCATGATTGCAATGTTGTTAGTATGAATTCCTTGAATATTCATGATGCTAAAGATATGCAAAGCCACAACCTTGGGGATGCTATGTTTGATGAAGATGATATTTTTAGTCCCCCAAGTTTTGATGAGCAAATTTATTATGATGAAAGCATGCCTCCTATTTATGATGATTACTGTGATGACATGTATGCTATAAAGAATAATGATAACCATGAAACTTGTTATCATGATTTTAATTTTCAATTGGATTATGCCTCACATGATAGTTATTTTGGGGTCGTTTGTTGGTGCAGGGCCTGCCGCAGTGTTGTCGAGATCCTCTGCTTCATCCGTTGCTCGCGATGAAGAAAATGAACTTGTGACCAACAGAGGAACTTTGACCTTCTTGAATTTCTTCGAAGGAGGTTGAGATCAGTCAAAGTCTCGTTGAAATTCCATGTCCTTGAGTTCTTCAGGTGTGTAGAGATGCGACAGAATAGCCCAAGTGCGGTCGAAGATTTCATGCAAATAGTAGTGGTTTTTCTTCACTCAATTCTATGTGACAGTCATGTTTTGAAGAATTGAACCAAACTGGCGCTTGACCCACTTGTGATTGCGATCAACTTTCTGGTGCAGACTAAGGAGTAACTCACAGTCAGTCATCACACGAGGAGCAGCAGCTTGAGGATTTTGCCCGATGGCTTTAGCAGCAGTGTCCTGCGTTGCAGAGTCATCATTGGTGGAGTAAGATGCAGCCTTACGAAACTGACCATCCAATGGACGAGTGCCTTCATCAATAACAGCAGCTTTGCCTTTTTCATCAACTGAGGAAAAGGTCCTTTTGAGGACTTCAATAGGAGGCAGAAAGCTGAGATGATTCTGAAAGTCTGCCATGTATGAAATTCAAGACCTGGTTCTAATGAATCTCATGAGCCATGGAGCATAGGGCTTCAAGTCAAACGGTGAAAGTGCAGCATTTGCCAAAGTCCTCATGAAGAAATCGTGATAGTTTATGGTGATCCCATGAATGATGTTGAACAGCAGGTTCTTCATGACGCCAACAACTTCTTCTTCTTCAGAATTGTGGCCTTTGATAGGACTGAGGGTTTTGGTCAATATGCGGTATATGGTCCTTGGCACATACAACAAATTTTTCACGAGGAAAGTGGTTCTTGGAGCTTGGCCTGGTCGCAAAGGCTTCATCAGCACTTGCATGAGATGATTTTGAAGTTCAGGTTCTTCATAGATCAGCCTTGCGCCTTCTGGAGGAGGACTAACTGGGATGGCATGAAGTAATTCAGAGACCGGAGCTTTATAGTGAGTGTTGTCTGTCATCCAGTCCAGAACCCATGAACTGACATCAGCCACATTTCCAATGAGGTGCAGAGTTGCATAGAACTGAAGAATTAGCTCTTCATTCCAATCACATATATCTGCGCAGAACCCGAGAAGCCCTACTTCATGAAGAACATTTAGCACTGGTTGAAAGCACGGAATGGACTCCATGTCCACATGAGGAATCTGCCTATGTTGGAAGATTTTGTCCTTGTCAAAGAGAACAGTGGCATAGTAGTTCATCTGGCTAGCAGTCCAAAACCTCTTGCGCCTTAATCTTGCTGAGTCATAAGGATTTTCATCCATGAAGAAATGGTGCTCAGCGAAGAAATCGGCATTCCTGAATTTTGCGTTCTTTGAGCCAGAGTGAGGATTTTGAGGCTTTGGCTAAAGATTTGCAGCAGCAGGCCTCACAGCCTCTTGAGGCACAATTTCCGTTGATGCTGCCTGAGGAATTGGGGCTTCAGATTCTTCAGCAGCAGTGTGATTTTCACCTTCTTCAGCTGTCATAGCTGGAATTTCTTCGGGGATGGACTGGAGAGAAGTTTGACGATCTTCAAACCCTGTTAATAGTTCTTCAGTCTGCACAGGGGACTAAGGAATTGGATGCAGTGGTGTGGTCATTGGAGAGTTGGGGTGAAGATTTTCCCAATAGTCATCATGCAGCACAGGTGTTGTAGAACCAATGTCCACATCTTCATCAATTTCTTCAACGCCCGCCTCTTCTGCAGTGAACTGAGGCATAGGCGAAGATACCACTGGTGCGGAAATAGCATCCTCCACTTCTATTTCTTCATCCAACTGCTCTGTAGAAGCAGCAGAAGGATTCTCTTCAGCATCATCATCACTTGGTATGACATAGTCTTCACCAAAGGGAACTAATTCCTTTGATGGCACAATTGAGATCGGAACAGCATCAATTGGCTCGTTGATTGAGCTCGTCAAAGTCCTCATTTTCTTGGGAGCTGAGGACTCTGTTGGAGTTGATGCTTTCCTCTTCCTTGCGGCTTCCTTCTCTGCTGCCTTTGTTTTCTTCACTTCTGATGCAAAAGGAAGTGTTATGTTCTTCACCTTTGAAGATTTTGGCGAAGGAGCAGAGGAAGTTGGAGCTATTTCCTCAGGCACGACTGATGCAGTCGCCCTGGGATTCTCAGTTACTTCAGTTTCTTCAGGCGCAACATTGGAGGTTGCCCTGACATTCTCTTCAGGAGCTGGAATTTCTTCAGCAGCCCTGGTCTCATCTTCAGCAGTCTGAGTTTCATCAGCTGCGCGTGCAATTTCTTCAGTAGGCTGAACATATTCTTTAGCCTGAGGAATTTGTTGTTGCGATGGAGCTGCAACATTTGCATTGAAGTTTTTGGCAAGTTTGACGAATCTGACCTTGGCACCTAGCCAATCTGCACGATATCTGTCAAATTCATCACTGAGGGTTTTGATTTCCTTTTGCATGTCCACAAGTTCTTCAGAAGACATGTTCAGAACGTTGTTCTTCAGAAATCTCTCTTTCTTGTACTGTTCCTTCTTGAGTCGCCTGGCCTTCTCAAATTTCCACTTTTCATCACTTATGAAAGCAGTCAGCATATGACTTTGACCAGGAGTCGGGTTCAAGTCAGGGAGTGGAGTGTTTGGATCCTTGTGCCATAAGTCAATAAAGTCTAGGATCTTCCTTGGATCCAGCATGAGAGGCACAGTGCTGCCTTTGGCTCTAGCAGCCCTTTCTTGTCTGTCTCTGATGATTTCAGCAAGTTCTTCATCATCAGTTTCATCTTCATCAGATGGAACATGAAAAGCCACTTGCTTTTTGTGAGGACTTGGCCTCATTCCACGTCCAGCAGTGGACTTGACTTTCAGCAGAGTAGGGCCACTTGATGACTGTGGTGGAGCTAAGGAACTAGCAGATAGTCTAGAAGCAATCGAGAATCCAGCAGTCCACTGACAAGTTGCAAGGTGTACAGGTGTTGAGGACTTTGTGGGGGCAACTGAGGATTTTGCAGTAGCTGAGGGAATCGGTGCTGCCCTTGAGGAAGATGGCTGAGGAATTTGTTGTGAGCCTTTTGCAGCTGAGGAACTGGGCCTTGAAAAACTTGAAGGCTTTGGCTTCACAGCTGGTTTCTTGGGCATAGATTTCTTAGTAGCTGATTTGCTAGCAGAGGCCTCAGTATTAGCAGCTTGAGTGTCCTCATTGAATTTCCTCACAGCTTCTGCAGCAACTTTGTGAAGCTTAGCTTGGCGCTTGGCCCATTCTTTTGGAAATTCCTCACCTCTTCTTACACTTGAGGGATCTGCCACTTGGCCAGGTGCCAGAGGTGGTCTTGGGCAGGGAGGATTTACTGCAAACTTCTTCATATATTTGGGAGTAATATACCGATAATTCTTCCATTCCTTAGTCCACCATCTCTCAATCCACTGTATCCGCACTTTGCGCTGACTCTTGTTTTCCTTCCCATGAGTTTCTTCATCTGGTGTGCAGTACTCATCATAAATATCCTCAGGGATCTCAAACGCAGTGTTTGTTTCTGGCTTCTTTCCTCCTTTATGAGGTCTCTTCTTGTCAGCCATTCTCTTCACTTGAGGACTTTGAACCTTTGATGTTTCTGAGGAAGTATGCAATTTTTCTTCAAGGAACGCTGCAAATGAGTTAAGTTGATGAGAACCTAGTGATTCATCAGCAGACATTTTGTACCTGTGAACAGAGTATAGGTGCAAAGAATTTGGAGAGGTCATATGCGTTCTCAGAAATTTTTCAGAAAGTATCAAGTTGAGGAATTTGACCATAGATGTCTTGAGGAATTTCACTAAGTGTTCTTGACCCAGGTTCCAGAGTTGTACAGATTTGAAAAATCCACACAATTGAGGAATCTTGAGGAAAATCATAGCTTAGAGAAATTGATCAAGGAAAGGAAGCATTACGGTGTTTAAGTATTGGATAGTTGAAGAATAAACACCTTTTGAAGATTTGTGGAAATCAGAAGAATCAAAGTAGGGTGGTAAAATTAGATTTTAATTACCCTAAATGAAGAACATGACGAACTAGGAGAGAAAACTTGGAAGTTCGTCAGTCCAGATCTCCCACACCCTAACTCGGCGGCGGGAGACAGCTACAGCGGCGGCAGAGTGAAGAGGTCCGCGGCCGGCGCGAGTACGACGGCGACAAGGTCGAGGCAGTGAAGCTCTTCCTCACCGGCGACAATGAAAGCTAGCGGCGGCGCTAGGTCTGTGAGCTCGAGCGAGGGGAGTTGAAGTCGAGCGAAGTAAATGAGGTCAGAGGAGGGTGAGGGGTATTTATAACCGCAGTGAAAACTGCTCGTCCGAAGATTTCGGACGAACATGCCCCTGACCCTTGCTATTCAGACATGTGTCACCCACGTACTGTGTAGTGGAGATAGTGGGGATCGTGGGTGAGTTATTTAATCCATCGTGGGAAGTGGAACAGTTTGAGCGGCAACAGCCAAATTTGATATGAAAGTTTTAATGTTTCATTCGCAAATTCTTCAGCTGACAAGGATTCAGTGAAGACTTTGAACGGGGTTCAAAATAGAACGCACATGAAGAATTTGTGAACAGACTGGGTTGAGTTTAGCATAGAGGGGGAACGGGTCCGATCATATTCACTTAGAAGAAAATCAACTTGAAGAATTAGCAATAAGTGAATGCTGTTGAGGACATGAAAAACTCAAATCTATATAAATAGTCAAATGAAGAACACCAATCAAAAGTTTGAAGAATTTGAACATTTGAGGAATTTGCAAACATGAAGAATTTGAAATTTTTGAAGAATTTGCGAAACCAACGAAGAACTCAAATTGAAGATTTCAACTTTGGTTGGTGGCGTGACCCACCGTATAAGAATGATGATTTCAGACACCGCGTACAATTGTCGTAGGGTTCTGAGAATCAAATTCTTTGTTAATTTCTTCACACTTAGAGGGTAATTCCTCATTAATTGAAGAAAAATGTTACTTCGTGTGTTGCACATCAAAGTAATCAATTTTGCATAAGTGTTAGGACGTGTGTCCTTTCAGAGAACATTCGAAGATTCTAAGATATTTTACTCACACCGCAACTTACTAAATCTCTTTTCATCCAAGGGCTTTGTGAAGATATCAGCTAGTTGTTCTTCAGTCTTCACGTGATCAATGAAGATGTCGCCCTTCAACACATGATCCCGAAGAAAATGATGACGAATCTAGATGTGCTTAGTCTTCGAGTGCTGAACTGGGTTATGAGCAATCTTGATAGCGCTCTCATTGTCGCAGTAGAGAGGCACGTTCTTCACATTGATGCCATAGTCCTTTAGGGTTTGCTTCATCCATAGCAATTGAGCACAGCAAGAACCAGCAGCAATATACTCAGCTTCAGCGGTAGAAAGTGACACGCAGTTTTGCTTCTTCGATGACCAACATACTAGGGATCGTCCGAGGAAATGATATGTGCCGGATGTTGACTTGCGATCAACCCGATCACCAGCATAATCAGAGTCAGAATATCCAATGAGATCAAATGCTGAGCCCTTGGGGTACCATAATCCAAGTGTTGGTGTGTGAGCCAAATATCGAAGAATATGTTTCACAGCCTTATGGTGTGATTCCTTTGGTGTAGCTTGAAAACGGGCACACATGCAAACACTAAGAATAATATCTGGCCTAGATGCACATAGGTACAATAAAGAACCACTCATGGAGCGATTTACCTTTTGATCGAAATCTTTACCATTTTCATCAGTGCAGAGCTGGCCATTTGTGGGCATTGGAATTTTGACGCCTTTGCAATCTTGCATGCCGAATTTCCTCAGTACATCCTTGAGGTATTTCTCTTGAGAGATGAAGATGCCATTGTGTTGCTGACAAATTTGAAGACCTAAGAAGAATTTGAGCTCACCCATCATGGACATTTGATATTCTTCACTCATCATGTAAGCAAATTCATCACTGTAACGTTTGTCAGTACAGCCAAAGATAATGTCGTCCACATATATTTGGCACACGAATAATTCATCATCATAAGATTTTTGAAAAGAGTTGGGTCAAGTGAACCAGGTTTGAAGCCTTTCTTCATGAGGAATTCCTTTAGAGTATCATACCACGCCCGAGGGGCCTGCTTGAGGCCATAGAGGGCCTTGTTGAGTCTGAAGACTTGATCAGGATGTTTAGGATCTTCAAAACCTGGGGGTTGAGCAACATATACTTCTTCCTCAAGCTTACCATTGAGGAATGTACTTTTCACATCCATTTGATATAAGATGATATTATGATGGTCAGCATAAGCAAGCAGTATACGAATAGCTTCAAGTCTAGCAACAGGAGCAAATGTCTCATCAAAGTCAATTCCCTCAACCTGTGTGTAGCCCTGAGCTACAAGACGAGCCTTATTCCTCACCACTTGGCCATTTTCGTCCTGCTTGTTGTGGTAGATCCACTTGGTACCTATGACATTGTGCTTGCGAGGATCTGGCTGCTTGACAAGCTCCCACACGTTGTTGAGCTGAAATTGATGCAATTCCTCTTGCATGGCTTGAATCCACTCAGGCTCTAGAAAAGCCTCATCAACTTTGGTAGGCTCTGTAATAGAGATAAAAGCAAAGTGCCCACAAAAGTTAGATAAATGCGAAGCTTTTGAGCGAGTGAGAGGTCCTGGTGCATTGATGTCGTTGAGGATTTTGTCAATCTGCACTTCATTTGCCACTCGAGGATGCGCAGGTTGATGACCTTGCTTGGGTTGAGCATTTCCTTCAGCGCCAATTTCTTCACGTGCACCAGTATGAATGTCTTCATTTTCAGGCATAGCTTCTTTAGAAGGTTCTTCAGTGGGTATGATATCCTCAGTGGCCTTGAACCTGATGGATTCCTCAGGAGGCATTTTATCTGTCACAGGAGGCAGGTGCTCTCTTTGCGAGCCATTAGTTTCATCGAACCGCACATCTACAGTTTCAACAACCTTGTGATGATAGGAGTTGAAGACTCTGTAGGTGTGCGAGTCCTTTCCGTAACCAAGCATAAAACCCTCATGTGCTTTCGGTGCAAATTTAGAATTGTGATAAGGATCTCTAATCCAGCATTTAGCACCGAAGACTTTGAAATAACTCACATTGGGTTTCTTGTCAGTGAGGAGTTCATATGAGGTTTTCTTGAGGAATTTGTGAAGATATACCCTGTTGATGATGTGGCACGCAGTATCAATTGCCTCAGGCCAGAAGTGACGAGGCGTCTTATATTCATCAAGCATGGTGCGAGCCATCTCAACAAGAGTCCTGTTCTTGCGCTCCACAACGCCATTCTGCTATGGAGTATAAGGTGCGGATAACTCGTGACTAATACCAAGTTCATCAAGATAGTCATCAAGACCAGTGTTTTTGAACTCAGTCCCATTATCACTCCTGATATGCTTAATCTTGACATTGAAATTCGTTGAGGCCCTTGAAGAAAAACGTCTGAAGATATCCTGCACTTCAGTTTTGTATGTAATGATATGCACCCAAGTGTAACGAGAGTAATCATCAACAATAACAAAGCCATATAAGGATGCTGCATTTGTTAGTGTGGCATAATGAGTGGGGCCAAAGAGGTCCATGTGAAGCAATTCAAACGGGCGAGTGGTAGTCATGATAGTCTTCGAGGGATGCTTGGATCTGGTCATCTTTCCAGACTCACAAGCCCCACAAAGGTGATCCTTGAGGAATTTGACTCCCTCGATGCCTATGATGTGCTTTTTCTTCTCAAGCATGTGCAAGTTCCTCATGCCCGCATGACCAAGTCGTCGATGCCATAGCCAACCTTCTGAGGTTTTTGCAAGTAAGCATGTGGCAGGCTGTGGTCCTGCAGAGAAATCAACAATGTACAAGTCTCCTTTCCTAAAGCCTTCGAAGACTTTGGATTTTTTAGATTCCATGAGAACTATGCAACGATATTTTCCAAAAATGACAACCATATCAAGATCACAGAGCATTGAGACAGACATGAGGTTGAATCCAAGAGACTCCACAAGCATGACTTTGTCCATGTGTCGATCCTTTGAAATTGCAACCTTACCTAGACCCAATACCTTGCTTTTTCCTTTATCAGCGTAGGTGATATGCTTCAAAGGAGATGGAGATAGCACAAAATCCATCAATAGGCTTTTGTCACCAGTCATGTGATTTGTATATCCACTGTCGAGGACCCGCTCAGTTGCTTTGGGTGTTTCATCCTGCAGAAGAATTAGTGTATCTTACAAACTCATATACTTCACAATGAAGAATATGATATCACATTCGTCAGATATAATTTCATCACATAGTGAAAAGTTGTATAGTAGTATGAGGACGGGTGAAATGAGTGATTCATTTCATCATGATTAGCTTGCGTCCTTTCAAGCAATCTCAGGTCTCCAGCAAATTCTTCAGACGTTCATTTTCATCTGGAGACCTGACCCTGCATAAGAGGTTAGTTCCTTTTCTTCACCACCCACATCTGAAGGGGTGGCAAAGAGTTCATCATTCTGTGAGCTCCATATGAGAAGGGTGGCATTGAAGCTATTGCACTCCGTTTCACAGGAGATGGGTTAGAGTATGCATATGAATAAGCAGAGAAATTCTTCGAGGACTTATGAACATAATGATTTGAAGAATAATGCACATATTCATGTCTCTTAGACTTTTCCTGCGAAACAGAGTTATTAGCATGAGAATGAGCATAAGTTTGATCATGTGAGGATTTTGATCCAAGTGAGGACTTTGGTCCAACTGAAGAATTTGATCTGGGGTTCCTGTTCTTCATGGGTCGTGTCATGATGACATTCACCTGAAGGTTCTTAATGACACTTTTGGGTACCCAGATTTTCTTCACTGGGGAACCATTCCTTCAATTAGCACCAACAAATCTGGCAAATACTTCACCGTTCTGATTTTTGAACAGTTTGAAGTTTGAGTCAAATGACTCATCTGAAGAACATGAAGAATCACAAGTAAAGCCAGATAAGGTGGATGGATCTACTGGAGGTCCCTTAGCAGCAACCCATGTGGTTTTAGGATACTGCTCAGGCGTCCAATAAGAACCATCAGCATTGAGCTTTCTCTCAAAGGCAATACCCTCTTTCCTAGGGTTCCTGTGAAGAATTTGCTTTTTGAGCACGTCACACAGGATCTGATGCCCTTTGAGTCTTTTGTACATGCCAGTGGCATACAATTCCTTCAAACATGTATTTTCATTAATAATACTGGTGGTTTCCTCAGTTGAGGTGTTAGTGACCACAGAAGCAGTTGAAGCAATTGAAGCATTTGAGCATTCAGCTGAAGAATTTGTATTTTCATGTTCAAGGCATTTTAAGCATGGTGCAACAAATTCTTCCTGAGCAGTACTGATCTGTTGAGCAAGCAAAGAATCATTTTCCATTCGAAGATGATCATGCGACATCCTTAGCTTCTCCAGATACTGCTTTCTTTGAAGAAATTCATAAGAGAGCTTCTGATGATCAGCTAAGAGAGTTTCATGACGACTTTGAAGGTTATCAAACTTTGACTGTAGACGTTGAAAGTCATCAGTTAGAGTTTGAGTTCGATCCATTTCCTCACTCAACAGGTCGTCGCTTTTATCTAGCATTTTCTGAACCTTTTCAAGAGCATGTTGTTGTTTGGTGGTAATATTAGCAAGTTTGGAATAGCTAGGTTTATGATATTCATCAGATTCACCTTCACTAGATTCAGAGGAGGATGGATGTTTGAGTACCTTGGCACCTTTTGCCATGAAGCAATAGGTGGGAGCAGAATCATCGGAGCTGTCGTCAGCAGCATTGTCGTTGTCATGTTCCTCAGAGTTGAAGATGGACTTGCTGACGAAAGCAGTAGCAAGTGCTAGACTAGCCACACCAGAGTCTGACTCCTCCTTAGATGCCTCCTCTTCCTCATATTCCTTAGACTCAGCTTCAGAGTCCATTTCCTTGCCAATGAATGCCCGAGCCTTTTTGGAACTGTTCTTCTTGTGAGATGAAGACTTTGAGAATTTTGAAGATCAGGACTTTGAAGATTTCTTCTTTTTCTTTGAGTCATCTGAACTGTCATCCTTGTACTTCTTCTTCTTTGAATCCTTTTCCCATTGAGGACAATCAATGATGTAGTGACCAGACTTCTTACATTTGTGACAGGTTCTCTTCTTGTGGTCGCGAGATGAAGAATCTGATCTTTTGTCATCACCTCTTGAAGATTTTCCAAATCGGCCTTTTCTTGAGAACTTCTGGAATTTCCTCACGAGCATTGCTAGCTCTTGACCGAGTTCTTTAGGGTCACCAAGACTGCTGTCAGAGTCCTCGCCTTCAGATGAGGAAATTGCCTTGGCCTTCAGTGCACAAGACCTTCCATAGCTTGGTCCATAGAGATCTCTCTTCTCAGATTGTTGAAATTCATGAGTATTGAGTCGCTCAAGAATATCAGACGGGTCCAGTGACTTATAGTCTCCACGCTCTTGAATCATCAAAGCCAGTGTATCGAATGAGGAATCAAGAGATCTCAGCAGTTTCTTCACAACTTCATGGTCGGTGATGTCAGTGGCACCAAGAGCTTGGAGCTCATTGGAAATATTAGTGAGACGATCGAAGGTTTGTTGAACATTTTCATTGTCAAGCCTTTTGAAGCGATTGAAGATATTGCGAAGCACATCAACTCGAGAGTCACGTTGAGTTGAAACACCTTCGTTGACTTTGGACAGCCTGTCCCAGATGAGCTTGGCGGTTTCCAAAGCACTCACTCTACCGTACTGTCCTTTGCTCAGATGGCCACATATGATATTCTTTGCTTGGGAGTCGAGTTGCTTGAATCTCTTCACATCAGCAGCGTTGACAGAGGGAGAGACGATGGGGACACCATTTTCCACAACGTACCAGAGATCATTATCAATTGCCTCAAGATGCATGCGCATCTTGTTCTTCCAGTAGGGGTAGTCCGTCCCATCGAAGGTAGGACACCCAGCCGAGACCTTGATCATACCTGCAGTCGACATAACTAAAACTCCAGGTGGTTAAACCAAAATCACACAGAACAAGGGAGTACCATGCTCTGATACCAATTGAAAGTGCGTTATATCGACTAGAGGGGAGGTGAATAGGCGATTTTTACAGATTCTAACAAATTCGTCACTGAGGAATTTCAACTTGAGGAAATTGCTAAGAGACGAAATTCATGCAGCGGATAAAGTACTCAAGTGCATGGCAGTAGCATAGTCATCATGATGAAATGAAACATACACAGAGCACAGGAAGCGAGTAAACAGGATAAGCAGGTAAAAGACAAGGTGACTGAAGAATTTGGGTTGAGGAAATTGAGAAAGTCTTCAGTCAAAGTCTTCAAACAGTAACGATCAAGTTCAACAACAAGTAAGCGAGGAAATGAAAGAGTTGAGGAAATAGAACCAGTTGCTTGGTGAAGAAAATGATTTGGTAGACCAGTTCCAACTGCTGTGACAGTCGTACTTCTGGTTGGAGCGGCTTGGTATTTAAACCAAAGGACACACAGTCCCAGGACACACAGTCCTTACCATATTCTCCTTGAGCTAAGGTCACACAGACCTCGCCCAATCACTCGTGGTAAGTATTCAGGGCAGACTTCCAAACCCTCACAAACTCGGTCACCCGGCGATCCACAATTACTCTTGGATGCTCTAGACCATGACGCCTAACCATCTGGAAGATACACAGTCTTCAAAGGTAACAAGCATCGATTCCACACAGGAACAATTTCTTCAGTGATGCTCAATCACTTTGGGTTTTTCCTCACTGATGATTTTCTCTCAAAGTCCTCGGAGGATGGGATGCTCTCAATGACAAGTGTCAAGTTCTCTCAGAGCAGCCAACCAGCTAGTGGTTGAGGGGGGCGGCTATTTATAGCCTGGGTGCATCCTGACATGATGTGACATAAATGCCCCTCAATGATATGACCGTTATGGATAAGATATTTTGGACAGCTGGTGCAAAGCACAGCAACGGTCGGAATCTCGAACCATGAAAGTCTTCAGGGCACTCATGTTCCTCACTTGTAGGCAATTCGCACTGGAGAAATCCTAACTCCTCAGTCAGAACAAATTCCTCAGAGACCAGAAGAACCTCGTCTCTGTCACTGAATATTTTGACTGAACTGTAAGAGATTTCCAAAGGCTTCACTCGAAGGTTTGGGAATGTGTAGGCTTTGAGTTGAGCATCAATTGTAAATGTTTCCTTAGTATTACCTCGACCCCCTTTAACAGTACGGTGTTTCCTGTGACTCAAGAAAGGAAAAATGAAACTACGAAAACAAAAGTCTTCACGCTTCATAATCCTCGCATCAATATCAATATGTTCAAGGTCACACCGATTTCCTCATTTTCAAAGTCTTCAAGAAAAGCACAAAGTCTTCAGTCGAAGACATTCATTTTTAGGGGTCGACATTCATTGAATATATCAAACTCCTCAGAGACTTATAAGACCTGTGTACACTCACAAACACATTAGTCCCTTAACCTATAAGTCTTCAATACACCAAAATCACTAAGGGGCACTAGATGCACTTACAATCTCCCCCTTTTTGGTGATTGATGACAAATAGGTTAAGTTTTCAACGGGGATAAACATATGAAGTGTAAATACTGATATTGAGGAATTTGATTGCAAGATATAGAAGAACTCCCCCTGAAGATGTGCATATTTGAGGAATTTGCTTTGGACTGCAAATGCACATGGCAGGTTAAAATCATGGAGGTCTCCCCCTATATCTTGTAATTCATACACGCATTTAACATATAGTATGAAGAATTTGAAATGCATGAAGAAAATGGTGTCTGACGAAATTCAGCATGCATGCATTAAGGTACTTGAGGAAATAAGCATGCAGAAAGCAGTTCAAAAGAGTCAGACCACCATCGGACTTAAGTTTACAACTCATCAAACAAACACCTCAGAAGAACGAGAGTTGTAACTTAATATAAAAACAGCCCATATATAGAGACCCGCTTGGAGACTAACTCAAATTTCTCCCCCTTTGTCATCAAATGACCAAAAGGGACAAAACTTGAGGACTAACGCTCCTGAAGAATTTCATCATGAGGTCGATGGAGGAGCGCCAGCGTCATTGTTTGGGTCGTTTGTTGGTGCAGGGCCTGCCGCAGTGTCGTCGAGATCCTCTTCTTCATCCGTTGCTCGCGATGAAGAAAATGAACTTGTGACCAACAGAGGAACTTTTACCTTCTTGAATTTCTTCGAAGGAGGTTGAGATCAGTCAAAGTCCCGTTGAAATTCCATGTCCTTAAGTTCTTCAGGTGTGTAGAGATGCGACAGAATAGCCCAAGTGCGGTCGAAGATTTCATGCAAATAGTAGTGGTTTTTCTTCACTGAATTCTGTGTGACAGTCATGTTTTGAAGAATTGAACCAAACTGGCGCTTGACCCACTTGTGATTGTGATCAACTTTCTGGTGCAGACTGAGGAGTAACTCACAGTCAGTCATCACACGAGGAGCAGCAGCTTGAGGATTTTGCCCGGTGGCTTTAGCAGCAGTGTCCTGCGTTGCAGAGTCATCATTGGTGGAGTAAGATGCAGCCTTACGAAACTGACCATCCAATGGACAAGTGCCTTCATCAATAACAGCAGCTTTGCCTTTTTCATCAACTGAGGAAAAGGTCCTTTTGAGGACTTCAGTAGGAGGCAGAAAGCTGAGATGATTCTGAAAGTCTGCCATGTATGAAATTCAAGACCTGGTTCTGATGAATCTCATGAGCCATGGAGCATAGGGCTTCAGGTCAAACGGTGATAGTGCAGCATTTGCCAAAGTCCTCATGAAGAAATCATGATAGTTTATGGGGATCCCATGAATGATGTTGAACAGCAGATTCTTCATCATGCCAACAACTTCTTCTTCTTTAGAATTGTGGCCTTTGATAGGACTGAGGGTTTTGGTCAATATCTGGTATATGGTCCTTGGCACATACAACAAATCTTTCATGAGGAAAGTGGTTCTTGGAGCTTGGCCTGGTTGCAAAGGCTTCATCAGCACTTCCATGAGATGATTTTGAAGTTCAGGTTCTTCATAGATCAGCCTTGCGCCTTCTGGAGGAGGACAAACTGGGATGGCATGAAGTAATTCAGAGAAGGAATATCAAACGGAGTCCAAACGGAATAAAAATTTACGGTGATCATTTATGGATCAGAAGAAGCCCAGGGAGCATTGGAGGTGGGCCGGAAGAGCCACGAGGCGATCACAAGCCTAGGGGGCGCCCCCCTAGGGCGCGCCCCCCTGGCTTGTCGCCGCCTCGTGGACTCCCCTGACGTGATTCCAACGGCAAGTACCCCTATATATCCAGTAACGTCCAGAAAGAAACCTAGATCGGGAGTTCCGCCGCCGCAAGCCTCTGTAGCCATGAAAAACCAATCGGGAGCCCGCTCCGGCACCCTACCAAAGGGGGAAACCATCATCGGTGGCCATCTTGATCATCCCGACAGTCTCCATGACGAGCAGGGAGTAGTTCACCCTCGGGGCTGAGGGTATGTACCAGTAGCTATGTGTTTGATCTCTCTCTCTCTCGTGTTCTTGAGATGGCATGATCTTGATGTACCGCGAGCTTTGTTATTATAGATGAATCATATGGAGTTTTCCCCTCTCTATCTTGTGATGAATTGAGTTTTCCCTTTGAAGTTTTCTTATCGGATTGAGTCTTTAAGGATTTGAGAACACTTGATGTATGTCTTGCGATGGGATATCCGTGGTGACAATGGGATGTTCTATTGATCCACTTGATGTATGTTTTGGTGATCAACTTGCGGGTTCCGTGACCTTGGGAATCTTTGCATAGGGCTTGGCACACGTTTTCGTCTTGACTCTCTAATGGAAACTTTGGGGTACTCTTTGAAGTTCTTTGTGTTGGATTGAACATGATGAATCTAAAATTCTGCGATGCATATCGTATAATCAAGCCCACGGATACTCGTGGTGACATTGGAGTATTTAGGTGACATTAGGGTTTTGGTTGATGTGTATCTTAAGGTGTTATTCTAGTACGAAATCTAGGGCTGTTCGTGACAATTAATGGGGATGGCTCATAAGATTGATCGGAAAGGATAACTTTGAGGTGGTTTCGTACCCTACAATAATTTCTTCGTTTGTTCTCCGCTATTTGGGACTTCGGAGTGAACTCTTTGTCGTGCGTGAGGGATTTACATATGATTCAACTATGTTAGCATTGTTGGGAGATCGCACTAGTGAAAGTATGAACCCTAGGCCTTGTTTCTAAGCATTGCAATACCATTTGTGTTCACTTTTATTACTAGTTACCTTGCTGTTTTTATATTTTCAGGTTACAAAAACCTATATCTACTATCCATATTACACTTGTATCACCATCTCTTCGCCGAACTAGTGCACCTATACAATTTACCATTGTATTGGGTGTGTTGGGGACACAAGAGACTCTTTGTTATTTGGTTGCAGGGTTGCTTGAGAGAGACCATCTTCATCCTACGCCTCCCACGGATTGATAAACCTTAGGTCATCCACTTGAGGGAAATTTGCTACTGTCCTACAAAACTCTGCACTTGGAGGCCCAACAACGTCTACAAGAAGAAGGTTGCGTAGTAGACATCACGTTGTAGCTCTCCTGTTTTTGATGCGTTCCTAGAGAAAGCTTAGTTGAAAGATGATGGTAGCAATCACACGGACTGGGTCCGTAACTTGAGGATTCTCCTCATTGCTGCACAGAAGAATTGTGTCCTTGATGCACTGCTAGGTGGCAGACCTGTTGCAGGAGCTGATGCAGACGTTATGAACATTTGGCAAGCTCGATCTGATGACTACTTGATAGTTTAGTGCACCATGCTTTACGGCTTAGAATCGGGGCTCCAAAGACGTTTTGAACGCCATGGAACATATGAGATGTTCCAAGAGCTTAAATTGGTATTTCAGGCTCATGCCCGTGTTGAGAGTTATGAGACCTCTAACAAGTACTTTGCCTACAACATGGTGGAGAATGGCTCAGCCAGTGAGCATGTGCTCAGAATGTCTGGGTGCTACAATCGCTTGAATCAAGTGAGAGTTAATTTTCCAGATAAGAAAGTGATTGACAGATTTCTCCAGTCACTATCACCAAGCTACGAGAGCTTCGTGATGAAACTATAAAATGAAAGGGATGACGAAAACGATTTCCAAGCTCCTCGCGATGCTGAAATCGGAGGAGGTAGAAATCAAGAAAGAGCATCAAGTGTTGATGGTTAATAAGACCACTAGTTTCAAAAAAAAGGGCAAGGGAAAGAAAGGGAACTTCAAAAAGAATGGCAAGCAAGTTGCCGCTCCCGTGAAGAAGCCCAAAGCTGGACCCAAGCCTGAGACTGAGTGCTTTTACTGCAAAGGAAATGGTCATTGGTAGCGGAACTGCCCCAAATATTTGGCGGATAATAAGGATGGCAAAGTGAACAAAGGTATATTTGATATACATGTTATTGATGTGTACCTCACTAGTGCTCGTAGCAGCGTCTGGGTATTTGATACCGATTCAGTTGCTAATATTAGTAACTTGAAGCAGGAGCTGCGGAGTAACAGCGACTAGCTGAGGGCGAGGTGACGATGTGTGTTGGAAGTGTCTCCAAGATTGATATGATCACTATCGGAACGCTCGTAATACCTTCGGGATTAATATTAAACCTAAATAATGGTTATTTGGTGCTTGCGTTGAGCATAAAACATTATATCTGGATATTGTTTATTGCAAGACGGTTATTCATTTAAGTCAGAGAATAATGGTTATTCTATTTATATAAGTAATATCTCTCGTGATCATGCACCCTTGTGAAAGGTTTATTCTTGTTGAATCTTGATTGTAGTAATACACATATTCATAATATTGATGCCAAAAGATGCAAAGTTGATAATGATAGTGCAACATACTTGTGGCACTGCCGTTTAGGTCA
This sequence comes from Thinopyrum elongatum, assembly GCA_011799875.1. Taxonomy (NCBI): domain Eukaryota; kingdom Viridiplantae; phylum Streptophyta; class Magnoliopsida; order Poales; family Poaceae; genus Thinopyrum; species Thinopyrum elongatum. The sequence goes on from CM022301.1 coordinate 599,492,137, forward strand.
TATTGGTGTAAAACGCATGAAGAAACTCCATGCGGATGGACTTTTGGAATCACTTGATTATGAATCATTTGATACTTGCGAACCATGCCTCATGGGCAAGATGACTAAAAGTCCGTTCTCCGGAACAATGGAGCGAGCTACTGATTTGTTGGAAATAATACATACCGATGTATGCGGTCCGATGAATGTTGAAGCACGCGGCGGGTATCGTTATTTTCTAACCTTCATAGATGATTTGAGTAGGTATGGGTATATCTACTTGATGAAACACAAGTCTGAAACATTTGAAAAGTTCAAAGAATTTCAGAGTGAAGTAGAGAATCATCGTAACAAGAAAATAAAGTTTCTACGATCTGATCGCGGAGGTGAATATTTGAGTTACGAGTTTGGCCTTCATTTAAGAAAATGTGGAATTGTTTCACAAACTCACGCCACCTGAAACACCACAACGTAATGGTGTGTCCGAACATCGTAACCATACTTTATTAGATATGGTGCGTTCTATGATGTCTCTTACTGATCTGCCACTATCGTTTTGGGGTTATGCATTAGAGACAGCTGCATTCACGTTAAATAGGGCACCGTCTAAATCCGTTGAGACGACACCGTATGAACTATGGTTTGGCAAGAAATCTAAGCTGTCGTTTCTTAAAGTTTGGGGATGTGACGCTTATGTGAAAAAGCTTCAGCTTGATAAGCTTGAACCCAAAGCGGAGAAGTGCGTCTTCATAGGATACCCTAAAGAAACTATTGGGTACACCTTCTACCACAGATCTGAAGGCAAGATCTTTGTTGCCAAGAATGGGTCCTTTCTAGAGAAGGAGTTTCTCTCGAAAGAAGTGAGTGAGAGGAAAGTAGAACTTGATGAGGTAATTGTACCTTCTCTCGAATTGGAAACTAGCTCATCAGAGAAAACCGTTCCCATGATGCCTACACCAACAAGAGAGGAAGATAATGATAAAGATCATGCAGCTTCAGATCAAGTTACTACTGAACCTCATAGGTCGACTAGAGTACGTTCCGCACCAGAGTGGTACGGTAATCCTGTCCTGGAAGTTATGTTGTTAGACAACGGCGAACCTACGAACTATGAAGAAGCTATGATGAGCCCGGATTCCGACAAATGGCTTGAGGCCATGAAATCTGAGATAGGATCCATGTATGAGAACAAAGTGTGGACTTTGGTGGACTTGCCTGCTGATCGGCAAGCCATTGAGAATAAATGGATTTTTAAGAAGAAGACAGATGCTGATGGTAATATCACTGTCTACAAAGCTCGACTTGTCGCGAAAGGTTTTCGACAAGTTCAAGGGGTTGACTACGATGAGACTTTCTCACCCGTAGCGATGCTTAAGTCTGTCCGAATCATGTTAGCAATTGCTGCATTTTATGATTATGAATCTGGCAAATGGATGTCAAAACTGTATTCCTTAATGGATTTCTCAAAGAAGAGTTGTATATGATGCAACCAGAAAGTTTTGTCGATCCTAAGGGTGCTAGCAAAGTGTGCAAACTCTAGCGATCCATCTATGGACTGGTGCAAGCATCTCGGAGTTGGAATATATGTTTTGATGAGGTGATCAAAGCATATGGTTTTATACAAACTTACAGAGAAGCCTATATTTACAAGAAAGTGAGTGGGAGCTCTGTAGCATTTCTGATATTATATGTGGATGACATATTGTTGATTGGAAATGATATAGAATTTCTGGATGGCATAAAGGGATACTTGAATAATAGTTTTTCAATGAAAGACCTCGGTGAAGCTGCTTATATATTAGGCATCAAAATCTATAGAGATAGATCAAGACGCTTGATAGGACTTTCACAAAGCACATACCTTGATAAAATTTTGAAGAAGTTCAAAATGGATCAGTCAAAGAAGGAGTTCTTGCCTGTATTGTAAGGTGTGAAGTTGAGTAAGACTCAAAGCCCGACCACGGCAGAAGATAGAGAGAGAATGAAAGTCATTCCCTATGCCTCAGCCATAGGTTCCATAATGTATGCCATGCTATGTACCAGACCTGATGTGTGCCTTACCACGTGTCTGGCAAAGGGGTACGAGAGTGATCTAGGAGTGGATCACTGGACAGCGGTCAAAAATTATCCTTAGTAACTAGAGGACTAAGGAAATGTTTCTCGATTATGGAGGTGATAAAGAGTTCGTCGTAAAGGGTTACGTCGATGCAAGCTTTGACACCAATCCGAATAACTCTGAGTAGCAAACCGGATACGTATAATGGAGCAATCATTTGAAATAGCTCCAAGTAAAGCGTGATAGCAGCATCTACAGTATGACATAAGGATTTGCAAAATACACATGGATCTGAATGTTGCAAACCCGTTGACTAAAAATCTCTCTCACAAGCAAAACATGATCACACCTTAGAACTCTTTGAGTGTTAATCACATGGCGATGTGAACTAGATTATTGACTCTAGTAAACTCTTTGGGTGTTAATCACATGGCGATGTGAACTAGATTATTGACTCTAGTAAACTCTTTGGGTGTTAATCACATAGGCGATGTGAACTAGATTATTGACTCTAGTGCAAGTGGGAGACTGATGGAAATATGCCCTAGAGGCAATAATAAAGTTGTTATTATTTTATATTTCCTTGTTCATGATAAAGGTTTATTATTCATGCTAGAATTGTATTGACCGGAAACTTAAATACATGTGTGAATACATAAACAAATACCGTGTCCCTAGTGAGCCTCTACTAGACTAGCTCGTTGATCAAAGATGGTTAAGGTTTCCTAACCATAGACATGAGTTGTCATTTGATAACGGGATCACATCATTAGGAGAATGATGTGATGGACACGACCCATCCGTTAGCTTAGCATATGATCGTTCTGTTTATTGCTACTGCTTTCTTGAATGTCAAATACATGTTCCTTCGACCATGAGATCATGCAACTCCCGGATACCGGAGGAATACCTTGTGTGCTATCAAACGTCACAACGTAACTGGGTGATCATAAAGATGCTCTACAGGTATCTCCGAAGGTGTCTGTTTAGTTGGCATGGATCGAGACTGGGATTTGTCACTCCGTGTTTCGGAGAGGTATCTCTGGGCCCTCTCGGTAATGCACATCATAATAAGCTTGCAAGCAAAGTGACTAAGGAGTTAGTTACGGGATGATGTATTACGGAACGAGTAAAGAGACTTGTCGGTAACAAGATTTAACTAGGTATGGAGATACCGACCATCGAATCTCGGGCAAGTAACATACCGATGGACAAATGGAATTGTGTATGTTGTCATTGCGGTTCGACCGATAAGATCTTCGTGGAATATGTAGGAACCAATATGGGCATCCAGGTTCCGCTATTGGTTATTGACCGGAGAGGCGTCTCGGTCATGTCTACATCATTCCTGAACCCGTAGGGTCCGCACGCTTAACGTTCGTTGATGATATAGTGTTATATGAGTTATGTGAATTGGTGACCGAATGTTGTTTGGAGTCCCGGATGAGATCATGGACATGACGAGGAGCTCCGGAATGGTCCGGAGGTAAAGATTGATATATAAGACGATGGTATTCGGACACGGGAAGAGTTTGGGAGTACACCGGGTAGTCATCGGGGCACCGGAAGGGGTTCCGGACACCCCCGGGAAGTGTATGGGCCTAATGGGCCAAAGGAGGGGACAGACTAGCCCACTAAGGGGCTGGCGCGCCCCTCTCCTTGGCTGGCCGGCCCTAGGGGAAGGAAAGGGGAGGGGTGGCCCCTCCTGCCTTTCCCTCCTCGCGAGAGAAAGGAAAGGGGGGGCGCCACCTCTCCCTGCCTTCCTCCCGCACTCAAATAAGGAAGGAGGGGCGCGGCTTGGGGAAGTCACCAAGTAGGATTCGGCCCTACTTGGGGCGCCCCCTGGATTCTCCCCTCTCCCCCCCCCCCCCCCCCCACCTATATATATACGGGGAGGGGCACACATCACAACGACAATTGCTTAGTCGTGTGCGGCGCCCCCCTCCACAGTTTCGTCCCTCGGTCATATTTTCGTAGTGCTTAGGCGAAGCCTTGCGGAGATAGCATCAATATCACCGTCACCACATCGTCGTGCTACCGGAACTCATCCACTACCTCGCCGTCTTGCTGGATGAAGAAGTCGAGGACGTCACCGAGCTGAACGTGTGCTGAACGCAGAGGTGCCGTACGTTCGGTGCTCGGTCGGTTGGATCGTGAAGCTGTTCGACTACTTCAACCGCGTTGTCTCAACGCTTCCGCTTACGGTCTACGAGGGTACGTAGACACACTCTTCCTTCTCGTAGCTATGCATCTTCATGGATAGATCTTGCGTGTGCGTAGGAAAAAATTTTGTTTTCCATGCAACGTTCCCCAACACGAGCCCGCGATGCACTCGTTGCGGCGCAGATCCGCGCTACGGATGGACGGCGGGGAGCGGCGGCCACGGTATCCGGCCATTGGGGTGGCGGGGGACGGCGGGGGGTTCGCCGGCGGCGGGGATTGGGATGGAGGAGAGGCAGAGGAGGGTGAAATTCCGCCATCGAGCAGGGCAGTAAATATAGGTGCGGGATAAGCGGCGGAGGAAAAAAAAAATTCTCCTCTAACAATTTTAGTGGTGCGGCTAGGTCATGGTTAGAAGAGTAAACCGTATTTTTACTTCTCTCACTGCTTATAGGGATCGGTTAGAGTTGGCCTTAGCGGAGAGTTGCTCTAAGACTGTTCTATTTGGACACTATACATCGCTTCCATCGTATAGTATAAACTTGGGTGCCATTTTTCCGGTCCCCCGCGCTGGCCATTTTTGCATCAACATACAGATACAGTGATGAATCCTACCTGCCATGGCATGGATGGAGGCGGAGCATTTCACGGAGACGGAGAAAGCAACGTGTCCACCGGTATATCTGCCCGCGCCGCGTATCTCCTGGGTCTGGTCGCGCACACGCACACACATCTCCGCCTGGATCCGAGGCAGCATCGATCATGTTCATGTCCCACCCGCCCGCCGGTGCAGAAACTATACGTACATGCACAGTATGGTAGGCCGATCGCGCGTGCTTGGGTACATGCCAAACGCCCTGCACAGCAAACCAGATCCCAATAGGCAACAGCCACATGCATGCGTCCGGCCAGCAAGGTGGATGGATGGATGGCGGCCTAGTCCCGTGCTACTTGTGTGCACGGCAACACGGCCGGGACAAGTGACGGGGCATAGGGAAGGAAGGAAGCCTACAAAACCGGTGAGAGGACGGGGGGAATATTTTCTCGTGGTGAGGCCGACGGGCCGGCGTGGTGGTTTGACCGTTCCCATGGCAGCCACAGTGTCCGTGACAGACACATCGGGGCTTGGAATCTCATGCTAACGCCTACTACTGCCCACTCAGTGAAAAACGACAAAATTAGCCCTTTGGGCAAAGTTCAGCACAAAATGAACCCCTTTTCAAAAAAATTCACAAAATGGCCCCTTTTGCATGACGCCCGCACCCGGGGCGCCATGCTAGATTGCATAACGCCCTGGTCAAGGGCGCCATGCTTGTCAACGAACACTTGCCATGGTGGCAAGGGCTGGGTGCATGGCGCCCCAGACCAGGGCGCCATGCTCAGTAGCATGACGCCCCAGCCCAGGGCGCCATGCCCCTAGATTGAACAAAACGGGCAGCCTCCTCTGTTTCCCTCCAAACCCTCTCTTTTCCCCTTTCTCCATGCCCGCCCGCCCCACTCATGCCCCTCTCTAATGCCCACTAAATTTCGAGGATCAGAGCTCCAAATCGGTGATTTATCCTCCCCTTCGACTCCTCAAGGTATTCTCCCTCATTCCTCCTCTTTTTATTGGTTGAAATGTTCGCATTGTGGCGATTTGGGGAAACCCTAGGTCATCCAATTTTGCAATTTTCATTAATGCATTTTTGGTGTTTATGATTGTAGATGGCAAGGATCGTGAATGTGCATCATGTGGACTTTGTCTCCTTTGAGAAGGGAGACGCGGAGTATGATGACCCGAAGAAGAGGCCGGTAGTGATGGTGTTTCCCACAAGTCCTAGCCTTGAGGAGGTTGTGGTTGAGCTTCGAAGAAGGTTGAATTGGATGGAAGAAAGCGATGGAGTAGACTTTGTCGGAAGGTATAATGTTGGGTATGGGCAACATATTCGTTGGAAGATAATGCCTCTTGACTCCGAGTTTCATTGGGAAGCATATAAAGAGAGTGTGTTGGCCTCACAAGATAAATCATTTGAGTTATTTGCCACAAAGGTTGTTCGTGCTCGATTGCACATTGATTTGAATCGGTGTGCATCTTCATGTGATGTTAGAAGCCCGGTTCGAGATTCAACACATGTCAATCCGGATGTGCATGACACAACAATGAGCCAAGCTCCAATGACCCAACCTTTGAGCCCCGTCGGGAATGACCAACTTGATAATCAAGACTTGCACATGGATGGTGGTGAGTTTGAGGGTGATGAATCGGAGGCTTATCTTCGTGACCATTATGTTGGCGATGTGGAGGCAAATTGCATGGAAGAGGACATGGACCATGACATTCCATACAATAGGTCCTATGCGGGGGACTCGGAGGACGAAGGCCCGGATGAAGAAATAGATGAGGATGGTTTGACAACTATAGAAGCCAATGCTTTCAAGAAGGTAATAGGCCGGGATCACAACACATCATTGTTTCATGATCTAAGCCTAGCCGATAAGGCGATTGTTGATGGTGGCACAAGTAAAATTCTTGCACCAAGGTTAACTTCAAAGCGAGATACCGGGGCAAGTGTGTATGGTGTTAGTGAAGGAACAATCTTTGAAAGCTTGGTAGAACTTCAAATATAGGTCAAGGACTACGCGGTTAAGTTTCATCGACCATTCTTTGTGGACAAGTCAAACTCCAAATTGCGTTATGTGGTCAAATGTGAGGAACACAACAATCATTGCCCTTGGGCTATCCGTGCAAGACGTGTCAAAGGCGGGCCGCAATGAAAGATTACAAGTTCCGTGTTTCACCACCGATGTAGTGGCAAGGATATTGATGATGCTAATGTAAAGGATGATCACCGTCAATTGACCTCCAAATTCATTGCATATCGATTTTCACCCTCCATAAAGATACTCCCGACATATCCCATTAGGGCATTGATGGAGATGGTGACGGAGGTCTTTGGGTACACGGTGAAGTACAGGAAGGCATGGAAGGCCAAGCAAGCCGCCTTTGAGATATTGTATGGTGGTTGGGAAGAATCATACAACCGCCTCACGATGGTGTTGAAAGCGATGGCGGCAGAAAATCCGGGCATGTACTATGTGGTGGAGCCAGATGGCGTGAGAACAAGGATATACAATGATGCAACCGTTCGAATATTTGGACGTGCATTTTGGACTTTTGAGCCATGCATTAGGGCCTTCAAGCATTGTAGGCCGGTTATGTCCGTGGATGGCACATATCTGACCGGGCAGTTCAAGGGCACATTGTTGATCGCCGTTGCTAATGATGGTGGTGACAAATTGGTTCCATTGGCTTTCGCTTTGGTGTCGACGGAGAACAATGACAACTGGGAGTGGTTTCTTAGTTTGTTGTCGGTGGAGATGGTGGTGGTCGTCGAGGACGTGGTCGCGGAGATGGTGGTGGTCGTCGAGGACGTGGTGGTGGTCGTCGAGGACGTGGTGGTGATGGCGGTGGTGCTCGAGGACGTGGTGGTGATGGTGGTGGTGCTCGAGAACATGGTGGTGGTGCTCGAGGACGTGGTGGTGATGGTGGTGGTGCTCGAGGACGTGGTGGTGGTCGTCAAGGACATGGTGGTGATGGTGGTGGTGCTCGAGGACGTGGTGGTGATGGTGGTGGTCGAGGCTTTGCTTATTGGCTTGGATGTTAGGTGTTCGGAATGTGTTGAACTTATGTATGACTTTTGTAAGTGTCGAACTTATATATGACGTGAACCTTTTGTAAGTATCGAACTTATATATGACGTGAACCTATGACGTGAACTTATATATGATGCACCCAGCCCTTGCCACCGTGGCAAGTTTTCGTTGATAAGCATGACGCCCTTGACTAGGGCGTTATGCAATATAACATGGCGCCCCGGGTGCGGGCGTCATGCAAAAGGGGCCATTTTGTGGAAAAAAATCGAAATGGGTTCATTTTGTGCTGAACTTTGCCCAAAGGGCCACTTTTGTGGTTTTGCACGCCCACTCAGGGCGTGCTCCCCTCCCTTGTTCCTTGCATGGATTTGCCCTTCCATCCTTCCGGTTTTGGAGCTCCACGACGCGCCAGGTGGGCCCCACCCCCACAGCCGGTTCGATATCTCTCGTCTCGTGGCCATGGAGTTTTTCTTGTTCTTCCGAAAGGGACTGGGCATTGGGACGAAATCAAATCACGCGACAACTAAAGCTCTCAACCCTCATCACAGCGATCGATCAGGGCTAAACTTCTCGGCCGGAAAGCATTAAGTTTGGAAAATGGAACGGAACGGATCGACCGGTAGCATTGCGGCGAGTGACCTCACAACGTAGTTACGCGTCGATAAGGTTGGATGACAGGCACTGCCGGAGAGGGACGGCAGGGGAGGCCCCTGCGTGGCTGCGTCCACGGCTTTCCGTTCCCAGAAGTGGCCTCGTTTCTTTTTGAGATCACGTTTTTCAACCAAAAGCTGTGATTTTACCGACCGAATCTCGATGGGGGCAGGGCAGGACGGTGAAAAAGACTAGTCAAATGAAACTGATGGGAAGGCAGAGGTAAAACCCACGACTCACCCGTGCACAACTGTTGCATGCAACAGTGCACACCCGATTCACTCTACCCTATCAAAGAGAAAACAAAGTGAATGCAACAGTACGTCCATTGTGCCTGCACGCATTGGACTAGTGGTAGGCAGCTATGGACTAGTAGTAGAACACCCGTCAAACCGACACTTGTGCCCTGCCGAAATATTTAATCAGACAGGAGGGCGAATATATTTCCGGAGAAGATGAGTCCAGAGATACGAGACACACTAAAACAGAGAGGAGATTCTTAAATTACGGGAGGTGCCCCACCCCGACGGCCCAAGAGGATCCAGACACTGCACACATGTCCTCGCAGCATTCGCTCATAGCTCCCTCCCTGGCCATGGACATGGTAGGGAAGCTCTCTCTCTCTCTCTCTGGTTAGCTGACCTAACCGGCCCCTGCCTCCTGCCACATACTCCTACTAATTCTCTTTCCAATACGATAATCATGCAGCATACACTGTGCAGTGATTCTCATGAACTGGATCCACCATGATTTTGATTGAAAACAGCATAGGCTCCACGAGGGAGATGTGGGGCCCACTCAATCAGATGCCACGGAGCTGATCGTATCATTAGCGTGGCCCGCCACACAGGCATTGAGACATGCCATGGAGAACCAAATTGGTGACACGAGTGTGGTTATGTGTTGTTGCGGTTGTTAAAATAGGTCTAGCGTGTCGTGTACACGTACCCTGTATGTATATAATTGTATATGCTGATTGTTATATATAGAAAGATGTGGAGAGGCTTTGTCCTACGGGAAACCCTAAACCCTATTCTCAAACTTGGTTTCAGAGCTTACCCTAGCCGCCGCCGCCTCTCCTCCCACCGCCGCCGCCACCGCCGCCGCCGCAGTTCCTCGCGGCCGCCGCGATGTCCACCGCCGCAGTTCCTTCCGCCCATCGCGGTCTCGCTCGACCGCAGCAACTTCATGCTATGGAGGGCCCTTGCCCTTCCCAACTTCGCCGGAGTTCGTCTCCACGGCTTCCTCGACGGCTCGGCCAGGGCGCCGGCGCCGACCGTGACGACAGGCACCGGCGAGGCTGCCCGCACCATGTCCAACCCTGAGTACGAGCAGTGGTGGACGCTGGACCAGAAGGTTCTCGGGCATCTCCTCGGTTCGATGAACGTGGAGATCTCCGCGCAGCTCATCGGCTGCAGGACGGCGGCCGCCGCCTGGACGGCCGTCCACACCATGTTCGCCACCGAGAACAGCGCCGGCGTGCGTAACCTCCGGCGCCAGATCCAGGCGATGCGGAAGGGAGATCGCCCCATCGGCGAGTACATGCAGAAGGTCAAGGCCCTCGCTGATGCGATGGCCGCTGCCGGCTCACCTCTTCGTGATGATGAGATCATTGACTACATGCTGACCGGGCTCGGCTCCGCGTTCAACCCCATCGCTGCCTCGATGAACTTCGCGGGCGTGCCTATCACGTTTCCCGCGTTCTACTCCAGTGTTCTTCACTACGAGGCCCTTCAGCAGCAGCAATCGGAGCTTGAGGATTGGCAATCCTCCGCCAATGCTGCGTCCCGGCCGGTCTACCACAACAACTTCGGCCGCGCCCCCGACTCTGGCGGCCCGAGCGGCGGCCGTCCCTCTGCTGGCTCTCTCCCGCCCGGCTCGGGAGGCTACGGCCCCAGCCAGGGCAACGCTCCTGGCCGCAACAACAACAACGGCAGCAACAGCCGCAACGGAGGAGGAAACGGAGGAGGTCACGGGGGCGGCCGCAACCGGCGCTGGCGTCCCTGCTGCCAGATATGCAAGAACTGGGGTCACGAGACCAGTGACTGTCGCAGCCGCTATGATCATGACCACCGCTCCGCCAACTCCGCGTCCACATCCTCCTCCCATGAGCCGCCGCACTGGATCCTGGACACCGGTGCGACGGACCACCTGACGAGTGATCTCGATCGTCTACACTTCCACGAGCGCTATGGCGGGAAGGATCAAGTGCAAGTAGCAAATGGTGCAGGTTTGTCTATTTCGCATATTGGTCATTCCACTATTCCCGGTTCATCTCTTCGTTTACGAAATATTCTTCGTCTCCCACATATTCATCAATATCTTCTCTCCGCTTATCGTCTCGTCCTTGATAATGATGTTTTTGTGGAATTTCACCGTTTCTTTTTCCTTGTCAAGGACACGGCCACGAAGAAAATTATTCTTCACGGTAGATGTCATGGCGGACTCTACCCCATCCCGTATAGTCACGCGTCGTCCTCCTCCAACCGCCAAGCGTCTCTCAGCATCAAGACCACCCCGTCCCAGTGGCACCAGCGTCTCGGTCATCCCTCGAATAATATTGTTCAAAACATTGTTAGGAATAATGATTTAGTGTGTTCTTCTGAACGTCAGACTTCCGTGTGTGATGCTTGTCAGCGTGCTAAAAGTCGACAATTGCCTTATAATTTATCACATCATGTCTCCACTATGCCTCTTGAGTTAATTCATTATGATGTTTGGGGGCCTGCTATTGCCTCTTCCGGAGGCTATAAGTATTCTGTGAGCTTTGTTGACGATTACTCCCGCTTCTCTTGGATTTATCTCCTTAAGCACAAGTCTGACGTTCAGCAAGTGTTTTATGCTTTTCAGGCTCATGTTGAGCGTCTCCTCCACACTAACATCATAGCTGTTCAGTCCGACTGGGGTGGTGAGTATCACCGACTGCACCGGTATTTCCAATGCACTGGAATCTCTCATCGTGTGTCTTGCCCGCACACCTCTCAGCAAAACGGCATTGCTGAACGCAAACACCGTCACCTTGTCGAAACAAGTCTTGCCTTGCTGGCTCATTCTTCTCTCCCATTGCGTTTTTGGGATGAAGCGTTCCTTACGGCGTGCTACCTTATTAATCGCATGCCTACACCTGTTCTTCAACAAGATACACCCATCTATCGTCTCCTTAAGGTGCACCCCGATTACAAGTTTCTTCGCACTTTTGGATGTGCCTGCTGGCCTAGTTTGCGCAAATATAATGCACACAAGCTTGCTTTTCGTTCCACCATGTGTGTTTTCTTGGGCTACAGTCCGATGCATAAGGGATACAAGTGTCTTGATCATTCCACGGGACGTATCTATATCTCTCGTGACGTCGTTTTCGACGAGTCTGTTTTTCCCTATGCAACTCCTGGGGTTACCGTCGATGTCTCTTCTTTGGCTGATGTTCTCTCTTTTCCTCCCACTGAACCGGCTACGGGTGACCATATGCGCAAATACGACTTGTCCTATTTGTCTACTGACACGCCTGTTTCAGGCCCTGTTGCTTCTGTGCAGGCTCCTTCGGTGGCTCCATCCCCGGCGATCGACGTGCATGGCGCATGCACGCCCTCTGCCCGCCACCTCCATGTGGCCGCCGCGCCGCACTCCCTGGCGATCGACGTGCATGGGACATGCATGTCCCCCCGTCCCTCGGCTCCCGTGTCGCTCGGCCCGGCCACCGCGTCGCCCGGCCTGGCCGGCCCGTCGCCTGCCGCGTCACCTGGCCCGTCAGCTGCCGCCTCGCCCGGCTCGATCGGCCCGTCTTCGGCCCCGGACGCTCCGCCCAGCCCTTCGGCTTTCTCCCTGCCGCGCACTGACGCGCCGGCACCTGCCCCGATGATCGAGGATGCTGCTCCACCGTCGCCACCGCAGCTCGCGTCGCCTTCTGTCGAGGGCAGTCCTGCTCCCTCGACCGCGACGCCTCCAGCTGCTCCTGCACATACCATGGTTACCCGCACCCGCGATCATACTCGTCGTGCCCTTGTTCCTACTGATGGGACCATCCGTAATGATCCCCGTCGCCGCGCGTTTCATGCGGTGCCTGTATCTCATCGTGATGCTCTCCGTGAGACTGCCTGGCGTACCGCGATGATTCATGAGCTCGCTGCCCTTCACCACAACAAGACTTGGGTTCTTGTGCCTCGGCCGCGCGGAGTCAATGTTGTTGGGAGCAAGTGGATCTTCAAGACCAAGCACCGTCCAGATGGCTCCGTTGATAAGTACAAAGCTCGACTGGCGCTCGTGGTTTCACCCAGCAGCTTGGCATTGATTATGGTGATATGTTCAGTCCGGTTGTCAAGCCGGCCACCGTTCGACTGGTTCTTGCCTTGGCTGTGTCTCGCGGTTGGAGTCTTCGGCAGATTGATGTCAGCAACGATTTTCTTCATGGGTATCTCTCCGCGGACGTCTATATGCAGCAGCCACCTGGCTTCGAGGATGCTCGTTTTCCCTCGCATGTGTGCAAGCTTCATCGCGCTCTCTATGGACTCAAACAGTCTCCTCGTGCATGGTATGCTCGGCTCAGTGCCCGTCTTCTCGAGTTGGGTTTCGTCTCCTCCAAAGCAGATACATCTCTGTTTTTCTCCCGCTATCGTGATGTTCAAATCTATATGCTTGTTTATGTGGATGACATTGTCATTGCCGGATCTTCTCCACGTGCGGTTGATGGTCTTGTTCATGCCCTCGCGGCCAGTTTTCATATCAAGGATCTTGGGCTGTTGGAGTATTTTCTTGGTCTGGAAGCGTCATACAATTCAGGGGGGATGACATTGACTCAATGGAAGTATGCCTTGGATCTTTTGCACCGTGTGAGCATGGAGAATTGTAAGCCTACTTCCACACCGCTGTCTACTTCCGATCAGCTTGCACGAGTGTCTGGACAGCCTCTCAGTACCGATAATTCTTTCCGGTATCGCAGTGTTGTTGGTGGGCTGCAGTATTTAACACTCACTCGCCCGGATATTTTGTTTGCAGTGAATAAGGTGTGCCAGTTTCTCTCACAGCCCACTGATGTTCATTGGGAAGCCGTTAAGCGGATTTTACGCTATGTGAAAGGAACATTGCACACAGGACTGAAGTTTCGCAAGGCTGTCTCTACTAGTATTAGTATCTTCACTGATGCAGATTGGGCAGGATGTCCGGATGATCGTCGATCAACTGGAGGTTTCGCCATATTTGTTGGACCGAACCTCATTTCCTGGAGTTCCAAGAAACAACCAACAGTGTCGAGATCAAGCACAGAGGCCGAGTACAAAGCCTTGGCGAATGGAGCTGCTGAAGCCATCTGGGTAGAGTCGCTACTCAAAGAGCTTGGAGTGTCTCAGCAGCGTGTTCCAGTTCTATGGTGTGATAACTTAGGGGCCACATATCTGACTGCCAACCCAGTTTTCCATGCGCGTACCAAGCACATCGAGATTGATTTCCACTTTGTGCGCGAGCGTGTTGCTTCTGGAGCTCTTGAAGTCAGGTTCATTTCTTCTAACGATCAGCTGGCTGATGTGTTTACTAAACCAGCCACCAGACAGATGCTAGACCGTTTTAGTACCAATCTAAACCTTGTACAAAGTAGAAGTTCAGATTGAGGGGGAGTGTTAAAATAGGTCTAACGTGTCGTGTACACGTACCCTGTACGTATGTAATTGTATATGCTGATTGTTATATATAGAAAGACGTGGAAAGGCTTTGCCCCACGGAAAACCCTAAACCCTATTCTCAAACTGCGGTTTGCCAACCCTAATACTAAGCTCGATCGCCCCCATCATGTTCATGTCATGCGCACTGTGCGAGGGTGGCGACGTGATGTGATCCGCGCCCAAGGACAGTAATCGAGATTAGATTTGCGTGTGATGGTTGAGACATGCCAGTCATGGGCCAAAGGTAGCAAGACAGTAATGGCGCGGAGCTCCGGCGCCACCCAATCTTTTAAGCTCTAATTGCTAGATTAGCTAGCGGTACTAACTACTATCACAACAAGTCAAACTGTTAGGTTTACGTGATGAGATCATCACACACTAGCTAGCTAGCTACTCACAATATAGTTATATTACAGAGAATTAGTCTATAGCCTAACTGATCGACCTGCTAACTTAACGAACGCAGCTGCCAAAACTATCCATATCTTAGTTGATTGATCATAACCTGGCAAAATGATAATGAGATATACTAGTAGTGTATCGATGGATCCCAATACAATAATGCTAATTACACCCCCAAATCACCACACCGATTAATCTACAACTATACAGATCACACCACAATGAAGCTAATTAACGGTGCTAGCTCGATCCCTCGCGGGTTTATTTACAGTAATCTAGCACCGGTAAATGCACTAATAATCGATCAATCCTTCGCCACGAACGCGGTGCATGCGTAGAGCTTGGTCAGTAGCCCCACAGCGCGGGCTCGTGGTCGAACTTTTGGCCGGAGGAGGAAGAGATCTCGGGGTTCACGTCGGAGGTGAGCCCGGTGTCCTGCGACGCGCTCAGCCTCTCCCGCTCGCCCTTGCACGCGGCCGGCTGCTGCAGCTGGTTGCCGCACGGCGCCATGTCGTCGGCGAGACCACGGTGGTACCCGCTGCTCTCCAGGAGCTGCACCAGGCTCAGGCTCACGCCGTGGTGCAGCTGCCCCCCGTACTGCGTGAAGCTTGCCAACGGGAAGTATGATGGGGCTAGGCCGTGGTGGTCCGTGTCCGAGGCGCAGCCGCCCGTCGCCGTCGGGTTGAAGAACTGGCCCGCCTCCAGCGCGTTGTTGGAGAAGCAGGTCACGTGCGCCGCTGGGTCGAAGGAGGCGCCGGAGCCGGACATGTCCAGGAGCGGAGGGAGCGCGGTGACGGCGGCCATGGACGACCCTATCTCCTCCATCATCCCCACGCCGCCTTTCTTTGCTTCCGACGACGCCGGCGCCGGCGACACTATGCCGCCTACGAGGCTCTTCTTGAACACCCTGCGCAGCACCCACTCGTTCTACAAAGAGAACCGGCCGGCCGGCGGTTAATACGACAGTAGTATGATCGATCGCAAGCAAAAGCAAGATACATGCATGGTGAAAAGATGTTGCATGCTACCTTGGACGACGCGGCCCTGCCGCCGGAGAGGGAGGCGCGGCTGGTGGTGGCGGCGTGGAGCTTGGCATTGATGCGGTACTCGTGCATGACCCAGCCGGACTTCTCGCCCTTGGGCGCCCTCCCGGTGTAGAAGACGAGCGTCTTCTTCATGCCGACGAGGGCCTTGCCCCTGAAGATGTCTTGTCCTTGCCGGTGGCCTTCCAGTAGCCGGACTCCGTGGCCCTGTTGGTCCTCAGCCCCGTCGGGTACTTGCGGTCCTTGAGGCAGAAGAAGTACCACTCCTTCTCCCCCATCCTAGCCAGCGCTGCATGCACGTTGATTGATCAATTCGGTAGCTCGTGGGTTCTATCGTATCGATCGCACAGGTAACAGGTTGGTGGACGAGGTGGTGGTGCTTACATGGCAGGTCCCAGGGCTCGCACTTGTTGAGGTCGGCCACGGAGACGGCGAGGGCGGCGAAGCGGGCGTCGGCCACCTTCTTGGCCAGGTAGTGCGTGATGAGCTCCTCGTCGGTCGGGTGGAAGCGGAAGCCCGGCGGCAGGTCCATGGCGTGCTGCTCCTGCTCGCCGTGCTCCATCACCTCCTTTTCCCTCTAGAAATCAACCAAACAGATCATAGAAAGCTTGAATCATGGATGAAACAGAAGCACATAGCAGGCATGCAAGAAGCATCATCCGCTGGATCGAGGGATGAGAGAGAGAGATCCGAAGAAGGGCCATGATGATAAGGTGGTAATTAATTACCTTTTGGAACTGATGATGATATGGACTCAATCGGCAACGGATGGATCGAAGGGGAGTTGTTGAGAGAAAATAAAGCGAGATGGAGGTGGCGCGCTTAAATACTGGAATTTGCAGTCTGGACGCGAGAGGGGGATCCTTATTCCTTTTAGTAGAAAGAGACGTGGCGATTAAGGAACTCAGTGCTGATGCTTCTACATCGGGCGTGGTTGCACTCACCAGAATTAATTACAGAGTCAATTAATGGGGGTGACTGGCTCAAGTGGATTTCGAAATAATTATTTTTCTGGTTTTGGTAATTCTCGGTCATGAAAGAATTTCTTAGTTCTCGGTCAGACACAGAGAAAAGATTTTCTAATCCTTTTGCAGTTGCTGAAATTCTGAACTCTGATCGGGCAGTTCTAGTAGTCACTTGGAAACAGTTATTCCTTGGAAGCAAAACAAAAAAAAAAGTTATTTCCCGGTCACACGAGAAATATCAAAACCGTTAATCAGGTTAATGAAGGAAGGAATACCCTAACCACAACCTTTGGAACCTCTGTATTTACGTCGGTGCGCTTGACTAATTCAACTGGCAATTCCTCAAGAAATTGACGTGTCCTGAGAAGCCAGCGGTACGAAGTGTACATTCTTTCTGCAACTCAGAACACATCAGAACAGACTCAACGTAGCCAGTACTGGCACTTGAAGCGACATGATTTTATCATCTCGATGTTTAATGATGGCATGATCATACCATGGCGTAGCTGATGATCGATCATAGGCTGGCCTACCGACATACAGAAAGATCGATGCAGTCCACATCTCTAAATCAGATTATTATTTTCCGCAAAATAAATAAATCAAGAATAAAAAAAATTGATTTGCCCGAGGGCCAGTGGTGGACACGACCGATGGCCGGCATGCATGATGAACCAATAGCGTAGCTCAGAGACAGCGCGTCGGTCACGAGACGGTATAGCCGAATAGTGGACGATCACAACGCTAGCTCTAGATGCATCCAAGGAAAGATGGATGTTCAATCATGCATACGCGTAGTATCCATTTCTTAAAGACCGGCGTTCCTGTAGTGCCAGTGCAAACATGCCTGCACAGAGGATCCATTTGAGGCTGTGGGGCTTAAAATGGAACGGATGTGAGTGAGCAGGCAGGGGGCACTGTGCAATATTCTGCAAAACTTGACAGATCTATGCTATAGGCAATGCATTGTTCGTTCGTACGGGGTAAATAGTGACCGAAGAATTCAATTTTTTATGTGTGGATTGTTACTTCCGTGGTTGTGTACAACGAAATAATTATGGATTCAAGATTCTATGAGCAGCGCACCCTTTGGCCTCTCACGCAACTACCCACGAAATTAGGGTTTCTTCGCCTTCCTTCGACGCCGCTGCCGGGGAGAGGGTTCCTGCTCCGTTTCTAGTTTTTATTTTGAGGTCGATTAGGGTTTGTGTCCTGTCCAGAGAAGGCGAGGCGACAGTGGCTTCTTGAAGTTGGAACAAGGTTCTCCCAGCCTATCTCTCGTCATGACAGTGCGTTGGCAGTGTCGGAGGGCGCGTGGAGGTGTGTCTCCGACAGATCTCGTGGGATTTGGTCGGCGTTGGTCTTCGGTAGATCTCAGTGTATCTAATCTTCGTTCATCTTTGTTCGTGTGTCTTCAGGTAGGGCCCTTTAGATCTACACTTCTCTCATCAGCGGCGGTTGTTGTTCTAGTGCACTGGTCCTGTGGGGCCTTGACACGATGACTTTCTGACTGTCTACTACAAAAAGTTTTGCCCGGCTCCGGTGAGGTAGAGGCGATGACGGCGGAGCGCTTTGAGCGTATGATTATAAAGTGTTCGTTGTGTGTAGGGTTTCAAAATCTTGGTTGTCTACTTGCTAGTGGACTTTCAATACAGATGACTCTTGTGTACTCAGAGCTTGGGGATGTACCATGCTACACCAAGCATCGGAGTTCCGGCTCAACCACATAGAGTGAATCAAGTGTACCTCGACAAAGGAGCTCCGACTTTGAGCATTGAGATAGACTTCTATATGATTTTGCCCGCTTGAGCTATATAAGCTTGATCTCGGGCCGGAATATTTGTTATGCATTTGCGATCGATCGATCAACAATACAGGGTAAAGCGACCCGTCTATGTGTTTGGGATTTTATCACCCAACTCCACTAGACTTGTGTGGGAACATTGGATGCAGTTGACTTTTGATTCCTGCTAGGGTTGCCATCCAATGTTCCGGGCTCTGCGAGATTATATGGCGTCCACAGACCAATCAAATATGACTGTGTGTCCAGGCGCGAATCTTAGCTTTCTCTATGATCATCTACATCTAGACTTGTGTACCTTAGATCCGGGGTCCAATGACCGCCCCCTCATATCCAAACCCCCAAATCCATACACAAGCATGCAACATAGATCGACGCACGTACTTTGATTTCTAGCACATAAGACATGGTCCTGACATTGCAAGGGCGGTTCATACATACCCATGAGACTACCAAAATGATGACATGTTCTACTAGTTCTTTGTAACTAAATTAACACAATACATATAGGTCAAGTTCATCACTGACAACCGCCCTTGCCCTTGACCTCGTGGTCGCGGAAGTAGCGGCCGAAGACGCAATAGGGGTGGAGGAGGATCAGCTCGGCGCTGGACCTAGATGTGTTGGATATGGCATCAGACATGTTCATATCCTCCTCTTTGGAGGGGGAGGGGGGGGGGGGCGAGGGCCCGGGTGGCCCGGGTTTGCTCCATAGCTAGGTGATGGGTGGCCACGGCTTGCCGCTTCGCCAGGATCCGGGCACACATTCTCCCTTTCATTGCAGGCTTGCCGCCCCTCGACCCCGGGCGTGCCGCCGTTGTTGCAACATCCGACGCATCTGTGCCCCTTGCGCATTGCCTCCATTGACCTCGGACACCTAACCCAACAACGCGGTGACAAGGACTCGGCAGGCCAACCTCGGAGCCTCTCTCTTGGCAGTGAGACAACCCCTCCTCTCGGCGTGCACCTGATGCGGTGATGACGTGGACAGGTGGCGCGAGCTTACGTTGGACGTGGCACCACCGTTGTATGCCATCCAGAGTGGCGGAGAAGGTCCTCAGCTGGTGGATCGGCGGAGCTTGGCCATCCTCCATGGACCGGCGGACAGCGAGCCGAACATCTATCTCCTCCTCATCCGAGCAGGCAACGAGCTCCTAGTCGGCGGATTCAGACCAGTTGGATACTGATCCACTACTAGCCATGTTACAGATGATCGAAGAGGTGCAAAGAGAGGCTAGGTGTAGAGGGCGGAGCGAAATGGATCGGAAGTGTAGTGGACTGAGAAGAATGACTAGGATATGCTCCAAGATGGGGAAATTTGGGGATTTTTTGCTGTCGGGGTGGGCTGGTCCGACTTGGCGGACGCATCCGGGTGCAATCCGGGCAACCCCAAATTCGCCACCACATATGAACTGGCTATGAGAGGACTCGAACAGCCTGGACATATGGGCTGGGTTTGGGGGGTCCAGTCAGGTGGTTGTTTTTGGTCTGGGTTGTCCGCCCAAATGTTTAGGGGAAGGGGGGGTCCGATTGGAGATGGTCTAACACCGCTACGGAGACCTGTGCGCCTTTTCCCAAAAAAAAATTCCACATATGATGTTTTTTATAATAAATTTGAGAAATGTATGCCCTAATCTATAATTTTCAAAACTATGACCCCGTCGGCCTCTGGTGGGCCGAAGAAGGACTCTTCGATCAACTGCTGGCCGAAGAGTTGTCTTCGGTTTGACGCTGGCCGAAGAGGTCCTGGGACAGGTCGAAAAGTTGTCTTCGGATTTTTGTAGGCCGAAGAGCTCTCTTCGGTTAACTTTAGGCCAAAGAGTCAACTCTTCACGTAAACGTCAGACCGAAGTTGCATGGCGGCACTTTTCGGTTTCTATTAGGCCGAAGAGTCCTTTTTTTTGAAAATTGGTTTGTCAATCCAGTACAACCATTCCCCACCTTAGTCATTGAAAAAATAAACTT
This sequence comes from Thinopyrum elongatum, assembly GCA_011799875.1. Taxonomy (NCBI): domain Eukaryota; kingdom Viridiplantae; phylum Streptophyta; class Magnoliopsida; order Poales; family Poaceae; genus Thinopyrum; species Thinopyrum elongatum. Next base: position 599,512,440 of record CM022301.1, read on the forward strand.
CCCCGCAACCCTTTCCCTCCATCTGTTCCCGCCATTATTCTTCCCACCAACCCTTTCCCTCCATTCTTTTCCGCCATCTTCTTTCCCGCCATTCTTTCCCACCATCTTCTCTTCTCAACCTATAAAAAACCCCTCCACACTAAGGTGGGTAAGCAGTCCAGTGTAGTCTCGTCAAGATGTCTGGTTTTCCTTTTGATCGTAGTTTTCACCCTAGTATGTCCCAACATCTTCTGTTGTTAGCCGGCGATTTCAAGATAGACAATAGGATAGTTCCATGGGACGAACTCCTCAGTAGTGACACCCTACTGAATGAGCTGGGTCACGCATTAACTAGGTGCGGGTGGCCTTCAAGGACCTTTGAGGAGATACGGAAAGAACTTCTCAGGTTGCATGGAAGATGGAAGAAGCAACAACATAAGGGTGAATCCTACCTAAAGTATGTAGCAGAACATACTTTTTTATGGAGTGCCGATAGTGAGGACGAAGATGATATCTTCATGCCAAGCACCAAGGCCAAGACTACCGCATCGTCGAAGGGCAAGAGAGCTGCATCGACGGAGGATGATGATGATGTCTTCATGTAGTTTGTAAGCTGTAGTTTTTAAGTTCAGTCCTATCGTTTAATTCAGATATACTTGTATCTTAATTGTAGGAGCATTATATTGTATCTTAATTCCCGTTGTAGTTGTTGCACAATGTTGCAGAATTAGTTTGTAGTGTCTTATTGTAGAAGCGTTATGTTGTATCCTAATTTGCTGTTGTAGTTGTTGCACGACGTTGCAGAATTAGTTTGTACTATCAGAATTATCATATATAGATAATGTCGCATACATAGATAATGGCTCATACATAGATAAAAGTCGAAAAGAAACATAGATAATGTCTCATGCATACATAATGGCTCACACATGTAACCAAGTGCGATAATAACACATACATGAAAGCATGTTTCATACATGGATAATGACTCGCACATGAGAAAAGTCTGAAACTAACATGGATGGACATATGTGTCATACATAGATAATCATATCACTGCTGGGGACGACGACGAAGGTGTGGCTTCCTCGGACGAGGACCAGAAGGCAATAAGCGGTGAGCCGGTGGACAAGGCTCATGATAACCACGGCCGTAGATAGCCTCGTCTGTCACGGTCTGTGTCTCATGTGTGGGCGGTGGTGGTGGAGTCTGAAACACTGTCTGAGAGAAATCATAAGTGTGTGCAGTCTAGTTATCGTCATCGTCGTGGCCCTCTAAAAATGAACCAGCACCACTAAGCATCGGTGACTGCACGGAATGCATGAACAGTTGTGATTGGTTGGTGACTGCAATAGAGTAGCACTTGTAAAATTGATTTGCGAACCTAAAATGCTGATAAGAATGTACATATTGATTTGCGACTGGTTGGTTACCTAGTTCCATTTGATGATGCCAGGATGAGCCCCCTGGTTGTGAAGGAGGTGGCTGCTGCTAGGATGAGCTCCCTAGTTGTGAAGGAGGTGGTGGGGGTGAAGCCATTCGCCGTGGTTCTGAACGATGCACAGAGGGACATGGCGAACGATGTGCTGGACGAGGAACTGCAACATCCAAAGACCGTCTACATGTAACAGCTGCATAAATCCCTCATAGCTTCTCATCAAAACGCCTCAACCATGAGAGGTGCTCTGGCTGTGGGATAGTATCCCCCCTCTCAACCCGCCGCATTAAAGCAGAAACCTCCTCTCGCGCCTCGACTGTCAAGTCACTCTATACATGAAGAGTTAGACAATTGTATATGTTCAGATTATGATAGAACTACACATATAAGAACCATGGTACGTACCACGTGGTGTCTGATTCCCACAACAGAGGCAGATGGGTACATATCACTGGTGAGAGGGGCTTCCATCTGATCAGGAGCAGCGGATGGAACCAAGTAGATCCTCGTTGTATGCCGGTAACATCGCAGATACAACCTGAACTTGTCCCAGTCAAAGGGCCGAACCTCATCCCAGATATTTGTCGGTGCGGTAGTCCATTCCTGAACGTAAGGGCTAATGCTCTGAAGTCAAACAGCCATAGACTTGTTTCCTCCTACGCTGCTGTACCTGAGATTGACATGCGTGTTACATGGCTAGCTATGTTCGGAATGCAGTGTTGAGAACTAAATTACATTTACTTACTTGTGCACGTTTGATGGTATGTGTGGAATAACTGGAATTTCAGGCTCTTGACATAGACCGAACTGTCTCATCACCCTATGAAGAGCCATCTCGTCAACCGTCACGTCGAACACCACTCTGGCCTTGGTCATCCAATAGTGCCGATCTCTATTGCACATTCCAGATATCCCAACTGAATACCTGGATGATATAGCCTGATGCGAGTATGGCTCCCAGATAACTTGATCCTCATGCAAACTATCAAACTGCACCGTGAAGGACGGGTAGCAGCCCCTAACCTGGGTATGTGCAAACTGTCTCTGTACATGACAACAAATAAACATTAGTAATACTTTTGCATGGAAATAATTAATCGAATAAATTGTTACGTAATATAGAAGTACCTCTCTCCGTGCCCAAACAGATTGTAACACCCCCAGTGTCATGCTACAGTAACTCCACACTAATGATGCCATATCATCAAGGTTTACCAAGCCCAAATTACCCCTTGATAAAAATCTCAATTAAAATTCAAATTCAAATTATAAGTGAAATAAATAAATTCACAAACATGAAAACTAAAATGTCCAAAGTGTTGCAAATAATCCCTGGATATTTGTCATGTTGAAACCAACAATTATTAAAGTTTCAAATACCCTAAATTAATTGAAACAGGGGCCAAAACAATATTTTATGTGCTTTTAAAATAATAATAAATCCAAACTAATTTAAAAAAAATTCAAACTTTTTGTGGCAGTGCAATATAATGCATTGGTAATTAAGTGACAAGTGGCATATTTTACAAAAGCCAATTATAGTGGTAAAAGAAAATACAAAGCATAAAAGAAAAGCAAAACAGAAAAGTGAAAATAAGCCAGAGAGAGCCCCTGTGCACTTGGCCCATCACCTCCACTGTACCAAGCCCAGCCCACCACCAGGGCCTTTCTTCAACCCCATGTTCAGAGGGAAGGCAGAGCCATGGCGTGGAGCTGGCACACCCATCCACGCCCACGATCTCCTCGTGTCAGCCATCCTGCGATTCCTCGCGCGGGACAAGAGGCTCCCTTCCCCCTCTGGAACCCTAGACCCCACTTGTCCCTCCCATCGCTCTCCCCTCTCAAGTTCTTCGACAACCGAAGCTACCCTCGCCATGGGCGACCTCGCCTGCGCGCTCTCCGACCACCCCGCGCCCTAGTATCATGTTCAGTAGCTCCGCTGTCGTCCGCTTCTCCAACTACGCCCACTGGATTGAGGTGGAACACGTAGAGCCGTGCGGATCGAGCTCTTCTTCTACCTCCAGCTGCCGCACCACGTCGTCTGATTCGTCGTCGTTCGACCCCCTTCGGCTTCACCGAGCCCTCCTCGAGCTCCACTGTGAGCTCCTCTCCCCTTTCCCCATCTTGCCCCCTCGATTCCGTCACTGTAGCCATTGTGGCCGAGTGCCAGAGCTCGCGCTCTAGGCCGCACTCACCGCCCCGCGGCCGTGCCCTGTGCGCACCATCCCTGCGTACCCCACGCCGGCCTCGCCCCAGGCTCCCCTTGAGGGAGTCCTGGATTTAGGGGTCCTCGGGCGTCTGGACTACGTGACGTGGGCCGGACTGATGGGCCATGAAGATACAAGACAGAAGACTCTCTCCCGTGTCCAGATGGGACTCTCCTTGGCGTGGATGGCAAGCTTGGCGTTCGATATGAAGATTCCTTTCTCTGTAACCGACTTTGTACAACCCTAGCCCCCTCCGGTGTCTATATAAACCGGAGGGTTTAGTCCGTAGGGACAATCATAATCAGACAGGCTAGACTTCTAGGGTTTTAGCCATTACGATCTCGTGGTAGATCAACTCTTGTAATACTCATATTCATCAAGATCAATCAAGCAGGACGTAGGGTATTACCTCCTTAGAGAGGGCCCGAACCTGGGTAAACATCGTGTCCCCCGTCTCCTGTTACCATCGACCTTAGACGCACAGTTCGGGACCCCCTACCCGAGATCCGCCGGTTTTGACACCGACATTGGTGCTTTCATTGAGAGTTCCGCTGTGACGTCGAAGACAGGGTTGATGGCTCGCCTTGTTATCAAGGACAGTATCACCTCCGGAGGAGCCCTGGCGTCAGGCCAAACCCTCCGGCTGGGCGGCTTTATCATGACCGCCCGTCCGGCCGTTAAGCCGACGATGACTTCTCGGGTCATCGAAAATCGCCTCCGCGTTGACTCCGAATACTCCAAACGGATGGATCCGACGGAGTTGTCGCCTTTAAACGAACTCATGGATCGTATCGCCGCCTTGGGGGTCGCTACAGACTACGATCGGATTGGGCTTAAACCCGATCAGAGAGAAATCAAATCTCCACCGATCACCCATCAGATAGCGGTGGTAGAGGAGCAAAACAACAACTCTTCCCCTGTGTTGAGGACGAACTATGTTCGGATTTCCGAGCTCGAAGAGCCGGATGACTGTCTGCGGAACGGCACGCCCTGTCCTCCGAACCTAGAATCGGACGATGGGCCTGAAAAATCAGTCGATATCCTGGAGCCCGAATTATTAAGCTCGGAAGTTTCTCAAACCCCGGATCCTAAGTTGGGTCAGGGTTCGGATTTAAATCCACCCACTCACCCAGATATACGCGATCTCATGTACGTACGACAACAGTCTCAGGAAACAGTCCATCACTTTTGGGCCAGATTCCTCCTTGTCAAGGATAAGATTGAAGATTGCCGCGACGAAGACGCGATCTCAGCATTCTACAACAATTGCACGGATGAAGGAATCCTCAACGCCATCAACCGCCATCGCGTATCACACTTCGTTGACTTGGCAACCATAGTACAGAAGTACTGCGCAATGGAAAGCGCCTGGAAAGCTCAGGCAGCTCGTTGGGAACCACTAGTTTCCACTCAACTCCTAGTCCGAGCAAAAAGGATGCACCCCCATGGGGTGCCCGACCCAATAGTAAAGAAATCTAAGCCAATTACGGGGCGCGGAACCGTTTTGGAGGGATGGCTCGATAGGCCGTGCAAAATACACACAACACCGGATACCGTACCAACTCACAGCCCTAGAGGATGTTGGATACTCCGGCAAGTGGCCAAGAGCGGCAAAGATATCCTCACCAAAAACACCTCAGAACAACACCCCCCGGAAGATGACTACCTCAGAGTATTGACGGTCTTCGAGACCTTCGCTTCAAACAATAGGCGCAAAAGGGCACTCCGCGACCTCGCCGAAGTCTGCCAAGTAGCAGCAATAAACCCCTGGAACGACACGGCCATAACTTTCAATGCCGGTGACGAACCAAAATCCAGGACAGTCCGGGCACTAGCTGCCTTGGTCCTCAGTCCGATCGTGGACGGCTTTCGGCTCACCAAAGTACTTACGGACGGTGGCAGCGGACTAAACCTCATCTATGACGACACGCTCAACAAAATGGAAATAGACAGGAGCCGCATCGAGCAAAGTAGCACGACCTTCCGAGGAATAATTCCCAGTCGGGAGGCGCGGTGCGCGGGAAAAATCACATTCGACGTGGTATTCGGCACGCCGGAGAATTATCGGTCCGAAGAGATGACCTTCCACGTGGTCCCTTTCAACAGTGGATATCACGCCCTATTGGGGCGAGACGCATTTACACGCTTGCAAGCTATACCTCATTACGGGTACATGAAGCTCAAGATGCCCGGGCCCAATGGTATTATCACTCTTTCCAGTGATCCGGACATAGCACTCCGCGCCGAAAACAAAACCGCATCCCTGGCCCTCGAGGCATTGTCCGAAGCCCTCGCGGCCGAAGAATTAGCCGCACTACGCTCCATGGTGGATAGGGACGATGTAATCCTGGACAAGCGACCCAAATCCACCTCCTTCAAACCAGCAGACGAAATTGTCAAATTCCAGGTCCACCCAACGGACCCCAAGAAGACAACCTCTATCGGGGCACAGCTAGACCCAACGGTTGACGCCGCATTGCGAGCGTTCCTACGCGAAAATTGGGACATATTCGCCTGGCACCCTTCTGATATGCCAGGAATCCCACGCAGGTTGGCCGAACACAGCCTCAATATATCGAAGGGATACAAGCCGGTCAAACAAACACTGCGGCGCTTTTCCGAACCTAAACGACAAGCTATGGGGGAGGACCTGGCCCAGTTAATTGATGCCGGATTCATCAGAGAAATAAAACATCCGGACTGGCTAGCAAACCTGGTGATGGTACCAAAGAAGGATAAATCCTGGCACCTATGCGTCGATTTCAAAGACCTCAACAAAGCCTGCCCCAAGGATCCCTTCCCCCTCCCCCGCATCGATCAGATCATTGATGCTACTGCAGGACATGACTCACTATGTTTCCTCGACGCATACTCCGGATACCATCAAATCAAAATGAAGGAGTCCGATCAAGCCGCAATGGCATTCATTACCCCTTACGGGCCTTTCTGCTTCAACACTATGCCCTTTGGGCTTAAAAACGGCAGCGCTACCTACCAACGCATGATTCAGACATGCCTGGAGAAGCAAATCGGCAAGACAGTTGAAGCATACGTAGATGATATCGTCATCAAGACCAGACACGTCGAGTCATTAATAGACGACTTACGTCTCACATTCGACAACCTCCGTGCATATGACATCAAGCTCAATCCGGAAAAGTGCATTTTCGGCGTTCCCGCTGGAAAGCTGCTGGGCTTCATTGTTTCTAGTAAGGGAATTGAGGCAAATCCAGCCAAAATTCAAGCTTTGTCACAATTGGCTACACCAACCGAGCTTAAACAGGTCCAAAAACTAGCCGGATGCGTGGCAGCTTTAAGCCGCTTTATCTCCAGACTTGGAGAAAAAGCATTGCCACTCTATCGCCTTCTCCGACGCACCAACCACTTCGAGTGGACGGATGCAGCAACGGTCGGACTGGAAGAAGTAAAGGCTCTTTTTAGCAAGCAACCCAATCCTGGCCGCACCAAACATCGGCGAACCAATGTTGTTATACATCTCTGCGACTCACTAGGTGGTGGGCGCAGTCCTCGTCGTTGAACAAGAGGAGGACGGACACAAATTCCCGCTTCAGAAACCGGTATACTATGTATCCACTGTCCTCACACCATGCAAATCCCGGTACCCTCATTACCAAAAGATAGCATACGCGGTCTTCATGGCATCCCGGAAGCTACGGCACTACTTCCAAGAATGCTCGACCACGGTGGCTTTCGAAGTACCACTCAATGACATAATAAACAACCGTGACGCCACGGGCCGGATTGCTAAATGGGCCATCGAGCTCCTGCCATTTGACATAACGTATAAACCACGCCTTGCCATTAAATCCCAAGTGTTGGCTGACTTTATCGCCGAATGGACAGAGGCTGAACTCCCTAAAGAGTACGGCACATATTCCAACTGGGTCATGTACTTCGATGGCTCTAAGATGCTGGCTGGTTTGGGAGCGGGCGTCGTCTTAACATCCCCAACAGGAGACACAGTCCAGTACGTACTCCAAATCTTATATACAGACTCCAATAATGCAGCCGAATACAAGGCCTTACTGCATGGTCTTCGGATGGCCGTCTCCATGGGCATACAACGTCTGGAGGTGCGCGGGGATTCAAATCTCGCAATATCCCAAATAAATGGAGATTTTGACGCAAAAGATCCAAAAATGGTGGCCTACCGTAACGCCATACTCAAAATATCAGCCCGGTTCGAGGGACTCGAGTTTCACCATGTGGCTCGAGAAAGTAATCAAGCAGCGGATGCCCTTGCTCGCATGGGAGCCAAGCGCGACCCCGTCCCACCTAACGTCTTTCTGGAGCGGCTCTTCAAGCCATCCGTGGTGTGGCAGGATGAAAGCGGCAACACTAGCACGGACCCGATCATACCCCCTGAGTCCGAGCACAATACCGATATCATCGGGGGCTCAGCCACCGAAGCAACACCATCGGCCCATCTCATAATGGCAGTAATTGCCCCATGGACCGAACCCTTCTTGGCCTACCTTAATAGGAGAGAGCTCCCTGAGGATCCCAACGAGGCTCGCTACATTGTCCGGCGCTCGAAAGCCTACAAGGTCCATGACGGTGAGCTCTACAAGAGAAGCGCTACCGGAGTCCTTCAAAGATGTATCTCCGAAGAAGAGGAGCGGCAGCTCCTGGCCAAAATCCATGCTGGCCTTGGCGGTCACCACGCCGCGGCCCGGGCCCTTGTGAGTAAAGCCTTCCGTACAGGTTTCTTTTGGCCTACGGCCCGAGCAGATGCACAGGACCTTGTCCAACGTTGTGTCGGATGCCAGCTTTTCGCTAATCAAAGCCATATGCCGCCTACTACGCTACAAACAATCCCCATTACATGGCCTTTCGCAGTCTGGGGACTTGATATGGTCAGACCCCTTAAAGGGGCAAGCCACAAGAAAAAATATATGCTGGTCATGGTAGATAAATTCACTAAGTGGATTGAGGCCAAACCGGTTAAAACGGCCGAAGCCGGACCAGTGATAGACTTTATATCCGGTGTTGTACACCGTTATGGTGTTCCACACAGCATTATCACAGACAACGGCTCCAACTTTACAGCCGACGAGGTGAAAACCTGGTGCGCTAACCTAGGCATCAAGCTCGATTATGCCTCCGTCTATCACCCGCAAACAAATGGTCAAGTCGAATGAGCCAATGGTCTTATTATGAGCGGCATTAAACCCAGACTAGTGCGGTCTTTGAAAGAATCAGACAAGCACTGGGTTGAGGAGCTCGACTCCGTACTCTGGGGGCTGCGGACCACGCCCAACCGCACTACCGGATACACACCGTTCTTCATGGTGTACGGCGCAGAGGCCGTGTTGCCCTGCGACATTATGCATGACTCACCACGAGTACGCATGTATGAAGAGAGAGAGGCCGAGCTTGATCGGCAGGACAGCTTAGACGCCCTGGAGGAGGAGCGCGACATTGCAAAGGCCCGTTCCGAATTGTATCAACAACAGGCTCGCAGATATCAAAGCAGAGAAGTGCGGGCCAAGACTTATAATGTTGGTGAACTCGTTCTACGCTTACCAGAGAAGAAAAAGGACAAACTCAAGCCCAAATGGGAGGGTCCCTTCATCATTGACGAAGTTCTCGCTGGAGGAGCGTACCGACTGCGTGATGCATCAAACAATCGCTTGGAGCTGAACCCGTGGAACGCCGCCAGACTCCGAAGATTCTACGCCTAGAGCCGGACTCTTGGTTCGTCTTCTTCTCCCTTTTTGTCCATTACCTTTTTTTCTCTCTTTCTTTTTTTTCTAGCTTTAAGCTCTTGAGCGGCTAAACCGCGCACCTATGACGCACACATCCTTAAATATGTACGTCCATAATACATGGGGGCTTCTTGTACAGAAGCTTATTATTATTATTATTATTATTTTCCGAGCATCAAGCTCACCACATATGGGTCTTTTCATCATATGTACCTTTACTTCGCCATTATATGCATCGTTATGACTTAAGTTTTGGCCAAGCTGGGTTGCCTGGCTCCTGTGCTTATGCCCTACATTCCCGTTAGTTCGGCTAGGGCATAAAGGGAGCACCTCTTCGATTGTTACTGCCGGGTCATCCGGATGTGTACCTCAGACTGGGTGAAGCCGAAAGCTAGGGTTCTTAAGGGAATATTCGGTCGGCGGACTAAAGATGTTTTTTTCACTCATTACACTATGAACCCCCAGATGCCATGTATACTGCGATTTTTTAATCACAGTTCGGACATGAACATTAACGCATGTTAACCCAGGGAAAGGAACCCTTAACGGAACTATTCTCTCTGGAAGATGTTTCTTACAATCACATGTAATATAACATAGCTAGCCGGATACAACTTGTCTGTTCAAGCAACTATGACCCCTACGCCTGGTTTCCACGCATACCCCGATTTATATTACCGTGCGGGTATTCCGAAACACTCCGCACCTTCGGGTCCGGAGGTCGAAGCGAAAAGGTCCGCCATGACAATCGTTTTACAATCCGACTAGGGACAAATTTGTCAATCGAAGCACATAGTCACTTAGACTCAAAAGCTTCTTCCTCTATGCCGTCCAACAGGCTGTCTAGCCTACAATCCTGTTGGGACAATTCGGCGGCTACCTTTACTTGGTCATATACTAAACTAACTGGAACTTCTTTTCCGTCTGATCCTCGAGGTCCGACCCGAGCCATATGATTCGGATCAAGCTTGGTGTACCGTGTTTTCACCATGGCCCCGGCCTCTCGCGCACCTTCTCGGCAGGCCGATATCTTCCATAATCGGAAGCGCCTCCGCGCTCCTTTAAATAGCTGCACAAGTTCCTCCATACTTCCTGGAGGGGAGGCGGATGGCCACAAGGCCTTGGCAACACTCCGCATTGCCTGTCGAGCTCGCTCATGCATTTGCGACAGCTCTTGTAGCAGATCGCCTGAAGATCCGGACATTTCCTCTTCGGGACGGCCGGTCAGCATACCTGCAGACATAAATCTGTCAGTTCCTTTCCCCACCGAATTACACGGAGGTGAGTTTGAAAGCATACTGAATATGCCGCCTCGTAGCCTCTTATTCTCCTTCACGGAGTCAGCTAGCTGGGCTCGAACATCTTTCAGTTTTTCACCCAGCAGGGTGTTAGAATCCTGCAGCTTGTTTTTATCCTCCCTGACCCGTGTCAGCACATGTTCACCCATGGCCAGTAGCCTTTTGGCTTCTCGTTTATCCGCTTGCGTGATTTCAAGTGCCTCCTTCAGCTGATCTGACGATCCTGCCATGAGATATGCAACACTGTTAGCATTGCTGGCATATGATTATATTTTCTCGATGGAGGGGAACATTACCAGGCGACGCCTTCTTGGATTTCTCCAATTCGGCGGTGGCAGCAGTTAGCTGAGTCCGACACTTTTCCAGTTCTTGAGACAGCACAGGTTGTTCTTCTCTATAAGCACCTGGTTATACAATGATCCTTAAATTAGTTGTATCAACTGCTTCAAGTCTCGGGGGCTACTGGTATATAATTATCAGGTTTGTACGTTGTGACCTTACCCGCATATCTTTCAAATGCTGGTCTGTGGCACTGGTAAGCCCGTCTCGAGCAGCTCGGATGTATGCATTAGCCGAGCTGAAGGCATTGAACGCCTCTTTTGTAAAGCCGGGGTCGCGAAGAGCGGCCCTCCGGCGCCGATGATTCATGGCGCTCTCCACTTCTGAGTTTGTGACGGATACATCATCTGAATCCTCTGCCGAAGGACAATCCGGCGTCACTCCCGTACCGGCCCTCGTCTTTATGGCAGGTTCTGGAGCCTGGCTGTTGGGAGCGTGACCTGCAAGACCCCCGGACATAGTCCGGCGAATGCTCTTCCTGATGAAACACAAACAGACAATGTCACAGTTGGATGTGACTGCCAAGGGGCATATTTACGAAGCCATACCTTTTTGACGACGGCTCGGTTGTGACTTCATTTGCCTTCCTCTTCGAAGGCTTGCCCGATGTAGGCGCCGCCCTCTTTTGAGTCGCCTCTGGTGTAACATGGCGCGCCGAGCGCCTCCCCTTTGGAACACGAGACAGTGTGGTGGGTGAGGTGGAATGAGGAAGCTCTTTCGGAGGAGAGGACTCCTGATTACTAACGTGTGAGGCAGGTAGGAGGCCGGGATAGTCTGCTATAATGGCCGCTTTTGTGCCATCGTAGCTCGCCTGGTAAAATACTCCCTCCTCTAGCTCCACAAATATGTCCGGATCCTCCTCGAATCCGGGGTCAAGACCCCGGTTATGGTGCTCCGGCTGTGGAGCGGGGCTGTAGATCCCCGTGACGACCTTTCGCCATTCCTGTTACGAATGGACTGGTTAGTATCAGTCAAAAGCGACTCATGGAAAGAATTGAGTAGGGTGGTGGGATTAAAACTTGCCCAGCTGGGAGGATTGTACATGGAAAATCCCTCTCGGCGTTTAAGACAAATAAATTCCTCTTCCTCCCCTTTGTACAGATCGACCAATATTTTGGCCAGAGCGGCGAGGGTGTCCGGACCTTTCCGGCCACAGCGTGCGGCGTCATCTTCCCCATTGTAGTGCCACATAGGGAGCCCTCTAAATTGGAGTGGCTGGACACCCCGCACTATGGAGATCACCATTACCTCGATTATTGATAATCCGAACTGGGCGAGCGTCTTTATCTTGCTCATTAATTGATGGATTTCCGCACTATCTTCCTCCTTGAGGCTCCTAGGGCGCCAGCTGTGGCGTTTCTTCAAAGGAGCGCTGGAAAATTCAGGGAGACCCATTCGGATTGGGTCGGGGAGAGCGACGTCCTCAATATAAAACATCCTTCTTTGGTACCATCACCAGGTTTGCTAGCCAGTCCGGATGTTTTATTTCTCTGATGAATCCGGCCTCGATTAACTTGGCCAGCTCCTCCCCCATAGCTTGTCGTTTAGGTTCGGAAAAGCACCGCAGTGTTTGTTTGACCGGCTTGTATCCCTTCGATATATTGAGGCTATGTTCGGCCAACCTGCGTGGGATTCCTGGCATATCAGAAGGGTGCCAGGTGAATATGTCCCAATTTTCGCGTAGGAACGCTCGCAATGCGGCATCAACCGTTGGGTCCAGTTGTGCCCCGATAGAGGCTGCCTTCTTGGGGTCCGTTGGGTGGACCTGGAATTTGACGATTTCGTCTGCTTGTTTGAAGGAGGTGGATTTGGGTCGCTTGTCCAGGATTACATCGTCCCTATCCACCGTGGAGCGTAGTGCGGCTAATTCTTCGGCCGCGAGGGTTTCGGACAATGCCTCGAGGGCCAGGGATGCGGTTTTGTTTTCGGCGCGGAGTGCTATGTCCGGATCACTGGAAAGAGTGATAATACCATTGGGCCCGGGCATCTTGAGCTTCATGTACCCATAATGAGGTATAGCTTGGAAGCGTGTAAATGCGTCTCGCCCCAATAGGGTGTGATATCCACTGTTGAAAGGGGCCACGTGGAAGGTCATCTCTTCGGACCGATAATTCCCCGGCGTGCCGAATACCACATCGAATGTGATTTTTCCCGCGCACCGCGCCTCCCGACTGGGAATTATTCCTCGGAAGGTCATGCTACTTTGCTCGATGCGGCTCCTGTCTATTTCCATTTTGTTGCGCATGTCCTCATAGATGAGGTTTAGTCCGCTGCCACCGTCCGTAAGTACTTTGGTGAGCCGAAAGCCGTCCACAATCGGACTGAGGACCAAGGCAGCTGGTGCCCGGACTGTCCTGGATTTTGGTTCGTCACCGGCATTCAAAGTTATGGCCGTGTCGTTCCAGGGGTTTATTGCTGCGACTTGGCAGACTTCGGCGAGGTCGCGGAGTGCCCTTTTGCGCCTATTGTTTGAAGCGAAGGTCTCGAAGACCGTCAATACTCTGAGGTCGTCGTCTTTCGGGGGGGTGTTGTTCTGAGGTGTTTTTGGTGAGGATATCTTTGCCGCTCTTGGCCACTTGCCGGAGTATCCAACATGCTCTAAGGCTGTGAGTTGGTACGGTATCCGGTGTTGTGTGTATTTTGCACGGCCTATCGAGCCATCCCTCTAGAACGGTTCCGCGCCCCGTAATTGGCTTAGATTTCTTTACTATTGGGTCGGGCACCCCATGGGGGTGCTTCCTTTTTGCTCGGACTAGGAGTTGAGTGGAAACTAGTGGTTCCCAACGAGCTGCCTGAGCTTTCCAGGCACTTTCCATTGCGCAGTACTTCTGTACTATGGTTGCTAAGTCAGCGAAGTTTGATACGCGACGGTGGTTGATGGCGTTGAGGATTCCTTCGTCCGTGCAATTGTTGCAGAATGCTGAGATCGCGTCTTCGTCGCGTCAATCTTCAATCTTATCCTTGACAAGGAGGAATCTGGCCCAAAAGTGATGGACTATTTCCTGAGACTGCTGTCGTACGTACATGAGATCACGTATATCTGGGTGAGTGGGTGGATTTAAATCCGAACCCTGACCCAACTTAGGATCCGGGGTTTGAGAAACTTCCGAGCTTAATAATTCGGGCTCCGGGATATCGACTGATTTTTCAGGCCCATCGTCCAATTCTAGGTTCGGAGGACAGGGCGTGCCATTCCGCAGACAGGTATCCGGCTCTTCGAGCTCGGAAATCCGAACATAGTTCGTCCTCAACACGGGGGAAGAGTTGTTGTTTTGCTCCTCTACCACCGCTATCTGATGGGTGATCGGTGGAGATTTGATTTCTCTCTGATCGGGTTTAAGCCCAATCCGATCGTAGTCTGTAGCGACCCCCAAGGCGGTGATTGGATCCAAGAGTTCGTTTAAAGATGACAACTCCGTCGGATCCATCCGTTTGGAGTATTCGGAGTCAACGCGGAGGCGATTTTCGATGACCCGAGAAGTCATCGTCGGCTTAACGGCTGGACGGGCGGTCATGATAAAGCCGCCCAGCCGGAGGGTTTGGCCTGAGGCCAGGGCTCCTCCGGAGGTGATATTGTACTTGATAACAAGGCGAGCCATCAACCCTGTCTTCGACGTCACAGCGGAACTGTCAATGAAAGCACCAATGTCGAGCAAATACGGGAGGTCGAAACCGGATATAGGGCTCCCCTACCCGCGTAGCTCCGCGCCTGCGCCGCGCCCGTGCCCTGCTGCTGCTCCTGTACTACATGCTATTGTGGCTGCTGTCCGCCGATACGTCTCCAACGTATCTATAATTTTTTATTGTTCCATGCTATTATATTATCTGTTTTGGATGTTTTATATGCATTAATATGCTATTTTATATTATTTTTGGTACTAACCTATTAACCTAGAGCCAAGTGCCAGTTTCTGTTTTTTTCCCTGTTTTTGAGTTTTACAGATAAGGAATATCAAACGGAGTCCAAACGGAATAAAACTTTCACGATGATTTTTCTTGGACCAGAAGACACCTAGGGAACTTGGAGATGAAGTCAGAAGAGTCCCGAGGACTCCACAAGCCTCCAGGGTGCGCCCTAGGGGGGGCGCCCCCTGGCTTGTGGGCCCCTGGGGAGTCCACCGGCCTCCCTCTTAGCTCTATATATTCTCATATATTCCATAATCAACAGAGGCGTCCACCAAAATACTTTTCCGCCGCCGCAAGCTTCTGTTCCTGAGAGATCCCATCTGGAGGCCTTTTTCGGTTATCTGCCGGAGGAGGAATCAACCACGGAGGGGCACTACATCAACCTTGCTGCCTTTCCGATGACGCGTGAGTAGTTTACCTCAGACCTACGGGTCCATAGCTAGTAGCTAGATGGCTTCTTCTCTCTCTATGATCTTCAATACAATGGTCTCCATGATCTTCATGGAGATCCATCCGATGTAATACTCTTTTGCGGTGTGTTTGTCGAGATCCGATGAATTGTGGGTTTATGATCAAATTATCTATGAATATTATTTGAATCTTCTCTGAATTCTTATATGCATGATTTCATATCTTTGTAATTCTCTTCAAATTATCGGTTTGGTTTGGCCAACTAGATTGGTACCTCTTGCAATGGGAGAGGTGCTTAGTTTTGGGTTCAATCTTGCGGTGTCCTCACCCAGTGACAAAGTAGGGGTAGCGAGGCACGTATTGTATTGTTGCCATCAAGGATAAAAAGATGGGGTTTTTGTCATATTGCTTGAGTTTATCCCTCTACATCATGTCATCTTACTTAATGCGTTACTCTGTTCTTCATGAACTTAATACTCTAGATGCAGGCAGGAGTCGGTCAATGTGTGGAGTAATAGTAGTAGATGCAGGCAGGAGTCGGTCTCCTTGACACGGACGTGATGCCTATATGCATAATCATTGCCTTGGATATCGTCATAACTATGCGCTTTTCTATCAATTGCTCGACAGTAATTTGTTCACCCACCGTATTATTTTCATTCAAAAGAGAAGCCTATAGTGAAACCTATGGCCCCCGGGTCTATTTTATGTTATATATTTTCAGATCTATAAACCAAAAATACCTTGCTGCAATTTATTTACTTTTATTTTGTTTTTCATTTTAGTAATCTTTTACATCTATCTCTATCAGATCTCATCCTTGCAAGTGACCGCGAAGGGATTGACAACCCCTTTATCGCGTTGGGTGCAAGTGTTTGATTGTTTGTGCAGGTGCATATATTGGGGACTTGCTTGTACCTCCTACTGGATTGATACCTTGGTTCTCAAAACTGAGGGAAATACTTATCTCTACTTTGCTGCATCACCCTTTCCTCTTCAAGGGAAAAACCAACGCAAGCCCAAGAAGTAGCAGGAAGAATTTCTGGCGCCGTTGCCGGGGAGGTCTACATCAAGCCTACCAAGTACCCATCATAAACTCTCATCTCTTGCATTACATTATTTGCCATTTGCCTCTCGTTTTCCTCTCCCCCACTTCTAAAATGATATTCAGAAAAAACCAAAAAGATTTGCCTTTTTATTCACCCTTCTTCCGTTCATCTTTTCGTTTGCTTTTTGTTTGCTTGTGTGTTAGATCGCTTGCCTATCCTTATGGCTCATCCCAAAAGCTTTGATCCTGACCTTAGGAAGTTGGAAGATATTGAGAATAATGCTAAAAGTTTCATGTCACTACAATTTGATCATAATAGTTATTTCAGAAACGAGCTTAAAGAACAAAAAGCTATGATGGAGTACATGAATAAAGAGCTTGATGATATGTCTAAGGAATTTTATGGTCTGAAATCTCAGTTTGCTCACCTTGAAAATTTAGTAGGCCAAATTTCTGATAAACAAGCTACCTTAGTGAATAAGACGGCTGCGAAGCCAGAATCTTTAAATAATGATGAAGATCTTAAAGTGATTGATGTAACTCCTGTTGAATCTTTGTTTTCTAATATAAATCTTGATAAATATGGGACTGGAGATAAGTCAACTTTAGTTAAAAGGCGTCCCAATGATTTGGAGTTTATAGATCTTAATGCTAAAATTGATAAAAGTGGGATAGAAGAGGTCAAAACTTTGAATAGCAATGAACCCACTCTTTTGGATTTCAAGAACTTTAATTATGATAGCTGTTCTTTGATTGATTGTATTTCCTTGTTACAATCCATGTTAAATTCTCCTCATGCTTATAATCAAAATAAAGCATTTACTAAACATATTGTTGATGCTATGATAAAATCTTTTGAAGAAAAACTTGAGTTGGAAGTTTCTATACCTAGAAAGCTTTATGATGAGTGGGAACCTACTATTAAGATTAAAATCAAAGATTATGAGTGCCATGCTTTGTGTGATTTGGGTGCTAGCGTTTCCACAATTCCAAAACCTTTATGTGATGTGATAGGTTTCCATGAATTTGATGATTGCTCTTTAAATTTGCATCTAGCAGATTCCACTATTAAAAAACCTATGGGAAGGATTAATGATGTTCTTATTGTTGCAAATAGGAATTATGTGCCCATAGATTTCATTGTTCTTGATATAGATTGCAATCCTACATGTCCTATTATTCTAGGTAGACCTTTCCTTAGAACAATTGGTGCTATTATTGACATGAAAGAAGGAAACATTAGATTTCAATTTCTGTTATGGAAGGGCATGGAACACTTTCCAAGAAAGAAAATTAAATTACCATATGAATCTATTATGAGAGATACTTATGGATTGCATACCAAAGATGATAATAGCTAGATCTATTGTGTTATGCCTAGCTAGGGGCGTTAAACAATAGCGCTTGTTGGGAGGCAACCCAATTTTATTTTATGTGTTTTTTGTTTTAGTTTCTGTTCTTGAATAAATACACATTATTACCTCTGTAGTAATTGTGTTTTAGTATTATAATTAGTGTTTGAGCCAAGTAAGACCTTTGAGATGGTTGATACGTCTCCAATGTATCTACTTTTCCAAACTCTTTTGCCCTTGTTTTGGACTCTAATTTGCATGATTTGAATGGAACTAACCCGGACTGATGCTGTTTTTAGCAGAATTGCCTTGGTGTTATTTTTGTGCAGAAATAAAAGTTCTCGGCTTGACCTGAAAATTTACGGAGAATATTTTTGGAATTAATAAAAAATATTGGCGAAAGAATCAACTGAAGGGGGCCCACCGTTTGGCCACAAGCCCGAGGCGCCCCCCTAGGGCGCGCCCTGGCGGCTTGTGGGCCCCACAGGCCCCCTCCGACTCCAACTCCAACTCTATATAACCCTATTCGGCCAGAAAAAAATTAAGAAGAAGAGTTCATCACGTTTCACGATACGGAGCCACCACCACCTCCTGCTCTTCCTCGGGAGGGCAGATCTGGAGTCCGTTCGGAGCTACGGAGAGAGGAAATCGACGACGTCGTCATCATCAACCATCCTCCATCACCACTTTCATGATGCTCACCGCCGTGCGTGAGTAATTCTATCATAGGCTTGCTGGACGGTGATGGGTTGGATGAGATTTATCATGTAATCGAGTTAGTTTTATTAGGGTTTGATCCCTAGTATCCACTATGTTCTGAGATTGATGTTGATATGACTTTGCTATGCTTAATGCTTGTCACTAGGGCCCGAGTGCCATGATTTCAGATCTGAACCTATTATGTTTTCATGAATATATATGTGTTATTGATCCTATCTTGCAATTTGTAGACACCTATTACGAGTTATGATCCGCTTCCCCCAGGGTGACAATAACTGGGATTCTTTCCGGTAATTACCGTAGTTTGAGGAGTTCATGTATTCACTAAGTGCTAATGCTTTGGTTCGGTTCTCTATGAAAATGAGGCCTTAATATCCCTTAGTTTCAATTAGGACCCCGCTGCCATGGGAGGGTAGGACAAAAGATGTCATGCAAGTTCTTTTCCATAAGCACGTATGACTATATACGGAATACATGCCTACATTACATTGATGAATTGGAGCTAGTTCTGTGTCACCCTATGTTATAACTATTGCATGATGAATGCCATCCGACATAATTATCCATCACTGATCCATTGCCTACGAGCTTTTCACATATTGATCTTTGCTAAGTTACTTTTCCGTTGCCACTATTACGATCACTACAAAAACTGCTACTGTTACTTTTGCCACCGTTACCGTTACTTCCATACTACTTTGCTACTAAAAATTGTGCTGCAGATATTAAGTCTTTCAGGTGTGGTTGAATTGACAACTCAGCTGCTAATACTTGAGAATATTCTTTGGCTCCCCTTGTGTCGAATCAATAAATTTGGGTTGAATACTCTACCCTCGAAAACTGTTGCGATCCCCTATACTTGTGGGTTATCAAGACCTTTTTCTGGCGCCGTTGCCGGGGAGCATTGCTCTATTCTCTGAGTCACTTGGGATTTATATCTGTTGATCACTATGAAGAATCTGAAAGATACAAGAACTAAAATCTTTCCCTCAACTACGAGGACAGGTAAGGAACTGCCATCTAGCTCTGCACTTGATTCACCATCTGTTTTAAGTAAGCTTGCAACACCACCACCTACTATGAATCTTGCTATGAATGATGCTACTTCTACTATGCATGATGCTTATGATCATACTTTTCTTGATACTACTGTGCCACTGGGTGAATTTCTTGATGAACAAATTGCTAGAGTTAATGCTGAACACTTTGAAACACCCATTAGACCTAGCTCTCCTAGATATGAATTGCCTGTTATACTGGATGGTTATGTTATGGATGGAGAGGTAGCTAGGGACTTTCTTGCTTGTAATGATAGACATGATCTTAAGAAATTACTATGCAAGTGGAAAGAAAAATCTTTGAATGCTAGAATGCAATATGATCTTAAGTTTGCTACTTCACCCATCTTTGTTACTGATAAGGATTATGAATTCTCTGTTGATCCTAAATTAATTACTTTGGTTGAATATGATCCTTTTCATGGTTATGAATCTGAAACTATTATGGCACATCTTACTAAATTGAATGATATAGCCATCCTATTTGCTCATGAGGAAAAAATTTGTTATTACTATATTCTTAAGTTGTTTCCTTTCACATTAAAGGGTGATGCTAAGCTAAGGATTAATTCTCTTGCTCCTGGTTGTGTGTGTAGTCCCCAGGATATGATAGATTACTTCTCTGAAAAATATTTTCCTGCTCATAAGAAACAAGCTGCCTTACAGGAAATATTTAACTATGTGCAAATTGAAGAAGAGAGTCTCCCACGAGCTTGGGGGAGGCTTCTCCAATTACTTAATGCTTTGCCTGATCATCCTCTCAAGAAAAATGAAATACTTGATATCTTTTATAATGGACTAACCGATGCTTCTAGGGACCACCTAGATAGTTGTGCTAGTTGTGTTTTCAGGGAACGAACTATTGAACAAGCTGAAGTGCTATTGAATAATATATTGAGCAATGATAATGATTGGACTCTTCCCGAACCACCTCCAAAGCCAACTTCGAAGAAAAGAGGTATTCTATTTCTCAGTCCTGAAGATATGCAAGAGGCAAAGAAATCTATGAAAGAAAAAGGTATTAAAGCTGAAGATGTTAAGAATTTACCACCTATTGAAGAGATACATGGTCTTGATAACCCGACATAGGTAGTGGAGGTAAATTCTCTTTATAGATTTGATGAAGGTGATATTCCTCATAATAAGTCTGCTAGTCAATGCTTGGATGAATTTGATAACTTTATTGTTAAACAAGAAAATTTCAATGCTTATGTTAGTAGACAATTGAAACATAATGCTTACATGCTTGATCAGTTAGGTGATTATATGAGTAGAACTGTTAATGATCTTAAACTTCTCAGTAAACATGCTTCCATGGTTACTACTCAAGTAGAACAAGTACTTAAGGCACAAAATGATTTGCTTAAGGAGATGAATAGTAAGAACAATGATAATGCTGTTGGAGTTATGACTAGATGTGGTAGAATGACTCAGGAACCTTTGTATCCTGAGGGCCATCCTAAAAGAATTGAGCAAGATTCTCAGAGAATTAATATTGATGCATCTATTCCTTCTAGTAATAAAAAGAATAAGAAAACTGATAGGACTTTGCATGCTTCTAGTGAACCCACTATAGACACAACTGAGAATCCAAATGATATTTCTATTTCTGATGCTGAGACACAGTCTGGTGATGAGCATGAACCTAGTGATAATGTTAATGATGATGTTCATGTTGATGCTCAACCTAGTAATGATAATGATGTGGAGATTGAACCTGCTGTTGACCTTGATAACCCACAACCTAAAAATAAAAGATATGATAAGAGAGACTTTGTTGCTAGGAAGCATGGTAAAGAAAGAGAACCATGGGTTCAGAAACCCATGCCCTTTCCTCCTAAACCATCCAAGAAAAAGGATGATGAGGATTTTGAGCGCTTTGTTGAATTGCTTAGACATGTCTTTTTGCGTATGCGTTTAACTGATATTCTGAAAATGTCTCCTTATGCTAAGTATATGAAAGATATTGTGACAAATAAAAGAAAGATACCGGAAGCTGAGATTTCCACCATGCTTGCTAATTATACTTTTAAGGGTGGAATACCAAAGAAACTAGGAGACCCCGGAGTACCTACTATACCATGCTCCATTAAAGGAAATTATGTTAAAACTGCTTTATGTGATCTTGGAGCTGGTGTTACTGTTATGCCTTTCTCTTTATATCGTAGACTTGATTTGAATAAGTTGACACCTACTGAAATCTCTTTGCAAATGGCTGATAAATCAACTGCTTTCCCCATTGGTATTTGTGAGGATGTGCCTGTCGTAGTTGCAAATGTTACTATCTTAACAGACTTTGTTATTCTTGATATTCCTGAGGATGACAACATGTCGATCATCCTTGGTAGACCCTTTTTAAATACTGCAGGGGCAGTTATTGATTGCAACAAGGGCAATGTCACTTTTCATGTTAATGGTAATGAGCATACGGTACACTTTCCGAAGAAACAACCTCAAGTTCATAGTATCAATTCTATTGAAAAAAATTCAACTATTACTATTCGAGGTTTTGAATTCCCTCTCCCTACTATCAAAAAAAAATGATATTCTTATCGTTGGGGACATGCATATCCCCGTTGAGGTAACCTAGTGTTATTCGAAAATTCTCCGGTTTCATGTTACTCGAAAGAAGTTTGTTAATAAGACTTGATCAACCTTGTTAATGGATTCCTTTTGATGGGCATGAGATGATTGAATTTAGAAAACACAACTTCCTGTACCCACCTTTTACTTTCTGTTAATTAGATTAACTAAAGCAAAAATACTATTGTTCGTCTGTTTTCTGAATTATCCGTGCAAATAAAAAATGACCTGAAAATAAAAGTTCTCCAAATTCCCTGGAAATTTAGTATGATTTTTTGTAGAATATTTGAGAATTTTAGGCACTGAGAACACAGCAGGGGGATGCACCAGTGGGCCACAAGCCCAGGGGTGCGCCCACCCCCCTGGGCGCGCGCTGGTGGCTTGTGGGTCCCACGTGGGTCCCCCTCACTTATTCAAGCACCCATCCACCTTGTCTTCCCCCAGAAAAAATCACACCATTGCTCAAACCCGTGTTCTTGCTCATCTTGCTGCCATTTTCGATCTCCTTGTGCAAAGCTCCATTTGCAAAACTATTTTGGGGGATTGTTCTTCGGTATGTGACTCCTCCAATGGTCCAATTAGTTTTTGTTCTAGTGCTTTATATATTGCAGAGTTTTGCTACTGTGGTGACCTTGTTCTTGAGCTTGCATGTCAAATTTGTATGGTCCCAAGTAGTTTTGATGCATGATATAGCTTCTAGGCACTTGTGGGAGTAGTTGCTTTAAATTTTGTTGAGTTTTGTTCACTCTTATTTTGAGTCACTTAAATTTCAGAAATTTTCAAAGGAAGAAAGATGTTTAGGAAAATATATCAAGGTGGTTCCTCTAGCAAGAAAGCTCCGCGGCTCGCGATACGTGAACCCAATTTCGAACCATCAAGGGAAGCTCAAGTACGGCCTTGTGAATGGCCGTCGGATCAATTTATAGTTCATGCTGGTTTCAAGGAGGAATTTGATGTGTACATACAGAATGCTGGCCTTGGGAGCTTTATTTCAGATAAGTGCAAGCAATACCAGCACCTTACCGATTCCTTCGTGCGAAGGTTTGAATTTTCATCTAAGCGTAACACGCATTCTGTTTTGTTTAATCTTTATGATGAATCATATACCATGGACCTAGAGGATTTTAATGATGCTTGCAAAATCCCACAGTGGGGCATTCATAGCGAGCCTCGCAAAACTGAATATAATGATTTTCTTGCTAGCATCACTGTGGGAGAAACTAGAAATATCACACAAGCTACCATAGCGAGCATTCACTTTCCTGCCATACACTATTTTGCTCTCTTTATAGGTAGATGCATTAACGGTAAACATGATCATTGCCACCTTTGTGTGTCAGATCTTAGTATCCTCAAGTGTGCTGTAATGGATGATAAACGATACAACTTGGGGGCTATTATTGCTAGGAGGTTACATCTTAATGCTAAGGATGGAGATTTCTTTGGTGGAATTTATGCCACCCGGTTAGCTAATTATCTTGGGGTACCCATAAGGGGGAATGACATTGAGTTACCACCTGCTTTTCTTGATTATAATGCTATGGTACGCTACCAGTTTCTTGAGAGGAATGAACAGTCCCTCATATACCGACTAATCTTTGATAGGCAGCGTGCTGTCCATATTACCCTTCCTGCTCCTGCCTTCTTTAATTTTCAGGTAAAGCAGAGATATTTTATAACTAGAGAGGAGGCGAATGAGTATGAGAGAGAGGTGGAGGCCGCTCGCCTTCGTGCTGCAGCCCTTCAGGTGGTAGCCGCCGCGTCCCAGTATAACCCCAACTATGACTTTGGGTATCCATCAGGCCAGCCGTGGCCCTAGACCAACTTAGGCCAAAATCCTAAGGTTGGGGGAGTACATATTTCTCACCGACATTACATTCATGTTCACACACTCATCTCAGTTGTCGGTGTTCATACTTTTCATTGCATTATCCATGGTAGTTTATTTCCTTTTCTCGCTTTCTTTTTGCATGTTTAAATAACCTAGAGAAAATCAAAAAAAAAGTTCTAGCTCTGCTTTCCAAGTTGTTTAGTGTAGTATTAAAAGAAAACCCAAAAAGATTTCTCGTTCTTCTTTTGCTTGTTGGGAGCTTTCCCATGTATATAGTTTTTCTCATTCTTGTTTTACCTTCCTTTCTTTGGGTCATAAGGAGAAGACCACGATGAAAATGTTGAGTGGCTCTCATATGCATTATTGTTTATCTAACAGAGAGCCCATATTACCTTGTCTTCTCCTTTGAATAATTGCTTGCAGATTCCAGCTTAGTCCAATGCACATGCACTCTTATTATTATTCACACTGTTCGGTCGTGGAAGTGAAAGGCAATAATGACGATATATGATGAAATGATTGAGACGAAGAAAAGCTGGTACGAACTCGACCTATTTTGTTTTTGTAAATATGATTAGCTCATCGTTCTTGATTCAGCTCGTTATTGATGAAACATGTTTGCAATGACAATTAGAGATTATAGTTACTCATGCCATGCTTAATTAGCTAGGAGTGTATAATGGTTTGTCTTGAGTGCCAACATACAAATTAAAATGGTTGTGATGTAGTATGATAGGATGGTATCCTCCTTTGAATGATTCAAGTGGCTTGACTTGGCACATGTTCACGCATGTAGTTGAAACAAAATCAACATAGCCTCCACGATATTTATGTTCATGGTGATTTATATCCTACTCATGCTTGCATTCAATGTTGGTTAATCTCAATACATGTTTATGACTGTTGTCGCTCTCTAGTTGGTCGCTTCCCAGTCTCTTGCTAGCCTTCACTTGTACTAAGCGGGAATACTGCTTGTGCATCCACTCCCTTAAACCCAAAGTTGTTCCATATGAGTCCATCATACCTACCTATATGCGGTATTTACCTGTCGTTCCAAGTAAATTTGCATGTGCCAAACTCTAAACCTTCAAATAATAATCTGTTTTGTATGCCCGAATCGCTCATGTAGCAACTGGGGGCTGTCAGTATCTTCCATGCTAGGTGGGTTATTCTCACGATGAGTGTTGATTCACTTGTCATTCACGAAAAAGTGGCTGGTAATCGGGATGCCCAGTTCCATGCTCAAAATAAAAAATCAAAATATAATGAAACAAAACTCCCCCAGGACTGTTGTTTGTATGGACGGCACCCATGGATTCGGCAAGCCGTGGAGTGTGATTGATTGGTGGAGGGGGAGTAAAAACTTTACCATTCTGTTTGGGAACCGCCTATAATGTATCTAGTATGGAAGATACCGAGATCTCTTGGTTGTTATGTTGACAATGAAATCATACCGCTCAAAATTATATTCATCTCTGTTTTAAAGCTCGAGCTCTGGCACCTCTGCAAATCCCTGCTTCCCTCTACGAAGGGCCTATCTATTTACTTTTCTGTTGAGTCATCATCCTCTTATAAAAAAGCACCAGTTAGAGAGCACCATTGTCATTTGTATGCATTGTTATTAATTGATATTGAGCATGACTATGACTGGATCTCTTTTACTATGAATTATAATGTCTAGTCGGTCCTTGTTCTTCAGAGGTGCTCTGCATTTATGTTTTGCGGTCTCAGAAAGGGCTAGCGAGATACCATTATATCATATTGTATCATGATTGTTTTGAGAAATGTGTTGTCATCCGAGATTTATTATTATTGCTCGCTAGTTGATTATGCCATTGATATGAGTAAATGTGAGACCTAAATGTTATTGTGAATGTGGTTAGTCCATAATCTTTGCTGAAAACCTGAACATCAGTTAGACATATTTACAACAACAAGATCAAACAGAATTTGTAAAAGTTTTCTTTGTCACTTTCAGTTTGCCAACTGAATTGCTTGAGGACAAGCAATGGGTTAAGCTTGGGGGAGTTGATACGTCTCCATCGTATCTACTTTTCCAAACTCTTTTGCCCTTGTTTTGGACTATAATTTGCATGATTTGAATGGAACTAACCCGGACTAACGCTGTTTTCAGCAGAATTGCCTTGGTGTTATTTTTGTGCAGAAATAAAAGTTCTCGGATTGACCTGAAAATTTATGGAGAATATTTTTGGAATTAATAAAAAATATTGGCGAAAGAATCAACTGAAGGGGGCCAACCGTTTGGCCACAAGCCAGGGGGCGCGCCCTGGCAGCTTGTGGGCCCCACAGGCCCCCTCCGACTCCAACTCCAACTCTATATAACCCTATTCGGCCAGAAAAAATCAAGAAGAAGAGTTCATCATGTTTCACGATACGGAGCCACCGCCACCTCCTGTTCTTCCTCGGGAGGGCAGATCTGGAGTCCGTTTGGGGCTCCGGAGAGGGGAAATCGACACCGTCGTCATCACCAACCATCCTCCATCACCACTTTCATGATGCTCACAGCCGTGCGTGAGTAATTCCATCATAGGCTTGCTGGACGGTGATGGGTTGGATGAGATTTATCATGTAATCGAGTTAGTTTTGTTAGGGTTTGATCCCTAGTATCCACTATGTTCTGAGATTGATGTTGCTATGACTTTGCTATGCTTAATGCTTGTCACTAGGGCCCAAGTGCCATGATTTCAGATCTGAACCTATTATGTTTTCATGAATATATATGTGTTCTTGATCCTATCTTGCAAGTTGTAGACACCTATTACGAGTTATGATCCGCATCCCCCAGGGTGACAATAACTGGGATTCTTTCCGGTGATTACCGTAGTTTGAGGAGTTCATGTATTCACTAAGTGCTAATGCTTTGGTCCGGTTCTCTATTAAAAGGAGGCCTTAATATCCCTTAGTTTCCATTAGGACCCCGCTGCCACGGGAGGGTAGGACAAAAGATGTCATGCAAGTTCTTTTCCATAAGCACGTATGACTATATACGGAATACATGCCTACATTACATTGATGAATTGGAGCTAGTTCTGTGTCACCCTATGTTATAACTGTTGCATGATGAATGTCATCCGACATAATTATCCATAACTGATCCATTGCCTACGAGCTTTTCACATATTGATCTTTGCTAAGTTACTTTTCCATTGCCACTGTTATGATCACTACAAAAACTGCTGCTGTTACTTTTGCCACCGTTACCGTTACTTCCATACTACTTTGCTACTAAAAACTTTGCTGCAGATATTAAGTCTTTCAGGTGTGGCTGAATTGACAACTCAGCTGCTAATACTTGAGAATATTCTTTGGCTCCCCTTGTGTCGAATCAATACATATTGGGTTGAATACTCTACCCTCGAAAACTGTTGCGATCCCCTATACTTGTGGGTTATCAATGGTCTACGGTGATAGTTAATTGATCTTGCTGAAAAACAGAAATTTTGACGCCCAGTCCAGAATTTTTATAAATTCACCAGAGCGTTATTTGGATCTGAATTTGTTACACAAGATTGGTATGCAAATTGCCCAGGTTGTCCTAATTTTTCAGAATTTTTAGAGTTACAGAAGTATGCGAAGTTTCTAGATTGCTACAGACTATTCTGTTTTTGACAGATTCTGTTTTCATTGTGTTGTTTGCTTATTTTGATGTATCTATGGGTAGTATCGGGGGGTATGAACCATAGAGAAGTTGGAATACAGTAGATATTACACCAATATAAATAAAGAATGAGTTCAGAACAGCACAAAAGTGGTGATTTATTTTCTTATACTAACGGATCTCATGAGTTTTCTGTTGAGTTTTGTGTTGTGAAGTTTTCAAGTTTTGGGTAAAGATTTGATGGACTATGGAATAAGGAGTGGCAAGAGCCTAAGCTTGGGGATGCCAAAGGCACCCCAAGGTAATATTCAAGGACAACCAAGAGCCTAAGCTTGGGGATGCCCCGGAAGGCATCCCCTCTTTCGTCTTCAATCCATCGGTAAATTTACTTGAGGCTATATTTTTATTCACCACATGATATGTGTTTTCCTTGGAGCGTCTTGTTTGATATGAGTCTTTGCTCTTTAGTTTGCCACAATCATCCTTTCTGTACACAACTTTTGAGAGGGACACGCATCAATCGTGAATTTATTAGAATACTCTATGTGCTTCACTTATATCTTTTGAGCTAGGCAATATGCTCTAGTGCTTCACTTATATCTTTTTAGAGCACGGCGGTGGTATTATTTTATAGAAATTGATGAACTCTCGTACTTCACTTGTACTATTTTGAGAGTCTTTAAACAGCATGGTAATTTGTTTAGGTTATGAATTTAGTCCTAATATAATGGGCATCCAAGAGGGATTATAAAAAAAATCATATAAAGTGCATTGAATAATATGAGAAGTTTGATTCCTTATGATTGTTTTGATATATGAAGATGGTAATATTAGAGTCATGCTAGTGAGTAATTGTGGATTTGTAGAAATACTTGTGTTAAAGTTTGTGATTCCCGTAGCATGCACGTATGGTGAACCGTTATGTGATGAAGTCGGAGCATGATTTATTTATTGATTGCTTTCCTTTGTGTGGAGGTCGGGATCGCGCGATGGTTAACTCCTACCAACCCTTCCCCTAGGGGCATGCATCTAATACTTTGTTTTGATAGTTAATAGACTTTTGCAATAAGTATGTGGGTTCTTTATGACTAATGTTGAGTCCATGGATTATACGCACTCTCACCCTTCCACCATTGCTAGCCTCTCTAGTACCGCGCAACTTTCGCCGGTGCATTAAACCCAAATACCTTCCTCAAAATAGCCACCATATATACCTTCCTCAAAACAGCCACCATACCTACCTATTATGGCATTTCCATAGCCATTCCGAGATATATTGCCATGTAACTTCCACCGTTCCGTTTATTATGACACGCACCATCATTGTCATATTGCTTTGCATGATCGTAAGACAGCTAGCGTGATGTTTTCATGATGTCATTTGCTATGCTAGATCGTTGCACATCCCGGTACACCGCCGGAGGCATTCATATAGAGTCATATTTTTGATCTAAGTATCAAGTTGTAATCCTTGAGTTGTAAGTAAATAAAAGTGTGATGATCATCATTATTAGAGCATTGTCCCATGTGAGGAAAGGATGATGGAAGTTATGATTCCCTCACAAGTTGGGATGAGTCTCTGGACTTTACAAAAAATAAAAGAGGCCAGTGAAGCCCAAATAAATAAATAAATGCCAAAGAAGCCCACCAAAAAAAATGAGAGAAAAGAGAGAAGGGACAATGCTACTATCCTTTACCACACTTGTGCTTCAAAGTAGCACCATGATCTTCATGATAGAGAGTCTCCTATATTGTCACTTTCATATACTAGTGGGAATTTTTCATTATAGAACTTGGCTTGTATATTCCAATGATGGGCTTCCTCAAATTGCCCTAGGTCTTCGTGAGCAAGCAAGTTGGATGAACACCCACTTAGTTTTCGTTTGAGCTTTCATACACTTATAACTCTAGTGCATCCGTTGCATGGCAATCCCTACTCACTCACATTAATATCTATTGATGGGCATCTCCATAGCCCGTTGATACGCCTAGTTGGTCTGAGACTATCCCCTTCTTTTTGTCTTCTCCACAACCACCATATTCTATTCCACCTATAGTGCTATGTCCATGGCTCATGCTCATGTATTGCGTGAAAGTTGAAAAAGTTTGAGAATACTAAAGTGTGAAACAATTGCTTGTCTAAAACCGGGGTTGTGCATGATTTAATACTTTGTGTGATGAAGATGGAGCATAGCTAGACTATATGATTTTGTAGGGATAGCTTTCTTTGGCCATGTTATTTTGAGAAGACATGATTGCTTTGTTAGTATGCTTGAAGTATTATTGTTTTTATGTCAATATTAAACTTTTGTTTTGAATCTTATGGATCTGAACATTCATGCCACAATAAAGAAAATTACAAGGATAAATATGTTAGGTAGCATTCCACATCAAAAATTCTATTTTTATCATTTACCTACTCGAGGACGAGCAGGAATTAAGCATGGGGATGCTTGATACGTCTCCAACGTATCTATAATTTTTTATTGTTCCATGCTATTATATTATCTGTTTTGGATGTTTTATATGCATTAATATGCTATTTTATATTATTTTTGGGACTAACCTATTAACCTAGAGCCATGTGCCAGTTTCTGTTTTTTTCCTTTTTTTGAGTTTTACAGATAAGGAATATCAAACGAAGTCCAAACGGAATAAAACTTTCACAATAATTTTTCTTGGACCAGAAGACACCTAGGGAACTTGGAGATGAAGTCAGAAGAGTCCCGAGGACTCCACAGGCCTCCAGGGCGCGCCCCTGGCTTGTGGGCCCCTGGGGAGTCCACCGACCTCCCTCTCAGCTCTATATATTCTCATATATTCCATAACCAACAGAGGCGTCCACCAAAATACTTTTCTGCCGCCGCAAGCTTCTGTTCTTGAGAGATCCCATCTGGAGGCCTTTTTCGGTGATCTGCTGGAGGGGGAATCAACCACGAAGGGGCACTACATCAACCTTGCTGCCTTTTCGATGACACGTGAGTAGTTTACCTCAGACCTACGGGTCCATAGCTAGTAGCTAGATGGCTTCTTCTCTCTCTATGATCTTCAATACAATGGTCTCCATGATCTTCATGGAGATCCATCCGATGTAATACTCTTTTGCGGTGTGTTTGTCGAGATCCGATGAATTGTGGGTTTATGATCAGATTATCTATGAATATTATTTGAATCTTCTCTGAATTCTTATATGCATGATTTCATATCTTTGTAATTCTCTTCGAATTATCGGTTTGGTTTGGCCAACTAGATTGGTAGTTCTTGCAATGGGAGAGGTGCTTAGTTTTGGGTTCAATATTGCGGTGTCCTCACCCAGTGACAAAGTAGGGGTAGCGAGGCATGTATTGTATTGTTCCCATCAAGGATAAAAAGATGGGGTTTTCATCATATTGCTTGAGTTTATCCCTCTACATCATATCATCTTACTTAATGCATTACTCTGTTCTTCATGAACTTAATACTCTAGATGCAGGCAGGAGTCGGTCGATGTGTGGAGTAATAGTAGTAGATGCAGGCAGGAGTCGGTCTACTTGACACGGACGTGATGCCTATATGCATAATCATTGCCTTGGATATCGTCATAACTATGCGCGTTTCTATCAATTGCTCGACAGTAATTTGTTCACCCACCGTATTATTTTCCTTCAAGAGAGAAGCCTATAGTGAAACCTATGGCCCCCGGTCTATTTTATGTTATATATTTTCAGATCTATAAACCAAAAATACCAAAAAAATACCTTGCTGCAATTTATTTACTTTTACTTTGTTTTTTGTTTTAGTAATCTTTTACATCTATCTCTATCAGATCTCATCCTTGCAAGTGATCGTGAAGGGATTGACAACCCCTTTATCGCGTTGGGTGCAAGTGTTTGATTGTTTGTGCAGGTGCATATATTGGGGACTTGCTTGTACCTCCTAATGGATTGATACCTTGGTTCTCAAAACTGAGGGAAATACTTATCTCTACTTTGCTGCATCACCCTTTCCTCTTCAAGGGAAAAACCAACGCAAGCTCAAGAAGTAGCATCCGCCGCTACCGCCCCTGCCTCCCAGCGCCGGCTGGCTCTGGCCACCGTGCACTGTGTGTGTGTGTTGTGCGTGCGTGCAGTGTGTGTGTGTGTGTGTGTGTGTGGCCGCGCCCACCTCCGGCCGCGTCCACCTCTAGCCTTGCCCACCTCCGGCTGCCGCTGCTCTCTGCTCCGCTGGCTGCTGCTCTCTGCTCGCTGCACTGCTGCTACTCTCCCTGTATTGCTACTACTACAGTAATTGAATGATGTTGTGGCAGTAGCTAGCTTTGCCGCTGCTGCATTGATTAGCCCTCTCGACAGCCCCTAAACAGTAGCTAAACGAAAGTTAATATGAGTAAAATTCATATGGGCAGGTAGTACACTTGACAAGGTTCAAAACATTCCATAGGACCAAATTCAAAAGATGTAAGGATTAAATGCAATGAAAATGACAAAAGTCTATGTTCTGTTAACAGAAAAGACTGAAAACAGAGTTATTGTGGTAGCTACTTTAGAGCAGAAAATAAACAAGTTATAGGGATCTAACTGAGATGCAATTGATATCATCTTGTAGATCACAGGAAAGTGATCAATATTGGTATAAGGCACTAATCCATAGGATGGACAGAACGATAGTGAAGGAAATATGCCCTAGAGGCAATAATAAAGTTGTTATTTATATTTCCTTATATCATGATAAATACTTATTATTCATGCTAGAATTGTATTAACCGGAAACTTAGTACATGTGTGAATACATAAGACAATCAGAGTGTCCCTAGAATGCCTCTACTTGACTAGCTCGTTAATCAAAGATGGTTAAGTTTCCTGACCATGGACAAGTGTTGTCATTTAATGAACGGGATCACATCATTAGAGAATGATGTGATAGACAAGACCCATCCGTTAGCTTAGCATAAAGATCGTTTAGTTTTATTGCTATTGCTTCCTTCATGACTTATACATATTCCTCTGACTATGAAGATTATGCAACTCCCGAATACCGAAGGAACACTTAGTGTGCTATAAAATGTCACAACGTAACTGGGTGATTATAAAGATGCTCTACAGGTGTCTCCGAAGGTGTTTGTTGAGTTCGCATAGATCGAGAATAGGATTTGTCACTCCGAATGTCGGAGAGGAATCTCTGGGCCCTCTCGGTAATGTACATCACTATAAGCCTTGCAAGCAATGTGACTAATGAGTTAGTTGCGGGATGATACATTACAGAATGAGTAAAGAGACTTGCCGG
This sequence comes from Thinopyrum elongatum, assembly GCA_011799875.1. Classification (NCBI taxonomy): domain Eukaryota; kingdom Viridiplantae; phylum Streptophyta; class Magnoliopsida; order Poales; family Poaceae; genus Thinopyrum; species Thinopyrum elongatum. The sequence continues at coordinate 599,545,217 of CM022301.1, forward strand.
TAACGAGATTGAACTAGGTATGACGATACCGACGATCGAATCTCGGGCAAGTAACATACCGATGACAAAGGGAACAACATATGTTGTTATGCGGTTTGACCGATAAAGATCTTCGTAGAATATGTAGGAGCCAATATGAGCATCCAGGTTCCGCTATTGGTTATTGACCGGAGATGTGTCTCGGTCATGTCTACATAGTTCTCGAACCCATAGAGTCCGCACGCTTAACGTTCGATGGCGATTTGTATTATGAGTTATGTGATTTTGATGACCGAAGTTTGTTCGGAGTCCCGGATGAGATCACGGACATGACGAGGAGTCTCGAAATGGTCGAGAGGTAAAGATTCATATATTGGAAGGCTATATTCGGACATCGGAAAGGTTCCGAGTGATTCGGGTATTTTTCGGAGTACCGGGGAGTTACGGGAATTCACCGGGAGAAGTAATGGGCCTTATTGGGCCATACGGGAAAAGGAGAGGCAGGCCACGTGAGGAGGCGCGTGCCCCCCTTACCCAAACCGAATTGGACTAGGGGAGGGGGCGCAGCCCCCTCTTTCCTTTCCCTCTCCCTTCCCCCTTTCCTACTCCGTGTGGGAGGTGGAATCCTACTAGGACTTGGGAGTCCTAGTAGGACTCCACACCTTGGCGCGCCCCCTAGGGCCGGCTGCCTCTCCCTCTCCCTCCTTTATATACGGAGGCAAGGTGGCACCCTAGAACATACAAGATCATTGATCCTTAGCCGTGTGCGGTGCCCCCCTCCACAGTTACACACCTTGGTCATATTGTCACGGTGCTTAGGCGAAGCCCTGCGCCGGTAACATCATCATCACCGTCGCCACGCCGTCGTGCTGACGGAACTCTCCCTTGCCCTCAACTGGATCAAGAGCTCGAGGGACATCATCGTGCTGAACGTGTGCTGAACACGGAGGTGCCGTACGTTCGGTACTTGGATCGGTCGGATCGTGAAGACGTTCGACTACATCATCTGCGTTACTAAACGCTTCCGCTTTCGGTCCACGAGGGTACGTAGACACACTCTCCCCTCTCGTTTCTATGCATGACCATGATGGATCTTGCGTGATCGTAGGAAAATTTTGAAATACTACGTTCCCCAACAGTGGCATCCGAGCCAGGTCTATGCGTAGATGTTATATGCACGAGTAGAACACAAAGGGTTTGTGGGCGATAATAGTCATACTGCTTACCACCAACGTCTTACTTTGATTCCGCGGTATTGTTATGAAGCGGCCCGGATCGACATTACACGTACGCTTATGTGAGACTGGTTCTACCGACGTGCTTCGCACAAAGGTGGCTGGCGGGTGTCTGTTTCTCCAACTTTAGTTGAATCGAGTTTGACTACTGCCAGTCCTTGTTGAAGGTTAAAACAACACACTTGACGAAAAATCGTTGTGGTTTTGACGCGTAGGTAAGAACGGTTCTTGCTAGAAAACCGTAGCAGCCACGTAAAACTTGCAACAACAAAGTAGAGGACGTCTAAACTTGTTTTTGCAGGGTATGCCGTGATGTGATATGGTCAAGACATGATGAGATATAAGTTGTTGTATGAGATGATCATGTTTTGTATTATATTATGACAACCGGCAGGAGCCTAATGGTTGTCTCTTTATTGTATGAGATGCAAGCACGATGTATATGCTTTACTTTATCGCTAAACGTTAGCAATAGTCGTAGAAGCAATAGTTGGTGAGACGACTACACAACGACAAGTTGATAGAGATCAAGATGATGAAGATCATGGTGTCGTACCGGTGACGATGGAAATCATGACGGTGCTTTGGAGATGGAGATCAAAGGCACAAGACGATGATGGCCATATCATGTCACATATTTTGATTGCATGTGATGTTTATCCTTTATGCATCTTATTTTGCTTAGTACGGCGGTAGCATTATAAGATGAATCCCTCACTGAATTTCAAGATATAAGTGTTCTCCCTGAGTATGCACCATTGCTACAGTTCGTCGTGCCGAGACACCACGTGATGATCGGGTGTGATAAGCTCTACGTTCACATACAACGGGTGCAAGCCAGTTTTGCACGCGCAGAATACTCGGGTTAAACTTGACGAGCCTAGCATATGCAGATATGGCCTCGGAACACTGAGACCGAAAGGTCGAGCGTGAATCATATAGTAGATATGATCAACATAGTGATGTTCACCATTGAAAGCTACTCCATCTCATGTGATGATCGGACATGGTTTAGTTGATATGGGTCACGTGATCATTTAGATGACTAGAGGGATGTCTATCTAAGTGGGAGTTCTTAAGTAATATGATTAATTGAACTTTAATTTATCATGAACTTAGTACCTGATAGTGTTTTGCATATCTATGTTGTTGTAGATCAATGGCCCGTGCTACCGTTCCCTTGAATTTTAATGCGTTCCTAGAGAAAGCTAAGTTGAAAGATGATGGTAGCAACTACACGGACTGGGTCCGTAACTTGAGGATTATCCTCATTGCTGCATAGAAGAATTATGTCCTGGAAGCACCGCTAGGTGCAAGACCCGCTGCAGGAGCAACACCGGATGTTATGAACGTCTGGCAGAGCAAAGCTGATGACTACTCGATAGTTCAGTGTGCCATGCTCTACGGCTTAGAATCGGGACTTCAAAGACGTTTTGAACATCATGGAGCAGATGAGATGTTCCAGGAGTTGAAGTTAATATTTCAAGCAAATGCCCGAGTTGAAAGATATGAAGTCTCCAACAAGTTCTATAGCTGCAAGATAGAGGAGAATAGTTCTGTCAGTGAACACATACTCAGAATGTCTGGGTACCACAATCACTTGACACAGCTGGGAGTTAATCTTCCTGATGATGCTGTCATTGACAGAGTTCTTCAATCACTGCCACCAAGCTATAAAGGCTTCATGATGAACTATAATATGCAAGGAATGAACAAAACAATTTCCGAGCTCTTCGCGATGCTAAAGGCTGCGGAGGTAGAAATCAAGAAGGAGCATCAAGTGTTGATGGTTAACAAGACCACTAGTTTCAAGAAAAAGGGCAAAGGGAAGAAGGGGAATTCCAAGAAGAACGGCAAGCAAGTTGCTGCTCAAGGGAAGAAACCCAAGTCTGGACCTAAGCCTGAAACTGAGTGCTTCTACTGCAAAGGGACTGGTCACTGGAAGCGGAACTGCCCCAATTATTTGGCGGAGAAGAAGGATGGCAAAGTGAAAGGTATATGTGATATACATGTTATTGATGTGTACCTTACTAATGCTCTTAGTAGCACCTGGGTATTTGATACTGGTTCTGTTGCTCATATTTGCAACTCGAAACAGGGGCTACGGATCAAGCGAAGATTGGTTAAGGACGATGTGCATGGGAAATGGTTCCAAAGTCGATGTGTTCGCAGTCAGCACGCTACCTCTACATCTACCGTCGGGATTAGTTTTAGACCTAAATAATTGTTTTTTGGTGCCAGCGTTGAGCATGAACATTGTATCTGGATCTTGTTTATTGCGATACGGTTATTCATTTAAATCAGAGAATAATGGTTGTTCGATTTATATGAGTAATATCTTTTGTGGTCATGCACCCTTAATGAGTGGTCTATTTTTGTTGAATCTCGATAGTAGTGATACACATGTTCATAGTATTGAACCCAAAAGATGCAAAGTTAATAATGATAGTGCAACTTATTTGTGGCACTACCGTTTAGGTCATATTGGTGTAAAGCGCATGAAGAAACTCCATGCTGATGGGCTTTTGGAATCACTTGATTATGAATCACTTGATACTTGCGAACCATGCCTCATGGGTAAGATGACTAAAACTTCGTTCTCCGGAACAATGGAGAGAGCAATAGACTTGTTGGAAATAATACATACTGATGTATGCGGTCCGATGAGTGTTGAGGCTCGCGGCGGGTATCGTTATTTTCTGACCTTCACAGATGATTTGAGCAGATATGGGTATGTCTACTTGATGAAACATAAGTCTGAAACATTTGAAAAGTTCAAAGAATTTCAGAGTGAAGTGGAAAATCATCGTAACAAGAAAATAAAGTTTCTACGATCTGATCGTGGAGGAGAATATTTGAGTTATGAGTTTGGTCTTCATTTGAAACAATGTGGAATAGTTTCGCAACTCACGCCACCTGGAATACCACAGCGTAATGGTGTGTCCGAACGTCGTAACCGTACTTTATTGGATATGGTGCGATCTATGATGTCTCTTACCGATTTACCGCTATCATTTTGGGGTTATGCTTTAGAGACGGCTGCATTCACGTTAAATAGGGCACCATCTAAATCCGTTGAGACGACACCATATGAACTGTGGTTTAGTAAGAAACCTAAGCTGTCGTTTCTTAAAGTTTGGGGCTGCGATGCTTATGTGAAAAAGCTTCAACCTGATAAGCTCGAACCCAAATCGGAGAAATGTGTCTTCATAGGATACCCAAAGGAGACTGTTGGGTATACCTTCTATCACAGATCCGAAGGCAAGATATTCGTTGCTAAGAATGGATCCTTTCTAGAGAAGGAGTTTCTCTCGAAAGAAGTGAGTGGGAGGAAAGTAGAACTTGATGAGGTAATAGTACCTTCTCCAGAATTGGAAAGTAGTTCATCACAGAAATCAGTTCCAGTGATTCCTACACCAATTAGTGAGGAAGCTAATGATGAAGATCATGAAACTTCAGATCAAGTTACTACTGAACTTCGCAGGTCTACCAGAGTATGATCCGCACCAGAGTGCTTCGGTAATCCTGTTCTGGAGGTCATGTTACTTGACCATGACGAACCTACGAACTATGAGGAAGCGATGATGAGCCCAGATTCCGCAAAATGGCTGGAGGCCATGAAATCTGAGATGGGATCCATGTATGAGAACAAAGTGTGGACTTTGGTTGACTTGCCCGATGATCGGCAAGCCATAGAGAATAAATGGATTTTTAAGAAGAAGACTGATGCTGACGGTAATGTTACTATCTTTAAAGCTCGACTTGTTGCAAAAGGTTTTCGATAAGTTCAAGGAGTTGACTACGATGAGACCTTCTCACCCGTAGCGATGCTTAAGTCGGTCCGAATCATGTTAGTAGTTGCCGCATTTTATGATTATGAAATTTGGCAAATGGATGTCAAAACTGCATTCCTTAATGGATATCTTAAAGAAGAGTTGTATATAACGCAACCAGAAGGTTTTGTCGATCCAAAGGGTGCTAAAAAAGTGTGCAAGCTCCAGCAATCCATTTATGGACTGGTGCAAGCATCTCGGAGTTGGAATATACAATTTGATGAGGTGATCAACGCGTATGGTTTTATACAGACTTCTGGAGAAGCCTGTATTTACAAGAAAGTGAGTGGGAGCTCTGTAGCATTTCTGGTATTATATGTGGATGACATATTATTGATTGGAAATGATACGGAATTTGTGGATAGCATAAAAGGATACTTGAATAAGAATTTTTCAATGAAAGACCTCGGTCAAGCTGCTTATATATTGGGCATCAAGATCTATAGAGATAGATCAAGACGCTTAATTGGACTTTCACAAAGCACATACCTTGTTAAGTTTTGAAGAAGTTCAAAATGGATCAGTCAAAGAAAGGGTTCTTGCCTGTGTTACAAGGTGTGAAGTTGAGTAAGACTCAATGCCCGACCACTGTAGAAGATAGAGAGAAAATGAAATTCATTCCCTATGCTTCAGCCATAGGTTCTATCATGTATGCAATGCTGTGTACCAGACCTGATGTGTGCCTTGCTATAAGTTTAGCAGGGAGGTACCAAAGTAATCCAGGAGTGGATCACTGGACAGCGGTCAAGAACATCCTGAAATACATGAAAAGGTCTAAGGATATGTTTCTCGTTTATGGAGGTGACAAAGAGCTTGTCGTAAAGGGTTACGTCGATGCAAGCTTTGACACTGATCCGGATGATTCTAAGTCACAAACCGGATACGTATTTATATTGAATGGTGGAGCTGTAAGTTGGTGCAGTTCCAAGCAGAGCGTCGTGGCGGCATCTACGTGTGAAGCGGAATACATAGCTGCTTCGGATGCAACAAATGAAGGAGTCTGGATGAAGGAGTTCATATCCAATCTAGGTGTTATACCTAGTGCATCGGAACCAATGAAAATCTTTTGTGACAATACTGGAGCAATTGCCTTGGCGAAGGAATCCAGATTTCACAAGAGAACAAAGCACATCAAGAGACGCTTCAATTCCATCCGTGATCAAGTCAAGGAGGGAGACATAGAAATTTGCAAAATACCTACGGATCTGAATGTTGCAGACCCGTTGACTAAGCCTCTTCCACGAGCAAAACATGATCAGCATCAAGACTCCATGGGTGTTAGAATCATTACTATGTAATCTAGATTATTGACTCTAGTGCAAGTGGGAGACTGAAGGAAATATGCCCTAGAGGCAATAATAAAGTTGTTATTTATATTTCCTTATATCATGATAAATACTTATTATTCATGCTAGAATTGTATTAACCGGAAACTTAGTACATGTGTGAATACATAAGACAATCAGAGTGTCCCTAGAATGCCTCTACTTGACTAGCTCGTTAATCAAAGATGGTTAAGTTTCCTGACCATGGACAAGTGTTGTCATTTGATGAACGGGATCACATCATTAGAGAATGATGTGATGGACAAGACCCATCCATTAGCTTAGCATAAAGATCGTTTAGTTTTATTGCTATTGCTTCCTTCATGACTTATACATATTCCTCTGACTATGAAGATTATGCAACTCCCGAATACCGGAGGAACACTTAGTGTGCTATCAAACGTCACAACGTAACTGGGTGATTATAAAGATGCTCTACAGGTGTCTCCGAAGGTGTTTGTTGAGTTGGCATAGATCGAGAATAGGATTTGTCACTCCGAAAGTCGGAGAGGTATCTCTGGGCCCTCTCGGTAATGTACATCAATATAAGCCTTGCAAGCAATGTGACTAATGAGTTAGTTGTGGGATGATACATTACGGAACGAGAAAAGAGACTTGCCGGTAACGAGATTGAACTAGGTATGATGATACCGACGATCGAATCTCGGGCAAGTAACATACCGATGACAAAGGGAACAACATATGTTGTTATGCGGTTTGACCGATAAAGATCTTCGTAGAATATGGAGGAGCCAATATGAGCATCCAGGTTCCGCTATTGGTTATTGACCGGAGATGTGTCTCGGTCATGTCTACATAGTTCTCGAACCCATAGGGTCCGCACGCTTAACGTTCGATGACGATTTGTATTATGAGTTATGTGATTTTGATGACCGAAGTTTGTTCGGAGTCCCGGATGAGATCGCAGACATGACGAGGAGTCTCAAAATGGTCGAGAGGTAAAGATTCATATATTGGAAGGCTATATTCGGACATCGGAAAGGTTCCGAGTGATTCGGGTATTTTTCGGAGTACCGGGGAGTTACGGGAATTCACCGGGAGAAGTAATGGGCCTTATTGGGCCATACGGGAAAAGGAGAGGCAAGCCACGTGAGGAGGCGCGCGCCCCCTTGCCCAACCCGAATTGGACTAGGGGAGGGGGCGCAGCCCCCTCTTTCCTTTCCCTCTCCCTTCCCCCTTTCCTACTCCGTGTGGGAGGTGGAATCCTACTAGGACTTGGGAGTCCTAGTAGGACTCCACACCTTGGCGCGCCCCCTAGGGCGGGCTGCCTCTCCCTCTCCCTCCTTTATATATGGAGGCAAGGGGGCACCCTAGAACACACAAGATCATTGATCCTTAGCCGTGTGCGGTGCCCCCCTCCACAGTTACACACCTCGGTCATATTGTCGTGGTGCTTAGGCGAAGCCCTGCGCCGGTAACATCATCATCACCGTCGTCACGCCGTCGTGCTGACGGAACTCTCCCTCGCCCTCAACTGGATCAAGAGCTCGAGGGACATCATCATGCTGAACGTGTGTTGAACACGGAGGTGCCGTACGTTCGGTACTTGGATCGGTCGGATCGTGAAGACGTTCGACTACATCATCCGCGTTACTAAACGCTTCCGCTTTCGGTCTACGAGGGTACGTAGACACACTCTCCCCTCTCGTTGCTATGCATCACCATGATGGATCTTGCGTGACCGTAGGAAAATTTTGAAATACTACATTCCCCAACAGATAGTTATAACCGTTGAAAAACAGCTAAGTGATGTTTAAAACTGAGGACTTAACAGAATTTCAGTAATTTTAGAAAGTGCCTAAAACTTGTTTAAATTGTAGAAAATAAACCGTAGCTCCGATCGAAAAACTTTATACATGAAAGTTGCTCAGAACGACGAGACGAATCCGGATGTGGTAACCACATGCCTGTCAGGTGCCTCTAACTACCTGAACAAGGAACCATCCCCTCCTGTTCATCTGTCTAACAGACGTCCGGAACCGGGAAAACTTTCCCGATAAATTTCCCACTTCGTCTGCGACGTATAGCACTGCGTTAGGTCACCCCTAACATCGCTTATTGCCATGTCTTGCTTTGTGATTGCTTTTATTGCCGTGTATTATCTGTTTCCTCCCCCTCTTTTTCTTCGGAAGATCCTGGTACTGACGTAGCCCCCGAGGACTGCTACACCGATGACCTTGCTTTTGCCGCGGAGCTTCCAGGCAAGCAACCCCCCCTTGAACATGCCTATATCACCTATTCTTTCTCCTTCCTGCTTGCATTAGAAATTGTTGCTGCTGCTGCTTATCCTACTTTTGATGCATAGCCTGTTTTTGTAACTGTTATTGATACATGCCTTTTTATCCAAAACTGCTTAGTATAGGATGGATGGAAAACCATCTGAGACCCCTCATCCTTGTCCCAGTTGCCCCTCTTGGTTACCAGTGACCCGTTCGATGGGATCGACGGGCTGTGAACTGCACATCACTGCACACCCCCTAAGTTGCTCGACTCTGCAGAGCTACCATCGAGTGAGGAGGGTGAAACCTCTTATCTCACTCCGGAGGTTACCTCTGTAGTATAGTTAGTCGGTTGTGGGTTCTGAGGGTAATTCCTCTTTCTCCACCTCCGATGAAGCTTCTGTCGTGCAACTCTGCAAGTGTGAACCCATCGAGGGTGATTCCTCCAAGTTCACCTTGACGGATACATCGAGTAGGAATCCAACGAGGGTGATACCTCGGATTCCCCCTTGATGTTATGGACACACGGATACTTGGACTTAACAACTGTTACTTGGAAAGACGGGTCAACCCTGAGGGGTACCCGCGCGAGCCTATGTGGCGAGTGATGTGGAGTCGGGTTGACCTGGATGGTACCCGCGAGATAGCTACGTGGCGTGGCCGGACATTCCTAGTCCTTGTCGCAAGTCTACGAGACGGGGCGACAGGGTCACATCGATCGTGAGTCTCTGCTCGTTACCGCGCGCTACCAATACACTAATGATTTGGATATTTGATCCAAGTAGGCCTTTGGCCTGATAGCACTAACCATCACGCGGGAATAAATATGGGTACTCTGTGTCGTACGCATCAGCCAAAGCTCTCTAGACATCAGCGACTGAGCGGCGCGCGCCGGGTTGGACCGCGTAAAGCAACCGCCTTGATAGTGTGGGTTGCCAGGTCTGCTCACTGATACGTCTCCGTCGTATCTATAATTTTTGATTGTTTCATGCCAATATTCTACAACTTTCATATACTTTTGGCAACTTTTTATATTATTTTTGGGACTAACATATTGATTAAGTGCCCAGTGCCAGTTCCTATTTATTGCATGTTTTTTGTTTCGCAGAAAATCCATACAAACAAAGTCCAAACGGGATAAAAACTTACGGAGATTTTTTTTGGAATATATGTGAATTTTGGGAAGTGTAATCAACAGAAGGCGGTGCCCGAGGGACCCACAAGCCACAGGGGCGCGCCCTGGGGGTAGGGCGCGGCCTGGAGGCTTGTGGTCACCCCGTAAGGTGGTTGGTGCCCTTCTTCCGCTGCAAGAAAGCTAATATCTGGATAAAAATCGTGTTAAAATTTCAGCCCAATTGGAGTTACGGCTCTCCGGGAATTTAAGAAACAGTGAAAGGCCAAAATCTGGAAGGCAGAAACAGAAGGAAACAGAGAGAGAGAGAGATCCAATCTTGGAGGGGCTCCCGCCCCTCCGCCACCATGGAGGCCAAGGACCAGAGGGGAAACCCTCCTCACATCTAGGGGGAGGCCAGGGAAGAAGAAGAAGGAGGGGGGCTCTCTCCCCCTTTCTCCTGGTGGCGCCGGAACACCGCCGGGGCCATCATCGTGACGGCAATCTACACCAACAACTCCGCTGCCGTCATCACCAACTCTCTCCCCCTCTATGCAGCGGTTCAACACCACTTCTCCCCACTGTAATCTCTACTTAAACAGGGTGCTCAACGCTATATATTATTTCCCAATGATGTATGGCTATCCTATGATGTTTGAGTAGATCCGTTTTGTCCTATGTGTTGATTGATGATCATGATTGGTTTGAGTTGTATGTTTTATTATTGGTGTTGTCCTATGGTGCTCTCCGTGTCGTGGAAGCGTGAGGGATCCCTGCTGTAGAGTTTGCAATATGTTCATGATTCGCTTATGGTGGGTGGCGTGAGTGACAGAAGCACAGACCCGAGTAAGTAGGTTGTTTGCGTATGGGAGTAAAGAGGACTTGATACTTAATGCTATCGTTTGGTTTTACCTTAATGATCTTTAGTAGTTGTGGATGCTTGCTAGAGTTCCAATCATAAGTGCACATGATCCAAGTAGAGAAAGTATGTTAGCTTATGCCTCTCCCTCATATAAAATTGCAATAATGATTACCGGTCTAGTTATCGATTGCCTAGGGACAAATAACTTTCTTGTGACAAAAAGTTCTCTACTAAATCTAATTTAATTGTTTCTTTATCTAAACAGCCCCTAGTTTTTATTTACGTGTTCTTTATTACCTTGCAAACCTATCCTATCACACCTACAAAGTACTTCTAGTTTCATACTTGTTCTAGGTAAAGCGAACGTTAAGTGTGCGTAGAGTTGTATCGGTGGTCGATAGAACTTGAGGGAATATTTGTTCTACCTTTAGCTTCTCGTTGGGTTCGACACTCTTACTTATCGAGAAAACCTACAATTGAACCCCTATACTTGTGGGTTACCAAGACCTTTTTCTGGCGCCGTTGCCGGGGAGCAATAGCGTGGGGTGAATATTCACGTGTGTGCTTGTTTGCTTTATCACTAAGTAGATTTTATTTGTTGTTCTAAGTTGTTCTCTATCTTTAGTTATGGGTAGGAAACGCAAAATACCAAAAAAATTAGTTGTACCTACTAAACCAATGGTTGAAGAACCACCCAAAATCTATCATACTCCTGAAGCTTTTTACTTGGATCATTTTCGGTACCTTCACTAGTAGAAAACAGGGCTTTCGTCACAGCCGGATCGGAGCATTAGTCCCAGTTGCATTATGAACTAGGACTAATGTGAGCATTAGTCCCGGTTCGAGCGGCTAGGGCGCTGGGCAGGCATTAGTCCCGGTTCAAATGTGACCTTTAGTCCCGGTTGGAGCCACGAACCGGGACTAAAGGGTGCGATGCCCTTTAGTCCCGGTTCGTGGCTCAAACCGGGACTAAAGGTTAGACCTTTAGTCCCGGTTCGAGCCACGAACCGGGACTAAAGGGGTTGAGGCTTTAGTCCCGGTTGGTGGCTCAAACAGGGACTAAAAGTTACACCTTTAGTCCCGGTTTGAGCCACCAACCGGGACTAAAGGGGTTTTGAAATTTGTTTTTTGTTTTTTCATTTGTTCTTTGTGTTTAGTTTCTGTTTTAAATTGCTTATATCTTTTAGGATATTTGATGTTTTTGAGTGATTCTTTTTGCATTAGATTCAAAATTTTGTCTAGTTTCTGTTTGTGCCATTAGTTTTCAAATTTGAATGATTTAAATATGAATTTGTTCAAATTTGCTTCAACTCCTAGATTGTGAATAATTTGAGTTTAAAAATAGTTTTTAATTTAATTCTTTTTACTCCTAGTCACATGTTAGACGGTGCTAGCAGATGTAGTAGATGGTAGGATTGGATGGACACCATCCCGGACTAAAGAGGTTCAAACTCTACCCCCCCCCTGTGTATCGTCATTTCAGTTTTGTAAAAAACAAAAGAAAATGATAAAAACTTCAAAAATTAAAATCCTTCGAGATGTAGTTATGTTACTACATCTACTAGTTAGGAAAATTAAAAAACTTAAATTTGGACATGTTTTGCAAAAAAGTGTTATGAAAAAGTAAAACGGCCATATCTTTTACATACGATGTCGAAAAAAAACGCATAATATATCAAAAAAAAATCAGCACGAAAATCCGCATCCGATTCCGACAGCCAAAGGCAGTTTTGCAAATTTTAGAATCCTCAAATTCTTAAAGGAAAAAAAGTTATGCTCAAATTTCAGTTTTTTTTGAATTTTGGTTAAATCTGGTCAAACTGTGGTCAAACTACTTATTCAAGAAATATTAGTGTTACTAAATAATTATTTTAGTTTTTTTGAATTTTGGTCAAACTATGGTCAAACTATGGTCAAATCAGGTCAAACTATGGTCAAACTATTTATTCAAGAAATATTAGTGTTACTAAATAATTGTTGTTTTTTAGAATAATAGTTTCAAACTCAAACGGTGCTTAATGCTCAAGTTCAACTCCTAAGGGTTAATAGGATTGACAGCTTAGTATTGTCAGGAAAACAACAAGTGCAGACTTGGAAACTAGGGGGAATAGAACTCGAAAGTTAAGCGTGCTCAGGCTGGAGTAGTGAGAGGATGGGTGACTGCCCGGGAAGTTAGACGATTTGGAATGAGTGCTGATTAGAGATTAGAGATTAAATTATAAAGCAGTGAGGAGGGAGGGGTGATTAGAGATTAAATTGTCAAATAATTCAAATATTTGAAAATCAGAAGAAAAAAAATTAAAAAAATTCAATTTTTTTTTCAAAAAATTCCTTTAGTTCCGGTTGGTAACACCAACCGGGACTAAAGGTCCTCCAGCCCGAGCTCCAGCAGGCGGCCACGTGGAGCCCCATCTGTCCCGGTTCGTATAAGAACCGGGACTAAAGGTGTTGGGCTTTAGTCCCGACCCTTTATTCCCGGTTCCCGAACCGGGACAAATGGGCCTTATGAACCGGGACAAATGGCCCTTTTTCTACTAGTGCTTTGTGCTCGTGCTGAAAACCCAATTAGCTTAGTTGAGGGAAAATTATTAGATGAGCATGCTTATTTTGTGCGACACCGCTTATCTCAAAAAGGGAAACTTTTACTGCATCAAATTAATACTATGCAATGCTATGCTTGGAATTTATGTGAATTATATGATTTTACTTGTTGTTCTGAAGACCCTAAGAAACACCTTCCCTACCAATGTGAGTTTAGTGATAATGGAATCTTATCTTCTTATGCCAAGGATGTTTATAATTACTTTGATATTGAACAAATTGAAGAATTTGTTGCTTTTAAGGGTGCTTATGAAATTGCTTCTTTGATTGAAAAGTATGATGCTACTCTTTACAAATCTGAAAATTTTGTCATACTTAGATATTGCTATGAAAACTATGCGTCTAATGCTTATGTTAAGCCATATATTGAGGACTCCTCCGCTGTCCAAGAGGAGACTAATATTTTGCAGGAAACTATGGAAAAAGAAATTGATGACATCGTGAGCTCATTAGATGAAAAAGATGACGAGAAGAGCAAAGAACAAAAGGAGGAAGAGCGGATTAGCTACCCGTGCCCACCTTCTAATGAGAGTAACTCTTCAACTCATACATTGTTTAATTTCCCTTCGTGCTTACCGAAGGATGAATGCTATGATCCCTTGGATTCGTTTGAAATATCCCTTTTTGATGAACTTGATGCTTGCTATGCTTGTGGCCATGACGCCAATATGAATGATGCTTATGGAGATGAACTTGCTATAGTTCCTTATGTTAAACATGAAATTGTTGCTATTGCACCCACACATGATAGTCCTATTATCTTTTTGAATTCTCCCAACTACACTATATTGGAGAAGTTTGCTTTTATTAGGGATTACATTGATGGGTTGCCTTCTACTATTACACATGATGATTTTAATAAATATAATATGCATATGCTTGCTGCTCCTACTTGCAATTATTATGAGAGAGGAACTACATCTCCGCCTCTCTATGTTTCCAATACGGTAAAATTGCAAGAAACTGTTTATACTATGCATTGGCCTTTACTTTGTGTGCATGAATTGTTCTTTTATGACATGCCGATGCATAGGAAGAGATTTAGACTTCGTCATTGCATGATATATATTACTTTGTGCTCACTACTAAATTACAAATCATTGTTAATTAAAATTGGCTTTGATATACCTTGGGATCCGGGTGGATCCATTACTTGAGCACTTTATGCCTAGCTTAATGGTTTTAAAAAAAGCGCTGCCAGGGAGACAGCCCGGAAGTTTTAGAGAGTCATTTTATTCTGTTGTGTGCTTTTATATAGTTTAAAAACAAAAAATATATAGAGGGGAACCTAAAACTTTTCAAAAAGGTAAGTGAAAGTAAGAAAGACGAGCACCGTTGAAGTGGGGGAGCTGCTTGAACTTTGTTCATGCTCACAGAAACTTTGCAAATCTTGATTACAGAAACTTTTCAACAAAAATAATTATCCCCTTGTATAAATCCCTTGTATTATAAAAATAATGTGCCAAGATTTGCCTTTAGGATGATTAGATTGCTTGTTTGGTGTGTGCAGTGCAAAAACAGAAACTTTGGATGTAGTGCGTGAATTTACATTTTTTTACTGGAATGTCAAAAGTTTCTGAAAATTTTACACAGTACTTCTATGCAAATATTTTATTTTTTCCTAATTTTTCAGAATTTTTGGAGTTACATAAGTATATGTACCATCTGCATCTTTACAGATTGTCCTGTTTTCACAGATTGCTGTTATAGTTTCATTATTTGCTTATGTTTGAAATCTTGTTGAGCCTCCTTTGACTTGGGGCCATAGAATTGTGATAGCATACAGTGGGTAATGATTGATTATAATTATACAATAATGTTACGGAAGTACATGATGGGATTTGATGTTTTATTTACTAACCCCTCTAATAAAAAGTTCGGTTAAGTTTTGTGTGGATGAAGTGTTCGAAGATCGAGGAGGTATTGATATGAGAAGAATGAGGAGAGGCAAGAGCTCAAGCTTGGGGATTCCCAAGGCACCCCAAGTAAATATCCAAGGAGACTCAAGCGTCTAAGCTTGGGGATGCCCCTGAAGGCATCCCGTCCTTCTTCAACAATTATCGGTATGTTTCGGTTTTTGTTTTGTTCACATGGTATGCGTAAATCTTGGAGCGTCGTGTGCTTTTTATTTTTCTTTTAATAATGCACCATGCTGGTATGAGAAAGTCCTTGGTTGATTTGTAGAATGCTCTTTACACCTCACTTATATCTTTTGAGTATGGCTTTATAGAATGCCTCATGTGCTTCACTTATATCATTTGAAGTTTGGATTGCCTGTTTCTCTACACATAGAAAACCGCCATTTGTAGAATGCTCTTTTGCTTCACTTATATTTGTTAGAGCATGGGCATATCTTTTGTAGAAAGAATTAAACTCTCATGCTTCACTTATATTTATTTAGAGAGTCAACAGGAATTGGTCATTCACATGGTTAGTCATAAAATCCTACATAAAACTTGTAGATCACTGAATATGATATGTTTGATTCCTTGCAATAGTTTTGCGATATAAAGATGGTGATACTAGAGTCATGCTAGTGAGTAATTGTGGACTGGTAGAAATACTTGTGTTAAAGTTTGTGATTCCCGTAGCATGCACGTATGGTGAACCGTTATCTGATGAAGTCGGAGCATGATTTATTTATTGATTGCCATCCTTTGTGTGGAGGTCGGGATCACGCGATGGTTAACTCCTACCAACCCTTCCCCTAGGAGCATGCGTGTAGTACCTTGTTTCGATGACTAATAAATTTTTGCAATAAGTATGTGAGTTCTTTATGACTAATGTTGAGTCCATGGATTATACGCACTCTCACCCTTCCACCATTGCTAGCCTCTCTAGTACCGCGCAACTTTCACCGGTGCATTAAACCCACCATATTTCCTTCCTCAAAACAGCCACCATACCTACCTACTATGGCATTTCCATAGCCATTCCGAGATATATTGCCATGCAACTTCCACCGTTCCGTTTATTATGACACGCACCATCATTGTCATATTGCTTTGCATGATCGTAAGATAGCTAGCATGATGTTTTCATGGCTTGTCCATTTTTTGATGTCATTGCTATGCTAGATCATTGCACATCCTGGTACACCGCCGGAGGCATTCATATAGAGTCATATTTTGTTCTAGTATCGAGTTGTAATTCTTGAGTTGTAAGTAAATAAAAGTGTGATGATCATTATTATTAGAGCATTGTCCCATGTGAGGAAAGGATGATGGAAGCTATGATTCCCTCACAAGTTTGGATGAGTCTCCGGACTTTACAAAAAATAAAAGAGGCCAAAGAAGCCCAAATAAAAAAGAGGCCAAAGAAGCCCACCAAAAAAAATAAAAAAAATGAGAGAAAAAGAGAGAAGGGGCAATGCTACTATCCTTTACCACACTTGTGCTTCAAAGTAACACCATGATCTTCATGATAGAGTCTCCTATATTGTCACTTTCATATACTAGTGGGAATTTTTCATTATAGAACTTGGCTTGTATATTCCAAGGATGTGCTACCTCAAATTGCCCTAGGTCTTCGTGAGCAAGCGAGTTGGATGCACACCCACTTAGTTTCTTTTTGAGATTTCATACACTTATAGCTCTAGTGCATCCGTTGCATGGCAATCCCTACTCACTCACATTAATATCTATTGATGGGCATCTCCATAGCCCGTTGATATGCCTAGTTGATGTGAGACTATCTCCTTCTTTTTGTCTTCTCTATAACCACCATATTCTATTCCACCTATGGTGCTATATCCATGGCTCACGCTCATGTATTGCGTGAAAATTGAAAAAGTTGGAGAATACTAAAGTATGAAACAATTGCTTGGCTAAAACCAGGGTTGTGCATGATTTAATACTTTGTGTGATGAAGATGGAGCATAGCCAGACTATATGATTTTGTAGGGATAACTTTCTTTTAGCCATGATATATTGAGAAGACATGATTGCTTTATTAGTATGCTTGAAGTATTATTGTCTCTATGTCAAATGATAGACTATTGCTTTGAATCACTCGTGTCTTAATATTCATGCCATGATTAGATTATATGAACAAGATTATGCTAGGTAGCATTCCACATCAAAAATTATCTTTTTTATCATTTACCTACTCGAGGACGAGCAGGAATTAAGCTTGGGGATGCTGATACGTCTCCGTCGTATCTATAATTTTTGATTGTTTCATGCCAATATTCTACAACTTTCATATACTTTTGGCAACTTTTTATATTATTTTTGGGACTAACATATTGATCCAGTGCCCAGTGACAGTTCCTGTTTATTGCATGTTTTTCGTTTCACAGAAAATCCATATCAAACGAAGTCCAAACAGGATAAAAACTTACGGAGATTTTTTTTGGAATATATGTGAATTTTGGGAAGTGGAATCAACAGAAGGCGGTGCCCGAGGGGCCCACAAGCCGCAGGGGTGCGCCCTGGGGGGTAGGGCGTGGCCTGGAGGCTTGTGGTCACCTTGTAAAGTGGTTGGTTCCCTTCTTTTGCCAAAAGAAAGCTAATATCCGGATAAAAATCGTGTTAAAATTTCAGCCCAATCGGAGTTACGGATCTCCGGGAATTTAAGAAACGGTGAAAGGCCAGAATCTGGAAGGCAGAAACAGAAGAAAACAAAGAGAGAGAGATCCAATCTCGGAGGGGCTCCCGCCGCCATGGAGGCCAAGGACCAGAGGGGAAACATTCCTCCCATCTAGGGGGGAGGACAAGAAAGAAGAAGAAGGAGGGGGGCTCTCTCCCCCTCTCTCCCGGTGGCGCCGGAACGCCGCCGGGGCCATCATCGTGACGGCAATCTACACCAACAACTTCGCCGCCGTCATCACCAACTCTCTCCCCCTCTATGCAGCGGTTCAACACCTCTTCTCCCCTCTGTAATCTCTACTTAAACATGGTGCTCAATACTATATATTATTTCCCAATGATGTATGGCTATCCTATGATGTTTGAGTAGATCCGTTTTGTCCTATGGGTTGATTGATGATCATGATTGGTTTGAGTTGTATGTTTTATTATTGGTGCTGTCCTATGGTGCTCTCCGTGTCGCGCAAGCATGAGGGATCCCCGCTGTAGGGTTTGCAATATGTTCATGATTCGCTTATGGTGGGTGGCGTGAGTGACAGAAGCACGGACCCGAGTAAGTAGGTTGTTTGCGTATGGGAGTAAAGAGGACTTGATACTTAATGCTATGGTTGGGTTTTACCTTAATGATCTTTAGTAGTTGCGGATGCTTGCTAGAGTTCCAATCATAAGTGCATATGATCCAAGTAGAGAAAGTATGTTAGCTTATGCCTCTCCCTCATATAAAATTGCAATAATGATTACCGGTCTAGTTATCGATTGCCTAGGGACAAGTAACTTTCTTGTGACAAAAAGCTCTCTACTAAAACTAGTTTAATTGTTTCTTTATCTAAACAGCCCCTAGTTTTTATTTATGTGTTCTTTATTAGCTTGCAAACCTATCCTATCACACCTACAAAGTACTTCTAGTTTCATACTTGTTCTAGGTAAAGCGAACGTTAAGTGTGCATAGAGTTGTATCGGTGGTCGATAGAACTTGAGGGAATATTTGTTCTACCTTTAGCTCCTCATTGGGTTCGACACTCTTACTTATCGAGAAAGGCTACAATTGATCCCCTATACTTGTGGGTTATCACTCACCGGCCGCGTACGCAACATGCAGGAGCGTTCAAGGCGATGGCCCAAGACCCCTGGGGGCCTAGGATTAGTACGGCGTGCTGACCTCTCTATTGAGTTTTTGGTAGGGTTGCGGCGTGTCGTTTTAGCCGAGGCCAGGCAGGACCCAGAAAAGTGTGTCCGGCCAGAGTTAATCCAGCGTGGTGGGTAAGTTGGTGCACCCCTGCAGGGAAGAAAACATCTATTCGAATAGCCGGATCCTCGGTAACGGACGCTCGGAGTTGTATCCAGGTCGATACAACTAGAACTGGATACTTGTGATGAGAAATGGATATGTTGGCTCTGGGATTGCTTTCTCGCAGGGGGTCGAGAAAGGATCTCTGGGCGAGGATGATGTTTACTACTACTACTTTATATTATGCTAATCTGCACTCTTCTAATGCTGCAAGACCTCTGAAGATGCTAGTCTTCGATAGGACTAGGCCTTCTCTCTGTTCTGGCATTTCTGCAGTCTAGTCCACATATTCAGCCTTCTTTGATAATGTTGCATGCATAGAATAGATCTGATGTAAGTCTTGCTGAGTACTTTGGATGAGTACTCACGGTTGCTTTGCTTCCCCTTTTCCCCATACCCGAATGATGTGATCAGACGACGGAGCCCCAGAGCCAGATGCCCTTGCTGACGACCACGGCTACTACTACTACCCCGCTGGAGAGTACTACTACGAGGAGCCCTCCGACGACCAGGAGTAGTTTAGGAGGCACCCAGGCAGGACGCCTGCGCCTTTTCGATCTAGAGTTTTATTTTGCCCCGCCTTCTTAAAGGCCTATCTGTCTAACTTATATCTGTACTCAGATATCTAATGCTTCCGCTGATGCTTGTATGCCATCGAGCTTATGTATTCGAGCCCTCGAGGCCCTGGCTTGTAATATAAAGCTTGTATGACTTTTATTTCTGTTTAGAGTTGTGTTGTGATATCTTCAAGTGAGTCCTTAGGCTTGATCATGTGCATTTGCGTGTATGGTTAGTGCACGATTAAGCTAGGGGCATCACACAGATCCCACAGTACGCAAATCGCCGATAGCAGGCACGTAAGCCCCTGCTATGTCCTCCATCCCAAAAGTTCTATCAACGTAGACATAGGGTCATCCAATAGGGAATCTCTCATATGACCAGAGCTACAACAGTAGTGGACATCCAACCAGAGCTGATTTTCTGGACTTCAACGAGCAAGCTTTGCACAGGCCTCTGTACGTAGCTGCTAACACAGCAGAACCAAAACTCCTCTGCACAATGTCCTCAGGGCAACGTGCGTCAGCTATCTCTCGTGCAATACCGATGAGTCGTGCATCGATAGTAGTCACGTGGTTCTCCGTGAACATCGTCTTACCGAACAACTAAAGAATATATGCTTCTAGGGATCGATCAATCTGTGCCTCTGACAACTGAACTCCGGGGTATCCTAATGAGACAATCTCCATAAAAACCATACGATTGTGTCAACTATGTAGTAAGGGCAACTATGAAAACAACATATGTTCAGCTCACCGAGAAGGTTACCTGAAACTGGCTCAACCACCTAAAATGAGGCCCATGAGGATCTGTAACACCCCTATGTAATAAGCACAGTGATCATCTGATAATCATGCCAAGTCTTCATCATTTGCATTGCTTGATCATAGTGGTTTAATATCTCATTTTAAATTCTGCCTCTGAATTCAATTCAAACTCAAAGTGAAATTTGAAGTTGCACAAAAATTGCTGGAAAAATGTTCATCATTCAGCAAATATTCCAAAACAAATTATTGTTCAGGAAAACAACCTCACCTTAAAGCTAAGATGAGCAGTAGCAATTAATCCAGTGCAATTTCAGCATTTTAAAGTACTATTTTAATTGTGGAAAATGCAAATGAATTCACTTTGCTCCCAAAATAATTGTGGCAGTGCCTAAATTCACCTGGGATTTATGGGGGCACTTGGATGCCCAAATAATTGCTTTTCCTATCTCTGTTTCAAAATAAAAGAGAAAACGGAAAAGAAGCCGCCCCCTCCTTCCCTCTCTGTCCCGAGCGGAGCACCGCCGTCCGATTCGCTCCGCCGCGACGACAGCCACCGCCGTTCCCCTCTGTCGTGACCGGAGTCCTCACCGCGTTCGTCCTCGTCACCTGCGGCAAGCCATTCAAGCCAGGGAGCTCTACACCGACTGGATCGAGCCGCCCCCTTTCTCCTCGATCTCCAGCGATCTCCGATGTCCCGAGCTCCCCTGCTGCTACTAACCCGACACCGAGCCTCCTTGAGCTCCTACGTAAGCGCCACCTCCCCCTCCTTCCTCTCTTCCCGAGCTCCATCTCGAGCTCTAGCAGCTGCCGCCATGAATGGCCGAGCCCAGCTCCGCCGTACAGCTCGCCGTCGTTGCTCTCATTGCCGTCATGGCCATCTGAGCACATCATTGTGCTCAGGGCACCTCTACGGTGAGGCCGGTGCTCTCCGTTTGGCTGCTCGTGCCGTGCTTCGCCGTTCCCGTAGCACACCCGAAGACCACCGCCGCTGTCATCGACGCTCCGCTCTGCTCCGACCACCTCCACCCGCGCTAGCTGCATAGATGGATGCGGCTCGTTCGGCTCATTCGAACGAGCCATCCCGCGCCCGATTTGGTCGCCTGTGGGCGAATCCCGAACGTCACCGCCGCCTCGGGTGGTCGCCGTCGGCGCGCCACCGAGTTTTAAACGCCGGTGAGCTTTTGACCGGTGGGGCCCAGTCATTAGCCTGTTAACCCCACCCTAACAGACGCTGACAAGTGGGTCTACTACTGTAGCAATTAGGATTAGGTTTAAATTAACCCACTGCTAACTGAGTCACTGACAGCCTGGGCCCGCACACTAATTAAACTAAATTAGTTTAGACTAAACCCTGTTAGACTAGCAGAGACTGACCACTGGATCCCACTGGACCCAGTTGACCAGTCAACCCAGCTGACTGGGCAGGCCCAGTCACTGGCAGGTGGGTCTAGTGGGCCCCCTTTGACCAGTCAAGCCTCTAGTTGACTGCTGACTGGGCAGTCAACTGGGGCCCACTGTCAGCCACACGTGCATATTGCTGGGTACACTTCTGTGTACCCATAGCAATTTCCCTTATTTTTTTCAAATTAAAATTTAATTCCAGAAATTTCAGAAAAATGCTAAAAACTTTGAAAATTCATAGAAATTGAACCGTAGCTCGGATCGAAAAACTTTCTACATGAAAGATGATCAGAAAAACGAGACGAATCCGAATATGTGGTCAAAATGCTTGACCATAACTCCTAACTACCTGAACATGGAACCTTCCCCTCCGGTTCAGTATACCGATAACCGCCTAAACGCCGGGAAAATATCCCAAATATTTTCTCGCTTCGTCTGCGACATGTAGCACTGCATTAGGTCACCACCAACACTGCATATTGCCATGTCATGCATTTGTATTGATTTGTTTGCTTTTATTTATTATTTCTTCCCCCTCTTCTCTCCGATAGCCATCGAGACAGACGTTGTTCCTGCCGAGTACGATTACACCCTTGACGACCAGACCGTTTCAGCAGAGCTTCCAGGCAAGTAAACCCCCCTTGATCATTCCTATATCGCCTAATCTTTCTCCCTCATGCTTGCATTAGAGTTTGCTACTGCTATGTTCGCTCCTATTCTGATGCATAGCCTGTCCTTGTAACTGCTGTTGATACTTTACCTGATATCCTAAACTGCTTAGTATAGGTTGTTTAGTGAGCCATCAGTGACCTCTCCTTGTCCTAGTTGCCCTGCTTAGTTACCGGTACCCCGATCTATGTGATCGACGTCCAGAGACCGACACAGCACCGCACCCCCTTAAGTTGTACGACTCTACAGGGTTACCATCGAGTGCCGAGGGTGATACCTCTTACCTCACTTCTGATGTTACCTCTGTAGCGTAGCTAGTCGGATGATTGATATCGAGGGTGATTCCTCTTTCAACACCTCCAACAATGCCTTGTCGTGCAACCCCTCAAGTGTGAACCAATGAGGGTGATTCCTCTGAGTCCACCTTGAAGGTTACATCGAGTAGGAATCCAATGAGGGTGATTCCTCAGATTCCTCCTTGGTGTTTTGGACACACGGTTACCCTACACTTATTTCAGACATCGGGTTAAAGACGGGTCGGCCCTGAGGGGTACCCGCGAGATATGCTGAGACGGGTTGACCATGAGGGTACCCGCAAAACAGTTACGAGGCGCGGCCGGGCAAGCAGATTGCCTCAGGAGAGGGAGGAGAGGGATTGGACCTGGCCCTTGTTGCAAGTCCTCGAGACGGGGCGACGGGACCATAGAGTGTGGGGCGCTGATCATCACCGCGAGCTCCCAATACACTAAGGGTTAGGATATGTAATCTGAGTAGGCCTCTGGTCTTATCGCACTAACCACCACGCGGGAATAAGTATGGGCACTCGGCGTCGTATGTATCAGCTGAAGCTCTTCAGACATCAGCGACTGAGCGGCGCGCGCCAGGTTGGACTGGGAACACCCGCTTGTGTATACAGGGGGCTAGGTCTGTTCACGGCCGCGTTCGCAACGCGCAGGAGTGCAAAGGGCGATGGGCCCAAGAACCCTGAGCGCTTAGGATGTAGACCGGCGTGCTGGCCTTTCTGATGAGCCTAGGTAGGGCTACGACGTATCGATCATCCGCGGCCGGGCATCATCAGGAACAAGGGTGTTCGGCCAGAGTTAATCGAGTGTGTTGGGTAAGTTGGTGCACCCTTGCAGGGAAGTATATCTATTGGAATAGCCGTGTCCACGGTAACAGGACGCTCGAAAATTATCCCGATCTACTACAACTAGAAATGGATACTATAGCTCCGGGATTGCTTTCTCGCAGGGAGTTGAGGAAGGATCTCTGGGCATGGCTGTTGTTATACTTGCTGCTACAACTATATTTATGTACTAATCTACACTCTTCTAATGCTGAAAGACGCTAAAGATGCTAGTCTTCGATAGGCTAGGCCTTTCTCTCTTTTCTGGCAATTCTGCAGTCCAGTCCACAAATACAGCCTTCCTTGATACCGATGCATAATTAGAATAGATCTGATGTAAGTCTTGTGAGTACTTTGAATGAGTACTCACGGTTGCTTTGCTTCCCTTTTTCCCCATACCCGATTGTTGCGACCAGACGACGGAGCCCCGGAGCCAGCTGCCCCCGCCGACGACTACTACTACCACCCCGACGGAGGTTACTACTATGAGTTGGCCGACGACCAGGAGTAGGCTCGGAGGGCCCCAGGCAGGAGGCTTGCGCCTTTTCGATCTAGTTTGTCGTTGTTTTGCCCCACCTTCTTAAGGCCTATCTGTTTTACTTTTATGTCTGTACTCAGATATCTAATGCTTCCGCTGACGCTTGTATGCGAGCTTATGTATTCGAGCCCTTCGAGGCCCCTGGCTTGTAATATAAAAGCTTATATGACCTTTTATTTGTCTTTAGAGTTGTGTTGTGACATCTTCTCGTGAGTCCTTAGGCTTGATCGTGTGCATTTGCGTGTATGATTAGTGCATGATTGAGCTGGGGGTGTCACAGGATCGTCATCTAAGGCCAAAGCAGTTGGCTACGCAGCTAGAAAACGTGCCTGCATCATTGCTAGCCAGCCAGGTTCTGCCTCTAAAGGACCCATGGCAGCCCCGGCCAAAGGTAATCCTATCAAGAAAGACACGTCCTATAGAGTAGGAGCCATCTCTCCCCAGGGAAAGTGAAACATATGTGTCTCTGGTCTCCATCTATCTACTAAGCAGGTAAGCAGTGACCTGTTGTAAGAGAAACGTTTCACTTGCCTCTTGCGTAACTGCATTGGTTCACCTTCCTCATCGAAGTCCGGATGTTCAACCCAATCTTCCAATGTACCCTCAACCAGCCGTGCCAAGGGTAGAAGTCCAGCCCAAGTTAACCTACAAAATAAAAAGAATGTAGCATACAGTAAGCGGGTATCAAAAGTATGTCAAACATGTAAGTCATTATATGTACACATACCTATTAACCCACAAAAGGTGTATCATCCAGTTAGACTTTGGGGTGAGAGTGACCAACACGTCTAAGTTCCTGCCCCCTTGCATAAGTGAGGCCCGGTGACCTCTATCGATCGTAGGATCAAGCAACGGATACGAAGACATATCTGCAATTGACATAGTACACCGCACATTGCTAACATAATCCAAATTAAAACATCAATACTCACATACAACAAATTAAAACAACAATACTCACATACAACAAATTAAAACATAGTTCGACACATAATAATAAGTTTCTCGTAGTCCTCACATAAAATAAATTAATACATAGTCCGACACATAATAATAAGTTTCTCGTAGTCCTCACATAAAACAAATTAAAACATAGTCCGACACATAATAATAAGTTTCTCGTAGTCGTCACAAATTAAAACATAGTCCGACATATATTATATAGCTTGTGAGTTATTTCTTCCTCGTCCTCCCCTTCGGCCTCGACTGCCTCGACCACGTCCGCCTCTTGCTCCTGTTGTCGCACTCGTCGATGTGAAAGCACCATCTTTCTTGAGGTCGGGACAATATTTCATCCTATGCCCATAAGCCGTCCATAGCAAACATTGTCTTATTGCTCCACCAGCTTCAGATTGGTCCATATCATTACGGATTCGACGTACCTTACATCTACCCCTACTCGTTCGCCGAAGAGCTGGATCCGGGATGTACACTCTCTCACTGTCGTTTACCTTCTTGAAGTTGCAGACGACTCTAAACCATGTCATCTCACCGGTCCATGTGCTGAGTACTGCCTCTTTTAAATAGTATGGGGACATGAAGGAGATGGCGTCCAACCCAATCTGGCCACAGGCAGCCAGCACATGTGAGCAAGGCAAGTGCAACAACTTCGGTTTGTTGCATGTACACTCACACGTTGGCTGAAATTCCATTCCAATTCTGACCTCGTGTGTCTTCACCTCATTTGCAGAACCAAAACCATCGGTGGGTAGTTGTACCTCATACCTCCTTTTCTGATTACCTATGAGTCTGACGGTGTGCTTCTTTGCTTTCTCTATCTTCTTTGCCATGTACTCAATGACACTCCTACAATAAGGTGTTCTGGGATTATCTGCAATATGCTTCTTTGCTAACTCGTGCCTTTCTCTAAAACAGGGTCAACCACTTCTGGCTCCTATCTATCAGTATCAACTCCCACGATACATTTTTACAGAATTTGGTCCACAATGCATGAATACTGACAGAACATACTTCAGGATCCAGTCCAAAACTAGTAGTCAACCAGTACTTCAACTGTCTAATGTCCAGTCTTTCTGGGTCTGGAAGTGTCATCACGCAATTTTTATACTCACTAAGATCAACCCCCAGCTCATTATATCGAACATTACCAGGGCCATAGTAAACAGTCAAATTAACTGATTCAGACATTTTCACCTGTCAGACATTTCCATCTTCTCATCAATCACAATGAAAAAATAATCCCCGCTAAACTAACTAAGCACTAAAATACTACCACAGATGAATTAACACTACAACTATGCAATTTGACTTATCTACACTAACTAAACAGTAAACCTTAATATGTACAAAGATCAATAATTAGACAAAATATTCGACGACATTGTTATACCTTCGACGCGTGGGTCCGCTGCTTCTTGGTCCTCTCTTCAACTCAGCGGCACCGACCACCTCCTGGAGTTCTTGCACCACCGGACAGCACCACCGCCTCCCCCTCGGCTCCCGGAGGTTGGACTCTGGCTACCTCCCACCACCGCCCCCTCCCCACCACCACCTCCTCACCACCAGCGCCTCTTCCACCCCCCAAGCCGCACCTCCTCCCCACCACCACCTCCTCCCCAGCCGCACCTCCACCCCACCATGGCTCCTCCTCACTTCATGCCAAAAAAAGCTACCCCATGGATAGATAGCACCCTAGGCCGCCGGGGATGGCTATGATCTACTATTTCTACAGCTTGGGTGCGAGAATGGCTGGAAAACGGAGGAGATCGGCGGCAAATCGCGAGAGAAAGCACAAAAAAGTGAGAGAGGAAAGAACAGGAGCGAGGAAGAAGAAGACCGCTCGGTCGGCCTTATCCCGACCTCTTCGGTCACCGGTTGGCCGAAGACCGCTCTTCGGTCGCCGGAAGGCCGAAAAGGACCTCTTCGGTCGGGGCGTGGCCGAAGTTAATCTCTTCGGTCCACGGGCCACCGACAGCAGCTCTTCGGCCCGCTTAAAGCAATCTTCGGCCGATGCGAGACCGAAAAGGTGGTCTTCGGCCAACCCAAGGCCAACAGGGTCATAGTTTTGAAATTTATAGATTAGGGCATACATTTCTCGAATTTGTTATAAAAAACATCATATTTGTAATAAAAAAAATCCCTTTTCCCTACTTCAAATTCTTTGATAATTTTAAACTTCCCTTGGAGAAAAATTGAAAAAGAATCAAAACGGCAATATAGTAAAATGCACATGAGTGACAAATTTAACTAGAAAAGGCCATGCATCTGGAGGCCTAAGAATACTTTACCACCTAAGAGATGTAGAAAGTTGGAGCCGAATCTATCTACTAATGGGAGGAGGCATGCACTTGGAACCGTTCTACTGCAGAAAGAACTTTGTGATCTTGCTCAGTTGTTAGCTGTACACGGCAGTACTGTCATACAGTACCGTGTACGTACGTACCAAGTGGATCCACCTACGTGACACGATCTATTTTTTTTTTCTTTTGGGAGACGCTACATGACATGATTGATTACTCGGTGCGTTTGTCTGTCATGTCGACGACGTTGATGAGCCATGATGGCATGCATGCGACCCCCTCCCCAGCTATCTACAGTGACAGTATCTAGAGCTAGCTCGCCTGCCCCCTCCCATGCTGGCAACGGCCGCTGTTGGCTCTGTTGGTTCAATATGACGAGACAAAAAGGCTTCTTTCACGCTCTCACGTGCCGCTGGAATAGTCGACAACGCTACACTATCACAAGCCGTGGCTTTCTGATTAGCAATCATTGCATGGCCGGGCCGGGGATGCGAGCTCCCGGCCTGTGAGATTCAGACACACTTGCACCTGATATGAATATGAATTCGAGGTTGTGATTATTCTTGGACTCCCAGAAAGGTGCGGTGCGTTTGTGCAGGCTTTCGTCTTAAGCAACGGATATTCCATGGATATGTTGCTTCGGGGCCAGCTTAGTGGCTTGATCAGTACTCCTTCACCGGAGTTGGTTTCCTACTAACGTAGGAGTACTGTCCTATACAATCATACATGCTCGTTCGTCTAGGCATGTAGCTAGTACTACGTACGTAGCTCCTGAACGATTCGCCCATCGTCGTGACTTCGTGAGCCATTTCCCTGTCGTAACAGGGCAAGTACAGAGTTTCGGCTTCGGCAGTTCATCTATGAGTGTACTACCGATTTCGATGGGTGGCCGCCGGCGAAACGGACCAGCCCTGCCGTGCGAGCATCCGAGTCGCACACGCTTGCCGGCCAGCCTGCGCACCCATCGTCGCGGCGACACACCATCCACGCAGGGAACGGCAAACGCGGCCCGATCTTACGGACCACCGAAGCAGGCAAGTCAGATCGGGATCCGGAGAGCGCGACGGCTTTCTTCTCCCGGTGGAGGCAAAATTTCGTGCTTTGACCCTTTTGCGATACAAATTCAGGATCTGACCCCGGTTGGGAAAATTTTCGAGATTTGACCATTTTTCTTACCACCAGGGATCCTGGCGGTAGGGTTAGACATCCTACCGCCAGGGGCCCTGGCGGTAGGGTACTAATCCACGTCAGCACGCGGAGACGACCGCCGTCCCCCTCCGTCGCACCCCACCGCCAGGTCATCTGGCGGTAGCCTGTCTAACCCTACCGCCAGGACCCCTGGTGGTAGGGTCCGGGCAGTTATTTCGCCCGAGACCCCGCGCCCCTGCCCATCTCCCCACCCCTCCCCCTCCCCCCCGCCCCCCCCCCCCCCCCCCCCCCCCGTCGGCAGTTTTCTTTCTTTCTCCCCCAACTCGCCCCTCTCTCATCTCCTCCACTCTCCCCCTCGGATCTTCACCGTTTCTTCATCATTTTTGCGGATCGGATGGCCCCGAAGAGAGAAACGTAAGCTCCTCCAATCCCTCCAATTAGTTTTTGCAAACTTGCTTCCGATTCGACGCATTATTTGCTTGAAATCCCTCATATTTTTGAACTTAGATTGGAATTTTTTTTCACCTAAGATTGTTTTAGCTTGATTGTAGTTCTAGTTCTTAGTTCTTTAGTAACTAGTGGTATTGAATATGAACTCTAATCAATAGTTCATATGTTAGTGTGAAGATGAACCCTAGTTCATAATTTTTTTTGTTAAAAAAATTATGATGTAATGCATGTGGGAGGACTTGATTGTAGTTTTATGATGCATGTTGATATGATGATATGAAGATGTTGTTTGGAGATAATACATTCAAGATGAACTCTATTTTAAAAAAATTGTTTAAAAATATGATGATATGATGCATGTTGGAGGGTTTTTTTTTGATATGATGCATCTTGATATGATTCGATCCATCATGTGTAGTAGATGTTGTTGGAGGAATATGCTTAAGATTTTATTTTGATATGATGCATGTTGATATGATTTGATTTCATTTTTTGTTTATGTATGCTTATGCTTATGATGCTTTTGTTTATGAAATTTTATTATGGCGGCCACCTCTTGCGGACAACATCGGCCCACGGTACTCCATGCTGGACTGGGCATTCGACAAGGGTCATCGTGCCCGTTTCATAGAGAACGGAGAGGTAAGTGATATGAATGAAATATCGATCAAAGTTTTCGGATTGATGAAAATAATTTCCTAACTTTTGGCGTTCACTTTTTGACAGATGCTCCAGCCACTGCGCATGAGGGGTCACGGGGTTCATGGGCATATGGACTACGACGAGCGCAACGCGCCATTCTTCAAGAGAGCCCGACTGTTGGGTTTCGTGTTGCAGTTCAAGCGTCAGCCGCCGACGGTTGTCCACGCAGCTCTGACAGCTTTGATTGACCGGTGGCGACCGGAGACCCATTCTTTCCATCTGCCATGCGGGGAGATGATGGTGACCCTCGAGGATTGGTCGATGATTACTGCCATGCCGATCGAGGGTCATGCACTCACCGGGCGAGTGGAGAGGACCAACTGGCAGCAGAGGGTTGCCACCCTCATCGGCGACTGCCCCGGTGCTAAGGGTAACCGTACATCCGGTGTATCGTTGCCCTGGCTCTCGGAGCACCGGAAGACATGCCCCGAAGGCGCAGATGAGACGACTGTGGAGTGGTCAAGGAATTTTATTAAACCCGAATAGAAGAGAGGTCAGAGTCCCAGAGTAAAGATCAAGGAATAAAAGATCCTAATACCACCCAGTTGGCGACGTGGGCCCGTAACCCACACAGCCAAGTTAGTAAAATAGTTTTCGACCACTAGACTCAACTTCGGCCAAGGAATTGGATAGGGGAATTCCTAGAGGCAGTCGGCTCTGATACCAACCTGTGACGACCCCGGCTTAATCATGCACTAATCATACACTCAAATACACACGATCAAGCCTAAGGACTCACTTGAAGATATCACAACACAACTCTAAAACATAAATAAAGTCATACAAGCTTAATATTACAAGCCAGGGCCTTGAGGGCTCGAATACATAGCTCGATGGCATACAAGAGTCAGCGAAAGCATCAGATATCTGGGTACAGATATATTACAGAAATAGAGATAGGCCTTCACAGAGGCGGGGCGAAATAAAAACTACGATCGAAAGGCGTAGGCCTCCTGCCTAGGACCCTCCGAATCCTACTCCTGGTCGTCGGTCGGCTCCTCGTAGTAGTAGTACTCTCCGGGCTGGTAGAAGTAGTGGTCGTCGACGGGGGCAGCAGGCTCCGGGGCTCCGTCGTCTGGTTGCGACAAAAGGATAAAGGGGAAAAAGGAAAATAAAGCAAACGTGAGTACTCATCCGAAGTACTCAGCAAGCAAGGATATACACTACATATGCAACATTTTCAAAGGAAGGGCTGTATAAGTGGACTGGGCTGCAGAAATGCCAGAATAGAAGGGAAAGCCTAGTCCTATCAAAGACTAGCATCTTTAGCACCTTCATCCATCTTGCAGCATTAGAAGAGAGTAGAATAACATAATGTAAAGTATAGCAGTGTCATCAACCTTGCCCAGAGATTCTTCCTCGACTCCCCGCGAGAAAGTAATCCCAGAGCCATACTATCCATTTAATCTCAAATCATCAGTTCTAGTTGTACCGATCGGGATACAACTCCGAGTGTCCGTTACCGTAGGACAAGCTATCGATAGAAGTTTCTTCCCTGCAGGGGTGCACCAAGTTACCCACCACGCTCGCTTAACTCCAGCCGGACACACTTTACTGGGTCATGCCCGGCCTCGGCCAAACGATACGCCGCAACCCGACCGAAAACCTAACAGAGAGGTCAGCACGCCGGACTAATCCTATGCCCCCAGGGGTCTTGGGCGATCGCCCCGGGAACTCCTGCACGTTACGGGGCCACCGAGAGCAGACCTAGCAACCCCTTAATACAAGCGCGGTTGCGTAACCAGTCCAACTCGGCGCGCGCCGCTCAGTCGTTGACGTCCATTAAGCTTCGGCTGAAGTATACGACGCAGAACGCCCATACTATGCCCACGTGATGGTTAGTGCTATCAGGCCAGAGGCCCCTCGGATCAAATATCCAAACCGTTTAGTGGTTTAGGAGCGCGCGGTAACGAGCAGAGACTCACGATCGATGTGACCCCGTCGCCCCGTCTCGAGGACTTGCGGCAAGGGCTAAGAATGCCTGGCCACGCCTCGTAGTTTTCTTGCGGGCACCTCTCAGGTCAACCCGTCTCCACATCACTTCGCATTTATGCTCGCGCGGGTACCCCTCAGGGCCGACCCGTCTTTAGTATCATGGTTCTGTGTCATGTCATAGTAACTAAAGTATCTGTGTGTCTGACACCAAGGAGGAACCCTGAGGAATCACCCTCGGTGGAATTCCCGCTCGATGCTATCGTCAAGGTGAACGAATGAGGAATCACCCTCGAGGTCCACACTTGAGAAGTTGCACGACGACGTCGTTATCGGGGGTGGTGTAGGAGGAATCACCCTCGCTTACCATGACCGTTTAACTAACCTACAAGGTTATCATCAGAAGTGCTGACGAGGTATCACCCTCGGCACTCGATGGTAACCCAGTAGTGTCGAGCAATTAAGGGGGAAGTGACGTGCGGTGACAGGGTCTGATCTTCGATCCCGTCGATCAGGTCTTCTGATATCCAGCGGGGCAGTCGGGATCAAGTGGGGTCTCTGTCGGGTCTCTACCCAGCATATTCTAAACAGTCTAGGATAACCAGCAAGGTAGCAAGGCAGGTTACAATAAACAGGCTATGCAACAGATATAGGAAACAGTAGCAGTAGCAGTTCTAATGCAAGCATAAGAGAGAAGATAATAGGCGATATAGGCATGCTCAAAATGGGGGTGCTTGCCTGTTTGCTCTGCGGCAAGGGCAAGGTCGTCGGGGACGTAGTCGTACTCCGGAGTTGCGTCTGCCTCGGGAGCTACGTCAACGTCGGGGTCTACCGAGAGAGAAGAGAGGGGGAGGAAACAAGTAAATACATAGCAACGATGCAATTCTAGGCATGCTATGTCTACGATGTAGTGCAGGGTTGCCTGAAGTATGCCTAAGTCATTTTAGTTATTATAAGGTTAAAGTGGTATTTATTTACCGGTGATTAGGCACTATTCATCTACCGGAATCGGGCTCGGAGTTACGAGTTCTTCTACGTAGGGGGTTCCGACAAGGAAATAGACGGCACGATCAGACTCGTCTCGTCGTTCTGAGCAAGTTTCATGTTTTAACTTTTTCGATCTGAGCTACGGTTTAAAAGTTATGAATTTTCGAAGTTTATTTGATTTTCTAGAATTAATTTTTATTAACAGAATGAATTATGACGTCAGCATGACGCAATGCTGACATCAGCAAATCAACAGGTCGGCTGACCAGTCAAACCTGACATGTGGGTCCAGTGGGACCCACATGTCAGCCTCTGTGGCTAAATAGATTTTAGTTAAAACTAATCAGAGGGTTATATAACTACTGGCCCCACATGTCATAGACTAATTAGTATATTTAGTTTATTTTTATTTTCAAAACATTTTTAGTTAATTAACTGGATGGTGGGGCCCGCATGTCCGTGACACTGGGTTGCCACGTCGGTGTTGACCACGGTCAACAAGTCAAATGGGGCCCGCCTGCCAGTGTCCCAGGGGACCCACGCGTTAGTGCCAGGTCAGCCTCGCCGGCGTCGGCGCCGGAGCAGGTTCCGGTGAGCCAAAAATGACGGCGGCAATACGGGAGGTGGCCAGAAATCGCTCTCCGGCCACCGTTCGATGCGCGCGAGGCGGCGTTCGAAAGCGGAGACCAGTCCGCTTCGACTTGCGGCAGTCTCGCGGCCGGAGAAGCCCTACGGTGACGATGGCGAGCTCGGGAAGTTCGCCGGAGCACGGCCATCTCGCGAACAGCGGCTACACGGCGTGCTCGGACTAACTAGCTACGCAGGCGAGCTCTACGGAACCCCAGGAACTCATCGGGGCCACGCGTCTGAGCAACACAGCACGGGAGCGAGGAGTTTGCCGGCAATGGCGGCAGCCGGAGCTCGGCAGTAGCAGCGGCGGCTAGCCAGCTCGAAACGGAGCAACAGGGAAGAGGGAAGGGACGCGGAGCTCACCGTGCGTCTACGGAAAGCCCTTGGTGGCTTAGGAGCAGCAGACGGCGCCGGAGACGGAAGGGGATCGCCGGAGGCAAAGAAGTACGGGGGTGGCTCGATCCACTCACTGCAGGGCCCCCGGGCTCGGACTGCTCGGCGTAGTCGATGGAGTCGAGCACGGCGAAGCGTTTGGACGAGGTGGTGCGGCTCGGGAACGGCGTTGGCCGCGACGGAGATGAACTGCAGCGACGGCAGATTTGGGCCCCGCCGTTTCTGCGCGAGAGAGAGAGAGCGAGGGGAGGATCTGGAGGGGAACTAGGGTTTGAGGGGGTGAGAGGGGCTCGGGCGCGTCCTTATCTACGACGGGGACCGACGGATGCGCGATAGTGAGGCCGGCGGCGAGGTGTCAGTGCGTGCGCGCGACAGCGCGCGGGGAAGGACGACGACCACGATGGGCTGGGCCGTCTGGCGTTGTAGCACTTGAGGCCAGATGCACAGTGCGTTTCGGGCCTTTTCCATTTCTATTTTCTGTGTCTGCCCTTTTTCTTTTTATTCTTTTCTGTTCTGAATTAGTTAGGGCACTGTTGCACTTTTGTAAAATATGGGACTTGGTCCAAATAATGCAATGCAATATTACCCATCACCGAAAACTTGTTTGGACAGATTTGAATTCCATTTGAATTTAATATGATTTCAAATGGATTTAATAATGCTGTTTTGATGCTGTTTCAAGTTGTTTGAGCCATCTATCTAACTCCAATTATTTTGATGATGGTTTTATATATGTTCCTGGATTATTTGCCAATTAATAAACATTTTTTCAACAGTGTTTGATCAACTTCATATTTCACTTATGAATTTGAGTTGATTTTCAAAATGGAGTTGGTTTGCTTTGGTTAACCACTATGTTTAATCACTGCAAATGGTATGACTTGGCATTATTAGCAGCTGATCACAGTGGCTATTACACAGGGGTGTTACACCTATAGTGAAGATGGCGACGAGACTCGACACCCCACCGTAGATTACGAGTGGGACGTTGTCAATCTCTACACGGGCCTAAACAAGACTTCGTACAAGACCTACACCAACGAGTTGGACGCTTTGACACATACGCAGGTATATGAACTCGCTCAACACCTTTCTCTTTGATTCCACTTTTGACTGAGAGTGGGAACTTACCAACGTATATGTAATAGGTAAACTGGTGGCCGTATCATGACCGAGAGTGGGACTTCGATCTGAACGTGATGTGCGATGCGGACCGTGGTCTCTGGCGGTGCATCGTGCCCATGATCTGTGTGTACGCCGTCGAGTGGCACTTGCCACACCGCGTGGCCACGCAGTTTGGGATGTATCAGCATACCCCACCGGGCCTGCCCACAGATACCGGCGGCCACGCGCTCCACCTGTGAGCGCTTTGTTCTCCGTGCCCATGATTTCATTGCGTGGCGACTTTATTATGATGTTTCTTGTGGCCTATGCCTTGCAGGATGAGCCGGCAGAAGAATCAGTCGATCACAGACTGGGGAGAGGAGCATAAAACTCATGTGACAGAGTGGAACCGACAGAGGTACCGGAAAGACATGGAGAGGAAAGTGACTGACTGGGATGCTTACTTGGGCTGACACATGAGGTGGTATGATGATGGCCAGAAGCACCGTCTTCGTCTCAGGCCTAGGTGGACGGCGGAAGACATCGCGGAGCTCGAGAGGGATGACCCTGAGGAAGAGGCCTACCAGACCGGCATCAGAGACATGCACAGTGGATTTAGGGAGTTTGCACCCCTCATCAACAGAGTGGTAAGTTTGAACCGACGGTTGTATTTAAATTATTTTATTCGTCATCGTGACTGATTTATGCCGTTACAGTCTGGTGAGCTGAACAGATGCATCTTTGAAGCCTCATATGCACTAGGTGATGCCCCCGGGAGCGTACAATCTGAGAACAAAATAAGGGGGACGATGAAGGTACAATTTCAGCCTCCTCGGAACAGATGCATCTTGTTCACTTGAAATCATAAACCTGATACTTATTATGCCCTTGTTTCATTGTGAGTGCAGAAGTTCGTGAAGCGTTGTCGCAAGCTAGTAGGGCTGCTTGGGTGTGCTGGAGCTGGGTCGGTTGAAGCTTATTAGCCTGTAGCCACACAGGGTCACATCGGCTCATCGAGCCATGTTCCCTCGTCGTCTAGGTTGGTTGAGGATGAGGAGGAGGCCACACATGAAGAAGGGGAGGAGGAGGAGGATGAGAGCAACGGGGAGGAGGAGTACGATGAAGATTATGGACCTCCACCAACTCAAACATCCCAACCATCTCAGCTGCCGAAGAGGAATCCGAAGAAGAAGGATTTGCTGAGTCCGGACCCTTTCCAGAGACCGGTTACTCGACGGCCCAAGAAGAAGACTGAAGAGACTCGTTCAAAGAGTAAAGAGGACCGTACCTCCAAGAGGGGAAGGAGCAACTGATTCTGCTCTTCGATAGTTGGCTCTTGTAGTTGGAACTCCGTTTGTGAAACGGTGTGTTTGCTACTTGTGTGTTGGAACTCCGTTTGTAGCTTATTTGTGGAACGGTGTGTTTGCTACTTGTGTGTCTACGTGGAACTCCGTTTCCTAATTAGTTGAACTCCGTTTGCTATTTGTGGAACTATTTGTGGAACTCCGTTTGCTATTTGTGGAACTATATTATCTTCAAGTTTTGTTAATGTGTATGTGATGCCCAAGTTTAATTGTTTAAGATCTGTGATATTGCTGTCATATTGAATTTGAAAAGAACCAAGCAACTGAACTTGAAACAATAAAACACAGGACCCTACCACCACGGACCCTGGCGGTAAGGTCACACAGCCTACCGCCAGGGCACTTTGATATTTCGTTACAGAAGGTTTGCACTGCAAAACCCAGCCACACCCTACCGCCAGGTACCCTGGCGGTTGTAACACCCCTGTGTAATAGCCACTATGATCAACTGCTAATAATGCCAAGTCATATCATTTGCAGTGTTTAAACAAAGTGGTTAACCAAAGCAAATCAACTCCAATTTTAAAAAATCAACTCAAATTCAAAAGTGAAATATGAATTTGAGCAAACCCTGTTGGAAAAATGTTCATTAAATGGCAAATAATCCAGGAACATTTGTAAAACCATCATCTATAGAGTTGGAGTTAGACAAATGACTCAAACAAGGTGAAACAGCACCAAAACAGCCATTTTGAATCCATTTAAAATCATTTCTAATTCAAATGGAATCCAATTCTGCTCAAACAAGTTTTTGGTGAAGGGTAATATTGCATTACATTATTTGGGCCAAGTCCCACATTTTACAAAAATGCAAAAGTGCTCTAACTATTTCAAAACAAAAAAGAATAAAAGAAGAGGTAGCAGAGAAATAAGAAAAAGGAGAAAGTCCACTGTTGGCTAGGCCTAAGTGCACAGTGTGCAGGCCCAGTCCAA
Source organism: Thinopyrum elongatum (assembly GCA_011799875.1). NCBI lineage: Eukaryota > Viridiplantae > Streptophyta > Magnoliopsida > Poales > Poaceae > Thinopyrum > Thinopyrum elongatum. Next base: position 599,582,243 of record CM022301.1, read on the forward strand.
CAGCAGCCCACCTAGCTCTCCCTCTCTCTCTCTCCATCGCCGTGTCGGCGCGCCCGTGGCTGCGCGCGCGCGCGCCGGCGAGTGCGCGACACGCCGACGCCACCGACAGCCGCTGACACTGCGGGTGGATAAGGCCGAAGCCCAGCCACCCCCCTGGTCCTCCTCGACCACTTCTCCCCTCTCTCCCTCGCCCACTTTGCCTCTCTCCCCTTCCCAGATCCAGAACAGAGCGCCACCGCCGCCGTGCTTTGCCATTTGCCGCGGCCACCGTGGATCTTCCGCTCCGCCTCGATGTCGTAGACGCGCGCCGCCGACTGCCTCGTTGATTGGAGCCAGCATCAGGAGCTGGGAGGCACCGCAGACGCCGCGCGGCGTCGACCTTTCCCGTCCTGCTCCGGCTTCTTCTTCGTCTCCGGCGACACGCTACAGCTACTAAACCGTCAAGGGCCTTTCTGCGTGCTGCAAGGTGAGCAGCAGCACCTCCCTGTGCGTTTCTCCCCGCTCCCATTTGCCCCTAGACATCGATCTGCGGAAGCCCGAGCTCGCCGCCGCACGAGCTCAACGCCGGCATCATTCCGGTGACCCCACGGCCGCGTAGCGTAGTCTAACCAGTTCGCCTGATTCCGTAGAGCACTCCGGTACCTCCCGTTCCAGCTCTAGCACGCGACAGCGCCGATTTCATCGCCACCGGATAGGCTCCGCCGCTGACCTCGTCGCCGGCAGCGATTCCGACCTCCCCGGGGCCAACCAACCCCACCGTTTGACGCGGCTCGGTGTGGCCGTTCGAAAGAACCCAGTCACGCGCGTTTTGGCTCCCTGTGGCTCGATTCCGATCAGCTCCCGTGAGAAGCCACCGCTGGAGCGGTCGCCGGAGCAATTCCGGCGACGTTGCCGACGTGGCGTGGCCTGGGTCCCACCTAGTGCCACTGCCTGCGGACCCCGTCGCGCGTTTTGACCGTGTTGACCCGAGTCAACGCGGGCACTGTTCACCCATGTAGCTGACATGTGGGCCCCGTTCGATAATTAGACTAATTAAGCACTTTAAAAAAATAAAAGTTAATTTGTTAAGCTGATGTGTCACTGACAGAAAGGCCCCACTTAGCTAATTAAATCTGTTAATCGTTTTAATCCACTATTAGACAAACAGAGGCTGACATGTGGGTCCCACTGGACCCACATGTCAGGTTTGACCTGTACAGCCACTGTTGACTTGCTGATGTCAGCATGACATCATGCTGATGTCATAATTCATTTTCTGTAAATAAATAAATTCTAGAAAATCAATTAAACTTTGAAAATTAATAACTTTTAAACCGTAACTCGGATCGAAAAACATAAAACATGAAAGTTGCTCAGAACGACGAGACGAGTCTGATCGTGCCGTCTGTTTCCTTGCCGGAACCTCCAAAGTAGGAGAACTCGTAACTCCGGACCCGTATCCGGCAGATGAATAGTGCACACATACCGGTAAATAAATCCCAGAATAATTCTAAAAACAACTAAAATAGGCAACCCTGCACTGCATCATAGCATCGCACGCACTGTGTTGCATCTGTTTGCATTATGTTTACCTGTTTCTTCCCCCTCTTCTCTCTCGATTAGACCCCGACATTGACGTAGCTCCCGAGGCAGACGCAGCTCAGGAGTACGAATACGTCCCCGACGACACCACAGGCGACTTTGCCCTTGCCCCAGAGCAAACAGGCAAGCACCCCCATTTTGAGCATGCCTATATCGCATATTCTCTTCTCTCTTATGCTTGCATTAGAACTGCTACTGCTACTGTTTTTCCTAGTTGCATAGCCTGATTATTGTAACCCTCCTTGCTACCTTTCTGGTTATCCTAGACTGCTTAGCATAGGCTGGGTAGAGACCCGACAGAGACCCCCACTTGATCCCGACTGCCCCGCTGGATAACAGAAGACCCGATCAACGGGATTGAAGACCAGACCCTGGCACCGCACATCACTTCCCCCTTAGTTGCCGACTCTACTGGGTTACCATCGAGTGCCGAGGGTGATACCTCAACAGCACTTCAGATGATAACCTTGTAGGTTAGTTACTCGGTCGTGGTAAGCGAGGGTGATTCCTCCTACACCACCCCCGATACCGATGTCGTCGTGCAACCGTTCAAGTGTGGACCTCGAGGGTGATTCCTCCTTCGTTCACCTTGACTATAACATCAGGTGGGATCCCATCGAGGGTGATTCCTCAGGGTTCCCTTGGTGTCAGACACACAGATACAGTTGCTGATTTGACTTGCACTAAACCATGTTACTAAAGACGGGTCGGCCCTGAGGGGTACCAGCGCGAGCTTAGTGCGAAGTGATGTGGAGTCGGGTTGACATGGATGGTGCCCGTGAGATAACATGAGGCGTGGCCGGGCATTCTTAGCCCTTGCCACAAGTCCTCGAGACGGGGCGACGGGGTCACATCGATCATGAGTCTCTGCTCGTTACCGCGCGCTCCTAATCCACTACGGTTTGGATATTTGATCCGAGGGGCCTCTGTCCCGATAGCGCTAACCATCACGTGGGCATAGTATGGGCGTTCTGCGTCGTACACTTCAGCCGAAGCTTAATAGATGTCAGCGACTAAGCGGCGCGCGCTGGATTGGACTGGTTACGCAACTGCGCTTGTATTAAGGGGTTGCTAGGTCTGCTTCCGGCCGCCCACGCAACGCGCAGGAGTTCCCGGGGCGAAGGCCCAAGACCCCTGGGGGCATAGGTTAGACCGGCGTGCTGACCTCTCTGTTAAGTATTTGGTCGGGTTGCGGCGTGTTGCTTAGCCGAGGCCGGGCATGACCCAGAAAAGTGTGTCCGGCCGGAGTTAAGCGAGCATGGTGGGTAACTTGGTGCACCCCTGCAGGGAAGAAACTTCTATCGATAGCCTGTCCTACGGTAACGGACACTCGGAGTTGTATCCCGATCGGTACAACTAGAACATAACATGTGTTGAGAACTGGATAGTATGGCTCTGGGATTGCTTTCTCGCAGGGAGTCGAGAAAGGATCTCTGGCCGAGGTTGATGACACGGTTATACTTTACATTATGTTGGTCTACTCTCTTCTAATGCTGCAAGAACGTTGAAGATGCTGAAGATGCTAGTCTTCGATAGGACTAGGCTTTCCCCCTCTATTCTGGCATTTCTGCAGCCCAGTCCACATATTCAGCCCTTCCTTGAAAATGTTGCATATGTAGTGTAGATCCGTGCTTGCTGAGTACTTCGGATGAGTACTCACGTTTGCTTTACTTTCTTTTTCCCCCATATCCACTTGATGCCACCAGACGATGGAGCCCCTGAGCCTGATGCCCCCGTCGACGACCAGTACTACTACCCGCCTGGCGAGTACTACTACTACGAGGAGCCGACTGACGACCAGGAGTAGGATCGGAGGGTCCAGGGTAGGAGGCCCACGCCTTTTCGATCGTAGTTTTTATTTTGCCCCGCCTCTGTGAAGGCTTATCTCTATGTTCTGTAATATATCTGTACCCAGATATCTGACGCTTCCGCTAACACTTGTATGCCATCGAGCTATGTATTCGAGCCCTCGAGGCCCTGGCTTGTAATATTAAGCTTGTATGAATTTATTTATGTTTTAGAGTTGTGTTGTGATATCTTCAAGTGAGTCCTTAGGCTTGATCGTGTGCATTTGCGTGTATGATTAGTGCACGATTAAGCCGGGGTCGTCACAGGTTGGTATCAGAGCCAACTGCCTGTAGGAATCCCCCTTTCCAACTCCTTGGCCGAAGTTGAGTCTAGTGGTCCAAGACTACCGTCCTATCAACCAGGCAACCATTCAGAATAAATATCCGCTTCCCCGGATCAACGATTTATATGATCAACTCGCAGGATCTTCGGTGTTCTCTAAACTCGACTTGAGGTTGGGTTATCACCAGATCCGTGTCTGTGAAGAGGATATTCCGAAGACTGCATTCGTTACTCGCTATGGTTCATACGAGTACACCGTCATGTCGTTTGGTTTAACAAATGCTCCAGCTACATTCTCCCGCTTGATGAATTATATATTCATGAATTACCTCGACAAGTTCGTCGTGGTATATCTGGATGATATCCTGGTCTATTCAAAGAATAAGGAAGAACATGCCGAGCATCTTCGCCTTGTTCTGGAGAGGCTTCGAGAGCACAAGTTATATGCCAAGTACTCCAAATGTGAATTCTGGCTTTCCGAAGTGACCTACCTTGGACATGTGATTTCGAAGGATGGTATTGCCGTTAACCCGGAGCGTGTTCAGGCTATCCTTGACTGGACTCCTCCGAAGACTGCCAAGCAAGTCCGAAGCTTTCTCGGTCTAGCTAGTTATTGTCGCCGATTCGTCGAGAACTTCTCCAAGATCGCCAAGCCCTTGACTAATCTGCTCCACAAAGGCGTTAAGTTTGAGTGGACAGACAAATGTCAGGAAAGTTTCCAGACCCTCAAGGACAAGCTTACTTCTGCTCCAGTGCTTGCTCCTCCTGATTCCCGCAAGGACTTTGTCATATACTGCGACGCCTCTCGTCAGGGATTAGGCTGTGTTCTAATGCAAGAACGAAGAGTGATTGCATATGCTTCATGCCAATTGCGACCGCATGAAGAAAATTATCCAGTGCATGATCTTGAACTTGCTGCAGTGATCTATGCATTAAAGTTATGGCGTCATTACCTTCTGGGTAATCGGTGTGAGATTTACACCGATCACCAAAGTCTGAAGTACTTGTTCACTCAACCGGATCTTAATCTCCGTCAGCAATGATGGTTAGAAACAATTACGGACTATGACTGCGGTATTTCATATACCCCGGGTAAGGCTAATGTAATGGCCGATGCCCTGAGCCGCAAGTCATATTGTAACAACCTCATGGTTAGGCGAGCTCAACCTCGTCTCTATGCAGAATTGAATCAGCTGAATCTACGAATTGTTCCCCAAGGTTCTCTTAATAACCTTGTGGTACAGCTAGACCTTCAGAAGGCTGTTAAGGAAGCGCAAGCCAAAGATGCTGAGATTGACCTAATGAAGAAAGAGCTTCACCTAGATAAGTACCGGGATTTCTCCGTTGCTGAAGATGGAACATTATATTTCCGAGACCGCATCGTAGTACCTCGCTTCGAGCTTATGACTAACAAGGTCATGAAGGAGGCTCATGATACACCGCTGTCTATCCATCCGGGTAGCACTAAGATGTATCGCGATCTCCGACAGAGGTACTGGTGGTCTAGAATGAAGCAGGACATTGCTCGATACGTTGCTGAATGTGACGTATGCCGTCGCGTGAAAGCAGAACATCAGAAACCTGCTGGAATTCTTCAACCACTCCCTATTCCTCTATGGAAGTGGGATAAAGTGCAGATGGATTTCATTACTGGTCTTCCTAAGTCTCAGAAAGGTCACGATGCTATTCTTGTCGTCGTCGACCAACTTTCCAAGGTTGCTCATTTCCTACCTGTCAAGGAGACTATCACTGCTAGCCAGTTAGTAGAACTTTACATCTCCAGAATCGTTTCACTTCACGGTATTCCTAAGGAGATCAGTTCGGACCGTGGTGGTCTTTTCACGTCCAAGTTCTAGGAAAGTTTTCAAGAAGCTACGGGAACTCACATTACATGGAGTTCAGCTTATCATCCCCAATCCCAAGGCCAAGTTGAGCGCGTTAATCAAGTGCTTGAAGACATGCTTCGAGCCTGTGTTATATCCTTCGGTAAGAAATGGGAGGAATCTCTCCCGTATGCCGAGTTCTCTTATAACAACAGCTATCAAGCCAGCTTGAAAATGGCCCCCTTCGAAGTGCTTTATGGACGTAAGTGTCGAACCCCTCTGAACTGGTCAGAAACTGGGGAACGACCTCTCGTTGGACCGGACATTATTCAACACGCTGAAGAACAAGTCAGAGTTGTCCGTGAAAATCTCAAAGCAGCTCAAGACCGCCAGAAGAGCAATTATGATCGCAAACGATGGGGTCTGACTTATCAACCAGGTGATCATGTTTATCTTCGTGTCACTCCTATGAAAGGCACCCATCGTTTCGGAATCAAGGGCAAGCTAGCTCCTCGCTATATTGGTCCCTTCCGCATCGTGGCTAGACGTGGACAGGTGGCTTATAAATTGGAGTTGCCGCCACAATTCTCTCATATTCATGATGTCTTCCACGTGTCGCAACTTCGCAAGTGCTTCAAGGAGTCTCCGCACCGCGCAGTGGATCACGAGATGCTTGAATTCCAAGATGACTTATCTTATAAGGAGCATCCAATCCGCATCCTTGACGAAGCTGAACGTCGAACTCGTCAAAAGACGACCAAGTTCCTGAAAGTGCAGTGGTCGAATCACACTGAAGATGAAGCCACTTGGGAATGCGAGGATCATCTTCGGGAAGAATATCCCGGACACTTTCCTTCTACCTCCTAAATTCTCGGGACGAGAATTTCTTTTAGAGGAGAACTTGTAACACCCCTGTGTAATAGCCACTATGATCAACTTCTAATAATGCCAAGTCATATCATTTGCAGTGTTTAAACAAAGTGATTAACCAAAGCAAATCAACTCCAATTTTAAAAAATCAACTCAAATTCAAAAGTGAAATATGAATTTGAGCAAACCCTATTGGAAAAATGTTCACTAAATGGCAAATAATCCAGGAACATTTGTAAAACCATCATCTATAGAGTTGGAGTTAGACAAATGACTCAAACAAGGTGAAACAGCACCAAAACAGCCATTTTGAATCCATTTAAAATCATTTCTAATTCAAATGGAATCCAATTCTGCTCAAACAAGTTTTTGGTGAAGGGTAATATTGCATTACATTATTTGGGCCAAGTCCCACATTTTACAAAAATGCAAAAGTGCTCTAACTATTTCAAAACAGAAAAGAATAAAAGAAGAGGTAGCAGAGAAATAAGAAAAAGGAGAAAGCCCACTGTTGGCTGGGCCTAAGTGCACAGTGTGCAGGCCCAGTCCAACAGCAGCCCACCTAGCTCTCCCTCTCTCTCTCCATTGCCGTGTCGGCGCGCCCGTGGCTGCGCGCGCGCGCGCCGGCGAGCGCGCGACACGCCGACGCCATCGACAGCCGCCGATGCCGCGGGTGGATAAGGCCGAAGCCGAGCCACCCCCCTGGTCCTCCTCGACCACTTCTCCCCCTCTCTCCCTCGCCCGCTTTGCCTCTCTCCCCTTCCCAGATCCAGAACAGAGCGCCACCGCCGCCGTGCTTCGCCGTTTGCCGTGGCCACCGTGGATCTTCCGCTCCGCCTCGATGTCGTAGACGCGCGCCGCCAACTGCCTCGTTGATTGGAGCCAGCATCAGGAGCTGGGAGGCACCACAGACGCCGCGCGGCGTCGACCTTTCCCGTCCTGCTCTGGCTTCTTCTTCGTCTCCGGCGACACGCTATAGCTACTAAACCGTCAAGGGCCTTTCTGCGTGTCGCAAGGTGAGCAGCAGCACCTCCCTGTGCGTTTCTCCCCGCTCCCATTTGCCCCTAGACGTCGATCCGCGGAAGCCCGATCTCGCCACCGCACGAGCTCGACGCCGGCATCATTCCGGTGACCCCACGGCCGCGTAGCGTAGTCTAACCAGTTCGCCTGATTCCGTAGAGCACTCCTGTACCTCCCGTTCCAGCTCTAGCACGCGACAGCGCCGATTTCATCGCCACCCGATAGGCTCCGCCGCTGACCTCGTCGCCGGCAGCGATTCCGACCTCCCCGGGGCCAACCAACCCCACCGTTCGACGCGGCTCGGTGTGGCCGTTCGAAAGAACCCAGTCACGCGCGTTTTGGCTCCCTGTGGCTCGATTCCGAGCAGCTCCCGCGAGAAGCCGCCGCTGGAGCGGTCGCCGGAGCAATTCCGGCGACGTTGCCGACGTGGCGTGGCCTGGGTCCCACCCAGTGCCACTGCCTGCGGGCCCCGTCGCGCGTTTTGACCCGAGTCAACGCGGGCACTGTTCACCCCTGTAGCTGACATGTGGGCCCCGTTCGATAATTAGACTAATTAAGCACTTTAAAAAAATAAAAGTTAATTTGTTAAGCTAATGTGTCACTGACAGAAGGGCCCCACTTAGCTAATTAAATCTGTTAATCGTTTTAATCCACTATTAGACAAACAGAGGCTGACATGTGGGTCCCACTGGACCCACATGTCAGGTTTGACCTGTACAGCCGCTGTTGACTTGCTGATGTCAGCATGACAACATGCTGATGTCATAATTCATTTTCTGTAAATAAATAAATTCCAGAAAATCAATTAAACTTTGAAAATTAATAACTTTTAAACCGTAGCTCGGATCAAAAAGTTAAAACATGAAAGTTGCTCAGAACGACGAGACGAGTCTGATCGTGCCGTCTGTTTTCTTGCCGGAACCTCCAAAGTAGGATAACTCGTAACTCCGGACCCGTATCCGGCAGATGAATAGTGCACACATACCGGTAAATAAATCCCAGAATAATTCTAAAAACAACTAAAATAGGCAACCCTGCACTGCATCATAGCATCGCACGCACTGTGTTGCATCTGTTTGCATTATGTTTACCTGTTTCTTCCCCCTCTTCTCTCTCGATTAGACCCCGACGTTGACGTAGCTCCCGAGGCAGACGCAGCTCAGGAGTACGACTACGTCCCCGACGACACCACAGGCGACCTTGCCCTTGCCCCAGAGCAAACAGGCAAGCACCCCCATTTTGAGCATGCCTATATCGCCTATTCTCTTCTCTCTTATGCTTGCATTAGAATTGCTACCGCTACTGTTTTTCCTATATCTGTTGCATAGCCTGATTATTGTAACCCGCCTTGCTACCTTTCTGGTTATCCTAGACTGCTTAGCATAGGCTGGGTAGAGACCCGACAGAGACCCCCACTTGATCCCGACTGCCCCGCTGGATAACAGAAGACCCGATCAACGGGATTGAAGACCAGACCCTGGCACCGCACATCACTTCCCCCTTAGTTGCCGACACTACTGGGTTACCGTCGAGTGCCGAGGGTGATACCTCGACAGCACTTCAGATGATAACCTTGTAGGTTAGTTACTCGGTCATGGTAAGCGAGGGTGATTCCTCCTACACCACCCCCGATACCGACGCCGTCGTGCAACCGTTCAAGTGTGGACCTCGAGGGTGATTCCTCCTTCGTTCACCTTGACTATAACATCAGGTGGGATCCCATCGAGGGTGATTCCTCAGGGTTCCCTTGGTGTCAGACACACAGATACAGTTGCTGATTTGACTTGCACTAAACCATGTTACTAAAGACGGGTCGGCCCTGAGGGGTACCCGCGCGAGCTTAGTGCGAAGTGATGTGGAGTCGGGTTGACCTGGATGGTGCCCGCGAGATAACACCAGGCGTGGCCGGGCATTCTTAGCCCTTGTCGCAAGTCCTCGAGACGGGGCGACGGGGTCACATTGATCGTGAGTCTCTGCTCGTTACCGCGCGCTCCTAATCCACTATGGTTTGGATATTTGATCCGAGGGGCCTCTGTCCCGATAGCGCTAACCATCACGTGGGCATAGTATGGGCGTTCTGCGTCGTACACTTCAGCCGAAGCTTAATAGACATCAGCGACTGAGCAGCGCGCGCTGGATTGGACTGGTTACGCAACCGCGCTTGTATTAAGGAGTTGCTAGGTCTGCTTCCGGCCGCCCACGCAACGCGCAGGAGTTCCCGGGGCGAAGGCCCAAGACCCCTGGGGGCATAGGTTAGACCGGCGTGCTGACCTCTCTGTTAAGTATTTGGTCGGGTCGCGGCGTGTTGCTTAGCCGAGGCCGGGCATGACCCAGAAAAGTGTGTCCGGCCGGAGTTAAGCGAGCGTGGTGGGTAACTTGGTGCACCCCTGCAGGGAAGAAACTTCTATCGATAGCCTGTCCTACGGTAACGGACACTCGGAGTTGTATCCCGATCGGTACAACTAGAACATAACATGTGTTGAGAACTGGATAGTACGGCTCTGGGATTGCTTTCTCGCAGGGAGTCGAGAAAGGATCTCTGGCCGAGGTTGATGACACTGTTATACTTTACATTATGTTGGTCTACTCTCTTCTAATGCTGCGAGAACGTTGAAGATGCTGAAGATGCTAGTCTTCGATAGGACTAGGCTTTCCCCCTCTATTCTGGCATTTCTGCAGCCCAGTCCACATATTCAGCCCTTCCTTGAAAATGTTGCATATGTAGTGTAGATCCGTGCTTGCTGAGTACTTCGGATGAGTACTCACGTTTGCTTTACTTTCTTTTTCCCCCATATCCACTTGATGCCACCAGACGATGGAGCCCCTGAGCCTGATGCCCCCGTCGACGACCAGTACTACTACCCGCCTGGCGAGTACTACTACTACGAGGAGCCGACTGACGACCAGGAGTAGGATCGGAGGGTCCAGGGCAGGAGGCCCATGCCTTTTCGATCGTAGTTTTTATTTTGCCAAGCCTCTGTGAAGGCTTATCTCTATGTTCTGTAATATATCTGTACCCAGATATCTGACGCTTCCGCTGACACTTGTATGCCATCGAGCTATGTATTCGAGCCCTCGAGGCCCTGGCTTGTAATATTAAGCTTGTATGAATTTATTTATGTTTTAGAGTTGTGTTGTGATATCTTCAAGTGAGTCCTTAGGCTTGATCATGTGCATTTGCGTGTATGATTAGTGCACGATTAAGCCGGGGTCGTCACAGCGGTAGGATTAGGCAGCCTACCGCCAGGCCCCTGGCGGTAGGGTACTTATCCACGTCAGCTCGGGCAAACGGCTGCCGTCCCCCTCCATCGCACCCTACCGTCAGGGGCCCTGGCGGTAGGATGTCTAACCCTACCGCCAGGACCCCTGGCGGTAGCGAAAGGGTCAAATCCCGAAAAATTTCCCAACCGGGGTCAGATCCTGAATTTGTATCGCAGAAGGGTCAAAACACGAAATTTTGCCCCCGGTGGAGGCGGGGGCGACGCCGCGACGGCGACACGCCCCCGACGCGTGTCACGCCCCGAGAGTCCGCCGCGGGGGTGATTATCCCGTCCACGTCCATGTCGACCTCCGCTCGCACGCATGAACCGCTCCGTGATCCGCGAGTCGTCGGCACGGCGGGTTTCCCTTTCGGGCATGGCTGCACCGGTACCGCCGGCGGAACGGTTCAACTTGCCAGATCGGCACGAGAGATGCGGAGCGGCAAATTTTTGTGTTTTGACCCTTCTGCGATACAAATTCAGGATCTGACCCCGGTTGGGAAAAATTTTGGGATTTGACCCTTTCGCTACCGCCAGGGGTCCTGGCGGTAGGGTTAGACATCCTACCGCCAGGTCCCCTGGCGGTAGGGTGCGACGGAGGGGGACGGCGGCCATTTGCCCGAGCTGACGTGGATAAGTACCCTACCGCCAGGGCCCCTGGCGGTAGGCTGCCTAATCCTACCGCCAGGGGACCTGGCGGTAGGGTGTGGCTGGGTTTTGCAGTGCAAACCTTCTGTAACGAAATATCAAAGTGCCCTGGCGGTAGGTTCACCCTACCGCCAGGGGGTCTGGCGGTAGGCTGTGGGACTCTACCGCCAGGGTCCGTGGCGGTAGGGTCCTGTGTTTTATTGTTTCAAGTTCAGTTGCTTGGTTCTTTTCAAATTCAATATGAGAGCAATATCACAGATCTTAAACAATTAAACTTGGGCATCACATACACATTAACAAAACTTGAAGATAATATAGTTCCACAAATAGCAAACGGAGTTCAACTAATTAGGAAACGGAGTTCCACATAGACACACAAGTAGCAAACACACCGTTCCACAAATAAGCTACAAACGGAGTTCCAACACACAAGTAGCAAACACACCGTTTCACAAACGGAGTTCCAACTACAAGAGCCAACTATCGAAGAGCCGAATCAGTTGCTCCTTCCCCTCTTTGAACGAGTCTCTTCAGTCTTCTTCTTGGGCCGTCGAGTAACCGGTCTCTGGAAAGGGTCCGGACTCAGCAAATCCTTCTTCTTCGGATTCCTCTTCGGCAGCTGAGATGTTTGAGATGTTTGAGTTGGTGGAGGTCCATAATCTTCATCGTACTCCTCCTCCCCGTTGCTCTCATCCTCCTCCTCCTCCCCTTCTTCATGTGTGGCCTCCTCCTCCTCCTCCTCAACCAACCTAGACGACGAGGGAACATGGCTCGATGAGCCGATGTGACCCTGTGTGGCTACAGGCTGACAAGCTTCAACCGACCCAGCTCCAGCACACCCAAGAAGCCCTACTAGCTTGCGACAACGCTTCACGAACTTCTGCACTCACAATGAAACAAGGGCATAATAAGTATCAGGTTTATGATTGCAAGTGAACAAGATGCATCTGTTCCGAGGAGGCTGAAATTGTACCTTCATCGTCCCCCTCATTTTGTTCTCAGATTGTACGCTCCCGGCGGCATCACCTAGTGCATATGAGGCTTCAAAGATGCATCTGTTCAGCTCACCAGACTGTAACGGCATAAGTCAGTCACGATGACGAATAAAATAATTTAAATACAACCATCGGTTCAAACTTACCACTCTGTTGATGAGGGGTGCAAACTCCCTAAATCCGCTGTGCATGTCTCTGATGCCGGTCTGGTAGGCCTCTTCCTCGGGGTCATCCCTCTCCAGCTCCACGATGTCTTCCGCCGTCCACCTAGGTCATCCATTGTCGAATGCCCAGTCCAGCATGGAGTACCGTGGGCCGATGTTGTCCGCAAGAGGTGGCCGCCTTAATAAAATTTCATAAACAAAAGCATCATAAGCATAAGCATACATAAACAAAAAATAAAATCAAATCATATCAACATGCATCATATCAAAATAAAATCTTAAGCATATTCCTCCAACAACATCTACTACACATGATGGATCGAATCATATCAACATGCATCATATCAAAAAAAATCCTCCAACATGCATCATATCATCATATTTTTAAACATTTTTTTAAATAGAGTTCATCTTGAATGTATTATCTCCAAACAACATCTTCATATCATCATATCAACATGCATCATAAAACTACAATCAAGTCCTCCCACATGCATTACATCATAATTTTTTTAACAAAAAAAATTATGAACTAGGGTTCATCTTCACACTAACATATGAACTATTGATTAGAGTTCATATTCAATACCACTAGTTACTAAAGAACTAAGAACTAGAACTACAATCAAGCTAAAACAATCTTAGGTGAAAAAAAATTCCAATCTAAGTTCAAAAATATGAGGGATTTCAAGCAAATAATGCGTCGAATCGGAAGCAAGTTTGCAAAAACTAATTGGAGGGATTGGAGGAGCTTACGTTTCTCTCTTCGGGGCCATCTCGATCCGCAAAAACGATGAAGAAACGGTGAAGATCCGAGGGGGAGAGTGGAGGAGATGAGAGAGGGAGAGAGGGGCGAGTTGGGGGAGAAAGAAAGGAAACTGCTGACGGGGGGGAGGGGGAGGGGTGGGGAGATGGGCAGGGGCGCGGGGTATCGGGCGAAATAACTGCCCGGACCCTACCGCCAGGGGTCCTGGCCGTAGGGTTAGACAGGCTACCGCTACCTGGCGGTAGGGTGCGACGGAGGGGGACGACGGCCGTCTTCGCGTGCTGACGTGGATTAGTACCCTACCGCCAGGGCCCCTGGCGATAGGATGTCTAACCCTACCACCAGGATCCCTGACGGTAAGAAAAAGGGTCAAATCCCGAAAATTTTCTCAACCGGGGTCAGATCCTGAATTTGTATCCCGGAGCAGAGAAATGTCCGGATAATGGCAACCGAGCCAATGATGGCAAGCAGCAAGGTCATTTCCACCTTTTGTTTTTGAGGAAGGAACAGAGGTCGCTGCGACTTTAGGGATGGGAGGCCGGTCTCCTTCCACTACGTTCCGTTGGAAAATACATACACTGGTCGTAGCCCGCAGTCTTCCGGAAGGCCCCGATTGACTGATCCCCGCGTCGCTCCCTCCCGGGTCGCTCGCGCGAGCAGCCCCGGAGGCCCCAAACCCTAACCAAAAAAGCCCCCAAATCGTGGTCTCCCTTGGCCGCTGCCGTCGACGGTGGCGGCCGCGCCCGGCCGTCGAAGGCGGCGGGTGGGTGGGCGCGCCCCGTCGGGCTCCCTTCGCGCGGAGGCGAGACGACAAGCGGGCGGCGAGGAGGTGCGGTGGTGCTGGCCGGGAGGCGCGGGGGAGGAGTTGTGGTGCACGGCGGAGGCCCCGGCAGAGCTGTGGAGGTCCTGGAGCAGGCCGGCGCTGCACAGCAGAGGGGCCTGGAGGAGATCTGGTGGCGGCGGCGCGGGCCAATCCGGGCCCGATCTGGGCTTTGCGGGCCGCTCGCGCGGAAGTGCCATGGCTGGCCGCTCGAAGCTGGAGTGCTTGCGTCGGCAGCTACGGGCCGGGTTAGAGGACCCTCTGCTGTGCGGGAGGTGGATGGTGAGCCGAGGCGGTGGTCTCGCGGCGTGCAGGAGGTGGAAGACGGTGTGCTCTCGGCCATGCGGGTGTTGGTGGACCACGACTTCACGGCTACAACTATGAGGTGCAGCGGCGGCGGTGGTGTGAGCCAATTTGGACAAGGTTGTGCCAATCCTGTGGCAGGGATGGAGTTGTGCGACCATACGGACGAAAGTCCTGCCCGTCTCCGGTCGGTGCAGGTGGCGACGGCGCCTGTGAGTATCGTTTTCCTCCTTGGAGGCATCACCGAGTGTGGCGGCATCTACCTCGCTCTCACTTGGGGTTGGCAGTTGTCTCCGGGCGAAAGCCTTGGTTCAGAGTCGGATCGGCACGATGGCGGCGTCTTCGACGTCGTTCCTCCGTTGGGAGCATCATGTTAGGAGACACTACCTGAGGTTCTATGTGGCGCTCCTCCGGTGCTCGTCGTTGTCCAAGGCGGTGTTTTTCTTGGACCGACCAAGTTCCGCCATCTACTTGACACCTCCTTTTAGGCATCAAGGGTGGATGATGCGTTGACGAGGGACGTTCAGTTGGAGTTGGAGTTGTCTTAGGAGGTGACCGGCGTCGGTTGAGACGCGGTGCTGTTGCTTAGCTTTGGATAGGCACTTCTGCTTTGTATTTGTGTTGTCTGTGGTGTCTGTCTTCGGACTAGCTTGGGTGTGAAGTTGTGTTACACTTGTTGTTCGTAGCAAGTTGTAGCTCTCTTGTACTTGAAATTCTGCCTTCTATAAAAATATGGT